>JAVDOI010000003.1:21897372-22514872 GCA_032191485.1 Leptoclinus maculatus | reverse complement strand
GAAATCATGTTACAATAGAAGAAAAGCAAGAACGGGAGTTTGAATTCACCAGAGTGACCTGTGAATGGATTAAATGATGACCATAGATAGATATTAGGAGAAAGTACAACAATACAAATGAAATACAACTCTATTAATATCCATCTATGCTGATAATATGAGCCGGTGGCTCCTCTGGACTTTAGCATTATTCACATGCTGCACTTCAGTAAAAGTAGTTGTAGCACAATATACACTTATTTGCCAGTTTATTAGGTACACCTTGCTATAATGAATGCAACAGTCCTGCAGTTAATTCTTCTTCCATGAAGGTTATAATGTTCACTTTATGTTTGGTGCTGTTGATTCAACGTTAGGTCATTTCGGAGGCTGCTGTTGAAATATGTAGCACCGTACTGTCCTCAACGTTACGTCCAACCCCTTTACCTCAATGAGGGAGAAGTAAATAACAGAAACACAAAGCCGTTACCATGGTTACACTCCACGGCTCACGTTACCTCAGGAGTGAGCCGAGAGGTATTCAGTGAAATCCATCCTACACACTGAGCTCTTATTTAAAATGTACCAGAACATCCTCTCTGAGCGTTATTATTCTATTAAATGTTATATTATTGGATTTGTATACTGATGTTAATGTGTAAGTAGCACTTTACTGGTGTAGTTCAACTATTATATGAGTTTAATCTGTAAAACTAGAACTCTCTTTATTTTTTAAAACTGCTAAAAACTAAATCTAGTGGAGTAAAAGTATGATAAGAGTATTAAATGGAAAAATAAAGTACACATACTAAGAATTCGTTCTTTACTTGATTGGTTCCTTCCACTGCTGGACTCGGTACAGAACATTCTATCAGTGAAACATCACAGCTGGCTCTGCTGTGATGTTTCCACTCCGTGTCCAACAAGTCAATCATTCCTGTGATCTCTGTTATCTGGTCTGACTCAGTCCATCACTCACTACTAACACCAACCATCATTCATGATCAGGAAATAACACAAACCAGAGGAGGACGTCTGTACAAACCAGCTGTTTTCTGTCTCTGTGTGCAGAAGTGGAAGCCTAAAGGCACGGCTCTGCAGCACATGGTCAGTGGCCTCTGTCTGGACAGCCAGACCCCGACGGGCCCTCTGGTCATCACGCAGTGTCGCCCCCAGATGGCCAGTCAGACCTGGGAGCCACAAATAATCACCTGAGCCACGGCGGTCGGGGGGGGGGGGGAAGAGGGGGAAGAGGGGGAGCGGATTCTGGACCCGGCCTTGCAGAGGGACTCATGGGGATCACATCTGCACACTGTGTGTCGCTTCGCTGGGGCGATGAACGGAGTGTTCGTGACTGTACGATGTCAACTTCTAGCTCCTGCTCGCCGGTGACAAGAGCGTCGCCGGAGACATTCGAAAGGCCTCGTCGAGCAACGCGTCCGAGGTCTGTTTGTGTACAGTGCTCCATCCTTCAAGGATGCTGCAGTTCTTCTACGTAATCTAAGCTTTTCACTGAAAACTGTTGCACATCTCACCTTTTTCATTTCTGTATCTCTCCTGGTCAGCGGTTATATTTGGAGTAGTGAGGGTGAGTGCATCCTTCTGGTGACTGCGTGGACCAGGGCAGCTTTATGTATAGCCAAGTGAGTCTGAGAGCTTTTCTATTTCACTTCAGAGCGCACCATGCAAAGCACCGTCAGGAACATTATTTATTGTTTTGCATGGTCAGACCCAAAGAATGTTTTTCTTTTTCTGTCTCTCTACAAAGTTTTATGTAAATATTTGAAGCAGGTAATGGCTTGTACTCTATATGTTGTTTGAAAAATAAAATGTGGTAACAAAGGAATTATTGCTCTTAATTATTTGCAAGATAAGTTGGAAAAGACACTTGTTCACAGTCAGAATGTGCTGTAATTCTAATTCACTACAAATATGATTGACATATTTAAAAGTTCATCCACTCAGATGTGTATTCAACAAATATTTGAAATATGTAATAAAGAACTTTTTGAGTATTTTAGCTGTGTGATTTAAATGCTGGTCGTGTCGATAACCAGAGACACATATTTCTATTTTCTATGAGATGTGGCACAAACATTGGTGACCTCTAGAGGAGGAATCTGAATGAATTACCGGTACTGACTTTTTAATACAATTTCCACAACTCATAGCAGGATGAGTAAAAACATGTCAGCCTCAGCAGTACTTTAGTGTGTTATTCAACATAGGAGGTGTAGACTGGACTGAATGTGGCCTAAAACATGCTTTAATTTAACATAGACCGTCTATAATCACACGTTTATCTACTTTGAGGCACATATTTGACCAGTTCCAGTGGTGGAAAGTGAAGTACTTTTACACAAGAACTGTACTTTTACTGTACTACAATTTGGAGGTACTTTTCAGAGGGAAATATTCTACTTTCTACTCCACGTTCTACATTTATTTGACCGCTTTAGTTACTTTGCAGATTCAGGTTATTAATACAAAATATAATCAACTCATAAATGCATTAATATCATTATAGGCTAAGATACGCAGCAGTACATAAAGTAGTTACAATTAGATCCACCTTTACCAGCGGCACCATTTATGAACACATGAATGTCTCAATAAATATAATCCAGTTATATAATACATGTTCTGAACTGAGTCATTCTGTATAATATTATTAGATAGTATTATTGGAAGTTAAAGTACATTTTTGTTGCTAAAACCTTTGTTCTTCCACTCAAGTAAAATTTTAAATGCAACAGTATTTCTACACTGTTTTACTGGTACTTGTACTACAGTGAAAGATGTGAGTACTTAACATATGACGTAGACACCTGAGTGGGTGCACCTGAGGTGTGTCGCTGAATGTACAGGTAGTGACCACCAGGGGGCAGAATAACCTCACAGATATATTAGAGGCTGTCCAGCTATGTTTTATGACTCTGACCTTGTCAGGTTGATGAATGAAGGCTTGGTTTTAAAAAAGAAGATTAGATTTAAGATGATTAATAATAAAAGGAGGGTGGCGGTGAAAGGAGAATAGAGACAATATGTTGTGGTGTGTGTGTTTGAGAGAGCGATATTCATAGCTGCTAATAAATACATTGGCATGTCACTCATCAGCTTAAACAGGCTCGACAACTTTGTTAGTTTTTTCCTCGTTGGTTTTGTAACCTTCCAGGCCACAAAGCATGCCGCGCTGCAGCTCAGCAGGCTCCGTAGCTATGCGAGGAATGCAAGTTAATGCTGATAAACTTCTGGCCTTTGAAAGGGGCCGAGGTTTCATCATCAGGGGAGGAAAAGGGAGGGGGGGGGGGGCAAACATAGCAGAAACCTGAGAAAAGACAAAGGACAATGAATGTGAAGAGTCAGAGCAGTTTTTAAAGACAACATGGTGAGTGGCTGGTCTTTAAAATACATTTCCAAGACGATAAGTGGATTCAAACTCATGTAAAACAGGAAGTGGATACTGTGGTTTTATCCAAATGGCCCTTCAAACTCTGTGGTTTCAGAAGTTCCTCCAGCGACTGGACTCATGTTTGCATATCAGCCAGATAGAGAATATAATGAGGACAGACAGCTGCTGGACACTACATGTTAACAAGTACATTTAGTCAAACATAAACAGGACATTCAACGCACTGTTACGATCTAATAGATGGAATACTTGCACCACTGCCGGAGACTCAGTCTACACTCATTGCATGTATTACATTATGTACTGTAAAATAAGTAGAAGTAAGACAGTGACATTGGTCCCACTTTCAAGATAGACACAACTCAATGTGTTCTTTTCGGGAGCATCGATGGTGGAAGTAATACTCAGATCTTACACTTAAATAAAAGTAGTAATACTGCACTGTAGAAATACTCTTGTTACAATTAAAAGTACAAGAATACTAGCATCAAAATATACTTAAAGTACCGAAAGCAAAAGTACTTATTATGCAGAATGTCTCAGAATATCAATGGATTATAATTAGTGATGCATGAATGTGTAAACTGGTAAATGAGTGTCTAATCTGAACTACTTCATGTACTGCTGGGTATCTCCATCTATATACTATATCAGGATGTATTAGTTGATATAAATGTTGTGTTAATAATCTGAATCCGCAAAGCAATAGTGATTATTATTGATGGTAAATTGTCAATTAAACGTAGTGCGATAAAAAGTACAATATCAGCTTCCAAAATGTATTAAAATACGAGTATAAAGAAAGGTGAAATACCCAAGTAGAGTAAAATACCTCAACAATGTACCTAAGTAAGTACAGTACTTGAGTAAATGTAAAGCTTTACGTATATGTTCCACTGTGCATGGAGCTAAGACAGAAATGATCCCTAATTTAATTTAAGGAATTCAGTGGAATTGCTCCCACTTTCCAGATAGGACAGCCTGATAGGAAAAACCGTGATGAGTCATTTAATAAGGGAGCATCAAACTGAGTTTCTGCTCTTTTGGACTCTATCAGCTGGTCACACTACAATAATCTGAGTCATTTCATTTGAAGCACTTAGCAGCGGATCTCTTGCCGTGATAAATCTACAGATATGGTTAATATACAGATATTGGTTAAATCTTTGCACTACTGTTTAGTTAGTTCATTTAATATTATTCTATTTCATTGTATATATTGTGCATTTTTATATCTAATATTTTTACTCAGTTATTCTTATTGTATGTATTGTGCATTTGATATTTCATTTTTTACTCTGTTATTTTATTTACCATAATTGCTTTATTTCATATATATCTATATATATTTTTTTTTAATATATATATATATATATATATATATATTAATTTCATATATATTAAATAAATATATATACAGTATATGAAATAAATATATACATATTAAATCAATATATATTTATACATATATATTTATTTATTTATAATATATATATATATATACATTTATGTCAAGATATATATCTATCTATATGAAATAAATGCAGCGAAATTCCGGTTTGCTTACAGGTTGCTCTGTCGCCTACCGATCACTCCGCACGCGCCGGTCCAATGAGGTCGCGCGGAGGCGGTCCGTTGCTAAGGAGGACGTTCGGTTGAGTCCTCGCGCAGCAGCCATTCAGCGGCGGTGGCTGAAGCGATTGGACTGCGAGCGTCTCTCCCGACACTTTCTGTGGAATTTGAATCATTTCTGCTCTGCACGGTTCGTGGTACAAAGGTGACGGCATCAACGGGGCATCTTCTGGGTCGCAGCGGGGATCTCAGGTCAGTTTGTTGGTTTGATGGATGTGTGTATTTTTAATGAGCCTGCCGGGTAATGCTTGTTAGCTCGCCAAGCTAAGCAGCACTAGCTTGTGTGGATGCGGCACACGCAGCTACGTTATAGCTCCACGACTCTTAAAAGCTCACTGTAGAACTCAATTACATGGCTTTTTTAGCTTGTTTGCTAACTGACTAGAAACCAGGACGAGCTACACGTTAAGCCGTGATAAAGATACATGTTTTCCATCCTTCAAAAGGTATTCCCCTAAAGAATGAGCTAAGAGGTTATTTAGCTAGCTCACGTTAACGTCAGTGGACGCTAAGAAGCTAGTGATACTTACCTGGTTAACTTTAAGAGGTGGACGTTACTAGAGGAGGCTATCAGCTAACACATCATTCAGTCATATCATTTTCAGACTGTCACACTTGTGTTATGTCATTGTTACTAATACAGGATGAGCATTAAAATGCGTGACTATTCCTTTCCAATTAAGTTTAGTGACTGGTTAAGTTTGTAAAAATGTTGATTGCCCTGAATATATAACTGTGACTCATAGACCTAACAGTGTGATAACGTGCTCTCGATTCTCTTATATGGTGTCATAGCTTGGAGTTGACTTCTTAGACAGACAGACAGTACAAACACACCCCGCTTACTGCACACTAACCACATTTGGGTGCTCTCATTAGCCATAGTTATTGAGGTCATTACTGTTTTGTTAATTGGGTGGTGATGAGGTTTGTGACTTGAATAATCGGAAGTGACTCATCTATTTTGGCAGCATGTTTTGTACTTTCCATTGTGAAGAGGCAATCCAAGCTAGAAACAGATGGTTAAATCTTTATAAAACTGATGGCACTTGTATGTTATATAGGGCTGAAAGTCATGATTATTTCCATTTGACGATTATGTTATCTTAATTGCTGTGGCTAGTACATATTACAAGATAGTGAAATATGCAGCACAATATGCGGTACTCATATTGACTGTTATATCCCACTAAAACCTAAAATATGTTCTATTTCTTACCATATATAATAAAATAAAGCATCAAGTCCACCCATCTTAGAATCTCAACCCAGCACATATTTGGCATTTTAGCTACTAATTGATTAAAATGACAAGTTACTTACTAGCTGTAATTTCGTTTCGAACCATTTGAAAATTATAAATGTGTTCTGAAAGGGATTTTGATGTCTCTCCCATACAAAGAGATAAGTGATTTTTCCCCCCCCCCTAACTTCTGTAAGTAACTCGTGGCTTAACTCATCTCACACAGAATGAGGGAGGCGAGATTGGCTATCTGCCATCAAGCCCACTGTGCAAGTCCTGTCAGCTGTTTGAGAGAGGAGGAGAATGCAAGAGCGAGTCTCTCTCCTGAGCTTTGTGATTCACTCTGTGGGAGAAACCAGTGTTTCTCTCACTCCTCAAAGGAGAGGCCCTTTTTCTTGGCAGTGAGCTGCACATGTGAATGCTGAGTGTAGTGATGCAACACGGGTGGACCAACTTGCCGTGCGATGACGACGCAATCAAAGGGCTTCACTTTTGTACCCTGATAGCAGCGAGATAGTCAAGCTTCTTGCTGCTTGTGGTGAAACCAGAGTGAGCGTCGATGTCCGCTGAGCTTTCAGTCCAGCGGTAGCTGAATAGATATGAGATGACACCGCAGGGCGGTGTGCGTCTGTGTGTCTTTTCTTCTTTTACAACATCAAGCGGTCTGGATCAGGACAGTCTGTCTGTGTCCGTCTCTTGACTGCTCACCTGTGCTGTGTATTTGTCATGTTAATCCTTGCTTTTGGCCAATGGTAGAAGAAGTATTCGGATCCTTTAAGAAGTATTCAGATCCTATATTTACGAACAAGTACGAATACCACACTGAAAATACTCCACTACCGGTAAAAGTCCTGCATTCAAAACCCAAGTAAAAGTATGTCATTACGTTCAGCAAAATCTACTTAAAGTATCCAAAGTATGTACCCAATATCCCGTAAAATGGTCACCGTCTTTATTTTACTTTTATATAATGTTTTTAAATGAATATTACTGCTGCATTAATGTGTATGTTGCATTTTAATGCTGTATATATTTATGGTTGTGCTAAATTTAACTCCTTTTATATACGGTTGAGTGTTTTAATATTCAGTAATGCAGCATATTCTCTATGATCATCAGATGTCTGTTGCCTGTGAGAACCATATATAACTTTTCACGAGCTCAGAAAAACAGCCCTGTTTTCAGCTTCGTGACGATGCATTTTCCAGCTGATCCAAGAGGGGTTCATCTGAAAAGTAACCAAAGCTTTTAGAAAAACATAGTGATGTAGTAGAGTAGAAGTATAACATACCATAAACTAGAACAAATACCTCAGTATTCTTCAATACAGTACTTGAGTAAACCTTCCACCGCTGCTTTTGGCTGCAGTTTTGATGCGGGCCAATGAATGTGCCGGCTCATGTTGTCATCCACAACGTGTGCTTTTCTTTTTTGTCAAGTCATCACAGCTCACCAGAAGTGTGGGCACACCAAGCATATTTGTAGTGATTTAATAACAGGCTCATATGTTCGGGTAGGAAGGTGAGAATAAGGACACGCAAACTCAGGTTCACCGAGAGGCCTGACAATCCGGTTCTGGTCCAAGTTGATGGTGTTACCGTTCATTAGGAGTGAGAATGTAATCCAAATGTCAGAGATTATGACAAAGAATGCAGACAAGTTGCAGGAACTAGAGTGGGATTTGTTTTGACGCTCTCCTCTGTCGAACACTCTAACCTTTTGGGCTGATAAGTTACCAAAACACTGCTCGGTAAAAGAGCTGCTTGCAGTCTGGAGGTTTGTGAAGTGCACAAAGAGACTCGAGCTGAACCACCAAAAGAACCTTTTCTGCTCTGGCTAAGCACAGAGAGCACCTGTAAAATGATCCCTGAAGAGGACGACTGTTCACGTGAGCATCGTTAACATCCTGTTCCGTGCCGGAATCGGTACCTTTTGCATCATTAGAAAGAAAAGCATACTGTCTGTACTCGTTGGAGCGCCATGTTCTGAGCTGATTGGGACCGGATCCAACAGACACTCAGAGAAGATTCAACCAGAGGGGAGGTTTTAGAATCAGGATCTCAAATGTGCAGCTGACCCCATTTCAACACAAGTAGCCTAAAATAGGTTCTGTGGAACCGCAGAGTTGGATTGAACTTGTGTGTTTGGTGTGTTTGTTGGTAAGCGGTGTTATCCTCCACCACAGAGAGAAAGTCTTGACCTTTTCACATAATGGAACGTCTGTTTCCAAAGCTGATTGTACTCAAACTTAGACGTACACGAGATGAAGACTAAGGAACGTCTTTGGCTGTGTTTGAGGTTAGGACATTTAGGAAACAAGACATGTTTATATGGACTGTATGAGGTGACCGTCCATTAGAACAAACCAAAAAGCAACTCCCTATGTTAGCAAACACCAGCAGTCACAACCACAGAAGCCCTGTAACATGTTTCCTCCACTCGCATTACTTTTAGCATTGTACGTTCTTTGTCTGAGGCATTTTTATTGCTCAATCTCAGACATTAAAAACCTGTAAGAAATCTTTATGGGGTATATTGGCAAGACATTTCTTTTCTACAGACAAACAACCTGTTCATGTTTTTGAAATCCTGCTGTCAGTGAAACTACAGTGCATTAAATCTCACTGGGTTTATACAAACCATGCAGTATTTGTATATGTTGGCTTTCTTAGTGGCAGCATTTGGCTTTGTCAGCAAAAACAACAGTGGGTGGTGCATGATGTTCCTCGACATCCCCATTTGGGACAATATCTTTAGTTCCTAATTGGGTCCAAGGGGCCTTGAGCGCCTCATTCTGCCTCTGCTGTTTACACAGTGGATCAAGGCTGGGGGGGGGCTGGTGTTGCGTCACTGTAGACGAGGAGTTGCCTTTCGGGTTTGCGTCGCTATCGCTCCTCCCTGGGTACGGTATGGGGCTCAGGGACTCCTTTTGTCTATCTGGGCCCCTATATAGAGTGATACCTGAGCCTCCTGTGCAGGAACAGCTCCTGCTTTATTCATCCCTCTGATCTCTGCTGTAATTACCAGTGACCCAGGACAAACCGACTGGTGGTGTGTATCTCACTGGGTGGGAATCTACCAGCTACCAGTGCCAACAAGAGTGTTAGACGTGGAAGACTTTTAGCTGAGGACTTTGACACCTATATTTATAAACCAAAACAATGAGATTGACCCCAAAACATACTTTGAATGAGGTATAAAACTAGTAATCAGCTTTCTACACCTGCCACTGGTTTCACTTTTGGATTTGAGTTTTGCTTGTGAGAATAAAGCTTCCCACCCCTCCTTGTTCCTCTTGGTCCTCTTGGTCCCTCTTGGTCTGGCTTCTCTTGATCTTGTCTAGAGCTTTGTTGTATTGTACTACCAGCTGTTAGTTACCTGTTTAAAAGATGCATGTATTACCTAAACATAGTCACATGTACAAGACTTAACTTGCATTTGTAATATGACTACAGACTGTCTGATGTGGGAGACACAGAATCAGATGTCAGTGTGTTGTTGGTGTAATAACTCCCTGTCTCAGAACTAAGTGACCTGTGTGTGTTTATGACTCCCACTGACACCAGTCTCTCAACCACACAGTGCACAAATCCCATTCACTTGGCTGAGTAGACGGTCTGCACGTTGCTTCTTCCTGTCCTTTCCTTAGCCCCGCCCACTGTCGTCACCCTGGACGTGTATCAACGTTGTGATGTAGCGATAAGAACAACACGACCCGGCCAAAAATGTTCAGAGTTTGTACTCCGTGTCAAAAAGATAAGGCAAAAAAACAAAAACAAAATGTCAACCTGATTCTGATGCGCAGACGTTAACAAAAGCACACACAGCGCAGTCGAAGAACATGTGTGAAAACATGCAGACTCTGCGCTTCAAGCTCCTCCTCAGGCAGCATAAGTCAAAATACAGTATAGTACTACAACTACAAAGTAAAGTGGCTTCATTGTTTTGTCTTTCACACGTGTGCAACGTATAGTTAACAGATAACATTGACATATTTTTTGTGCCGTGGCATCAAACTGTTCAAGATGAAACTGTATTATGAAGCCACACTCTGGGAGTTAGAATCAGAAGTCTGTCTTTGTGATGAATCTCAATAGTTTTGGTGTGCAGACAGAACAAAGAACACTGCAATTACTGAAAGTCGTTGGTCCGGTTTTTTGGGGATGTTCACATATTCTTTAATTGGATGACTTTAATGATAATTTCATCAGTTTTACTGCTGTATTACATTAAGTTCTCATGGAGTTAATAGTGTTAAGACAGCGTTTTACACTGGTGCATTTCAGATGTTTGGCTTAATTAGTTTAAGGTTTTGTGGAAAAATCTGTTTAATTTAATAATGCATCAAAGGAAATACAGCTTTGGTATTAAGACAAGTCTGGAAACAAATTGAATTGATATCCATCTTTAATCAAAATGGCCTCATAAACGAGCTCTTCTGCTGACTCGTGGTTTACAGGGGAGCTGTACGCTGGCCCACATGGGTCTACTTGGACCGGCCCTGCCTGTTGTGTAACTGTAGTGTGTCTGATCCAAAGTCCACTGGCTACTGTGTTTCTGTTAGATAACACTACGATATGAGGATTCAGCGATGAGGCATCTTGTCATCGCAGCAGCGACTTCAGAAGAATTCTTTGTCGAGGTCTGAGAACGGTTTTCAGATCACCGTGTTGTTGACAGTGGCGGAGAGAGGAGCAGCACAGAAAAGCCCACATCGCAGCCTAATCGATGATGAGAACGATGTCAATTATTAATGAGCTGAATATCATGTTCTGCCTCAAGTAGAAAGCTTTTGTTTATTAATCAGTGCTGCCAGCTCGGCTCTTTGTCACACACCAGACTGTAAGAAAAGGGGAAAAGTGAGAAGAAAAACGGTGTTGTTGGAGAGGTCACGCAGTTAGATTTACTTTACTTAGTCGGTCCACATTCCTCCCAGATAGCGTGCAGTCATTTTTGGACAGGTAGATAATCCCCCTTTGTTCCTGGGTATGAAGGGGTTATCAGTGGAGAGGAGCGAGTGTTTCCTGTGTGTTGCATCACTGTGCAGCAAGCAAGCAAGCGCTGCAGCTTTTTGTTTACCACAGAATTGCAGGGACAGGTGTGTGTGAGCAGCCTGCGTGTGCACATTTGTTCTACGTATGTTTAAAATATGTGAGACATGTTGCAGTGGCAGGTTTGCACACACTCCCCACCATTGCACCAATCCTCCACCAGCGAGCGGTCTGCGGAGAGGGATGTCTGTCCACTGTGCTGAGTCGACAGGAGGGGAACAATCGCCTCGCTGTGCTGCTCGTCCGTTTGGCCGCCTTCATGCGGCATTTTCAGCGAAAGGGGCACCGTCGGCTTTTGGCTCCGTGAGCCTTGTTGACCAGGCCTTCGCCGGCTGGTCACTGACCCGTTGTGCAGCTCGTCAGGCCTCTGAGGGCTGCCGATTATCCAACAGTAATTGGCGCCTGGGCTCTGGCTGATCAAAGGTGCCCAGCTGACTGTAGAGCTCTGGTAATTTTCCATTCTCTGGTGCTCTGCAGTGCTTGCCTGTTCGTCTGTCCTCCTGCCTGCTTTATTATACCTGCTTTTCTCATAAGACATGGCAAGGCAGGGCTGTCCTTTCCGTGCCTCTTTAAATTAAGCACTCAAAATCAATATATAAGATCACAAGTTCAAGCCCTGCAGCCATTGTGGGTCCTACAGTCATGTGACTTGTCAGATTTTTCTGTTCATCTGAACTCTTTACTTACTTATTAGTTTCTGTGGTGGTCAGTGACATCATCTGGTTTCGTTCTCGGTGGGAATATAAACCTGTATACTCATAACTCTGATGCCAGCTCAGGTTTGATCAAACGATACTGCCTCACATGCTCGCTCATTAAAGGTTAAATGATGTCGTTGCCGGCCTGAGATCCATCTTTGGCTGCAGAGAAGGAGCTGGATTGGCTGTGTGTGAATGGACATCACGTTCATATTACAGCCTTCTACTTTTGGACTCTTTTACTGAAGAGTTGTCCAACATTTTGGGGGAAAAGGAAGGCGTCTACCATGACTGCTGAATCATTCCTGGCACTCAAATAAAAGTACACCATGGAATAAATGGCTTTCCATTTCGAGAGCACTGCTTCCATAAACAAGAGTCTCTCTGAGCCTAGAATCGTGGTGTTCTTGAAGCGATATAATCTCGTTCTAACTCACATGAGTTCATAGTCCAGTGTCACACCTTCAAAGCTGATTTCCAAGCTAGGTTTTACACACCACAGAACTATTTCTAGTAGGGAATAGATGTCCCTGTATCTGTACTCCCAGAGGCAGTGCTGTGTTCACTAATCTAATCCAACCACACAGCTAACACAATTTCAGCCATTAAGACTTCCCATAGGTTTAAAGCCACACTATAAACCTCCTGGGTAAATAGCCAGGTAGCACCAGCAGTTTGGCTTAATCTATTGCGTAACTTGGTATTCTACAGTCACCCTCTGCTTGACAAACCTGGATACAAAGAGCCCAGCTCAGGTACGTGGTAGGAATTCCTGACGTGACAGCTGCCGGTGAATGCTACCGCTCCATTAACATTCATGCTCACAAGACCAGTTTGGTCAGATGGTTCCTGACGTCAACACAACCCGCTTTGCATCTTGTGGACTCCGGTTACTGCTTGAGTCGGTTTCCTGTTTCCCCTTTGAAGGTAAACGTAGAGCCTCTAAAAGCGCAGTGGTCACAGGAATCTGTTGTCGTTCTTGTTTATTCGCAATTCAGCGTGTTTTAAGGTCGGCTCACCTGACCTGGAGGGAAGTGAACAGAAAAGTGTGTGTGTGTGTGTGTGTGTACGTAGTATCTGTGTGTGTGCTTTGGCCTGGTCTGACGGGCAGTGTAGCGATTGCATGTCTGTTCACTCAGCAGGAAGTTCCTTTTCCACTCCATCCTCTCATCACTCCTGCTGCTGGAAAAACACTGCTACTGACACACACACACACACACACACACACACACACACACTGACCAATGGCACTGTGTTGGGATGAAAAGCTGTATTATTGACAACACATTGAGTCAGCAGCTGGAACCATGGAGTGGGTTGTCTGTGTGATATTGATTCTTCCATGTAATCTGCTTTCTGTCTATCTGCCCGTCTTTTTTCACTCATCTCCGTCTTATATTCACTTTCAGTATTTCATTCACTCTCTTTGAAATCCTTTCCACGCTGTCACCACTTTGTACATCTCGGCTTTTCTGCCTTTAACTCTCTCTGTCACTTGTGTGTGTGTGTGTCTGTCACTTGTGTGTGTGTGTGTCTGTCACTTGTGTGTGCGCGCGCTGCCCTCTCCGTCTTACTCGTCTGTGTTTCGGCGTATCAAAGTCACACACATGCTCTTAAGTGGTGTATGCGATGCATCGTTAAATGTCAAGCGATCAGATCCGCGTTTAAAGCCACAGCCGAATACATCCCCCCCCCCCCCAGCGATGTGTAGACGTTGATTGGGAGAGCAGTGAAGAGTGACGGGCCTTCCTCACTCAGTGAACACCGTGAGCAGCACGCATACTGACACCATTCCTCACTGCGGGGCTTTCCTCGCCTCTTATACACTCACATAGCTCGCATAAATGATTTTTCTAGCCCCATAACTACAACTTAAAGACACTTTTATGGTATATGGACTTCATTTGCTCGACGCTTTCTGCTCCTGTGACCACGGCTGAAAGTATCCTGATTAAATTATGATTATTAATCTTAATTATCAAAGCAGGGAACATATTCTTTGCCTTCCTTCTGCATCTTGCATCCACATCGCTCTGCTTTCGTATTCACACACAGGCTGGTTTGCATCATATGTAGTGGTACTGTGGCGTTACTGTAAAAAGTGTCTGTGTGCTCTGTAATGTCTGTTTACCAAGGAGGGGGATAGTAATTATGAAACTGGCATAATAATAATAATGTCCATCTTTTAGTTATCCCTTACAGTTGCCAGGATAACGGCCAAATAAAAGCATATTATAAAGAGTCTACAAACCATCACCAACAGCCCGATTTTAAGTTTCTCTTCATACAATCGCACCACTTATAGGATAGAACAATAATCCCTATGCAGTTTAATTCCTCCTGGATCGCCTCTGAAGCTCATTTGAGGAGCAAACTAATTGGCTCTGATCACTGCATCGCTTTTCATTCTTTGCGGTTTTGTCTTTGATGCCTAAATGTGAACGATGAATCGCAAAACGGTCTCCTTGTTTAATGGATAAAGGTTGATATTAAGTGAGCGCTTGCCTGCGGCTGTCGGACCAGTTAAATTGCTGCGAGTCAGTGCCCTATAATCATAAACGTCTTCAAAGCAGACATCTCCTCTGGGTCGCCTTAACCGAAGGGAAGGAAGAAGGATGAGAGAGGAGGACTTTAGGGAGGAGGATAAGCAGCAAACAGGCGCCTATGACTTCTCACCATTAAAGAAACCATTAAGCAGCATGTGTACACTCACTGGAAGGTGTCAGAAATGGCTTAAAGACCAACATGTGGTCGAGTAATAGTTATATAAAAAGGGATTTGAGCCTCACTGTTGTTTTGTTAATTTAATGACACTTGTACTTAAATAAAGTAAAGTGTCCGAAGGCGTCTCTTGGCTCTTTTGAGAGACTTTGATCACTTCCTGGAGGATTAAACCGTGAGTTGGATCGGTGGTTAAATTGAAAGCGTTTTTTACATTTAGCAGGAAGGCGGCAGCGTGCTGCGTATGTCAGCAGTAATTAATGTGTTTAAAAAAACTCAGCCGTACACTTTCCCCCGATGTGGTTAAATCAGACATGACAGTGCTGCTGGTGCACAGGAAGAGCTGAGTGACGGCTGAGGCCCAGAAACCAACAGGCGTGCATGACGTTCGCCACAGACTGCCTGAAACGCATCGCCGAACTATTGATAACATCATCTTTTGATATTTAATTTTTCTCCCGTGAGTCAGCCGCTCTGGAGGAAGTCTGTCTTCATGCTAACTGGTCGATACCGGAGACAACCAGACCTGTTTAACTTGACGGAAACCGTGTGTGAGTTTGTGGGGAAATCTTCCGCTTGCTTACCGTAACAGGGTTTTAGCTTTAGACAGCTTTGGTTGGTTGTAAAGTGAATGTTGACAAATGGGACTTTAACACAAAGTCACAAAGATTGTGACTGAGACACAACCTGAGTAAGAGACTTATATGAATATTGAATACCTCTGTTAATATATGAGCACAGGCACAGCCCCGGGATATAAACTACAATCTTAGATGGGCTCTCTTCCTCTGAGACTATAAATGTGCTAGCGCTGGCTGTTGTGAGCCAGCCATAAGTAGGATTAATAGATCATGTATTAACAGCACTTTACTGAGGCCTGGTGAATATGTAACACTGTCATCTGTGTTTCTTCAGCTCGGTGCAGTGCTTTGGTAGAATACCCCGTGTGTAGTATTTGGCCTGGTTTCTCCACCTTGCTGCAACTTTAACTAATGGCACCGTACTTCTCTCAAGAACAGCACAAACCTAATAATGGAGCCATTATGGCTCTGGGGCCATGAGGCGCTGTGGTCGTCCGTCTCACTTGTGCATGTGTGTGTATGCACGAGCTTTGTGTTTTTGAGAGTGTGCTTTGTGTTTACATTTGTGGGTGTATGTCAGGTTTGGGTTTATGCAAGTGTGTGTATCCACTTCTGTGTGTGTGTGTGTGCGCGCAATGCAGTGATGTCAAGGGGAAACATGGTTTCCATGAGTAGCTTTTTCGCTCCGAGGTTTACTCAAAGTTTCCTAGCAGAGGTCACTTCTGGAGTCGGGGACAAAGTGATCGCCTGTGAGGAGGTTGAGCTTCTGTCCCACAGTCTGCACAACGAATAAAGAAGACGGCAATTCTTCTCCGTTTAAGAGAAAGGAGCACGTGGCTGTTTTGTACAAACCTCACAGCCACTTGATAAAGACGTCTTCCCATGGCGGCCGGCCACGCTAGTTGGTACCTATTGTGTTCTGAGCAGCAGTCTCCCGTAAAGAGTGACCAGGATTGATGGAGTTGGGGCACTCAGACCACTACATCAAACCCCCCCCCCCCCCCCCCCCCCGCCCCCCTAGCAGGCTTTCAGTCAGCATGACTATAGTGTTCACAGCTCTCTTCTTTTAATTGAAACTCTATTCCATTTGACATACCAGCACCTCTGGCAAGACATTTTGAAAAACAATCACAAAAAGGCTGTTTTTTTTGGGGGCAAAAGCAGCAGACGTAAATCTTAAAGATGCCTCCTGGTTGTGCGTCGTTATGATGGAAACCAGGCCAAGAGACCCGGCCCATTGATTCAGTCTGTGAATCATCGCCGGGGCATGCCTGAGGGGAGCCGACACAGTGACAGTGATTTGCCACTCCCTGGTGCCAGGGTACTGCCCCGGCTGTTTAAATGTGGCCTCAGCTGTTGCCCAAAGTGATGTGTGGCGCTACGGCTGGTTGGTCGACTTGCTGTTGGACCCTTAATACCACGCCTGGCCGCTCCTAGATACACACACAAAGCCAGATACTGATGTACACACACACACAATTAGAGCAACTCAATATCCCCTGTGCAGCAGTTCTGGCTCTATTTTCTATCTCCGTCTCAACCCTAACCCCGGTCAGCCGTGTGTACTCAGGAAGCGGAGGTCGCCGTGTCTTGCTGGGGGCAGGGAACAGATTGAAGGACTCTGAAATGATTCATTTTGCAGACAGGGAAGCGAGTGAGCCACGCAAACAGTAGCCAGCGCTCCTATTCCCACCATTTCCTTCCTCTGTGGAGAACCACCCATCTGTACCTCGAGTCCTCGTCATTCTCTCTCTCTGGCTCCTAAAATAGATGCTTTTCAGGAATAACGACGACACGGTATCCTGCTGACTTAGACACGTTTCAGTAGTTTTTATTAGTTCAGCTCGCTCTCAAGCTCGTTGTGCTTTTGTACATTCGGCTGATGTTGACAGAACAAGACATTACAGTCTGCTGATCGTCCTTTGTTTGGCACCGGTCCTTTGGATGAGCATCCATCTTTTCATCATGGTGTCAGGTTGTGTCTGTGGATCACTGTCGGGTCACATGCTGTACCTGGCAGATGAAGTGATTCTGATTATTGTTGGGACACTGACGGTGCAAAGTGTTCAGATCATAGAAGCAGAGAGCAGCTGGCGATGAGTTACACTTGTTTACCGACCGTCTCTGTTTCCATCCGCTTGGACACACTGTGACTGCTGCTGTTTTATATTGTTGAGTTGTTTTCTTTCCTTTTTATGCTACTTATTTTATGTCCAGCCTTTTGAAGACAATTACAGTCTTTATGTATGTTGTCCTTGTGCTGCTACAACACCTGCAATTCTCCTCTGGGGATCAATAACGCATGCACAGCTCATCTGAGACATCTGGACCAATAGTGGCTCTCTTGAGAGAAACGAATCAAACCTGGTTATTCCAAAAGTTGTATTCTTTGGGGAAAAGTAGTGCCAGAGAAATACCCTCCGGGGGATAAAGTCTGCACATTTTCAGCAGTGATACCAACTATTTAGTGAAGACAATGTGCCGCTACCGGATGTATATAATGCCACTGAAAATACTCCATTCAGGTCAAACTGCCCCCTGAGTTTCAAACTGTGATGCAGTAATTAATTCTGTGCTAATGCATGTGACCCAGACTATATCATTCAGGGGTTAGCGTTAACGATTGGCATTAATGAAGGGAATCAGCCGGACGCCCCATCTCACATTGTTCTCTTGAACTTGAAATGTCAATATCACACTGTCATTAAATCTATTGCAGCCCTGAGCAATACCGTTACATGTCTGGGAATGTAATTGTATTTATTGTACGGTAATCGGTACTAAAAACACACCGAGATGGGCTGGTTGACTTCCCTCTGCCGTCACTGTTGATCCTGGTCCCCACAGTCTGTCCTGGATATTGGGGTTCCTCGGTCCCTTTTGATGCACTGCACACTTTTTTTTTTTTTTACATTAGCATGCAGGGGCCGGAAAATTGGATTACCACAGTAACAGCATTTTTCAAATTCATCCGGAGGTTTTTGGGAGCAGAACACCTCAAGTGGCCCGATAACGGGGCTCAGCAGATAGGCCGGGCATGCTTTGCGTTACGCATGGCCGGCCTGATAGATCGAGGGCTATCCCGTCTGTGTTGCGCTCCAAACCTATAAACCCGGTCTGAGCACAGATAACACGGCGTTCCCCGAGCAGAGCAGAATAAAGTAGGATGAAGAGTATCGGCTGGCACAAGTCGTGAAAGGAGACAGTGGGGCCTTTTTTGTCTTGCCTTGCTGCCCATTCTCTCTCACGCTCACTCGCTCCCTTAGCCCCTCCCTCCCTCCCTCCCTCCCTTCCTCGTCTCTTTTTTTGTAACCCAACCGCAGTACTCATCCCTAGGATCCTTCTGCAAGGATTAATCAGTTTTCCATTCCTGGAGAGATTATTCAAATACTGTTACATCTACAGCCAGCAGCAGCACAGCACTGACTGAAGGAAAAGTCCTGCTCTTCCTCTCCATTTCCTCCTCTATCTCTTTACTTTAGTTCCTGTTTGTCCCGTGTCTCCCCTCCTCTCAGTGTTTCTGTCTTTACACTTTACCTCCATTGTTGACTCTGTGTGCTTATGTCCATAATTATCCTCCACTGAGTACGTTGATGATAGTGCATGTGAGTCTTCAGTCATCCCCTATCGCTCCTCTCTGTGTACATGAACACACAGAGAGTATACATGGTCCTTGTGTAATCGTCCTCATTAGTGTTGGTAGGAGAACAGCCAGAGATCCTCACTGCACCAGACTAGAGGAGCTGTGACAGCTCCAGCAGGGTTCAGGTCCAAAGCCTTTCTCTCCCAACCCCCTCCATGCCTCTCTGTCCTCCATTTACTCCCTTTTGTAGTTTAGAATAAGTACATTAAAACTGCCAAAGTATTGTTTTCATAACCCGGCTGGTTCTTGGACATGTTGTTGTCTTCTGACACGATGATGAGACAACGTGTTGAATGTGTTTCAATGGTGTCGGTGAGTAGTCGTGCAACCGTTGGCTCTTGCTGTTCAACAATAGCAAGAAGTCGTTGAAGAGGCAGATAAATAAATCCAAAGACACGAAACATTGCATGTTGCATAAAGAGGGCTGCTCACTTGGGAAAGCGGTGTGTTGTGTACCGCAGTGACCTTTGCTGTTGCTTTGTTGCTTTGTAGATGTACAAACAGCCACGTGTAGAAGTAGTTTTTTGTTGCTGTATTGGTCTGCCTCACTTGATATATAACACCGGTGCCATTGATGCCGACAAACATCATAAAATCTGTGAAGTATTTGCCCGAGTCAGAAGCTATTACTGTCTGTTTAACTGCAGGTTTGATTTACCTCCTTGTTTTGCATTGATTTGATTTTTAATCCAGTTAAAAACAAAGGAGGAAATGTCTGGAACAAATACAAACCTTTCAGCTTCCTCTCAGCTGTTCTCTCTCCCGATCATAACCTCCAACTCTTTTCCATCCTCATTATTACTTCCATCTGTTCCTCCTGACACTTCTTCTAACTTCACCCTGTCACATTTTGGTGCTCCATCTTTGCCTCTCACCTTTCCTCCCTCCTTGCCTTCATCTTTCTGACTCGCAGCCAAATACAAGGGGCTAAACCCACCTCACATGACCCACACCCACCCAAACACGCTGCACCAGGCGACAGCCAGACTTTCCCCCTCACTGCTCACCTTGCTGCCAACACACACACACACACACACACACACACACACACACACACACACACACACACACACACACACACACACACACACTGCTGCTAATGCAGATTCCATACACTCCATGTTTTACGTGGGATAATGAACATGTGCTTTCACAGCTTACTTCTGTGTGTCGCTGTTTGACACAGACCTCCCTCTGCAACTGTAGTACAGTGTGTACTTCAACGTATAGTGTTAATACTTCATATTTTCAAAAGTACTTCACTTGTTGAGTTTATGAAAAGGTTTCACTGAAGTTTTTTCACTTACCATCTACATTTCTTCTGATAAATGCTCTCATGTGAAAGCAGTACATAAACAGAGGTCCAGAGCGAGTCTGGTTCAGGTGATCTACACACGGCCGTTGTGTCGGCCTTAAAGGAGGTAAAAGACTCAAACAGTACAGAGATTGTAGGAATAGGACGCCCTGAGCTGGAGAGAAGAAAATGTTAACATGTTGTTGGGGTGTTCATAGCACATTCCTGCAAATGGTTACTCGTGTTGAACTCTCACGCTGCAGGTGCATATGCTTGGCTGAGCACAAACATCGGTACACCATGTATATCCACAAATACAAACGTACGCTCTCTTTCCCACGCACACGAGTTCATGTGCTTTCACTTACATTCCTGCTCTCCTCTTCTTCGTCTCTCCTCGACTCTGCAGCGCGGCGGAGAGAAGGTGTGTGTGGGTTGTAAGCTGGCATAAGTGTAAGTGATTTAGAAAGTGAGTTTAGTAAAATGCTGTGAGAAGAGGCATTAATGTTCAGACATGGGCCTAGTGATAGTATATCTCCGTCTGTCCCAGGGATCAGTTTAAAGAGACTTTTTCCTAAAATGAGATTTCCTGGCACGAAATGTCCTTTTGTTCTGCACTTTAGTCTGAGCTGGTGGCTTCTTCCATCCCAGAATGCACCACCAGTTATTTGAGAGGCTTTCCTCACCGACCCCTCATGTCAAAAACTTCTTTTAGAGAAGTTATGCAACAACCAGCTGGCACAAACTGGAAAAACAACACTTGCTCTTCTGCAAAGACTCGAGGCACGGGACAAAAAGCTGCCAAGTTACCATCAGTGGAACTATTCCACTATTAGTCCGTTGGGTAGATTAATTTTAACCCCTCGGGATTACAAACATGCATGAAACACACCAAATCTTTTGGAAACCGAAAAACACATGTTGCAAGAGGTTCATCTCATCCGTTTGTCGCTGTGACCGACGCCTTTACATACAAGTAGTCATTTGATCCATTGCTTGTATAGAGATTAGTGCAGCTTCTACTTTTTACACATTTAGAAGATGTGTTTGAATTGAAAACGCCTGCGTTAACACATTGGAAACAAGCGCTTTTAATTTGTTGCACCAGAGACGAGGTGCTCCAGAGCAGACAAATGTGTTTCCCTGCTGCTCCTCCTCTTCCCTCTGCAGGCTGGAAGCATGCCGCCTGTCACTGGCACTGCAGTGAGCCCAAACATGATATGACCTAAATAAACCAGTGTGTTACGAGAGAGCGGGACGGAGGGATGAAGCAATGTTTTTTTCCCTCTCACCGAGTCGTCTTGTTTTCAAACACTTCACTCTACTGCAGGCTACAACTTGCACATACACACTGTTATACACACCAGAGTTGGACTGGGCGCATTTTTATCGTGACACTTGTAGAGGCACTTGGCTCTTACTACAAAACAGGTGCTTTCACACATCCAAGCGCCTGCTTTACACCTGGTAAGTTGACACTTCTGCCCGTTGTACAGACGGCTCAGCTGGTCGGTTTGTGTCTCTACCTACAGTCATGATTGTCTTTCTATGAGTGATGCTGCAGAGAACACACAGTAGAAACATAGGTATTAGATGTGCCACATTATTGTTTCCATCAAACCAACTAGCTACAGACAACATCTCTTCTTGAATTTGCCTTGCAAGGCTAGCTGTGCTACCACTTATTTGACGAAGTGACCGCCATTAAAAGTCGTACTTAGTTCATCGAATGCGTTAACTTTTTTTTGTGTTCACTCGGGCTATTTGAAGTGCAGAAATATGCTAATTCGCATGGCAGATTCAGGCTCTCGAGGAGTTTTCCGAGGTCCGTGGTCCACTCCGGGTCGCCCCTTTAGTGACAGTAGGAAGTTTGATGTGTTTGTGTGTATTGTCGGCGGCCTGGTCAGCGCTGAAAGCTCCATTGTGTGCTGCCCACAGAGCTGGAGCCTGGCATGGACAGATAAGAGAGCCTCACCTCTAACACACTTTCTACCCCCGGCCAGTACCCGCTCCCGGGACAGGTTTCATTATGCAAACAGACAGCTCAGGTGTGTGTGTGTGTGTGAGAGAGAGTCGGTGCATGTGTGTGTGTGTGTGTGTGTGTGTGTGTGTGAGTGTGTGAGTCGGTGCATGTGTGTGCGGTCGCTCTGAGCATGTGTGCAAGTGAACGCTGCTATGTTGCTGCTTCTTCGTGTGTGTGTGTGTGTGTGTGTGTGTGTGTGTGTGTGTGTGTGTGTGTGTGTGTGTGTGTGTGTGTGTGTGTGTGGGGACAGTCAGCTCTCCTGGATTAAAGACCTTTAATCCCGCCCGATCCTCATCAGCTCTGAAGTTCGTGGGTGCGACTTGTTAGTGAAGGAGAATGTGCTGCTCAATGTTAAAAGTCCGATTTGCATGGCTGACTGACTCCTGGTCCTCGGTTATGAGCTCTGCTCAGAGAGACGTGAGCCCGGCTCTCGGTGATGGATGCACCTCTCACTTCTAGTTTGGATCAGCAACTTTTAATTGGGTCGCTGCATTTTTTTTTTCTGCCGCCTAATCTCCTCCCAAAGCCAAGAAGACACACATGCACCGTTCTAAAGTAGTGCTTTTAGCCTAATTAATTGTGCCGTCTCAAGATTTTCAGAGAATGGAGAGAGTGTTTGAACCTGCACTGAAGTGAGTCCTTGACTCAGCAGCATCGGTTATGACTAAGGCCGTCCTCGACCGAAGGAAGTCTTAGTCGACTAAAAATGAGACGACTTTGTCAATTTATCGATTAGTTGTTTTAATCAACAGATTTGTGTCTCTGCACAAAGAATCATCAAAAGAGCACCACTTTAAATCTTAGTTTACTAGAGATAAATTAAAGAGGTCTGATTGGATTGTCATATAACAGTAATATAATATATATATATATAATATATAACAGTAGCTCTGGTAAACAGTTTGCTGCTGTTCTGTCAGCACAGCAGCAAACTGCCCTCGGTGTATTTTGTTCCCTTTTATTTGGGCTCCCTCGACTCCAAACGCTACAAAGACTTCACCTCTTTTGTTCCTCCTTGAGAGTCAGAGAGACAGCAGCTCATTGTCTTGTGCGCTGATGTCTGTGTTTGAAGTGTTTTTACCTATTTACAGGCTGGTACTCTGGTAGAATGTGACTCTGCACCATCACACGGGACGTTGACTAAGTTCTGTGTTGACATACGCTGTTGACTGCACGTGAATTGGTACATATCCCAGACATACAGACTGTTGTCGTTGCTTAATAAAGATGTCTCTCGCCACTCACAGGGAGCTCAGCGATGAATAAGCTACGGCAGAGCTTCCGCCGGAAGAAAGACGTCTACGTGCCGGAGTCGAGTCGGCCGCACCAGTGGCAGACGGACGAGGAGACCGTCCGCAGCGGCAAATGTAGCTTTGCAGTCAAGGTGAGTCTCCCTCACACATGAACACACCTGCATACCAAACCTCAAAGACACACACACACACAGTGCTGGCCTTATTATGGCACACTCACACCTCTGAGAAACCTGCATGCTGCCGGGCTCCCCAAGGACGCCGCTTGTGATTAATCGCAAGCATTCAGAGATGTGAGCACAGCTTTTATCTCGCTTCTCTTTCTGTAGCCTTCCAAACCTGTGGGATGTGCGCACACATAATGGATTAGTAATCTAAACCACTTGAATCATCGAGTGAACTGTGCAGAATTAAAGAAAATGTTTCATTGTCGCTGACGAATAACAAAGTCAGGGGCACTGCGATAAGAACGAGGGCTCAGGAGGCGATGCCGTGTCTTTCTACTCGTGTATCTCCGGTGCTGTGCTGGAGTGGAGAGTTTGCTATGTTTTGGCAACAAAACCTTCCACTTTTGCAAACAGAACTGCAACGGTACACTTCCTCTTATCGAAACGCTCTCCTCACTCAGAATAAAGGGGAAGTAAAAACCACAGAGTGGAGACAGAGAAAGTTCTCCTTCCTATATACGAATGCTGTGGCTGGTCAGCGGATGTGGATTGTAGTCTACATTACATCAAAACGGTCAGGTTATGGTGTCGATGCCGCCCGCGTGTTTTCTTTGAGCAACAAGCGAGAATTACAAATATTAAAAGTGGAGGGAGGTGGAAGTGACCGTGAGAGTAAGAGGGAGGTACGGTGATGTGGAACGGGTGTCGAAGTGCGACGGTTCACGGCGTCAAGTCTCATCTCAACCGGTGTGAAACGCCCTAGATTCAAGATCTCCTCTAAGCTGTATTCCAAATGTCCACACACACACACACACACACACACGCCTTCCCTCCCCCACCTGCTTCCCATAAATTGTCTCCCTTCACTGTTCTCAGAGCTAGATTTGTTTTCTCACACTTCTTTTTATTCACTTTCTTCAGGGACATTGTCTTTGGTGTTTGTCCTTAAAGAGACAAAATGGTCGAAGTAAAGAGGTTTCATTAAAGTAGTGCACATTCCTTTTCTTAAAGAAGACCAAAGACAAACCACTGCTGTGTGACTTAAACTCAGATAACAGATCATAGCTGCAGGGTCTAGTCTAACAATCTTCTCGTAAGTTACAGATCAGCCACTGTGGTCAAAAAGAACATGAGCTTTATCTCTCATTGTCCTTCCTTCACATGCTTCTGCAGCCTCTCACGCTCCTCCACCAGCTCTTTTTTCTTCTTCGTACCTCTGCACTGGCTTTCTTCGTGCGGGTGCAACCTACCATGCTGCTCCTCTGTGTGTCCCCCCCCCCCCCCCCCCCCCCCCTCCTGCTCTTAGGTGCCTCAGAGGAGCCCAGTCGAGTGTGGGTTGGAACAGTTGCAGTGAAATCATCACCGACTGCCGCACTAAAGAGCGTCCGATAGGGGGGAGGAGAGGAGATGCAGTGAAGGAGGAGAAGAAGAACGATGGGGCGAAATGAGCCTTTAATGTTGTGGTTTGGGGGCTTCCTCCACTACCTCTTTGACGCCATTCTCCACTGATCCACATCTGCATTTTTGCCCCCCCCCCCTCCCCTTTTTTTGCTTGCGTCGGTTGCTTTCCAGCTGAAATTGCAGTGACAGACAATTATTCACGAGTCAAGGTGATTGTCAAAGGCGTAAAAATGTTGATTTGCTTTTTTTTGTGGTAACGTCAGTCTTATGAGACGGCTGGAGCCTGGAGATCAGTGTGTTGCTTACCAACTACAACAGAGAAGGAAATGAGTTCATCTGTCCTTGGTACGTTCCATGTAGACTTAATATGGAAATGAATGTCTGCAGCTATTCACACGTTGGAACAGAGTTTTGTATTGAATCCGACACAATTTTCTTTCACTTAAACTGATTTATGGCCAATATCCTGAATGGATTCCTGGAACCCTTGTGGATAACATCCAGAGGATTTACACCAACAAAGGCAACTGCAGTTAATTGATATTGACGTATGTGAAATGCCACCTTCAGAGCTCCTGAGCTGGAGGAGCTGACATGTGTTGTGTTTCCTTTAGAAGGAGCTAAGCGGTTTCAATCAGTATGAAGATAACTGCTGTTTTGATTTAAACAATACAGGGCTCTTCTTTTTCAGTCAGTCCGTTGTCGTGACCCTTGTCCTCCTCATCATCGGCCGCTCCAAATGTTTACAAATTGTGAATTGAGGAGCATCCCAGGGTTGCACATGTTGTTACAATATCTCATCTCTTTCCTCGTCGAACACAAAACGGTGCAGAAGCAGTGACGGCACAAGAACACAAACGCCACGATGTATAAACTGAATCTAATCCTGGCCCACTGTGGGATTAGAACTAATCCTGGAGTGGGCCCACAAACCGACCTGTGTTTCAGAACCAAATTACCCTTCACGTGTACAACAAACGGCTCAGGAGATATTCATCATTCTTTCTTAAAAAGTTGCTTTGATTGAGTGCATCTGTGTACATGTGAATGTTTCCGCCTCCACATTGTTGCTGGAGTAAGATGCTACACGAAGCATCTGTTGTGACACTTGGAGCCTCCTCTGCGTCTCACTCGTCTCACCTCAGCTCCTCGTCTCCTGATCCCTTATTAGCGACGCTGCTGCTCTCAATGTCCTCACATCCCCCAGCTGCCTCCGTGCATCAGTAGTGTGTGTGTGTGTGTGTGTGTGTGTGTGTAGAAGAAGTGTGTGTTCTAACACGCCGACAGTGTGACTCACAGCTGTGGCGTCACACTCTTAAAATAGCAGGGGCGGAGGGGGGGTGAAAGGCGTGGGTCAGCGGCACTTGGTGTGTGTGTGTGTTTGTTTGTGTGTGTGTGTGTGTGTGTGTGTGTGTGTGTGTGTGTGTGTGTGTGTGTGTGTGTGTATAAGGAAAGGGTAAGGACTTCCTCCGCCCCGAACGCACAATAGCTACTGGGGCGGTCAGGGTTGTGACTCTGGAGTGACACACAGCAGGGTGTGATGCTGCTTCAGGTCTAGGGGGGGGGGGGGGGAGGGAGGGGGAGGGAGGAGGCAGCAGCCTTTTCCGTTAATTCAGTTAAAAGTCCTCCAAGTCCTGATGTCCTCAAGTCCTCATGTCCTGATGTCCTCATGTCCTCAAGTCCTGATGTCCTCATGTCCTCATGTGGGCTGTTACAGTTGGAGCTCAGGGTTTCCCCCCTGAGCTGAGTCTGACAGATCCTGATGCGTCTCATCTCTTTATTAATTAGATTCTAGATGGCTGTTATTATTTATGCGTGTTGAAATAGGCCTCTGCTTTTTTATCCTTGAAGGTTAATGTTGTACACTGTATATATTTAAAAGTGGAGGCAGTGCCATTCATTCTGGCACAAAGTGCATGGAAAGGTGCACGAAACCGATTGCCCATCGTCAATCCACCATATCAGCCGATACAGATCGTTGTTGTTGTTGTTGTTGTTGTTGTTGTTTTGTTATAGCAGCTACTGTACGAGGCTCCAGACTATTTATTTGTTTCACACACATCCCCCCCAAAATGATTTTACCATCCCAAAGTCAGTGTGAACCGTACAAATGTTCTAAATGTTCTAAATGTTCTCCTTTCACTTTGTTATAATCATCTATAGTGGCTATTTGCACAAAAACACACTATTCACACTACTTTTATTTATGATGATGTATTTGCGGCCAGAAAGCGTTAATGCAGATCTTCCGTTACTCCACTGGTCCCCACCTGGAGGCCTTGGAGTTATACTGTTGAGACCTAAAAACGATTACACAATCAGCAGAAAGTGATCAAGTGGCCTGATCTTAATTGTGTTGTAATGTTCGTCATACGGGGAACCGGCAGCTTCTTCATGTGTAATCGCTCGTGTAATCTCTTCCTCATAGAATTACACACTTGCTGTTAGATTTACTCGTCCGTTTACATTTCTCAGGGAAGTGTTCAGCGTTTTTCTCCGAGGACAAAATTAGAGATCAACTAGGGAGCAGTTGAACTGCGATTGACCTCAACAGGGTAATTAATTAGGTGTATAAATCACCAGCCTACCGGGGGATATTAGACCGTCTCGACTCATTTAAATACCCGATCTCACTGCAGAGTTTATTCATGTAACCGTACTTCAGAAGAGATAGCCACAGGAAAGGTCTGTCCCAGCATTACTCACGCTCTCTCTCTCTGTCTCTGCCCTGCAGTACCTGGGACATGTGGAGGTGGAGGAGTCCAGAGGCATGCACATCTGCGAGGATGCAGTGAAGCGGCTTAAGACGGTAAGTTTCACTAGAAAACCCCTCCGTACTTCCAGGAACGAGGCGGCTAAACACCAGACATCCTACTCCCCTTTTTATCTTCTCTTCCTGTAGTTTCCTTCACAGTGCTTCTTCCACCAACATCCTACTGACCCCTTCTAACGTTTCCTTTACTTCTCAGCAGCCCTCCTTCATCCGTCACCAAGCAGTTTGGTTCTTTTCATTGTTTCTCTGTTTATTCCGGCCTAGTTTACTCCGTACTGTACATCGAGACCCGATTGCTGCCGTTTATCGGTGAGGGTCTCCACCCATCGTGACCCTCTGAACGTCTCTCTCTCTCTCTCTCTCTCTCTCTCTCTCTCTCTCTCTCTCTCTCTCTCTCTCTCCTCGCACAATGTCTCCACCAGAGGAGATAGGCCGGCGTGTACTTCCTGCCGCAGGAGATTCCGGTTGAGTTGCGCAAAAAGAACAAATTCCAGTTTGGGGAGCGAGGGAGGGGAGGGGGAAGGGGTAAAAGGGTTTGCTTTCCACGTTGTGAGTTGCCAAGACTCCACCCAAGTCTTAAACCGCTGTGGGTACATGAGGCTGATTCTCTGTCGTCTGGGCCAAACCTGAGTCATGAGTGCATGAGTCCATTCAGGTCTGAGTCTACGCTCTACATTTGAATTTGAATACAGCTTTCAGTTTCAGTTTAAATGACCTCGACTCATGGAGAAGTCTGTTATCGATACCGATTCTTCTTGCTTCATGAAGTTGTGTGAAGGACCTTTTAAGTCCTTTTGCATGTTCGACTCAACGAGCCGTTGAAGACCACTTGAGAGCAATTTATTCGTTTGATTACGCGGCAGAACATGCTTGAGAACAGTGAAGTGTTTTATGAGTACAATTTAATGGACAGTAAAACACATTGTCAAACCAGTTAAGGCAGAACACTATGATAAAACAGAAGGTGTGTAATGCAAATGAGAGAACACACACATGCAGCACTATGTTTTCCTACAGTGCTTACATTTACACACACGCACACACACACACATTTCTACACACACAGGAAGAAGTGAACCCGGCAGCACAATAGACAGACACATTGTATACACACGCAAACATACATGCTCCTAAAGAAAACACAGTAACTTGAGCACACACATACAAGCCTAATGAACACACACACACACACACACACACGGGGTCACATGGTGCACACGGAGCCTCAGGCTGTGAGGTCTTATTGAGTTACAGTCATTTTAACAGGGCGGACAAAATGGAGCCAACTCAGAAGGAGAGATGGTGCTTCTGCCTTCTGTCCTCCTGCGAGTCCGCGACTATCTGACCTCCTCGGCCTCATGACGTTTCCTCCTCCGTCTCCTCCGCTGCTCCACCCAGAGGCCTTCTGTGTTAGCCAGCAAGGACGTAGCTTTATTGAAAAATGAACTTTTGCCACATTTGAAATGCGAGTCAGTGCTGGCAGTCAAGACTTTACATTTTACCAGACGGCAACCTTCCGGTTCTGACGAGTGAAGCCAATGTGGAAGAGCCTTAAAACCTGCATTCTCTCTAGTGTCCACCAGGGGGCGACTCCTCTGGTTGTATAGAAGTCTATGAGAAAAAACTCTACTTCTCTCTTGATTTATTACCTCAGTAAACATTGTAAACATGAGTTTATGGTCTCAATCTCTAGTTTCAAGTCAAGCCTTTAAAATCCACCGGTCGACCTCCAGTAACCGCCGCCGTTACATTCCTGCTAAGTGGCCTCGAGTTGAGCCCTGGTCTGGACGCGGCGGTTCACCTGTGTGCCCCAGAGGCTCGCCTTACAGGATAAGCCTGAAAACAATCACAGTGGGTTGCATACTGTGTTCCAAGATGGTGCCCATTCATTCTAATGAAAAGAGCTTTTGCACAGTGCAGATTCATTTTCCTCTCTTCCAGGTGTGCCCCCCCCCCCCCCCCCCCCCGTGCATCAGTATTGTTGTGTCCTTCCCTTTGGTCTGCTGGCTTGTTGAATAGACTTGACATTGAGATGCCGTCACACAGGAACAAAAGCATTTCCCTGGTGAAGCTGTGGAAACACTAAATCTTCACAATTTAAAAATTCATAATAGAAGAGTATTAACATTCAGCACCAGCGCTCAGAGCAGTGGAGCTGCAAACGGAGACGAGTCGAGCCGACCTTCATTTCCGACTAGTTGTGTGGTGATTCTCAGACGAGTAGGGTTGTAACGTGTGCCGTCCACCATGCTGTTATTCTGTGTTTGCTCCGTCTACAATGACGCAGCTCACAAAGATGATTCAACTGACAAAATGAGGTCTGACTCGGGGGGGGTTCTCTGCTCATAATTCGAATCATGGAGGTTTTCGGGGACAGCCCGACAGCTATTTGAGGTCTCTGTAAACAGCTTTACGGACATCTCTTTATTGCACCACATCTATAGACTCAGGACACAGTGGGGTGGCCCCCGGTGCCAGTTATCCCTGTCCACACTAGAACAGGGCCAGCCTTTAAGCAGACATACAATTAGCCCCGATAGATCCCAGTTCATCCTCACTGACTCTTTAAAAAGCTAACTGTTGCCAGGCAACAAATACAATACCTACCGGCGGAGAGGCTGCGAGTTAATATTGCTCGGCAGTAAACTCTATTTCCAGAAGCTAATGATTAAATTGGTCTGGAACCAGGCCCACACCTGTAGGCACTTAATATCTGTTCAGGACTGATGAGGGTCGTTTCCTTAAAACCAGCAGCACATTCTGGCAGCATCAGCATCTTTTTGTGTTTTTGAAACAAGAGAGATGAAGATGCTCTCTGATGAATAAGGAGGAAGAACATGAAATAGTGTTCCCCTTATGCTCCCTGTGTGCCTGGAGGGCGCATGTTGGTGGTCCAGCCGTCAGTCGATGTGTGTGTGTGTGTGTGTGTGTGTGTGTGTGTGTGTGTGTGTGTGTGTGTGTGTGTGTGTGTGTGTGTGTGTGTGTGTGTGTGTGTGTGTGTGTGTGTGTGTGTGTGTGTGTGTGTGTGTGTGTGTGTGTGTGTGTGTGTGTGTGTGTGTGTGTGTGTGTGTGTGTGTGTGTGTGTGTGTGTGTGTGTGTGTGTGTGTGTGTGTGTGTGTGTGTGTGTGTGTGTGTGTGTGTGTGTGTGTGTGTGTGTGTGTGTGTGTGTGAGACAGCTACAGCTCTGAGCTGACTCCATTGTTTTCCCAGCAGCCTTTGGGAGAGTAATGAGAGTTTTCTCACAGCTCTGCGACCCATGACTCAGAGGGGAGGATGGAGGCGGGAGGAGGAGGAGGAGGAGGAGGAGGAGGAGGCTGCACTGCAGCACCATCAACCTCCAAACTGCCCTTTTTTTTGCGTTTGTAATCATGACATCACTTCCTGGTGCTGTTGGCCGATAGCCGAGGTTTCGAGGTGCATTCTGTGTTGTAGCAGTGGGAATGTTTTTGGAGCTCATAGTGACCTGGAGTATCTCGTCTGTGTAGACTGGGTGGAGCACCCCCACCAGGAGAGCTTCTCCCAGTATCCTTAGGGTCGTACATGGAGAGCTGCAGGATGACTCTGACTTTATGGCTCTAGAGATACTAACCCGGGAAGTTAGACAAAAAAAACAATCCTGTTTTTACATTGGATTTTGGATTATTGGAGAAAATAAGCCCAGTGGCAAACAGACGTAATCTTCACAAACCAACACCACTTTTATCATTTCTGAAGCGTGAATACAACCCCCAGAGGTGAAGCGCTAACGTTAAGATAAAAAACAAACTACACCGCGGTCACATGACGTCACGTCACCACCACTGAGCTAAAGACAGTGTTCTAGTGATGAAGTCTCATTTAGCCTTTTTAAATACTGATGTAGTGTATGCCGTAGAACAAAGTGTTAACTCGTGTTAAGCACAGACCTTATTTCAGGCATCAGAGAACTGGAAATGCTGACTCATGTCTGTGTTTTAGGACTCATTCCTGCAGCGCTGTATTGACAACGTATCTAAGTCCATCAGACATATTAACCAGTCAAATAAAGTGTGTTTCATAGGCTCCTTCCTCCTTCCTGTGCAGCGTGGTGGTAAACTAACATGTCTGTTTATCAGTGATGAAGTACTCTCTCCTGTAGTAGGTGTAACTGTCATACGTTTGTAGAGTGTTGAAAGAGTTGTTGCACAAAGTAGTCCGGTGACAATCGTTACATCAGACGTGTTGCACATCCTGCTGGTGGTTAGTCTCGTTTCTGTGGTGCAGAAATGACTCGTGCCACCATTACACAGTCTTTGCTCAGCGTTTGCAAGGTTATCTATTAAAATGAGGTAAAGTATGTTGAACATTTGAATCATCAGAAGTAAGTCTGGTTGGCTTCACCGTGATCTTTCAGAACTCGGCTATCCTTTCTGCCCAGAAAGCTTTTACTCTTCTGTAGTTTCATCCCAGTTCACACATTGAATATCTGATATTGTGTTACCTTTTTGTTCGTGTTATACCATTTTTTTGTCTTTTTAAGCAGGTTTTTAATTGAGGTGTTGCAGAGAAATGCCTCCGATACCCATACCCTCCCCCACACCGCCCTCCCATTCTAGCTATCGACACCCTGTACAGACTTTTCTCCACTAACCATAGCGCACTAACGCTAGCTGTGCAGGCTCTACCACCATCTGCATGTCTCTGTGGTTCTCTCTCACACACACACACACACACACACACACACTCTAGCAAGCACTTAGCTCATTCCAAATGAATCTCCAGCGCTGGTTAACGTGTTAAATCAAGCATTAACATGGTGCTCAGAGGGCCGTCTCCACCAGGAGCGGAGTGGCACTCCTTTTCACAGTTTATGGGGAGGAGAGGAGCTCTCAGGGAGTGGAGGGGGGGGATTAGGACTAGGCCGGGTCTGGTGGTTGTGGTTTCTTTACGTGGTTACAGCGGCCTAAACTTGACCCCCGAGTCCGGTCACAGACACGACTCGGAGCTCAAACTGCCGCCTGAGGGAATCTGTTTGTCTGTTGAACAACCGTGGAAGGACCACGTCTCGGTCTAGGAATCAGAGGGGAAAGAAGGAAATGGGATTTGGGATTTTCTCCACCACACACTCACACCTGAAGGTCGGCCATCTTTCTCTCTGTCCAGACACCTTGGTGTGATGGATTGTTGTGGTCTTGTTGTTCTTCTTTTAAATCACTTCCTGCTGCCGGGAGCTTTACAGGCGTCCAGTGTGGCAGTACTAACAGTTACAATCATCAAGACAGTAACAACCACAGCATCACCCATCAAAACAGCCCTCAGTATGGAATCATGTGGAGCTACCTGATCCATTGCTTCACTCACTCACTCACTCATAACCCGGCTTCACCGCCACCAAAAACAAACAAACCCAAAATAAAGGATCCCCTCCTGTGGGCTCCAGGCAATTTCTCGACTTCCTAGGTAACATTTTCATGCCTTGTCCCCCCCCTCCCCCGTCTCCTCCATCCTTCTCACCCACCCTCCTCCCCCTTTTTTTTTTTTTTTACCACATCCAATTCCAGGACAGGAAATTCTTCAAAGGATTCTTTGCAAAAGTAAGTTCTTGCGTTGTGCGTGTCTCCTTATTATGAGCATTATCATTTTCACGTAACACCTTTTGATCACATCTGAAGTCGGGAAGAAACACACTCATACACGGGGGGGGGGGGGGGGGGGGGGTCTGTGTCTGTCTGGAGAGACAAACACAATGATGCATGTGTCTTTGAGCAGGTGGGGGGGTTTAGGCTGAGGCGGGGCACTTGTGTGTGTGTGTGTGTGTGTGTGTTTTGTATTAACAGGCCTTCTCTCCCTTCAGCTTTCTTCCATCAACCAAGAATGGAACAATGAACATTTTGTGTGAATGGACGTTTACTTTCTGTGCACACATAAATATTGTTATTGTTTTTATTCTAACCAAACACTGTCGACTGCATCTGAGCACCAATCCTCAAACCAACCTTCTTGTTCCTTTTATTCAAATTTGGGCACCTCAGAAAAACCACTCCTGACTTGTGTCTTCTCTCTCTCCTCTCCTGGTGCTTTCTCTTTGTTTACAGGTGTGGTGTGTGTGTGTGTGTGTGTGTTGACTGACGTTTTATGATTTGGTACCACGGAATGAACGGTACAGAGGAAATTTACTGGGGCACGGAGAGACTCGAAGGTTTCCTCGTTTCTTACTCGTACCTGTCCCTGTTGTGTTCTGTTTGCAGGCTGGAAAGAAGCCAGTGCGCGCCGTGTTGTGGGTGTCGGCAGACGGTCTTCGTGTTGTAGACGACAAAACAAAGGTAAGAAGGTCCTTCTTTAAGGCCTCCATCAAAAAGACAGCGCTGTCACAGGAAGTACGCGTAGCTTTGAAGGTGGAAGCTGCTTGAGCTCCAGCAGCTGATAACGGCGGTGAAGCTGTTCTACTTCTGCTCTAGTGACCTCCAAGAGGCCCTCTTTGTAGATATGCACTCGTTGCACCTGCAGGAGCAGATTCAAGTAGAGTGAACAGTAAAGGTTACAGGGACACCTGCTGGAAAGCGCTGGTACTGCACCAACCCTGTTCTAGAGGATGATGCTAACGTTTCACTGCAGCTGCAGGTTATTAAATAGAAACATGAATAAAAAGAGGAAGAAAGAAATAACAATTATAATTCCCTGAGTGAGACGTTATTTGTCAGGGTCGTGGTGTGCTCAGAGAGCAGAGACGGGTGCAGACTACAGCTTCTGTGGTAGTTTCATTTGAGCGCTCTTGAAGCCAGGCCGTCACACTGAAGAGCTGTTCACTATGAAATCACTCAGCCCACATTTTAAACTGTCTCCATTGAGTGTCACTTGACTCCGACCATAGTGTTTAAGCTTATAATTATAATAATAAGGTGAAAATGTGTGTTTTTGCAGGACCTGATTCTGGACCAGACAATAGAGAAGGTGTCGTTCTGCGCTCCAGACCGTAACTTTGAGAGGGCGTTCTCTTACATCTGCAGAGACGGCACCACGCGGCGCTGGATCTGCCACTGTTTCATGGCCATTAAAGACTCGGTAAGAAGTCGTTTAATACCACAATCCTATTGTGCTAGGAGCTTATTATATTACGTTTCCTACTTCATGTTTTGTATGGTTTCTCTCTCAGGGAGAGCGTCTCAGCCATGCTGTGGGTTGTGCCTTCGCCGCCTGTCTGGAGCGGAAACAGAAGCGGGAGAAGGAGTGTGGGGTCACGGCAACCTTCGACGCCAACAGAACCACTTTCACCCGCGAGGGCTCATTTCGTGTTACGACAGCAACGGAGGCGGCAGAGCGCGAGGAAGTCATGAGGCAGCTACAGGATGCTAAAAACGGTCTGTATATCTAGTGCCGTGTAGACTCTTATTCCCTGAACCGGGTAGTGAGTCAGCAAGTTTAAGAGACTTCATATGTACATTGTTGCTTGAACGTTGCCCTTCTCCAACAGCAGAGACAGACGTGAAGGTTGCTGGGAACTCGGCCACCAGTGTGACGAACTCCTCGGCGCACCCGACGGGAGGCTCCCCCTCGCCGTCGTCCTCGCCGCCTCTCTCCATGTCCACCCTGGGACCCCAAGTGATACCGCGCCGACACGCACCGGCCGAGGCTCTCGCCAGGCAGGGCTCCTTCAGAGGCTTCCCGGTCCTCAGTCAGAAGACGTCTCCCTTCAAACGACAGATGTCACTGCGCATGAACGAGCTGCCCTCCACCATGCAGCGCAAGTCTGACTTCCCCATGAAGAACACGGGTGAGTTTGGGACCCTGATCAGCTCTCCGTGTCCTCGGCTCCCTTGTTGTTCTACACAACCGATCGAGAGTCCTCGAGATGAAACCTGCCGTCTCCTCTACGTGTTCTATGTTTGCTTCTAATACCTTGTCTCTGCTGTTTCCCCTCCAGTCGCTGAGGTAGAGGGAGAAAGTGACAGCATCAGCTCGCTGTGCACTCAGATCACCTCGGCGTTCAGCGGACCCCCAGAGGACCCCTTCTCCTCAGCACCGATGCCCAAACCAGCATCATCCCCTCAGTCTCCTGTAGCACCAGGTAACATCTGCTCAACCTCTTCTGAGACCTGAATATCTAACTGCATCTGCATTGTGATGAACTCAGTCGATTACTGGGTTCTCTGGTTGGATTCAACTAGATTTTAAATTTTAAATAGACAAATCACATATGTTTGCTGCTCTACTATCAACTATCATGTCTGAATATGTAGCATTAATTCAAAACAAACATGCAGGTTTTAGCTTCTTGTAGCTTTTCAAATAAACGTTTAGAGACATTAGCTTAGAATGAGTGTAATGAAGTTGTTATCGGTTTTGCACTTGCCAGTCAAAACCACAATCAGAGGGGGAATGAGGCATTGCACACTAATTCACTGGTTGTTTGCTGCAGATAACCGCCAGAACAAGCCTGTCATTGCCCACACTTTGTCATTCAGCTCTGTAGGAAATAGACTTCCAGTGAAGATAGTGTAGCTTGCACTTTAAATTTGCAGTTAAAGAACGTGCGCTCGCTCACATTTTTCTCATAACGTTTATTTTATGCGTGTGATTAACACCTGTTGATTAACTGCACGGTAATGTTGTGCTCGTCTAACAAAAGATCGGTCCACGTCAGCCGACACACAAGCTTGCTCGTACTAGCTTCTGTCTCTTATCTGCTGTAGTGAACGGCACGTCTCCCGCCTTCTCTGTTGTTGCTGCTGCTGCTGCTACTGCTGCTAACCCCCCAGTTCTGCCCCCCGCTCTGCCTGCTCGAGACACTAACCCCTGGGCTAAAACTCCAGCAGGAGCCCCGGCCTCAGCACAGCCAGGTAAGCAGCACATCAGAGAGGCTAAATAGGCACAAATACGTGATGGGGACTTTGAGTTGAAGGTCCTCTAATCCTTGCATCATGTTTTTGATGATACACAATAACTGGGTGTCAATAAGTTGTTGGGGACACCAAGACAAGTTCCTGTACCTTCATTGTCCATGAAACAACGAATTGATGTCTTTTGTGAAATAAATAAATATGACGCTACAGATCTGCCTGTAACATATTCGGCCTATCGGCAAGAAATATTACCGCACATTACCTTCTGCAAAATGGTGAATTTACGCGTCAGTTTGTGTATGATTTAAACAAATGAGATATAACGTGTCATTTAAAGAGCTTGAGATGTGCTTGTAGGTGGACTTTGTTACCTGTGAACAGAGTCAGACCGGCTGTTTCCCTCTAAATGTTGAGCTATGCTACGCTAACCTGCTGCTGGCTGTAGCCTCATATTTAACAGATACATATGAGAGTGGTATCAATCTTCTCCGCCACAAGCCAATAAGTAATCACTCACTTTGTTTTGCCTTTCTGCCAACAGGAAGTAACTGGTCATCGCCTGCTCCGGTGATAGTGGTCCCGCCCACGTCCTCCCCGTCCATGTCCTCCCACAGACGCACCCCATCAGAAGCCGACCGGTGGTTAGAAGAAGTCACCATGTCTGTCCGAGGCCCGCCGCCCAATCCAATCATGCCTCCCGCCCAGTTCACTGCCCCTGTGGCGATGCCTGTGGCGCCCGTTCCCTCTGTTACCCCGGTGCCCTTCATGCCTTCTCTGTCCTCCACCGTGCCCATGTTGCCCCCCCGCCAGCCCGCCTTCCACGCTCAGGCTCCGGCCTCCTACCCGATGCCCAACGGGCTGCCGTTCCCTCAGCCCAGCGTGCCCGCGGTCGGCATCACTCCTTCACAGATGGTGGCTAACGTGTTCGGCTCGGCCACGCAGCCCCAGCCGTTCCCCGTCCCGGCCTCCACAACACCCCAGCACCATCCCCAGGCCGTCTGCCACATCAGCCCGTTCATCAAACCCCCGCAATCCAACGCGGTGACCCTCGCTCCCGTCCAGCCGTCCAACGGTAGTGTGACCTTTAACGGGGCAGACAACTGGGCTGCTCCGTCCCAACTCGCTCCCTCCTCCCCTTTCACCCAGCCGCCTCCAGACCCGCCGGAGGATGCCTTTGAGGCCCAGTGGGCAGCCTTGGAGGGCCGCTCGCGCCAGCGCACCACACCCTCCCCGACAAATCCCTTCTCCACTGAGCTGCACAAGACCTTTGAGATCCAGCTCTGAAGCCTGTGTTTGAGATTAGAAAGTACTGGACAATAGGGAGGCCATTTTAGCCGGGGGAGCAGACGGATGATTGACTAAAGAAGAGAGGGGAATGTCCCCCTTGCCTCTCTTCATCTCGGTGTCAGTGGACGAGCTCAGCAGGACCGAAAAGAACTGGGAGACGGTGAAGAGCAACGGGTGAACCAACAGGGAGCCGGACTCTGCACAGCAGTGAGGGGAGGACAAAAAAAGAAAGGCGGTTGCTGTTCACAAGGGTGCAGCTCCCCGGGCATTTCATTAACATTGTCTGTATAGTTTTGTTTGTGCTGTGCAGCACAAGCTCGTCGTTACCCGGTGGAGAATCTGTACCACACCTAACCCCCTGTCAGCTCCCAGCGCTCCCAGTGGACAGGACGAGACCTCCCTCACCTGGCAGAGGAACTGCAGCACTGAGAGAACTCAGCTTCCAGATGAGAAGTTCTCATTAATAACTTCCCAGTCAGAAGAATAAAGTGAGACAATGCCAAAATCTTTATTTTTATGCATTAAGTATATTTTAAATAGCTTTGGAATCTTAACAGAAGAGTTGTAAGTAATCGTGCCAAAGGCACAGGCTAGCTACAATGAGACAAGTTTATGTTCGTGTATACAAGAAATGACCGTATATATTATACATAAATATATATATCTATAAAGAATCTATACTGTACACACAGCTCACAGCAGTGCTAATTTTTAATGTGATGTAAAGAGATTTTGTGAAGGGACAGCTGCTTTACTTTTGTGTTTTGTTTTATTTTTGAAGAACGATCTCTTTATTGCCGTCTGTTGCATCCTGTGATTGGATGTGAAGCATCTGACTGTAAATAGGGTATCATTGCAGCAACAATCAATGTGGACCTAGCAATGGTGTCGGTGCCCAACTGGTTGCCTCTCTTACCTGTGCTCCGTTTTTATTAGTTCATAGTACACATCAGTACTTAACATTTGACTTCTTCTGTCTTCATTGTCATTCTTTTTTTGTGTGGTAATGATCTTGTCTTTTTTTATTTAACACAGTAGGACGTCATCTCCTGTCTCTCCACCTCTTTTTTTTTTTTTTTTTTTTTAAGAAGTAGATTTCTTAATTTTTATTTTGCACACGCACTAAAGTAGATGATTCGACCTCACAGGTGACCGTGATCAGTTAGTCAGGTGACCTGCCCCGCCCTCCGTTAGCCTGCCGTGGTTTTGACTGTCGGCAGAAAACTAAGGGAGATTAAAAAAACGGTTTCATCTCTCACTGTCTGGTTTATGTTTTTATTTTTTATTTTTTAAATCAAACCTGTGAATATGATCTATTATCTGATCTATTTTTCCATTTTGTAATTATTTCATTACTTTATTCCACTTCTTTGGAGAAATATTGAAGCTAAAAGATTGAATAAATTGATGGTGGTAAAGGAAAAAGTAGTTTGTGTTCTTGAGTAAATACTGTCATGAGATCCATTAACGTTGATGATAATAATAATAATAAAACTGGCGCTAGTTATTTGGGAACAAGCTGAAACAAACACTGGTTCCAGCTTCTCACATGTGAGAATTTGCTGTTATGATTGTAAATTAAATATATTTTGGTTTTGAACAGTTTGCCAGACAAAAGTTCAATATGTCACCTTGGACTGGGAAACTTTTTCATTATTTATTGCATTTATTAGGCAAATTATTCATAATAAAAAAGAATGGTTAGTTGCAGCCGTAGTACAAACGCATGCATATTATGCTCCTGAATGGCAGGTTCCAGGAGATTTTACAGCTGACTGCTAACATTACTGACAATTATTTGCACTTATACAATAAACAAAGACAAACAATGCTGTAACTTCCCCAGTGGAGCAGATTCTTCTGCGTTGGTCTTGCCTGTTGTTATCCGCCCGTCCAGCAGGTGGCGCTGGCGGGAGAGCCGCGTCCCGGTGCAGCAGCGTCCTTATAAATACAGCCCGGAAGACATGGATCAGTTCAGTAAAATGAAGCAAGAATAAGATGTTCGTGAAACTAGCGGTGTATTGGTTAAACACGTAGAGGTAAGACTTCAAGGTTCATATCTTAGTACACCGACGTATCGTTCTGCTGCTATGCAGTAACGCCTCTAATTCTGCCAAAGGACAGAAGAAGAGTTAACATGCTAGCGAGTTAACCGGCTAGCTGTAGTGGCTAACCTGGCTAGCGTCGGTTTAACTTTCACAAGGAAAGAGAACCAGAATAATTGCAGAAATTAATGTTTTAATCAGTCTTTTCTTAAAAGCTTATTTCCATTTGAGGTGAAAAAGTAACCTGGTTAAGTTTATGACTCAGCTAACGGTCAACGTTTAGCAGAATGTGTGATGCTACCGCTAGCTTTGAAGCTACCTCTTCAACTGAATGACAGCTCGCGCAAGAGTTGTTGCGTATGAACTGGTATGAACCCTACAGCTTATACATGTAGCAGCTATGTCTTTAATTAAACGGGCACCGCTGTCAATATTTAGCTTTTAAATTAGAATAAAGTAGCTAATAGCAAGCCAGCTAACGAAGTAGCTAACTTGACCTGTGACCGGTGTTGCACTTAATTCTGTGACCGGTGTTGCACTTAATTCTGTGACCGGTGTTGCACTTAATTCTGTGACCGGTGTTGCACTTAATACTGTGACCGGTGTTGCACTTAATACTGTGACCGGTGTTGCACTTAATACTGTGACCGGTGTTGCACTTAATTCTGTGACCGGTGTTGCACTTAATACTGTGACCGGTGTTGCACTTAATACTGTGACCGGTGTTGCACTTAATACTGTGACCGGTGTTGCACTTAATACTGTGACCGGTGTTGCACTTAATACTGTGACCGGTGTTGCACTTAATACTGTGACCGCCAGCTGTGCCACTGCATACTTTTTGTATCATGTTTTATCACATACTTACTTATTGGCTGTGTATCACTTATTTCAAACTTGATATGTTGCACTGTGTGCATTCTCTATATGACAATAAAACTTGATTTGATTATTGATTTATTTATGACGTGTGGTGTTTTTCTCTCCCAGAGAGATGCAGTGCCTGTCCAGATCCCAGAAACAGAGTCAGGTTTACATGGGATCCCACTGACACAGGAAAGGTAAAACATCACTCAGCTTTTCATCAACAAACTAAAGGTTTTACACATGCAGATCCGGCCACTTGAGTGTGTTTTTTTGGGCTCTAGATTTTCACTTTTCTGCCAGCTGAGGATCACTTCAAGCCAACATGTCTCATCGAGGGCATTTAACTGCTGTCATAACAGTACTGGGAGCGACCTTAGGCGGGCTGCTCATATGGCGAGTCTACCGAACGAAAAGGAAGAGGCTGCCTTCCGTCCAGAAGGTGGCCGATCCCGTGGAGGCTCCGTGTCCCGTGGAAAAGGACCTTACAGCTGTGGAGCATCAAAACAACCAACCGCCAGGTCTTCTGGAGAAGGAGTTTACTGCTGCGGAGCGTCCCACCACACAGCTGCTGCCTCCCGTACAGATCCCGTCCTCTGAACAGCTGCTGGCTGTGAATCCGGTGACGGTGAGCTCTGAGGAGGAATGGCAGCAGCTCTGGCCGCTGATGCAGAAGGAGCTGTCGGTGTTCCCCGTGCTGGGGCTCGACTGTGAATGGGTAAAGATCAAAGGCGTAAGAAATACCTTTTGCATGTTTTTACATAAGAGGAGGAAAAATCCACCCTGAATGATTCAACATAGTTTAATATATTGAGCTTATTGCTGTTGGTAACGGGCTTCATGCAGACGACACACAACACACAGCTAATGAAGAATGACGTCTGAGTGGATACAGTCAGTAGAAAATCATCATAGCATTTAAGATCAAATGAGCAGATCGAGAGAGAGAGAGATTATCAGACGGGTGGAGTTTTCTTGTAACATTTTCGTCATGCTCGTGGTTTTGTCTCACCCGGCTGCCGTTTCCTGTTGCAGGTGTCGGTGAAAGGCCGAGCGTCTGCGGTGTCCCTGTTACAGATGGCCACGTATTCGGGTCTGTGCGTCCTCGTGAGGCTGCTGGCGTTTCGCAGCGGCCAGCAGCCGTTCCCTCTCAGCTTGATGGAAGTCCTGCGAGACCCGCACGTCCTGAAGGTCGGCGTCGGCTGTTATGAAGACGGCAAGCGTCTGACGAGAGACTACGGTCTGTCGCTGTCGTGTACAGTCGACCTGCGCTACCTCGCCTTAAGACAACGGTACCGTCTGTTTGTCTGTTTCACGTGTTCATAGATATGAACATGATATGTAAGATGAGATTTTATTAATCCTGGAAATTCTTGTTGTTGCTGATAAAATAATAATATTGTAATGTATGTAAAATGCAAATGATCCTCTCAAATGGTGTCTCCATCTTCAGGCAGACTCCGGTGAATAACGGCCTCAGCCTGAAGTCTCTGGCAGAAGATCTGTTGAACGTGTCTCTGGATAAATCTCTGGAGCTGCGCTGCAGTGACTGGGAGGCAGATCAACTGACGCTGAAGCAGGTGGTGATTCATTAGAACACAGAGCTCCACATTCTTCATACACCTCATTGTTCACGTCTGCTTTAGAGGATAAATCAGCTTTAAGAAAGGAAAGAGCAGCGAGGTGGTGGTGCCTCAAGTTAGACTAGCAGGAAACTGTTCTGGTTGAATAATCGGTAGAAGAAATGCACAACCATTCTTTCATGTAAAGTGAAATGTTACAAGTATGTGTACATAAACATACACGGTGAGGAATAAACTGAGGCTCCCCAGGTTGAAGTAATGACGTATTTAATAACCTAAAGCGTTCCTTCTAGATGACTTACGCTGCCAGAGATGCCCAAGTTTCCATCGCCCTCTTCTTCCATCTCCTCGGCCTCCGCGCTGAAGCCGGTCCCGAATCTTCCAGCGGGGGCTCTCGCTCAGAGTTGGCCGCCCGCTGCCAGGGCCTGGTGGACGTGCCCTTCAGGGGCCGAGGAGACGGAGAAGACAGGGCGTCGGAAGGAGAGAGGAGGCGCAGGACGCGGAAAACGCCCACGTTTGAAAGCCCGGAGTCTGGAGATCAGCAAGTCCCAGACCCTCGAAAGAACAACAAGAGGAAACCACTGGGTGTGGGCTATTCTGCCAGGTGAGGCCGAGAACACGGTTCTCCACAACAGCTGGAAATGAATCTGGTTATTGTCTCTAAACCGGTCCAACTGATTCTGGGAATGAAATGTCAAAGGCTAGATGCCAGTTACATAATCTTCTGAATTTCTTTTCTTTTATCTGAATAATCCGTCTGTCTGTCTATCTGTTTGTCTCTCTGTCTGTCTGTCTCTCTGTCTCTCTGTCGCTCTCTCTGTCTATCTGTTTGTCTCTGTCTGTCTCTGTCTCTGTCTGTCTGTCTCTGTCTGTCTGTCTCTGTCTGTCTGTCTGTCTCTGTCTGTCTCTCTCTGTGTTACAGGAAGTCTCCTCTCTATGATAACTGCTTCCTCCATGCTCCTGATGGTCAGCCTCTGTGCACCTGTGACAAGAAGAAAGCCAAATGGTACCTAGATAAAGGAATAGGAGGTACACTGGATAACGCCCAACGTGTAAACATTAAAACACAATGTCAGAAAGTCTTTACGCTTTGAAATATCTCCGTCATTCATCCATTTGACAAGCGTTTGCTCTGCACTTTGTTTAGCTTGTGATCTCTTCTGTGTCTGTATCTGTGAAGATGTGGTCGACATGATCTCTTGTTTGTGACCCAGTGCTCCAGAGCGAGGAGCCTTTTGCAGTGAGGCTGCTGTTTGAGCCGTCGGGACGTCCCGACTCCCAACAGGACTATTACCTCACTGCCAAGGAGAATCTCTGCGTGGTCTGCGGCAAAGCCGATTCCTACATCAGGTTTGAGAAGTTTCACTAACATCACGTCATCTGTTACTTTCATTGTTTATTGATCTGTTGTCTTTTGTCCACATGCAAAGATTTCCTGTGGTAGAAAAGCTGTGAATCCTCACATTTCAGAACCCTGAACCAGCACATTTAATGTTTTGATAAATGATTTCAGTACATTTTAAAAAGGCCCGTTAGCCGTGTTACATTTCCTTAAACTGAGTGGCCAACAGCACCATAAAAACACTTTAAATGTTGTGCTTTTAAAGATTAATAATTCATTATGAACTTAATTACGTGGTGGATATGATTAATTCATATTTCCCTTTGGTCCCACAGGAAAAACATAGTGCCACACGAGTACAGGCGGCATTTCCCCACCGAGATGAAGGACCACAACTCCCACGACATCCTGCTGCTCTGCACCGCCTGCCACGCCGCCTCCAACGTGCACGACAGCGTCCTGAAGCAGCGGTTGGCCGAAGAGTTCGCCGCCCCTCAGGGCTGCGAGGAGGGGGTTCGCCTGCTGGAGGACTCGGGCCGACGGCGGGTCCGCTCGGCGGCCCGGGCTCTGCTCACCGCCAGGGACGAGCTGCCGGAGCAGCGACGAGAAGAGCTGCAGGCCGTGATCAAGAGCTTCCTCGGCTACAACGAGGAGCAGGAGCTGACGGACGAGGCGCTGCAGCAGGCCGCCGTTCTGGAGACGAGGTGAGCCTCCGCTCGGGCTGCTGGGTGACACATTTACACTCAGACGAAACCATTCCATCATTTAGTGGTTCATTTATATCAGAGTGGTTATTTGAACCCTTTAAACACTCTAGAGATAAAACTGGGTCCAAAACAAAGATGGGAATGAACCAAAAATTCAAAATACCCTCGAGCAGCTTGTGCTCAAAACAAGATCGAATATTTGAGTAAATAATAGGCGGATATATTAGTTTTTATCATTAATTCACGTAAATCCATCAAATTTCGGACACAAATTCCTTAGATTTGGTAATTAATTCCGCATTTCTTGTTACTTTTTGTTTGATTAATATATCGATGATGTCTAATACCGGGTAACGATGTCGGCCAGTTCATCCGTTAAGCTCTAATCGTTGCATGCGAGCCTCCCTCTGACTGCTCCTCTGTCCTCTGAAGGATTTTCAACGAGACGTACGTGCCTCACGGTCTGAAGGTGGTGCGAGCCAGTGCCGAGCAGGGCCTGCGGGGCCTGATGGACCTGGAGCGCCGCTGGAGGCAGCACTTCCTCACCGCCATGCGGCCTCGCCACCTCCCTCCTCTCTGGTCAGTCAACCACAACCACAGCAAGTTCCTCCGCAAATACGGAGAGGACCTGCCCATTAAACTCAACTGACCACAGGCTGCTGCTGCCGACCAGGACGGGAAACGGGATTCTCTCATATCTGCCGGTTAACCTGCCGGTTGGATTTGAGGCCGTTAACTCTACAAGCCAAATCGCTTTTTTTGTTGTTTTAGTGAGCGGATGAATGAACTAATCTACCAGCGGAGACCGAAGCGGTGCCAGCATGTTGAAGAGCCCGAGATGAGTGCGTGTGTGTAAATGCACTCGATCTCTAATGGACGCCGGACGCCGCTTCACTCTTCTTTCTAGTGCCGGTGTGATGCTGCTGGGTCGCCACCCTGAGACTCCACCGGTGGAAGGAAGTCCAGCACGGAATCTGAAGAACACTAAACATAATGTGATTGCATATGAACACTTTTTTTATCATGAAAAATGTATAATTATTTATGAAAGGTTAGAAGTAATTCAATTTAAGAAGTGGTTTTTTTTAGAAGAAGCTGCAGCCTGCTCTTAATTCCCCCTAAATTGAACCCCCCCCCCCCCCCTTCCGTGCAGGTTCGCAGCTGTCGGTCTGAGAATAAATGCTTTGCTTTGCAGAGAGGGTCGTCTTAATGTGACCTAACATTTCCTGGCTCCTCCCCCCTGCCTTTGTTTTCAGTCTATTGTCTGTTTTAAGTCAATAGATGAAAGTTCTCCAGAAGCTTCTGAGGTGAAAATGTGTTTCATCTCATTTGTCTTTTTTGTTGCAGAGTGGAGACGAACGCTAGTCTCAGTAAAGTTGGCTCCTCCGGTTTATCATGTCAAACTCGCGATGTTAACGTCCTGCTGCCGGTGCTCCTGACGGTCGGGACGACCTCCTGGCTCATGTTTTAATGAGCCTCTTAATCCCCAAACCTGACCGGAGACTCGTCGCAGCAGCTCGTTCTCACTTTACAGCCGTTTCACCCACGACGTCGTTTTTACAGAATCCAAAACGCACAGAAAAGATGCCAACTTTATTGATTTAGAAAATCACCTTAAACCCTTTTTTGCGAAGCAGATTTATCTTTTTGAGCGTGATGAATTAATTCACAATGCAGCTGCTTCGTCTTCGTATGTTTCTGGATGTTAAGCCCTGAAGCTGTTCAGTTTTCCTAAATTGTGAATGATGCAAAAAAAATAAAGTCATGTTTGTATTAATCTTCTGTTCCTTTTTCACATGGAGTCAAAAACACACAACCAACGTTCACTGTTTGTTTTTTATTTCTTACAAAATCACAGTTTAATAAATAGTCTGTAAAAATGAGTACAAAAGCGGTTTTCTTAACATTTCATATATGAATCACTCGTGACTTTCAGGTCAAAGGAGTCTTTAGTTGGACTTTTTTTTTTTTGTCAGGAATGACTTCTTTTTTTTATTTTTTTTACAATCTAGTTTTGCTGAATTAAGGCCTCTTGATTTTGGCATCAGAACAATCGGTCATTCAAATGTTTGTTATCTGAAGTTGAATTAGTGTAGAGTTATGAGCTCCCCTGGTTTCACAGTTCAGTCAGGAAAAAAATAAATAAACACATTTTACAAATAAATACCGACGTGGCTCAACACCCCTTTGTCCTAAAACGCTGACGAGACGAAGCACATTTCTAACGGTCAGCGTTCGACACTGCAGATAAAACGCATCGATAACAATGGCACGTGAGGCTGCTTCGTCCAAGGGGATTCCATCAACTTGAGAATTAATTTTTCCTTCTCGAGTGTCTTTAAAGTGTTAAAGAGGAGAAATATGTTGGGAAATACTTTCTAAAAAAATAAACATTTTGGTGGAATTCCCCTTGTAAGAAGTGTAGCGGTGACGAGGAGCGCGATCCTGTGAAAGACACTCTGACATCTTTACTGCATTACAGTGAAACCTCTCTGGGTGGAAACACGCATGAAGATTTAATGTTTTCAAACTTTAGGACAAATTCTGTTAAAGGAATAAACAATTCTGGAAATATTGTAATTTTCTTTCTTGCCAATACTTATGTGAAAGATTCAAACTGCTGTCGCGTCTGTCCGTTCAACGTGAGGCTAACGTTACCGCCCGCTGCTAGCTGGTTAGCTTAGCATAAAGACTGGAAACAGCTAGCCTCCCTTTATCGAAAGGTAAAGGGGAAAATAAATCCACCCACCAGCTCGCATGTTAAATCCCCTTTGAACAATAAATACAATCACAACTATTGATACATTAAAACATTGTTTTAAAGGTACAGTGTGTAGCATTTAAGGGGATCTATTGACAAATGGAATATAAGTATGTTTCCATTAGTGTATGATCACTTGAAAATAAGAATTAGAAATAGCTGTTTACATCTACATATGCCACATTTCTACAGTAGCCCAGAAAGGTCAAACTAAACGCTGACTCAATCTGCAACGTCGCCACTAGATGGCGCCAGATGCTAAACGCTGCACCTTTAAAGGAAGTCACTCTCTTCCAGCCAAGATATGGAACATAATTCCCTGTAACGTCGCATTGTGCCGTTTTACAGTTAAAATGGTGTCACTTAGAGATGCTGGTTGGCAGGTTTGGGTGCATTCCAAAACCCATACTACTATTTGATACGCCAGAAAAAGCGAAAGATACGTCCCATGGACTGAGCCGCCGAGAGCACAGACGTGACAAATATAAGAGTACAACGTCTCGCATACTGCATGCAACAGTGTGTACTTTGTGAGGGCAGCTGCAGTACGCACTAAAAGTCAAATAAAAAAAGTATGCAGCCCTGATTACCTTTGGACTGAGCCAGGCTAGCAGTTTCCACCTGTTTCCAGTCTTTATGCTAAGCTAACTAGCGGCTAGCTTTTGTATCCAGCGTGCAGACATGAGTTGTATCAAACTAATGCTTTATAAACCTTCTAGTGTGTTTCCACCCGAACTACTGCAGAGGACTTCAACACTAAATTACTGCATATTATAACTCCTTTTGTTCATTCCAACAAAAGACAATTTTACATATAAAAAAACATGACAATGCAATCCAAAGAAATGAGAAGGCCTGTTTGATTTAGCCCCAAATCTCTAGAAGTTATTTTTTCTATTTGAAGGGACGGGTTACTTTCACATTGAAGAACACCAGATGTTACAGTATTTAAAACATCACATTATGAATCTTTTCTTTGCAGATTCCATTTCCTTAAAGGTACACTGAATTAACAATAAGGCATATTCTAAACATTTCCAATTCGCAGGTCAAACCTCGACCACTAACGGTATCTTCAAACGCTAACATTTTTGAAGCACATTTTCAATTTATATTACAAAAATGAAAGACATTTTGCAGCTTTAACGTTTTTTTTGACCTTCAAGGTAAAAATCCATCTACAAAGAACGTTTTGCACACGTTTCATGAGGGAGAGTCGTACAGCCGATACGAATGACCTCATCTCTCTCTCTCGCGTATCCTCACGAGAACAGAATTCACATCTCCACACAGACCGATAAGATTGTCACATTAACGTAAGATGTTGCAAAAATCATATTGCTCCACAATGGCTGCGTGAAAATAAACCTTCAAACCGATGCGTCAATAAATAAATAAATAAAGGGAATTTTAAGCGTGAAGTGGATGATTCCTCTAGTTTTTTGTGTTTTTTTTTTTTGGTCAAAGGCTGTTTGATGACGCAGAGAGGCTGTACAGTGAACACAACTGCGTGATGATTTATGTCGTTAATCGACCCTCAGACATGTTTGAAACACAATTTCTAAACTACGCGGGCTTCAATGAGAAAACAAGCATCTCTCTTTGCTGCAAAACAATCTTCCCGTCGATAAGCAAGACAGGCAAAAGATCTCCCTCCTCTTCCTCCTCCTCCTCCTCCTCCTCACTGCACCACTGCTCCTAACAACCCCAACTCATTATTGCTTGCGTGTTAATACATAAAGTATGAGAAAAACATTCTCTGAAAACTAGAATCATTTCACAGTCAGACTCCAGCATGAATGACAACAAGGGTCCGAACTTAAAAACAACAAAAACAGCACGACTCTGCCTACCCCCCCCCCCCCCCCCCCCCCTCGGGTTTCGTTCTGCTTTAACGAGGACAGACTCCAGTTTGTGGGAAGAGACACGACGTGGACGTTTGCTGGTGTATTCAGGATGTAGCAAGTCACAAATTCTTTGGAGTTTCATTCGATAAGCCGAGATGACGGAGCCTGCGGGACCTTTATGTACGGTCCAGTGTTTTCACACACACTCGCTTCAGATCCAAATAAAGACACACACACACACACACACACACACACACACACACACACACTCACACACTCACACACACACTCGCTGCCTTTCTCAATGCAAAACACGATTGGCACAGATTATCAAAATAAATACCCTGGAAGCTTGGCACTATGCAAAAGAAACTTCACATTTTTTGAAAGAAATCTTATAAAAAACTATTGAATAATCTCAGTCTACTCCACGTTGTCGTTATCCTCACTATTACTTATATACTATATGCTGATGAAGGTTACACCAGTGTCGTAAACCTCTGAATGACTTAACTACCACTGAAACAATATAGCTCCTATTCAAATAGATTTTCCACAAACGTACATCGAAATGAAGTATCTAACATCTATGGGACGACAGATAGTGCTGTGGTCTGGTATGCATCTCTTTATAGTGCCTCCTCTCTCTTCTTTCAAACAATCAGTCCCTTAAAAGTAATCTCTGGAACCCAGAAACAAAATCTCTTTTAGTTCTGGGAACAGACACAAAGTTTCTTATTTTCATCCCACCTCGGACAGATGTTTCTGCAGCTGTGTGGACGTCTTGTCAGGACAGATTACCTCACAGGTGTCCCTCCAGGATGCTGGTGACAACCTGGTCCAGTGAAGGGCCTGACGTGGCCCTGGTCGGGGCCGCAGAGGGGCCCTGCAGGCGCTGGAGCTCCAGGATGCTGTCGATGGCACTCTGTAGATGTTCACTGAGCATGTTGTCCTCTTGGAGGGGGGGAGGCGGCGGGCTGAACCGCTGCTCCGGCCGAGGCGACTCGTCCAACCTGTAGCATTTCAGTTTGGGGGCGCTGACATCTCTGGGAGGCAACTCAAAGCAACCGACCTGTGGCTCTGGCATAGAAAGAGGGTTTGGGGCTTTTATTTTGGAATGGGGTGCTGTCTGTGGGACGTCCTCTGCAGCGGTACAGAGCAGAGCTCCGTTGGAGCCCTCCTCGTCGTGCTGAGGACGCCGCGGTGCTCCGTTGGGTGCCTGAGAGTGGCGTTCGCTCACAGCTCCGTCGCCGTTGGTCAGCTGCCCCGTGTGGTCCCTCTTGAGTCCCGGGTCGCAGGCCGAGTTGTGAACCACCTTACGGGAGCCGGACTCCTGCTTGATGGTGAGCCTGAGAGCCCCGCGGGAGCTGGAGCGGTACGTCTTCAGCCCCGGGGGCCGGTCGGACAGTCTGGTCCAGGCTGGTGGAGAAGAGGGGCTGCCGGAGGAGCAGCGCTGGGAGGAGCCGGAGGAGGGGGCACCGTGGGGGGAAGACGCTGATGTAGCCAGGGCCGTCATGAACGACTCTGGAGTGAAGAAAGAAACCGAATAGATTAAACAACGTCACTCATTTTTAATGTTCTAAAGCCGTCATCATCACAAACACACGCTGTGCAAACAGGTTTTAAAACTCCTTTAATCTAGCCATGCAGAGAGGTCAGCATCTCCGACATGTCGAAATGTGTCGAAGGACTATGTAACAAAAGAAACACATATGCACCAATTAAAGCAAATTAAATAAACGTTTTTGTTTCAGCTCGCGTTAACTATCATTTTCCATTTGTATAATTATTATTCCTTCAGACATTTAACAGATTTCAAGAGCCCTCCTCCCCTTTTACAACTTCTTTTAATTCACATAACAACCCTGCTGTAATTTGATTTTAACCTCACACGTGTAATTTTCTCGTCACCGTGCAGAGTCTCACTCAGCACGACCCCGCTCCACATGTGCACGGCTTAATTACACGTTCACACCTGGGAGCTATTCTGGAGCAAATATGGAGGTTAAGTGCCGCGCTCCGAGGCACAAATACATTAATTCCTAAGAAAGGAATTTAAGGGAGTGTCGCTAATTGACATCATTCATTTTCTCTCTGAGTCCTGAGATTTGAAAAGGCATAAAAACACACACACACACACACACACACACACACACACACGCGATAAAGTAGGCGTTGATGGTGGTCTACACTGACCCGGGTCTCTGCGGACTCTCCGTCTGTCCTCTGCTAAAGCGCATCGCTCAGCTTGGAGGAAGAGACGCTCCAGCATCACCATCTCTGCTGACGGACTCTCCTGCTGTGGAAACCAGTTCATTTCCCATCACACACACACACACACTAACACAAATCAATGCTGCCTCGTAAACAAAAGACGCCTGGTCTCAGAAGTAGTTTACTGGACCTTCCTCACCTGGGCTTCTCTCACCAGTAGCTGCCTGTATTTGTTGACCATGTCCTTGGTGCGTTTCAGCAGGAAACCGGACACAGTGTCGAACTCCTGGTCCACTGTGAGCAGAGAAACATCGTCATCGTCAACTGTACCAAATATCTTCTTCTCAAATGTTTTTAATGAATGTATTTATTCATGAATCATTGTCAGCCATCAACCAAAGCTCACGGACCTAAATTGAAGTCCTCCTGAGTGGGCAGGTGACCGGCGCAGGTGTGGTACGGCAGCATGCGTCTAACGGCGTCCTTCAGCGTGGAAAAGGCCGGGCCGGTGAAGGGGGTCTGAACCGCTGCGTGGTCCAAACAGATCTGCTGCTGGAACCTGAAGAAACACAACCAAAGGATCCGGTGTGACCCAGAGCTGCTGCAGACGGGTAAAGTCATAAAACACGCTGTGGGTTTGTGTTTTGTGTTTGTAATACTGCAAATCTATACATATTGTAATACTTTCAACGATGGTTACTTTCAATAGCAGCAGTAGTAGTAGTAGTAGTATAGTAGTAGTAGTAGTAGTAGTAGCAGCAGCAGCAGCAGCAGTAGTAGTAATAGTAGTAGTAGTAGTATAGTAGTAGTAGTAGTAGTAGTAGTATAGTAGTAGTAGTAGTAGTAGTAGTAGTAGTAGTAGCAGCAGCAGCAGCAGCAGCAGCAGCAGTAGTAGTAATAGTAGTAGTAGTAGTAGTAGTAGTAGTAGTAGTAGTAGCAGCAGCAGCAGCAGCAGCAGCAGCAGTAGTAGTAGTAATAGTAGTAGTAGTAGTATAGTAGTAGTAGCAGCAGTAGTAGCAGTAGGAGTAGCAGCAGTAGTAGTAGTAGTGGTAGCAGTAGTAATAGTAGTAGTAGTAGTATAGTAGTAGTAGCAGCAGTAGTAGCAGTAGGAGTAGCAGCAGTAGTAGTAGTAGTAGTAGCAGTAGTAATAGTAGTAGTAGTAGTATAGTAGTAGTAGCAGCAGTAGTAGCAGTAGGAGTAGCAGCAGTAGTAGTAGTAGTGGTAGTAGCAGTAGTAGCAGTAGCAGTAGTAGTAGTAGTAGTAGTAGTAGTAGCAGTAGCAGTAGCAGTAGCAGCAGTAGTAGCAGTAGTAGTAGTAGTAGTAGTAGCAGCAGTAGTAGCAGTAGTAGCAGTAGTAGTAGTAGTAGCAGCAGCAGCAGTAGTAGTAGTAGTAGTGGTAGTAGTAGTAGTAGTAGTAGTAGTAGCAGCAGTAGTAGTAGTAGTAGTAGTAGTAGTAGTAGTAGTAGTAGTAGTAGTACCCACAGTAGCAGCAGGTGTAGAAACAGTAAAAGAAATCCTCAAGGACTCGGATTAAAAAAACATTATTGAAGGATCAGATTTAATTCATGTCTGTGAAACCAGCCAGCTGTTGATGAATTAATAAACTATTATTACTGAGGACAGAAAGCTGCTTTGTAGTATGTATAATACTGAATAATCCCTTTCAGTTGTTGAAGAGTCATTGTGTTTTATTCATCATCTCTTACTGCTAAACGGGGCGCATGAGTAAAGATCCTTTACTTTAAATCCTGCTTACCAACTACAGAAAGACAATCGATCACATTTCTTTTGATCCTAACTTTAGTGGTTAAAGTCTTCTGTCCTGTGTGGCTGTGGTACGCATGTTATCACACTTTCTTTCTAATATATGTTTAAGTGTTTGGTTCTCTACTTTTCTCCTTAAAAGGAGCTGATGTGAGTCTGAGACTTGTGTTTTCTCCTCCACGCTTTCCTTCAGCATTACAGAAGTCTTACCTGTGCCTGCGCACTGCTGGTGTGAGCCGCTCCTCTCGCTGCTGCTCCAGAGGATCTGCCAGCTGGCAGCCAGGAAACATCTTTGGATGAGATCAAAGGACGGAGACAGGGGTGCAAGTCAAGTCATTAATGATGCGTTTGCTGCATTTAACAAATAATCATTTCAAAGCTCTGTTTCAGTACCGGAGCCAGTTCAGTTTCATTACAAACATTTAAAACCCGTTTATTCTCAGTGTAAGACTGAATACACTCGTGAAGTTTACAGGTTTTCAGTTTCTAAAAGCTCATGAGACAACATATTGTGTTTCTCACCTTGGTGCCGGTGTTCTGGCTCGTCTGGATGGGGCCGGGGGGCCCGTGGCCCTGGACACCCGGGGCTGCAGGAGAGGGTGGATGGACATCGAGAGTAAACGCTTTACTCTCCACGACCAAGGCAGCTGTTGGCTCTGAAAAAGGGGGACGCAGGGACGATGACGACGACTGTATTGCAGATCATAATAATGTGATGGTGAAGAGTAAAGAGATGTTTGAATGAACCGCTCTGTGTCGTACTTGAATTGACACTCACTGTTTTGTGGGTGCTGTTGGACAGCGGAGTCGTCTCCTCCTTTGGAGAGACAAGCAGAAGCAGCTGTGGGATCAGACTGCTGCTGAGGCACCGAGACACGCAGAGTGGGGGGGCTGCTGTGGACTGGAGCGCTGACCGAGGACTGAGGCTGGGAGACGGGCGACTGGACCTGGAGCTGGGGCGGAGGCTGGGAGACGGACAACTGGACCTGGAGCTGGGGCGGAGGCTGGGAGACAGACGGCTCTATCTGCACCTGGCTCTGGGCAAATAAGGCCTGTGAGACCTGGAGCTGATGAGGGACCTGGTACTGGACTTGGGGCTCGATGCGAGTCTGGGTTGCTGTGACTGAACCCTCGGGTCCAGGCGGAGGGATCTGAGGGGAGTAACTGGGTGGAGCTGGTCTCTCCGTGTCCAGGATGGGAGACGGGGAGCAGATCAGCGGAGTGTCCACTGAGTCTGAGTGGAGAGGAGAAGCCTCGACACACCGGTCGGACATCGCGGTGCGGGCGTCCTGGCCCGAGACTGCGTGGGTCTGTGGTTGAGTCTCAGGGGAGGCGAGCGACTTCATCGGCACCACTGTCAGCGATCCGACCAACAGTTCAGATGTGATAGGAGAACTAAGTGCTTGCTGAGGTAGAAAACATGAATAACAACATTTAGATAAATCTCATAGATCCTTTAGGAGGCGCTCAGATAATCAATGGAGCTGCACAGACATGGAACCAAATAAGATCCAAACTTGTTTTTATTGTTTCACTTTATTCCACTTTTCTTTAACCTCTTTGTTGTATTTCAAAGTGTTGTTTTAATTCTGCTTTGTTTTTAGGGCAATTCTAAACTGCACACATAGTGAGGACAGAATAAGGATCATATCTTCCAGATATGATATCTTACTGATACTACTAGAAACACTAAGGAAGAGCACTGTTACCAACGTATACATGTAAACAAGCACTTCATCACTGAATCAGGAATGTGTCGACGCTCTAACCTGTTGCAGATGTTGCATAAAGGCCTCGTTCTGACTCATCGAGTGGGTCACTTCCTCCACTACTTGGGTCGTGTCTGCTGGGGGCATCAAGAGTTTAGGGATCTCCACAGCTGGATCGGGGGCCAGAGGTGGTTCAGGGGGAGGCTGCAGGACCGTGACCACAGGAGGAGGGGAGGACTGCAGCCCTGCAGAGGTGGGCTGCACCGAGACATGCTGGAGGACATGTCCATAGGGCTGCAGCAAGCGAGTAGAGTCGTTAAAGCTGAGTTTACATGCAAAACATCACAGACTGAGGTGTGGGCAGGAGTGCAACATGCCTCTAAAGGACACTAGAGACGCTTCCTTCGCTTAAGGATGCTTCAACATACGGACAGTAGGAGCCGGGGATTGAACTGCCAACATTGAGGTTAAAGGACCGCCTATTATATCCACTGAGCCACCACCAGTATATTTAGTGAGATTTAGCTATTTAACTACAAACCCAGTACATTCAGTTTGTTTCTGTCCACGGTGAACAGTTTCCACCATTAGAGACTTCCTCTGAGAATAAAAATCACTTCACTGATGTTCACTGCGTTGGATTGCATCATCCAAGCTAGTTCCATGAGTTTCACTGATTTTAATGCTGCACAGAAATAAAAGGAAACCAATGCACACCTGCAGCATTGAGCAAAATAGATTGAAACCACTGACATAGCAGCATGGTTTGTTATCACCGTATAGAAGATCTGATTGGGCGACTTCCCGAGACAGAAGTGTCAGCTCACCTGCGATAGCTGGTGGAACGTCTCCTCCGAGCCGGTCCTCTCCTCTTGAACGGCTCTCTCTGGCAGCAGCACCACGGAGGCCTGCTGGAGGCTCAGCTGTCCTTCTGTCACTCTTGTCTGAGGAGCCAGAGCCTGGGCGGCAAAAGGCAGACCCTGAACTACCGAAGGGCCGTTGACGATCGAGATGGATGTGAGATCTGGGGTCAGCACCCCTGAACTGTTGATCAAGGTAATGTGGTTTCCAAGAGCGGGACTGTGGACCAGGGTGGTACGCTGCCCTTGCCCTCCTGGAGTGTAGGTTCCAGTCAGCTGTGCTGGCATCTGGAAGACAGTAGGGGGTGCTGACTGTAGCTGCAAAGGTCCTGAAAGCACAGTGGCCTGGCGGAGCGCTAGCTGCCCTGAAGGGGTGGTGAAGACGGGGCTGAAGTTCAGCTGTCTCTGGGGCACAGTTAGGATCTGAGAGCCTTCTACCAGCTGCCCGGTGGAGGCGTTCACACTGTGGAGCGACGGGCCGTGGTGACTGGGGGTCAGCAGCGGTCGACCTGCACCGGCAGACTGGGAGATCGTGACAGGGGACTGGCCTGGAAGAAGGAACTGGTTTTGGCCTTGGAAGAGTCCCTGAGGCTGAAGCACAAAGGAGCCACCCTGGTTGACCAGCTGCAGGCTGACCTGCTTGTGGAGGTGCTGGGAGGCCTGCGATGGTGGAGCCGCAGGCTTTTGGCCTGGAGGTTGAGAGAGTAAAATATTTGGTGAGGCAGTCCCAGGGAGAAACGTAAGACCTGCTGTGTGTTTTTGCCCAGAAGGCTTGGGGCTAATCTGAACCAGTCTGGGCTGAATGCTGATGGGCAGCTTGGGTTGAATGGGAAGAGGGGCACGGTGTAGGATGAGGCCCGGTGCTGCTCTCAGGGCTGGGGTGATAAGGGGGCGACTGGTCATACTGGGAATGGCCTTGTGGATGATCATACTGGACGCCTGGGCAGGAGTCAGAGAGAAGGAGGTCTCTGGTGAGGCAGCGGGGAACACATTCCCAGGTAGGAGCCCCATCAGCTGAGGAGGGGCAGCGGGTTTTAGAGAAGGGCAGCCCGGCCCGACAGCCAGGAGGGAGGGCTGGGGAGGCTCCACCGCTGCCTGGGTGTCTCTGGGCAACGCCTGAGTGATGGGCAAGGTCACGGATTTGGGTATGAATGGCACGGCGGGTGGGGAGAGGAGAGGGGCAGGTGAGTACAGGGACAGGCTGTCCCCGGGTTGGGCCAGCTCTGCCTCCAGAGCCATGGTCTGCTCTGTGATCTCGGCCTCCTGCAAGCTCTGCTGCAGGATATCACATGCCACCTCTGCCACCTCCGCTTCCTCCACTTCCCCCTTCTTTGCCTCGAATGCGGCCTCCGCGGGCGTCCCACCCTGCACCACCTGTTGGTCTTCTCCTCCCTCCGGCGACGACAGGAGGGCCTCCTCCAGGAAGGACAGGTCCACACACTCAGGCGGAGGTGTGTCTGGGGAATCCCTGTCGTCTCCCAGCAGAGAGACGGGGCTCTGGAGGAGGAAACAGTGGGAGATAAAGAGAGAGAGAGGTGCAGAAAACAGGATGAAGGAGAGAGAGAGAGAGAGAGAGAAAACGAGGAGAGAATTGTGTGATTATCAGGAGTTAACAGGAAGCCGTTTCAGGCACAGAAGGAGAGAAAATAAATCATTCTCCTGGGGGGGAAATGCTGGTTGTTGCGACGCTGCTGGCTGTGGATCCAGACACTCACCGGGGCATCTGTGAAGAGGGAGGGCTCCCCAGAGGAGGAGCTAATGAGCAGGTCTTCAGTCTGCAGCTGGTGGGATGAGATCAGTGGGTTTTTAGGTTGGGCTCACAAAGTCACGGCGACAAATGAACGCAGTGTTACATTACGACTCTCTTCTCGTTCCTCCGCCACACATCTCACACGACTGTGTGCCAAGAAAGAGTCCCACCTCGAAATGATCATTTGCACTATTGATTTTTTTTAAATAGGATTTGAGTCCCTCTCTATTTAAGACTCTTTTGTTACCTCATTGGTCCCGTGAAGGAAGTCGTTCAGGGCTTGGGGGTCACTGCGAAGACAAAGAGAATCACAATTAAAACCGGTTAAATCCTTTTTGAATATTCCAAACCAAGTATTTTGCACGTTAAATACCAGAATAAGAGGACATTAGAGCACATTAAATCTTAGACCCTGTCCAGGTTATTTAATAATAATTACTTTTGATCATCTGGACACAGTTTATTCTGTTGGATCCTAGTAAGAGTCAAACAGACTCACCACAAAACATCAAGTAGACAAGTCCCATCTTCATCCTCCATGTCAACTACGAGGAAGAGGAGGACAAATGTAATCACGTTTGAATTATTAGGATGAAGGATGAATCAGTGAAGGAAAAGCACGCGTTTTTATGGCTGCAACTACTTCCATCATCGATTAAATGATCTTTATGTTGGTTATTATAGACGGCGACTGTAATTTTCAAAACCTCCAGTGAGACCCGCTGCTCTCTGGATTTCAGATCTCCTTCTCGGAAGGTCTTCCTTTACAGTTCACATTAGCCACATTAAGAAAACCCAGCAGATATCTCCGATCAGAATCAGACAGCATTTTTAAAGTGAGACCTGCACGGACACAAAGTTCATTTAAATTTAGGATTAGCAGTCTTCTAAAGCGTCTACTTGTGTCTTATTAATGTCTGTGTATAGAGGTTTGTACAATATTTGCCCTTCTGTTCTCCTCTATGGACCTAAAGCTAAACTTTTTTGACCTAATAAAGCTACTTGAGAAGTTGAAAAGAGTGATTTTCTGTCATTGTTTCATTTGAAGTAAGAGGTGAACGTATCCAGTATTTTGCAAGAAACTGAAATCTTTAAAACATATTTTATTTTGTGGAATTATGAAACTTGTGGGTCCCAAACCACAGGATGGGACAGAAGATTTTAAACCAGCTTGTCATCATCCCACCCAGTTATCCCCTCGTGACTCGTGAGTCCACGTCCCAGACCTCAACGTGAACCTACTTCATATGTGAGAGGCCCCATACAGAGCGGGCGGGCTGAGTTCTGGTGGTGGCCTCATGGGAAGTCGTGGCCGGGCTTCAGTGTCTGGAGGCGGAGGGATGCCAGACCGAGGCGGCGGGACGGAGACGGGTCCTCCCTCTGCTGCTGGAGCATTGCTGCGTCTTCACCGTGGAGAGGCTGGAGGGTGAGGAGAGGGTGAGGAGAGGGGAGGAGAGGGGAGGAGAGGGGAGGCACAAACACACCACCACATGCTGTCAGGTCACTTGAGGTTACCAGCAGCCAAAACACATTCTCATCTCAGCGGTGAGACACAAGATCAATACATGATTCATCACTTTTCTCCTCCGGCTGTGCAGCGCTGCTGGAGGAGGGGGGGGGCGAATCTTTACCAATAATCGCATCGATTATTGCTTGATGCCGATGAGGAGGGGGAAAATGGAAGCTATTGTTGTGTCTATCGCAGGCATGAGACCTGAACGCCTCGGCTGTAAATAGACGGCTCCCCCTGCGTCTTGGATGTGACTCGTCCTCTCCTCATGGCTGAGAGGGAGAAACAAGAAGCGATGTGGAGGAAGAAGCTCGGAACAGTTCAAGCCAATTATAACATTACTCACTGCCTCGCGCTCAGTCTCCAGCGGAGGAACCTTTATACAAATAAACAAGACGAACCTCCCTCTCCGATCCCGCTGACATTATTATGATTTTGTTTACAACACGACAAACCGCATTAACACCCTCGAGGTACCGCATCGCCCAATGAGATCCGAGCAGACGACCCTCATCTAAACCTGCAGCGGCAAGTGCATGCTATTCTCCGGCGACAACGGGACCGGGATCCACTGATGCGTTCCGCAGGTTACGTAAGGTGAATGTGTGTTCATGTGAGATGAATGTCCCAGACGACGCGAGACGCGGAGCCGCTCTTTGCTCCTTGTGCTGTTTTTCTGATTTTATTTTTTATTTTTTTATTATTTATTATTATTATTTGTCCTCCCCCCTGAGCGGGACCACGGCAGCGGACGCCTGCTGTAAATCATATCGCGGTAACAAAAGATGCCTTGTGTTAAAATATCACGTCCACGCTGCCAGCCCCGAGCGGTTCCCTCATCGCTGAGCCATTAGAGTAAATCCGCAATTCAACAAAAAAAAAAAAACAACCAAGAGGAGGGAGAGAGGAAAAAAACTCACCCCTTCTTTGTGGTTTATTGTCCTGTCAAGCGGGCCTCTGCGCCATCGATTCTCACTCAGTGGTCTTTTCAGATGCTAAAAGGAGGAGAGGGGGTGGTGGTGGATGGGGTAGGGTAGGGTGGGATGGAGGAGGAGGAGGGGTGTGGAGAGAGGGGAGGGAGGGGGGGGGGGGGGGTACCGGAGTGGGTGTGAGAAACAGACTGGGAGAGCCGATCACAACACAAAGGTGGAGAGAGAGAGAGAGAGCGAGAGAGAGAGAGAATAAATACAACTGGAGAGGAGGCGAGGATCCAGATTCAGGAGAGGACGCTGTCCGCCTCCTGCGCTGCGTCAGGCGGCTCACACTCCGCACTTCAGTCTGTGTGTGTGTGTGTGTGGAGCTCTTTCATACCCGATACAGATGTTTTATTTGCCGACATGTTTTCTCTAGAGAACTGAGAATACTTTCTCAGGGAGGGTGGTCAAAATTTAAAATAAATCTATATTTAGAGACGTGCTAATTTGCCACTGTACTGTGTCTAAAGGAGGAAAGTACCACATCGAGCACATTCTCATCCTAAATAACACTTTAACTGTTAAAGAGGGAGGAAGAAGGAAACTGCTTTGGAGGGGGGGGGGGGGGGGGCATAGAAATGAGAAATAAAATAGTAATCAGGAAAGTCGGCTGTCAACTCTCAAAGAGGAAGAAAGGGTGAAAGAAAAAAACAAGAAATTGCTAAAGTAGAAACAACAGAAGAGAAGAGACGGGACTGAAACCAAAGGAAGAAAGAGAATCTCATTTTTAATCTCATTCTCACACCGACAGTCTGTTTTGAACGTCCAGGAACCAAAAAATATTCTTCTAAGGCAGTTAGAAGAAATACAAATCAATATTTTGAGACACACTTGTTTGCCGCTGTATCGATTGAAAAATGAGGAAATGTGCACGACACCAAAGCAAATGTACATCCAGTCAACAGCACATGGAAGGAGGGACACATAGAACACAAAGGAGAATGTGGAGGAACATTTCATGCTTTAGGTTAAATGTCCAGGAAACTGGAAATCATTGATCCAGGTAGTAAAATAATCAATATTTCAAAATGCTCGTTTTCAAAAACTGTAGAAATGACCTTGAGCGAGACGGCAAAACAAACGTATCGTATCAGTCGACAGTAGCGGTGAGAACAAAGATAAATACAGAAATGAGGAATAAAACAATAGAGAAACAGAAACCGATGGAAGGATCAGTTCATTCTCTCACGGCCCAGATATTTAAAAAAAGAAGAAATCTTTAATTTATTTTAGGAAAAAGAGAAACTTAATTCAGAAACGTTTTTTAAGGAAACTTTATTAATAAGGCAAACATTAAAACACACCCCTCTTGAGTAAAAAAACAAAACAACAAACGTTGTCAAAAACTTCTTAGAACAAGTTACTCAAACCATTGGAACACAAGTTGCAGATCATAAATCACATTGGACCCCCCCCCCCCCCCCCCTCAGAGGCTTCACTTGGCTGCCTGCTGGGCCTGGCGGCGGAGCAGCACGTAGATCTTCTCTTTGATCCAGTCCTTGTTGTACGGCTGGTACGTCTGTGTGTCGGCCCGATACCTGAGACAGACATGAAAAAATAGATTCAGATTCAGATTTCTTTTTAAAATGAGACGCTTCGGTTTGCTCCTTTGGATGGATGGGCCTAAATTAACTCCAGGCTGAATCCTGGCTTGTTCTACATCTCTACCAGATCGATATTCTGCATCATTCCAACAATAATAATAATAAGAAGAAGAAGAAGAAGACCCTCACAAACCTGATGGTACATTACGAGGGGTTTATCCTCCTAATACATCATACGTTTGAACAATATGATAAAGCATGGATACTGATGAACACACTGCTCTTATGTGACATTTCCCTGCAAACTGTGTCGATTGTATCATTTTTAAAACTGATGCGCACACATCAAATATGTTCCTATTTTATTAGTGCACAAAATGCGCTGCAATGACAATGGAGCAAAGATTTATGTGCACAACTTAATTTGATATATTTCACTATTGACACCTAACTTTAACTGTACTGCATGTGTGCTCCTGTTTAGGACCATAACGCCGTCAGAGGATTGTAAGTGAACTTCTACTCTACTCCTGGTCTGGGACGGCCCACATGGTGAACCCTCGATGTGGAGGCAGAGACTTTAAACCTCTAAGATATCATTTATACTTATTACTTTGTTAATCAGTGAGGAAATGTAACTAAAAAGTGTGCTTCTGTACAAAATGCAGAGTATTCTGGTCGACATGTTTTCACTAATAATGGAGGACTTTCTGTAAAATGTAACCATCTTTAGGATTCCTATTAAAATACAATAAGTGGAAACGGTCTGGGACACCATTTAAATTACACACAACAACAACTCGTGACACAGTGTTTTCTAAATCGTTCATGTCATTAGTTAGTTTCCTTGTCAAACTTACACCAAGCAGCTGAGGTCGGCCAGGTCATCGATGAAGTCGAACAGCTGGCTGATGTCGTATGTTATCGACGGACTGTTGGGGTTCATTCTCTTTAAATGCTCCTCGTACATCTTGCACACACCTGTGCAGGAGACAGACGATCCAGTAAATTATACTCATCGATGTGAAACATGTTAACCATCAAATCATCCACATTAACCAGAGAACAACAGATATAATGCTGAGGAAGTTTAAATTGTGCTGTTTATTGTTAAGTATATGGCAAATGTAGTTGAACATCTATGATCAGGTAGATTTTCTATTGATGACAATGTGTATAACCAATAATCATTACATCTGAGGCGCTTCATATAAGTTTTAATGTTTGTGAAGAATATCTGTTAGCAGTAATGAGAATATTGGTGTCTTACCAGAATAAAAATAATCTTCCTCAGTACACAAACTGATTCATGTCAATGGTGAGTATAAACAGATACAAGTCAACTCTTCACTGTAACAGACTCACGCGTGACTGGACATTTTACAGTAAGACTGCCATTGAGACTTTAAAGGACAGGGAATAAAGAGCATGCCTGTAAGTGAAAAGTGCTAGTGTTGCAATAGAGGGACATGCAGCACCCCTCTTAATACAGGGAGAACATCTACAAGTCGTAGGAGTGTCTCGTGGGTGAGAATCCACCAGCTTACCTTCCATGCACTCGTTGACGGATTCATAATCGGCGTACGTCCTTCCCTCTGGCCTCTTGGTGGGCTGCACCAGCAGGATGGTGTGAGACTGCAAAAAAACAACAAAGAGACACATACATTAATTTAGGTGTCGAATAATGAAACACACATTCACAGATTAGTAAACTAGTGATGGGTGATTGTCATGTTTACGGTCTGATGGAGGAATATGAGAAGTGAAGTAGTTAAAACGTCTTAGTTGTAATATTTTTCTGTTAACATGTAACTGTTAGCTATATTTGTAAGATAATAGTTTGTAGCCATTGAACAAAAGCCAAAGTCTTAAATCAAATACTAACAGACGCAACCCCTGAGCCTACAGCTGAAGGTTTTGTGTAGACTAGTTGTGTTAGCTAACATCGACTTGAAGCGATAAGAAAGTAGTCCAGTGGTTTAAATAACAACAAATACTCATAGCTACGGGCTTAGCGGTACATCTGGGTTTTATTTGTCCGAGTCGGTCCGTCAGGTTGCAGCTGCTCGACTGTAAACGTCCGCACATTCATGCTAACGTTAGCAGAGAGCTATCAAAGCACCTAATCCGCAGAAATAAAACCAACACACGGCTTTGACTGCTAATGGTATTCATGAATACACAAACATACGTAGTATAAACAGTGTATCACGACGTACTAACCATGATATTAATATTAATTGTTTTTTTCCAGTCAGTGTCCGTCGATTTTATTGGATCCCTGCTTCTTCTCGGACGAGTTGACCTGTGACACCGGAAGAACAACTTGCCAACTTCCGTTTTTTCTGCTTTTTGTCGCAAATTTTGTTTTTGTCTGCGGTGTCTGAAAGCGAACATTGAATCGAAAAAAATAGATTTATATACCGTTACCGTTACCACATAGTGTTCTAGTGTAAACAAAATAAAAAAACAAATCTCCGACAACGTTTTGATCCTGAACGCTCCCCGAGTGAATAGAGAGAACTGGAAGTAGTTTACACAGCGACCGGATGTTCTGTGTGAAGACAGGAACAACAAAGAGGAGAAAGCGCCCGGGTTTTAAACCTACTTGAGAACACACCTGAACACCAAAATCAAGGAAATTAGCTGTCGTCTACAGTAGGTGAGTTTACTTATTTTAAACCCGCTATTCAGGAACTATATTTAGTTTGAGCTATGCCAGTAATGTAACCGTTAGCCACCCAGCGCGGCCGCTGCCTGCTCTGCCGTTATGTGCCATTATTGGCTAACTAGCCATTTTAGCCGTTCTCTAATGATGAAATACCTCTATGAGTAACACAACCAGTTATTTAATTAATGTTACCACCGACGAGCTTTCAAGTAGTTACCAAGAAACGTTAGTTATAAATCATATTTAACAGTCAATAGTTCACCAGATAATAATTATGTATTAATTCCCGTGAACGTTACTTCCTCAATCTTACTTCTGATCTGTATTTGTCATTTTAATGTAAATATGATGATGCCTGATGATGTATTTTTATTGCAAACATTAAAAAAATGTAATCTGGACAACACAGGAAACACCCGATTTGATTCATTGCTGTCACTGATATACTTGTTGTACTCATTTAAGTGCTTTTAAACTGAATATTGTCTCCTTTTCTCTTTCATCAGGGCAAAAGAAGTTGGTTTGCATGTGAGGACAAGTGTCTGCCGAGCCAACCATGGCGAACAATGTAGAAGATATCGAAAACAATATGGTCAGTGTGAAAGAATGGGAGCAGAACATCTGTCTGTCCGTGTTGATCGATTGGGAAATGGCTGCCTAGTCAGTGATGAAAGAGTCGTCCGTTTCCTCCGCAGTGTGTGTGACGCCACACACACTGCGGTCTGATGTTTCATTTGACCTTTCACACACACAGTAAATCATAATTATGGATGGTTATGTTCTGATAAGGAAGGATGTCAGACCTCTGAATGAGGAAGGAGAATGCCAGCGTGCTACTCTGCTGTCTGCATTTGTCTCTTACTGTAATCAAAGGCGTGGCCTCCCCTCCCCTCCCCTAGTCGAGTAGTCAAAGTCTCCCTTTACTGTCACAGGCAACTTTACACCCATAAGCCTTGTTTACCCCATAACAGATGTCAGCAACGTTTCTCTGTCTTTGAACTGCACATTAGTAAAATATCAGCTAGGTCCTCAATGAGGTCAGACAGCTCAGTCAGGCCAGTATGGCATGTTTAGTTTAATACTTTACTACAGTATCCCAACCCTTAGTTAATACAACACAAATTCAGTAGAGTAGTCTATATCTCTGGTGTCCTTATTCCCTGGACTGAGAAACACCGTTGTGCTCTACAAATGAATGATCCTGACCGTGGTGTAGCACACAGTGAGGTCAGTTTATACAGCGGCACGTTTAAGAGCGGAGGCAGCTTTCACCGTTCACATCCGTCTCTGTGTACCCGGTGAGGTTGCTTCATGTCTGGGCTGCCGCATGTCTTGACTCGCCTGACCAGCTTTAGTTCACACAGTCTCTTTGAGTTGCATTTTTATTTAGTCCTGACGAGACAGATCCTCTGGGTGAGTGGAAACAGTGTTGTACCCCTTGGAGGAACTGGTCAAGTGAGCGTCAAATACAAACATGGATTGTCTGAAAACACTTTGCTTTGGCGCTTGTTTCATTTCTAGAACTTTTTTGCCAATAAATACAATTTAAAACGCTTGAGCTGAGTGTTTCATCTGATAATGCGATGGTCTTGTTGACACCACAACCTCTACAGAAAGATAGACGGACGAGGAAAGTGTCAGACTTTCAGAAAGACCTCTGGTTTCTCAAGCTCACGTGGCCTCTAAAGATAGAATTTATAGTCGAGATTGATTAAGGGGCCGACTGAAGGACACTGAACCACAATGTCCCTGTTTTGAGTCTGGGGCTCATTTCATGAAAGCGAACACTGTCCGCAAGAACCGCTAACACAAACTGTGGCACCATCACGATTCACAAAGGAAACAAATTGGTAAATTTGCGAGTCCTAGAATGCTCTTGCGTGCTCATGTGTGAGTCACAAGTATGACTTTTTGTTTTAGTGAAATTGATCTAAATGAGAGAAACAAGAAATGATCTTGTGTTGCAAATCACCGATTGCACTTTGGCAAATTTGGTGAAATTGTCTCCCGGCCGGGTGTCTTTTATTGCCCGCCATTCCTGATCTCTCACCAACAACTTCTTGTCATCTCCATATTATTTAGTGTCAAATAAGAGCACCAAAAATACTTAAAAAATATTTTAATTGCAAGATTGATCACTAACTGTATGTTGTAGACCATTCTGTTATTCATAGATTATCATTGCTGTCGATTATTGGACCACGCCTAGATGGAATATTTGATCAACGCGCATGTTCGTGTTGACTCTGCTCGGTCTACTATCTGCATGTTTGAACTGTAATCTAATTAATGTCTGTATGTATTATATTATACATTCCTAACATATAAATAAAGTGATTCCTCTCAACATTCAGGACGAGCAGGAGACCAATGTGGCCTCTGAACCCACCCCGCAGCCACAGGAGGCTGCAGGGACCAGAGCCCGGTCCAGAGTAGGCTCAGCAGCTGGAGGAGGAGGAGGAGGAGGAGGAGGAGGAGGAGGAGGAGGCGGCGATGGAGGAGGTGGCAATGGTAGCGGCCCGGAGCAGAACGGACAGCCCCCCGCTGCTCGGCCTCCCCGTGTGGTGGAGACCGAAGAGGACGAGGACGAAGAGTTGACCCTGAAATACGGAGCGAAGCACGTCATCATGCTGTTCGTTCCCGTGACCCTCTGCATGGTGGTGGTCGTGGCAACCATAAAGTCCGTCAGCTTCTACACCCGGAATGACGGCCAGAGATTGTGAGTGATGTGACTCTTATTGGAAGGATCCAAAGCTTTAGGTCTGGTGTTTGAATTAAGTGCAGCACAGCCGCTGAGCCACTAGGTGGCGTTAATGCAATATATATATATCACACCTGCATGGCTGGAATACCAAGACAGTACTGTAATTACATGAGATCATTAAAGCAGAGTCTGAATCTGGCTGAGGGCTCTTAAACACCACATTTTATATCTTTAGCTCTTCTCCAAAGCAACCTAACCTCCCTGAAACAGCAGCAAGCTTCTATTACATTAAGAAGAGAACGCTGTAGACCTGAGATCATTTCTGTTATGATTCAGCGCTGTGTACATAAAGCTCATAATAAGAAGCCCTGTATTTTCTTTATTGCATTCATTATATATTCTATTCTTTGCTGTTTGGACTGAGCTGTGTGTCTCCTCACAGGATCTACACACCGTTCCCTGAGGACACAGACACGGTCGGACAGAGAGCCCTCAACTCCATCCTGAACGCCACCATCATGATCACCGTGATCATCGTCATGACTCTGGTGCTGGTGCTGTTGTACAAGTACCGCTGCTACAAGGTACATGCTAGAACCCGTCACATGCTGCAGTCCCATTCACTGCACACCTCAGCTGTAGAACATACCAGTGTTCGTTTGTTTGAACTAGGTTCAAACGGCCTTTTCACAGCAGACACTTTCACTCGTTATGGGAGGAAGAAGCACATGTTGCCTGCATGCAATACAATGCGGAGTGATTTCAAACACAGCCAGGGTGTTTCCCTCTCAATCGGTCGAGGTTTGGACTTGCCGAACGCGGCTGTACCTGCCATTAAAACGGCTTCATTACAGTTAGGTGTGTTCTAACACCCTGTTCTGTCTGCATGATGGCACAATGTCACGTCATTGTAACGGAGCCATTGCTGGTATTGTTAGCTCCACCTGTGTGTGTGTTTTCTTCCTGTCATGTAGAAAAACATCTGCTGTGAGAAGAGACTGTGTTGAGAATGACAGATGTGTGAAAGTTGTTCTTGACAAATGTCTGCAACGAGCTGTCAACAGTCTGTAAGATAAATACACCGTCCTTAGTGTAAAAGACAAGTGTAATGGACTTTGACTTTGCTTGTTGTAGCTCCACCCCACCTGGTTGCCCAGGTAGTTTGAAACACTATTAAGTATTTGCATGTACTGATCTGCTGAAACATGAAATCTCCACGACCCTGATGTTTGTGTTCACAGGTGATCCAAGGATGGCTCTTCCTCTCCTCCCTCCTCCTGCTGTTCTTCTTCTCCTACATCTACCTCAAGTAAGCCATCACCATGTTATCTCGTCTTCCAACGTTCCCACACACTCTCGTAAATGTGGCGTCGTTTATTTCTTAACAATGATGTTCGTCTTTGTCTCTGCTCTGTCAGAGAGGTTTTCAAGACCTACAACTTGGCGATGGACTACTTCACCCTGGCGATAATAATTTGGAACTTCGGCGTGGTGGGCATGATGTGCATTCACTGGAAAGGACCGCTGCGGCTCCAGCAGGCCTACCTCATCATGATCAGCGCCCTCATGGCTCTGGTTTTCATCAAGTACCTGCCAGAGTGGACCGCCTGGCTCATATTAGCCGTCATATCCGTCTACGGTAAATCCTCCGTTCTCTTCTGCCCTTTGAACATCATCTGGTACCTTTTTAGTGCTCGGAGACAAAGTGAAAAGGACAAAGACCGTTTTTACAACATATTGGAATGATGTCACATTACATTATTAATATGAGTTTCTAATTAACATGGTAGGGACATTCCACAAAGAAGTATCTGGCGACTGGAGTTAAGTGGAAATAGATCATCGTGATTCTATCAGCGCGCGTATTTAATTGTTCATGGAAGAAAAGCCTTTAGAGAACAAAGAGAGATGAAACATGTGGACCGGATCTCTGCTTCTTGTCATCACAGATGTCATGTCGCTGTCGGAGAGATGTGTTTGGTGTCTCACAGAGCGCTCTGTTCGTCTGGCTTCTCTCTCCTCTCACAGATCTGTTAGCGGTGCTCTGTCCCAAAGGGCCTCTGAGGATCCTGGTGGAGACGGCTCAGGAGAGGAACGAGCCCATCTTTCCAGCTCTCATCTACTCCTGTAAGACGGACACTGATTGTATTCACAACGATAATAACATTGTGGGAAATTAAACACCAGTTTTAAAGAAAACATAAAGAACCCATTAATCTGCCACTTCAACTTCTATCAGTGCTTCAAAGTCCTTACTTACAACTGAGGCTTCAACTCCTTTCAGAAACCAACAGCTCTATGTGCTCACAAGTAAACTCTACTTTCACTTTAAACTGACAAATCCACTCCTGTCAGCATTTAACTCCTGCTTAAACGCTTCAGTGCTCTCCATTGAATCTCCACTTCAACTTCTATCAGTGCTAAACAAAGTGCTTTCACTTTGATTCCCCAGTGGTTGGAACAACCAACTTCTCAGTGCTTTGACTTCAGCTCTATTCAGCACGTTCACTAGTCAACTCTTTCACTTCATCGGACACTTCAATTACCTTTAGTGCAGTCACTTGAAATGACACTTCAACTCCATTCATCTGACATTTCTACTGCTCAATGTTTTTACACTTAGAATATCACTTTGAGGCTTTAACTGACCCTCTCAGGGCTTAAACTCCTCTCAGCAGATACACTTAAATTGACGCTTCATCTTCTTTCAGTGCAGTTATGACACCTCAACTCCTCCTTCAACTCAAGGTCTACGTTGGAGGATACTGCCATAAATATATATATATATATGTCAAAGAATCAACATTTGAAGTCATTTAAGCTGTTTCAAATGTTTGATGAGTTGAATTGGAAGTTGAAACCGAAGCACTGAAGGAAATTGAAGTGGCCGTTTCATTTTAGTAGAAGGAAGCACACTTTTTGGGAGGATTTATTTTTCTTGCATTCTGTTTGTAACAGAAACAATGAAACCTTCAATACGTCGACTCTCTGACTCCTTCCACAGCTACAATGGTGTGGCTCGTCAACATGGCCGACACCGAATGGCCGCCAAAAAGGAACTCGGCAGAAGCGGCGTCGCCTCAACCAGAAGCTCCAGAAGGTGAGCTGTGTGGTCAAAGTGATCTGGTCCCAGAGCGGTTACCTTATTAAAGCGTCTAACCCGGTGTCACCTGTCTGCAGCCGTGGCGTCTCCGGCTCCCACCACTCTGTCGGACGACGGAGGCTTCAACCCGCTGTGGGTCAACCAGCAGCAGCACCAGCTGGGCCCGCTCCAGACCACCGACCAGACCAGACGGGAGGTCCAGGAGCTGCCCTCCGATCGCCCTCCCGTTGAAGACGACGACGAGGAGAGTGAGTACAAGTATATAACACGGAATATTGAAGCTTTATTTTAGTAATTTTCCGATACATCTGTCCATAAATGTCTTCATACACTAGAAGTCCAGCTTCATCATCAGTGTCGTGTATTGTTACACCTTCCACTACGAGGGTAATAACTGCACTATGATGCGTTTAGATGTTCCTCACAGCCCTAACACGAAGCTGAGTTCTGTAATTCAGAGTTCAACGTGTGAATTCCCAGATCGCCTGACTCAGTGTGTAATCATCATCTTTCAGTTCACTTTTCTTCAAAACACATAAAACATCTTGGGAATGCTTTCATGTGTTTCCCCTTTCTGTGAAATGAGTGCGTATGTGAACGCGACAACATGTTTGGCTCTGGACTGTTTTTAGTCGGAGCACATTAGGAAGCGATTATTCATGGCAATTGCTAGGTTTCACGTCCGTACTATTTGGGAGGCCGCGCGCTCTTTCTGGGAGTTGGAGCGCGGGTAAATATACAGTAATTACAGTCGAGAAAAGATCTGTATGGGGGTTGGAGGGCGTGGAGCCGAGGCGAATCTCGCGTTCTGTATTGACTCCACCCTGAATGTGGTGTCCTCCCCGTGTTCTCAGGGGGCGTCAAGCTGGGCCTCGGAGACTTCATCTTCTACAGCATGCTGGTGGGAAAGGCCTCGGCCACAGCCAGCGGCGACTGGAACACCACGCTCGCCTGCTTCGTAGCCATCCTCATCGTGAGTGACCACAGCTGCTTATTTTGGTGTCACCGCAAACCTCTCCTCTGTCTCTCAGCACAATATCTAACCCGCTTGATTGTATAACAGGCCGTTTGTGTTCCTCTTCCTTCCTCCCTCATTGGTACACAATCTCTTCAACGTGCTATTTCTTCTTTGTTTGATTGTGTCTTCCTCTGCCCCCCCCCCCCACAGGGCCTGTGTCTGACCCTGCTCCTCCTCGCCATCTTCAAGAAAGCGCTCCCCGCTCTGCCCATCTCCATTTTTTTCGGCCTAGTCTTCTACTTCGCCACAGACAACTTGGTGCAGCCCTTCATGGACCGGCTGGCGCTCCACCAGTTCTACATTTAGCCGGCCGCTGCCCTGATGACCCTCACCCACATAGCCCTCCGGCCAACAGCGCGACAGCCGGGGGGGACGAAGGGCCCCTCCTAAGAACTCACGATGACGGGACACAATTTGTTTTTGTTTTGCCTTTTTTTCTTTCCGGCGCCGAGGGAGGGTGTTCCCCACCGCGGCTGTTCTTAGATATTTTATTTCGGTTTTAAACCAAGAAGTGACATTTCTCGCTCGGCCTGGGAAGTCGTCTTCAAACCGTCGATCACCGGCCTCGATCCAAACCGAGTGTTTTACCTTTTTATTTATCACAGGAGCTCGTCTGCCCACCACAGCCCTCTACCACTGGGGCTTTACAGTAGGTGCCTTGCTCAGGGACACCTCGGCGGTAGCTGTTGAGCGAAGGGAGACGGTTTCATTGAATCTCCGTTCAAAGACTTTGATCAAACCGACTTCTGAGCTGCCACCGCCCCCCCCCCCTCCCCCTCCCCTCCCACAACGAAACCCAAGATTAAAAAGCCTTCGTCAAACTAACGGACACTCTGCGGTGATGATGATGATGATGATGATGATGATGATGATAGATCGGTAAATGTGTAGTGTGATTGTGTTTGAGCTGTCGGTCACCAGACGTGCTTTCCTCGCCGCTGTTCCGAATGGTTAAGACGTCTTTTGTTTTCCCACTTTGGACACACGAGAACCGAAACGCAGAAGCCGCAGAGCGATTCACACCCTGATTCAGAGCGTGCGAATCCTTCTCACGGGCACAAAGAGGACACGTTCATCGTCTCCAGAATTAAGACACGAGTGTCATTGTGGCGCTGACTCGTCACCGTGTTTCCCGCCGTTCATTTTTACGTCAAATCACATTTGAAGTCGGAGCCTCGCAGAGGGAGGGAAGCGCCCACAAACACTCACACCTGAGACCTGCCTGCCACGTCAGTCACGTGCTGTCAGCCACTGAGCAGTTCTGCTGGAGCAGTCGGAGGTTCAGTGCCTTGCTCAAGGGCATTTCAGTAGTAGTAGTAGTTGTTGTTGTTGTTATTGTGGGACAGAAATGTGCTTTTCATTCTCTTCCCTGACTGAGATTTAATCTGTTTCTGTTTTTGTGTCCAGGGATTGTAACCTGTGACCATCTGGTCACGAGCTCTGAACCTTTAGCTCTCGCTGCCCTCGTGACGCTCGCCTGGTGCTGTCTGGATCTATGCTCCATTCAAACGCTTTGATTACTTCGACTATACACGGATACCTGTTGTGTTTTTTTTCAAGAAATGCATAAGAGGGACTTTGTACTTTTTGAACCATGAGGCTGAATGTTAACGGGGTTCCTTCACAGATGATTGACGTGCATGTTCTGAGATAAACACACTCGGTCCTGATGAACGAGGGAGCTGTGCATCGAGTTATCAAGCAGTATTTGCTTAATTGTCTATTTTAATCACGTTAAAAACAAAGCAAAATGGTTAAATAATGGTTTTGTAAGATATTGACATGTGTATGAACCCAAACTGTCTTCTCATGTACGAGACGATGAAGATCGATGGAGGACGGCGAGCGGCACCGGTTGCTCTTCTGTTGTTGCGCTCGAGTTCCACGCTTTCAGAGAAGAACCCGGTTTAGTTTGCCCTGGAACCTTTTGTTTTTGTTTTTAGGGACTATGTTGGGTGACTGGCTTTCTTCTGTCCTTCACATGCATATGTGTGTTATGCAAGGTTATTCAATTCAGATTTTGTTTTTTAATAAATAATGAAAGTTAAAGTGCTCTTCTTTTGGTTTGTTTGTTTGATTCAACAGTTATGTCTTAAAATAACCCGATGATGTCAAAGTGAAACACTAGATCTCTGGAGATTCACGAGTTATTGGCTGAACTTGACGTTGTGCTACTTCCTAGTTAGCGCGGAGACATAGATGAACTATTTAGTACAAGTATCAGTACAACAATGTAAAACTATTCCACCACAAGCGTCTTTTACATTCTGCAAATTCTTTATTAAACGGTGCTGAACCTTAGTAAATGTACATAAATAGTAATAGTAGAAGTACTCTAGTGCTAGTACTAGGGCCTGCTAGAGGTGTTCTTATTACCACTGATGCACATCTGTAAACAGCATTACAATGTTTTCAATGTGTTTAATCTGTAATAATTGATAGTATTATTATACTGATTACATGCACTAGTCATTGTCAGACAATGTCTCGCTCTGAAGTGTAGAGTAGAAGTATAAAGTACAAACACCTCAACAATGTTTCTACTAGTACAGTACTTGAATAAATGCATCTAGATGCTTTCCACCTCTGGACAGTTGAACTTGAACCTGTGTGATGAGAGGTTTCACTTCTGATAAACTGGACTTCTCTCTCTCTCTCTCTCTCTCTCTCTGCTCTCTGCTCTCTGCTCTCTGCTCTCTCTCTCTCTCTCTCTCTCTCTGCTCTCTCACAAACTCCTGTTGTCTCTCCTGCATCCTCTGCTCTGCTGTCAACCCTCCCGGGTATTGACGCACAGCATCCCTGCAGACGGTGGGAACATTGTGGACATTCCCCGGCGTGCTGATGCGCTGGTATCCCGCGCTCGCCGTCCCGTCGATGCCAACTGGCCTGGCGAGCGCTGCTGGCGCTGTGCCCACGGCGCACTGGACGCATTAGCTGTCCCCATGGGGACTGTTTGGCCTCGCCGGCCGGGACAGTGGCACAGTATGGCAGGTTACCCAGAATGTTTAGCCTCATACTGTGACTTACCTAACAAGCCCCGAGCGAGGCCTCTTTTCTGGCTCATGTGGGTCCTGCTGCTCGGCCGGGGAACTACACGGTTAACTCCATAAGGCTCCAGACACCTGTTCTGTTCAGATTAGTTTACACACAACACTTGAAGCTGTTTGGGCTGCTTTCCCAGAAAGAGATTAACCCCATCTCAAGACTTTCCCAAAGATGAAGAATCCCCATTGAGAGAAATCTGAACCTTCTGTTTCTGTTTCCTTGCAGATGTGGAATCAGACGTTGCATTTCTTTGTAGGCCTTTAAGCTCGTTCCCTGGCGAGCTGAGGAGACTACAGAGTGAACTGACGTAGCCTGTCGATCACTGTCATCCTCTTTATAAGGTGGACTTAAGCAGGAGACGATGTGGCGGTGTGTGTGTCACACCTTGTGCGTTACAGGTTTCCCAGGATAGCTCTGCTAAGGGGATTACTGTGCATGGGAGGGACGACTGCTCCATGTGAGACATGTAAGGAATTGAGGATTACACTTCAATAATCGCTGGCAACAGGCGCAGACACTCAACGGCACAGAAGAAAGGAGCTAAAGCTCAGACACAAAGAAAGAAACCCTGCAAAAGGTGAATAAAACTTCAGAGATGTCTAAGGACAAGCTGGAGGGCCTGGTGCAGCGCATGGAGGAGACGCTCTCGGAGATGGAGCAGCTGAAGGTGCACTGCGGGAAGCAGAGCGAGGAGCTGAGCCAGCTGGTGGTGGAGCTCCGGAGAGAGAACCAGGAGCTGGTGGAGAAGTACAACCAGCTCACTGTGGAGATGAAGGAGGCCAAGGAGATCATAGAACAGCTTATGGACACAAAACATGCCTTTAATGCAAAAGAGAGGCAGGCGCAGAAGCTCACTCGGCAGCTCTGAAAGGCCCCCGAGGAGGACGGAGACACGGCCGGCGGTGGATGTGACCTGCTGGAGTCCTGGAGGGAAACGACACTGGACACGGCGGATGGAGAAGAAGAGAAAAAAGCAGCTTGTTGCAGATTTCTAAATACTGGGTGGGCATGAAAGCTAAACTGGGCACAGCTGTTTTCTTTAACATGTAGAAAGTGTGTGTTTCCGTCTGCATATGTGTACATTTTATGTAAACTTAGTAATTTGAATGTTAACTTAAATCCTGTGGCTTAGGGCCTCCGTTTAAAGCCACGGCTAGACTCTAGACTTAATGACCAGGAATCAAACCTGGAAGTCTCCCAGAAATGTGGAAAAAACGTGGACTCTGGTTGAAAGGGGGGGTGGGGGGGGGGGGGTTCAAAAGGCATTGTGCTCATTAGGTTTCTATAATTGAAACAACAGCAGGCCTAAGCCAGGCTGCACTGCCCCTGTAAAGATTTTATTTGGTGATATGTTATTTATAGTTGAGGCCCCTGATTCTCCCTCCCTACTCTTCATCGTGTCAGGTTCGAGACTTCAAGGGGCCTCCTTTCACTCGTACATAATAGTGTATTATTAGTGTATTATTCATGTACTCCAATAAACGTTAAATGCTCAGTTGGATTCCTGAGACTGACAATCACTCGTGTTGGCTTTTTGCACCGCGTACAACTGGAGTACTATAAAGACGAAGGTTGTGATCTGATGTTCATTGAACCTGAATGTATTGAAGACCTTTATATGTGGGTTTACATGTTCCTGACAAAATGCATGAATATCTTAATATTCAAGATCTAAAATAAGACGTATTATTATCGTCCTCTCCGAGGCTCAGTTTGTGTTTGATGGTCCGTTGAACTGGAGTGGTGTTTGGACTCGCATGAGACGCTTTGTGCTCTGGTTTGGACTTCCCTTCCCTTTGAGGTTACAGTTACCTGTTCTGTGGTTTTAAACATTTATACTGACTGAGTCTAAAGATGGAACATAATCCTTCAGTGTAACCAGATGAACAAACATGTGGCTTCAGTGGGTTTTGGTGGCGTTGAAGCTTCTCTTTGGTTTATTCACATAATAAGTCTTGGAGCCACCGTGGCTCTCTGGCTCTTTCACACACTTAAGAATGAATGAAACAGTAGAAAGTTAGCTGAAGACAAGTACACGTTACACCCAAGATGTCAGCCCACAGCTACAGAACGCTGCACTATTTCAGTAGTTTTGTTTTTAGAAGCCAGTTGTTTAAAACCTCACCCCCGAAAGAGAAGAGAGAGGAGGGGTTGAAGGCGGACGTTTAAACACAGCTTTAGTCGTGGCCGCGGCGCTTTCCTCTTTAAATCACTTTTCTATGTTGTTCTCTGACATGTTCGGGGTTATGCAGCAATTAAATTGCCAAATTCTTCAAAGAGCCTTTGTGTATTTGAGATCAGTCTTTTAAATGATTGAGAAAACAAAATGAAAGATTTAATTAGTTTTTGTTGCTTTTAGAATAGCAGCAAACGAAGAGAATGGATTCAGTGTGTGTTGTATTCAAGCTTCTCTGTGTCTTGTTTACATAATGGAGCTGATCCGAGTGCTGTTTAGGGCTCGTGTTCTCTGTTGTGCCGCTGGCTAGCTAATGGCCGCCGCTGTGCACTGTGCTCATGCGGCGGTTACAGTTTATAACACCATTAGAAGCGTAGCAGCAACCCTCCAGGTGAAACACTGTTAGCTCTCTCAGCACTGTTAGCGCAGTTAGCACACCCAGTTTGTGTCAATATTTAAAAAGGGATAAACAATGCTGATTTTGCAATTATCATTGTTATTGTAAGCCACGCTAGCGCGCGGCTCCAGGAATGTCGATGTGTGATGGTTGGTCCACTGTCATCTTGTACAAACAGTCATGGTCCCCAGAGGATGAATCCTACAGATTTAGCTCTTTTCCTCTTGCGCCTCTATTAGGTCTAAAATCTTTGATTTCCATCCAGTGAATGGATTGCTGTACAATGTGGTGCAGTTATTGGTGATCCCCTCATGATGAAACATGTTAATGCCCTACTCATCAGTACACGTTTCACTTTGTCCAACACTTCGGTTTATGTCCAAATACCTGCAAAACTAACAACTTGTTCAGGTGTGTTCTCTTGTTTGAACACCTACAGCAGTAAATAAGGAGAAAGTAAAACCAAAAGCATCATATTGAGTGCTACCAGTGGCGGCTGGTCCATAGAGGGCGCTAGGGCGCCGCCCCCCCTAGAGCTACAAAAAATAAAAATAAAAATAAAAATAAAAATAAAAATAAAAATATAAATAAAAATAAAATTTAAAATAAAAATAAACTATACAAATTGTCAATATTTGTGTTTTTGAAACATGGAATCACCCAGTAATATGTGTAAAATATGATATCTGCGGTAAATATATGCTTTTCCTGCTTGTCCTCTCTGCCTGTCTGCTCTTCCTCTCTGTGTGTGCACGTCTCAGCTGGCTGGGGCGCTGGAAAAACTGCCCCAAAGAGGCGGGTCTATAAAGCAGTTTAGCCAATGCTGAGTAAAGATATAAATGAGTGACATACAATTCAGCCAATCAGCGTCCTCAAATAGATTCAGCTTGGGGCAGTTTTTTTCCTGCCCCAAGCTGCGCGTTCTCGTCAGGACTAGTCTCTACAGGAGAGCGCCAGTGTGAGCACTACTCCTCCAAGACCCGTTTGAGAGGAGAACTGAGAGGAGAAACTACTGAAAGAGTTGATCCCAGATCAGCCTGACCTCACAATCAGACAGCAGACTAGCAGGAAAGAGAAGCAGTACATGAAGCTTCTCTACTAGCTGTACACCAGACAGGTTTGACTCGCTGGATGACGTCATGATAATAACTTATTTATCTTTTTAAAACAACGGGGACAGAACCAGCATGGACAGTTAGGGAGTGAGGGACATGAAGCACCTGTCTGAGAAATGGATATATAGTTATATATATATATATCTATTATTATATATATATATATATATATATATATATATATATATGTGTGTGTGTGTGTGTGTTTTATATTATAGTGAATATTATTATATGACATATATATTATTATATTATACAGAATATTATATGATATATATATTATTATATTATACAGAATATTATATGATATATATATATATTATTATATTATACAGAATATTATTATATGTTATATATATTACATTATACTGAATTCCCTGTGAGGGTGACTAAAATAAGATGTCCTGACGTGTTTGTGAAAGTGTTATTTACTGCTTTTTTTCGTGTTGGAATAAATGTTAAATATTTAACTGCAAAGTAGTAATGCGCGTTTGATACCTTAATTTGTTTGCATTAAATCATTCTGGGATGTTTGCTGAAATTGATTGGATGTGGCACAGCCCTACCAAGAACATTTTCCACCAGCCGCCACTGAGTGCTACCAAACATACAATCTTCTCTTTTGACAAAGTCATTTAACATTTGGGGCCCATTTCAGCTAAAAAGGACAACCTTTCCTTTGGCATTAGACCCAGAAGCTTTGGATGGTTACCCTGGTATTACAGTATGTAGAGTGGGAGAACATTATAATGACATATAGCAAAGTGGGAATAAACCATGGAGGACGTTTGCTTACAACAAACGACCACGTTGATGAACTGTTATTTTTACAGGCTGAAATTACAGAGTGCGCGTGAAGGATCCCCGTCTCTGTCAGGAGGGGCTCGCGGGAGCTGCTGGTTAAAAAGCGCGCCTATGACGCCGCGGAGGAGGTTCAGCCGAGAGGACTTTCTCTTCTTCTGCTGCTCCTGGTCGGTTTCCTGTTGGACGCAAGACAGATCTAGATCAAGAGAGAGAGAGAGAGAGAGACAAAGGGTTGCAGCCAGATAACCCTCCTCATATATCCAGGACACTGCGCAACTTGTCAGACTTCAAGTCAAAGCTCCCGGAGAGGAACCAGCTGTCAGTCCTGCTGCGTGACGCACGGTCCTCCGCAAGGATCCACCGGCGGGTTTGGACTCCAAGAAACCGCATTTAAAGCCACTAAACACGGTGAGTAGTTCCGATGTTTCTCCTCAAGTCTCATTTCTTTTAAATAACAGACTAACCTTTTTGTTTGCACTGTGGAAGATGTAAATATTCATTAGAGGAGATGAGAAGTAAGTTTATAGACTGAATGAATCATTACGATAAATAACAAAAGAAAAGAAAACTAATCTGGAATATTATAGAGATTTAATAAAGTTAGAATAAACCACAATGTGGAGCCCAGAGAGACACTTTAGGGGAGGAAATTAAATAACACACAATACAACATAGTTCAATCTTCATAGAAATATCATAAATACAATAGTTTGTTTTCACTCAGGATCCATTGATGCTTTTCCAAAGTGACCAGGTGCCGGTGTACACAACACAAGACTCTGCTTGCCCTCACTGACTAACGAGTACTTGGTAATCTGGGTGGATAAACGCTTGTATAGCCTGAGGAGAAAGGCTTTATGAGTGGGTGAGAGATGCAGGAATCTCCAAAACGATTTGTTTAAATGTTGACTGTGCTCAGGGGGAAGAATATCATTGAACAGAGAGGACAGATATAGGTGATTATTAATGCAAGGCATTTATCTAGCTGGTGACTTTGATGAGGTTGTATTACTTAGCACGACTTTCTTTAATGTATTCTTTAAGTATTCAAAGTATGTGATGACTTTAACACGTCTGCAGCGTGTTCAGTTCAGCAGTTAATTTTAGTGTCTTCTCAAGGATTTCATTGCCAAACACTGATTTGTATCTGAACTAAAACATATAACTTAGACATTTAAGGGCAGTTTTCAATTAGTGGATTTGTTGACGGGCATAAAATGAACAATGTTGGCCTTCAATTTAATTTAAAGTCATTAAACAAGCAAAAATCACATGTTCCATCTCATGTTCCATCTCAAATTTCAGGATTTGACACCTTTTCTCTGTTTTTATATAATTGTGTAATTAACATTTTTAGATTTTGGTCGAACAAAACATGCAATTTGAAGACAACACCCTGGGTTCTGGTAACATTTATTAGCATTTATCACTATTTGATGACATTTTATGGACTAAACGATTCATATACTACGTAATACTTCATCTGTACAGTTATTGAGAAGATTACCACCACCCAGTGACAGTGACTCCATTATGTTGCTCAATTCTGTGCGTTTGTTGCAGCGAGTGTGTTTATGTTTGAGACGGATCAGACATGCTGATGATGTCTTCTCTCCTCTCTGACTTCTTGCTGTTGGTTTAACGGTCCTCACTGCCGGAGCATCCGGTCATCATGGTAGACGGGGTCAAAGGTGGTTTGGCAGCTCCAGCCGACCCCCTTCTCTCTCTCTCTCTCTCTCTCTCTCTCTCTCTCTCTCTCTCTCTCTCTCTCTCTCTCTCTCAGGGGTGAAAACAAACAAACAGCCTCTCCACATGCGACAAAGGAGACGTTTTTAGCTCCGTTAAGCACTTAAGTGATGAGACAGCAGAGGGAAATGATCAGCTGATTATTTCTGTTCACAGACTAGTTGATGAATTGACTGATTGTTTCAGCCTTAAATTACTCTCTCCTCTGTGGATTGAATAAAAAAAATCTGAAAATTGTATATTTCCCGCTCCAAAGCTCCAGGTTTTCATCAGACATAAACTTTACTACCTGCAACCACAGATGCAGCCGTTGATGATCTGCTGTGGTCGATGGCTGCGAACCAAACCACAGAACTCAGTGTTGAATCATTCATCTGTACCTTCAGCTTGATGAGCTGCTTAAACTAAACCATTACCACACAACACAACTGACTGTGAGCCAGAGCTGAAGCTGATACTTTGTGTTTTGCATTGTTTTGTGTTGTTGGATGAGATGAGGAGAAGCGTCTTTCTGCTCTCGTAGATTCTGTTATCCTGTTGTTGGCTTGTGTCTCCCATCAGTTACAGTCTCCACTCTTGTTGCTCAATGTGTAAAAGCCTCCATTAGTCACAGTGACTAACTCCGGACGTCTCTTCTTCTTCTTTTTCTTTTCCAGGGAACAATGAAGATGCTCCTGTCTCTGGTAACCCTCCAGCTGCTGTTGGCTCCAGTGCTCATGGTAAACTCCCAGTGGATGAAGAAAGTCACGCTAATAACAAACACTGAATGAATGAAGATATCTTATAGTATTATAAGTTAGATTTGGTTGACAAAACAATCCAAACATTGAATGTCCATGTTGGATTAAAAATTCAGTTTAAGAATGTGTTTGAAACTGAATGAGATTTGGTTTGAAAGCAAAGTTAAATCATTATTACGAGGTTAATGTTGTTGTTTACTTTGTGATGAGTGTATAACTGGTGTGTTGTGTTCAGGTCCCCAGTGTGGATCACTGGGACTCATGGGGTCCTTATGGAGAATGCAGCCGGAGCTGTGGCAGCGGAGTGACTATGAGAACCAGAAGCTGTATCACACACAGGTACGTCTCCTACCTACCTACTTACCTACTTACCTACTTACCTACCTACCTACTTACCTACTTACCTATCTACCAACCCTCCTCCCTACCTACGTACCTACCTACTTACCTACCTACCTACTTACTTACCTACCTACCTACCAACCCTCCTCCCTACCTACCTACTTACCTATCTACCTACTTACCTACTTATCTACCTACCTACTTACCTACCCTCCTCTCTACTTACATACTTACCTACTTACCTATCTACCTACTTACCTACTTATCTACTTACCTACTTACCTACCTACCTACCTACCTACCCTCCTCCCTAACTACCTACCTACCCTCCTACTTACCTACCTACTTATCTACCTACCTACCCTCCTCCCTACCTACCTACCTACCCTCCTACCTACCTACCCTCCTACCTACCTACTTATCTACCTGCCTACCTTCCTACCTACCTACCAACCCTCCTCCCTAACTAGTTACCTACCTACCCTCCTACCTACCTATCTACCTACCCTCCTCCCTAACTACTTACCTACCTACCTACCCTCCTACCTCCCTACCTACTTATCTACCTACCTACCCTCCTCCCTTCCTACTTATCTACCTGCCTACCTTCCTATCTTTAATGCACCTACATGTACAGAAGCATGCCCGTATAAACACCCCCAGTCTGCCTCTCGTTGACCTCTCAGCTCATGGTGAGTCCCTGGATACACACACAGGTTGTGAATGAAGCTAATTGAGAGGTTCACGGTTCACAGACTGTATCTTGATCGTAAAAGAATGCCTTGAAGTCAGGAGGACGTGGGCTCGTCTTGCATCCAGAGCAGACTGCAGGGAGGGGCCCTTTAATATTAAAAGGACTTCTCTTTCCTGGGTGTTGGCTGCTTGTGAGGATCACTCTGCTGCACACGTTGTTGTTTTTAAAAGTATAATTTCTTTAAATATGGTTTTGTCCATTTATAGGTTGTTTTGTAACCTCTGACTGCACAGGACAGAGTGAGGAGTGTTGTTGTCAGCTTACATTGTAAATATTCAGAGCTGGAATCCAGCCGGCGTGTTGCCTCATGTAACCCATAAAGTGATCTGTGCTCACGAGGGGGGAGGTGGTGTGTTCAAGGCTCTCAAAATCCTGTAGTATATACGAGAGAATAACAAAATCTACTTGAATCATCAAAAGTAAATGTACTCATTCTGCAGACAAATGTCGTGTGGTAGTGTGGTCCAGTTGCTCTCTCCAGTGGGTCACAAGTTAACTCTGAAGGGTCAAGAGATGATTGAAATGAATCTTTTTGTGCTTTTGTTGTAACATGTTGTAACTCAAACGGTTAATATAAATGAACCAATCAGAGACGTTTAAAGGAGAATTCTGGAGCTGCAAACAACTCATAGACATCTGAAATGTGCCCAGAGGCTCCAACAACACATTCATCTTCTAGTTTGTGAGTCTGTGGTATCTTTAAATATGTGTTGTGGATGTGATGGAAGCAGTAACTACAGATTTCAGATACATGTCACCTGTCATGCTTCATCCTAAAGGTGTGTCTTATTGAGCAATAACTCAACTGATGAACATATTTGATTTGTTTTGCCCACCAGGCAGAAGGTGTCTATAATGAGCTGTTTCTTTAACGTGTCCAAACAGTTTTCTGATTCATATTTTGTTGCATTCATGGGAAGGAGAGACTGCAGGACAATGCGGCTTTGTTCTGATAGATCTGTGTCGGGTTGGTGATGTTTGGTGTTTTCCATTGATCTGTGTTTCCAACATGTCCAGTCAGTCAGTTGATGACTCAGTGAGTCTGTTTCCCGTCTGTAGCTGAATGATGAATAACAGGGAAGAAGTCCCGCCCACTGCTACCTATTTGGATGAACTCTGTCATATCTTGTCTGCCAGAATCACACCTTTAAATACTATGATTAAACTTCTGTTGGGTGCTTTACAGGAACTCCCATTTTAGCATAAAATGACCTCACCTCATGGGATATAATCTACTTAAAGTGTCTGCGATCAATAATGTAGCTTTTCCGTATGTGCCATTTTAATTTAAAAATACAGTTTGATGCTCCAAATGTTTATTTTCTGCTCCGAAGTTGAAGAGTTGAAGGCTGGATGCTGCCGCTGAGTGTTTGGACATGTTTTAGTTTGGGGTTGGCGTGCTGACAGGAGCGTGTCTTGTTTTTAAAGCTTAAGGGCAGGTACTTTTTGAGGTGACTTAATCATGAGTTATCAGCGTGGCTGCCAGGGAGGATGGCGAAACAACCCGCTGTCTCACGGTTCAGCAACGCATGCACGGGTGTTTGTGCTGGTTTCGGGCTCAACGGTGACGATGTTGAGGCTTCTCCCGATGCTGAGAGCTCGTTTTCTTTTTTATTACATGCAGAGATTAAAGAGGAAGGACACTTAATGTCTGAAACTGACATTTAGAAAGTCTGAGTTTAGTTAGAAAAGATGCAAAAGGGGATTTCTACAGCACCAACAAGGCAAATGAAAAGACATATTCGTGGCTTAAAGGGGCATTCCTTGTGAAAGCAGATACCATCCTTTTGTTTTTAGAGCTTTACCTATATTAGGGACTAAAAGTCAGGATATCTGCTTCACTTTTCACCCTCCTTTGTTAAATATGTCTCTAACAGATCCCCCAACTTCATACAAAGTGCAAAACTCGACCTCTGGAGTCCCTCTTTAAATCATTTAAAGCTCACAAAGATACATCTTTTCCTCTTGTCTCTGTGTTTTAAGGTCAAGCATCAGGTTTAATCTGTAAAAACATCACCCAGTCTCATATTGATGCTCTGCTTTGTCCACACAGGGCCGATGGAGGACACAACTGTGTGGGACCAGACAAGTCGTACCGCACCTGCAACATCCAGGTGAACAAACAAACAAACCTGAAACAATGTATTAATTAAATAAAACAGATATATTTAGTTTTGATTATATTTGATTGAAGGATATATAACTTTGTCCTCCCATCGCTCCGCTCAGGACTGTCCCGAGGGATCCAAGGATTTCCGTGAAGAGCAGTGCTCCCAGTTTGATGGCACTGACTTCCAGGGGAAACTCTACAAGTGGCTCCCTTATTATGGAGGTCAGAAGCAAAGTGAAAGTAGTATTTGCAAGAGCATATAATGGGAGCTCCAAAACCCCGCTAAGATACAAATAAACATACATCTAAAGGTGCCACGGCTGGGTAACATCAATGAACTGAGGTCATATTGGGACGTGAGCTTCATTCTAAACTGACGCTTGTGTCTCTGACAGCTGAGAACCCCTGTGAGCTGAGCTGCATGCCGAGAGGAGAAAACTTCTTCTATCGTCACCGCAGCTCTGTGGTGGACGGGACGCCCTGTCACCCTGGACGGAGGGACGTTTGTGTGGAGGGAGTCTGCAAGGTAGGCTGCTCAGAAAACCAACACAACAGATCAAATGTGATAAGAAAGGTGAACAACTAGACTACATGAAAGAAACTAGTTTGAAGTAGACCTTTGTGACAGAACTTTAGGTCCATGCATGCTGCTCTCCGTCTGACCCCGTCCTCGGCCCCGCAGGAGGCTGCTCATCCGTGTCCATCCGTCATTTTATGAGTAAATCAAAGTCAGAGGAATGAAACATGTCGGAGGCTCAGAGGGGTTACAGGGTTTCATTAACCAGAGTAGACACAGCCAGAGAAGCCGAGCAGCAGGAAGGAGGATTAGTTTCACTATGTGGTAATATCAAACACTTCTTCTGATGTCATGTAATTATCGCAGCAACCTTTTCCTCATGAAACACCTCCACTATTTAACCTCTGACATCATGTCTTCATCACCTCCTCTGTGGGGAGCAGCTGTCCAAAGCCCACTCTGTTCTCACGTCTTATTTCTGAACCTTATTGTTCCTTTTGCTTTTTAAACCTTCACGTATTTAACCTCCAGCTCCAGATTTTTGTGTCGCGTGGTTTTGTGATTGTTACTTTCACAGAAACATTGTGTTCCCACAGGTCTACTCTTCTCTTACGCCTTGTTAAACCTGGTCTTGTATTGGTTTAGTTTGGCGACAGAAACCAGCAATTCTGTGACTGGACTTTTGCCCGTTTGAGGGTTTATGTAGTAAAGTTGATGCAGCACATTTTTAATTTGAAGGTTCTGCAAACTGTTTAGAAAGTTTGGAGTATCTGCGTCACATATCTGCATAGTCATGCGTGCCACACAGGTTCCTTCACCTTGTTAAACCAGGTCTTGTATTGTTTAGGTCACACATCTCTACAACATTTCTTCTGATCAAATGTTTCCCTTCTCTTTCCCTCCGCAGCGTCTCGGGTGTGACAACACGTTGGAGTCTCTTCAGCAGGAGGACCCCTGCCTGCAGTGTGGGGGGAACGGACAGTCCTGCTCCCAAGTCAAGAACAGCTTCTCTGTGCGCGACCTGCCAACCGGTACGCTGCACATTTATAACTACCAGATGTTTTCAATCGTCTCGTTTGATTTATCTGTCGCTGAGGCACCAGGAAGCTCTGATTTCTTTAGTCTGAGTTTGCAGCATTTCGTAGATCGTGTGTGTGTGTGTGTGTGTGAACTGAGTTGCGTCTCATTTTCATCTCAGGCTACAACCAGATGTTCATCATCCCTGTTGGAGCCACCACCATCAGCATCAGAGAAACTGTGGCAACACGCAACTATATTGGTGAGTTTAGAAGATCAGGAGAAACGGTTTACAGCCTGTACGTTCTGATTGTATTCTGTACGATGACTGTAACATCTGTGCACGGCCAGCTATCAAGAACCTGCGTGGTGAGTACTACCTCAATGGCCACTGGGTAATTGAGTTTTCCAGGGCGACACCCATCGCTGGGACTGTGCTGTACTACCAGCGAGGAGCTGAGGGCGACAACGTCCCCGAGACCATCATCGGCCGCGGCCCCACCACCGAACCCCTCGTTGTTGAGGTAACACTGATTACTTTCTTTGTCTGTCAAATGTTTTTTTTATAACAACAAAGGATCAAATGTAATGTAATGTAATGCTTTCCTGTTTTTGTTCACTCTCACTGTTGGCCACAGCAGGAAGATAAAACAGTTAATCCCAGACTAGCAAACAATCTGAAGTGACGGATCTCAATCTTTATAAATGGAGTTTGATCTTTATGTCCAACCCTCTCCTCTCAGCTGATCAGCCAGGAGCCAAACCAAGGAGTGGAGTATGAATTCTATCTTCCCAATGGACGCTCCAGACAGGGCTACTACTGGAGTTTCGGATCTTGGTCTTCCTGCAGCAAAGAGTGTGGATCAGGTCAGAGTCTCAGACAAACACAGTCAACATTTTAAACACCCCCGGATGCAGACCAGTAGTTGTTTAACGCTTTTCTCAACCTGCTTCTTGTTCTCATTCTTACCGTCATCAGGCTACCAGTCTCGTTTGGTCTTCTGCACCATTGACAACGAGTCCTACCCCGACTATCTCTGCGCATCTCTGCCGAGGCCTCAGACCAACCGTACATGCAACCCTCACGCGTGCCCACAGACCCGCAGGTAAACTACGATCACGTTTCACCTGTAAAAATGTGACATTTCAGTGGCAGAATGTTTAACAGCATCCAGATTTCATTTGCTTTCCTTTGGGAGCGTTGCTGTTTTTGTTTGTGCTCGTAAAAGTGGAGAAAGCAGCAGCTTGTTGACTGTTGTTGGCGTGTTGTGACTGTCTGAAAGGATGGCGTACCTGTACCCACCACAGTTGTGGAGATCCTCAAAAAGGCCCAGAGCCTATGTGTTCAGGTAACTCAGGCTCTGTAGTCGTAGTGTTTAGAGTTTTAGCAAACACAGGGGGAGATCTTCATCATTTAGTCATTGTTTTCTCTCCTTTTCTGAGCATGCATGATCGATTTTTAGTATTTCTCTTAAGTAATATCCATTCTATACTTCATATTGACACCTGGAAAATGAAAAAAAGAATTCAATAGTGTAATAAATGTCAAACTTCTCCCCCTTCAGATGTGTTTGACTCTATAGCGTCTGTGTTTAACACAAAGCCTCGTTCCTCCATGTGGGGTGAGAACGAAGGCAACTGTCCAGCTCAGAGATCTCCTTTCAGCCTTTTAATGATCCTCATTCGTCTTGGACACACTTGACGTCTCGCTCCGGGGAGACCAGGTGGTGATTTGATGCCAGGTTTCCATCAAAGAAGCCTCCTCCTCCTCCTCCTCCTCCTCCTCCTCCTCCTCCTCTAACCTCCCAACCTGTGGCCCCTGTACCTGATCGCTGAGCTGGGCTGCTGCCGGATCGCTTTAGCAAACTGTACAAAAGCTCTCTGTGCGTTAGTGTAGCTAGTGTGTTGTGAGGTGTTCGTTAAAGGTTAAAGGTCGTCATGCGGGGGGGGGGGGGGGTGTTGGGGATTGTGTACATCTGAATGGGACACAGCAGCAGTGAGTGTGGTAGTAAATAGCCGGAGCTTCAGTCAGTGACTCTCTGGTATTTCCTGCTTCTTTTCTTTGAAGCTGCTGCTCAGAAACCTGAGATGTTTAGACGCTAACTGCACGCTAACCTCTTTATCCCTCAATTGAAAGATACAGACCGGGAACAGTTGATGTTCGTGTATATATATGTGCTAACGGGGCAGAGGTCAAACTTCAGCTTGCTGGTTTTCTTTCTTTGTGATTAATGCTTCTAGTAAACTAACCACACGGTGACGTTCTATCCTTCAGCTGCTGGTTTCTGGGTTTTCTTTAACGCTGCAATCTCCAAAAAAGGACGTGTTGTTTTTAACATGATCGCGTCCTTTTATACCCTAAAGGGTTTTATTCAGAATCTAAAGAATGCTTGGAACTGGGAGCAAAAAGGCCAAATTGATCTGCGTCCAGCTTCTCAAGTCTTAAGAGTTGTTTCTTGTTTTACATCATAATACATAAGTTTAACTGTTGGTTAAGCTGCTCTTTAATGCTGCAGTGGGGCATCTACACAATGATGCTCGCTTCATCTCCTGTGCTCTACGTCACTACGTCTCCTGACTTCTGTGTTTTTTTCTTCTCTCTCCTCTTCCTCACATCGCGTTTGTTTCACAGCTGGAAAACCGGAGAGTGGAACGCCTGCTCCGTTACCTGCGGGGGAGGCTCTCAGGTGCGCAGCGTGCAGTGCGTCTCCCATGATGCCGCGGGGCCCCGCGTGGTGGAGGATGTCGTTTGCGCCGCCTACGCCGAGGCACCGCCCTCTCTGCAGACCTGCAACATGCAGAAGTGTGCAGAGTATAAAGTGACCAGGTGGAGCGCGGTGAGTGAAACACCACATAAAGTATAGTTTATTTTCTTGCACTTCATTCAAATGATATCAAACATTACGACTATTCGGGCCTCCACATTCAAGAGCGATCTGTGCTGTTGTGTCTGCAGTGCTCGGTGACTTGTGGTTCGGGCGAGCAGACCAGGGATGTCACTTGTGTTGGTTCAGGAGGAATGCGGCTGGAGGAAACGTCCTGCAGCACTCTGCTCCGCCCGACCGCCGCCCGACCCTGTGAGATGGCGGCCTGCCTGAGACAGATCAGCTGGCACGTCGGGGACTGGGGCCTGGTGAGTGTGATCGGGACCAGCAGACACAAACAACACCGGGACGCTTCTGTGCAGTTATCGTGGCTGAATGTGAAGCACGTCTCTCGGGTATAATCAGTTTTCACTGATTATAATCTCTTTCGGTTTTCCTTCAGTGCTCTAAGAGCTGTGGTTCCGGCTCACGAGAGCGACAGGTGATCTGCTCCGACCGAGACAGGAACCTGTACCCTGTGGTTCAATGTAACGCCAACCCCAAACCCTCCACCGTGGAGCGCTGCAACACCCAGTCCTGCTACAGCCCACAGGGTGAGAACACGAGCTCCTGGATTAGACACGTTTTCTTTGCTCACACCTCATCTGTATTGTTGTCTGTCTGAATGAAGCACATCACGTTTTAATGAGACTAAATGTTCGCTTCACTGCTCTGCACACCCGGTTCCTGCAGCTCTACCTTTAAATAAAAGTACACAGAGATGTTCAAGTTCAGGATAAATGATTGAATCAATAAGAACTTGTTCACACATTATCTTCAGCGTATGCTGAGCTGCTCTCATTGTGTGTGTTGTGTGTGTTGTGCAGTGGTTCCCAGCATCCAGGACACACGAGGACACGACAACACACAGACTGTTTTCCAGCCTTATGTGCCAGACCACGCGACAGGTTGGACTCAAACTTAAATTTGATCTGTTTCTCTTTAAAGCTTGGTTTATATTTCAGCAGCCAAATCAAATCGTCTTTGGGATATTCGATCTTCGTTTCATTAAAATGCATTTGATATTTGACTTCTTACTTTACAGGACTCATATAAAGTGAATATGAGATATAAGTTTACAGTTCAATACAATCCTTCTCGGCGTAGTGGAGGTCGGTTTGTGGCGTTTTCTCTGGTTTCACTCACTATCTTCTTTTATTCACAGTACATTTAGTTTGTACGCCCTCTGTACTGCAACGAGCAGCGCGTTGAGCATGAACACCTTGTGCTTAACTCATCGCCAATATCCCTCTAATGATATATATATATATATATATATATATATATACAGTATGTTATACCAGTCACTGGTATGTGTTAACAAGATATTTATAACAGCAACTTTTATTAACCTTTTCCATTATGGTTAAAATCAAACAAAAAAAGCTAAAAGTGTGATTGCACCCTAATAATTGCTTCCCCTCAGTTCCCCTGAACCCCATCCTCTCTGCTGATATAACTCCTGTCACTTTGTGCCCATCGGCCCCCCCCCAGCACTAATTATCCAGGCCTGCAGGCCTGATTGACGTGTTTTCGGGGGTCCGTGGGCATTGTTGGCCTGATTAAAATATTTCCGAAGCACTGAAGTGTGCGAGTGCTGGCTGTTGTGCTTTTGGTATGTTCTGGCGTTCTGCAGCAAGAATTTCAAGTGTTCATTTCCTGTGGGATTGTTTATTCTGACGACTGGAACTCCTTGTCCCAATTCATTCTCCTCTGTCCCCGGCTTCATCTTTCCATCAACAACTGTTTCTGGTTAATTGTATGTTTTTCCTTGTTGTGGTCCTTTGTGTTGCAGCTCGCTGTGTGGCCTCCAGCACAAAAGCTTAGACTCCATTGTACATTTCTAAAGCGACGTGTGAACTTCTCTTTCGCTTTGCGTCGTCTTGCGTGTCTGTTAATTCGCTTTCCCCGCTTGGTTTCATCGCAGCCCGCAGGCCGGAGACGGACCCGAGCCAGACCAACACAGTCCACGACCCTCACGGCTCCGCCCCGGCCCTCCACTGCAGCCAGTCCTATTACGGCTGCTGCCCGGACGGACGCACTTCAGCCGGGGGCCCACAGGGTCTGGGCTGCCCACGTGTCCCAGCTCCCACTCCTGTCCAGCCACACTGCGTCCAGACCAGGTATCCAGCTCAAACCTGTCATTTGAGGGAACATATGGATCCTGTTTTAGAGTCCGGGTGTCACTTTTAATGCCCTCTAACCAGAGATTGTTTGGTGTTACCACTAAGTGACTACAGCAGTGACCACTAAGTGACTCCAGGTTTTCTTTTCTTAGAGTTGCACATTTGTGTTATTTTGGTACCTTCAGTACAAAGTGTTTTATTCTTTGTTCCTGTCAGTTACGGATGCTGCCGAGACGGAGTGACGGCGGCTCGTGGCCCCAACGGGGAGGGCTGCGTGGAGTACGCGGCCCCTGCACCCACCGTAAGCAAACATCAAATTCATTTATTTCACATGCTCGCTGACCAACTCTCCTTTACTGTGGTGAGCAGACGGGCTATGAAACCGTTCTTCTAATCTGTGACGTCACGTCTCCTCAGGCTGCTGCTTCTCTTCCCACTGAGAACGGAGCGCAGTGCCGCATCACCACCTACGGGTGCTGTTATGACCGCACCACACCTGCAGGAGGACCCAACGGGGAGAGCTGCCCCAACCCACCCAACCACAGTAAGAGGCTGAGCAGTTGCAAATACACTGTTACACATTGAACTCTATCCGTGGATGAAGACCATGTGATAGAGCTGACAGTGCAGGAAAAGTTAGTAATGAGTAAACTGTTTCTTTGCTGCAGTTGAGCGCTCCGTCTGCTCGCTGCCTCGCGCCGCCGGCTCCTGCAGCGTCTGGGTGCCACGCTACTATTACGACGTCGTCGCCTCCAAGTGCGTGCACTTCTGGTACGGAGGTTGCCACGGCAACAGCAACAACTTCATGACCCGGGCCGAGTGCCAGAGGGGTTGCCGGGGGGCCGCAACGAGCCAGCAGGGCCCGGGGCCGGTGGTCCCCGCCGCGGAGCCGACTTCTAGAAGAGAGTCCACCGCTGGAAGGACCGCATCTGGAGCAGGAACAGCATCTGGAGCAGGAACAGCATCTGGAGCAGGTGGATCCACGTCTGGAGGGTCAACAGGTGGGGGGTCACGCAGCATGGGGAGGATTTTCACGGTCCAGGGAGGATCGACCAGCAGCACCGGCAGACAGGCCACGAGCGCCGCCAACCATGCCCACAGAGCCAGAGTCTTACTGCGCCCTCGCCGACCTTCCCCTGCTGTCGGTGCACAGCACACCGGCCCAGCAGCGAGGTAAGACCCCGAAAGACCCAGGGAGCACGGCGAAAAGCTCAGTCCCTGCCCCGGCGCCGCCTCCACTGGCCCCAGAGTGCTGTTTACAGCCTTCCTCCCCCTGCTGACGGAGCCCCCGTCCACTCAGCCCTGCTGTGAGTGTGAGGAGGGAAGAGTGAGCTGAAGGAAACATCATCCGCAGACCAATCACGAGCATCGTTAACCCCCAAAATAAGATGATGAATCAATGTTAAAGTTGTTTATCATTGTGCTAATTATTCCCATCCTACATGCACGACAAATTTATACAAACCAGATCCAGAATTGATATTATTATAATATTTTTTTTTTAAATGAAGGATACCAGTTCACAGAATTCACAGAATCTTTGTATTTTAATGTGTGCAGTAAAATGTATCAATTACTAAGCATCTGCAATTTGAGAAATCAAAGTGAAGACTTGATAAATAGTCGATCTTTCCTTCTTTAACGAGCTTTTAAGACTAAATGAACAAACTTAAAGTGTAACTTAATTAACAGCCCTGGATGGCTCCGTTCGAAGTCGCATACTAACACATTCCTCTTACGAAGTCCGGGTGCATTAGTGAACAGTCTGCTGTTATAATCACACCGTTTCATCATTTAGTTGGCAGTATGCAGTACACACTGATTGAGTATGTAGTAAGTATGTAGTATGTAAGTATGTAGTATGTAAGTATGTAGTGTGTAAGTATGTGATTTCGAACACAGCCACAGGCTTGTTGATGTAGAAGAGTACTTCAGGGTGTGTCAGTACATCATGACATCACCGTTTAGTGGTAACCTTCAACCAGGGAGGGTCTGATGTTAAGTTACTCTTTAAACACATTATATATTATTATGTTGTATTACATACATGTGCTTTATTTGATGCTTCACGCTCTTTCCACTATATGTAAACGCACATACTTCTTGTGACGCTGATATAATCGACACCCTTTGCTTTGTAAAGTTCAACCACATCCCTGCTACTGTACCTTGAGCTCCACAGACTTTTACTCTCACGCTTGCAACACCTTGTGTTTTTCCTTTAACCTCGACAACATGTCTGGAGAAGTCGACGACCTCACAGCGACCCCTAAACTGGACGTCTCTTCTGTTTTTAATGCTTCTGGGACTTCTCACTGTCTGTCTGGAGTTCACGTCCGTCGTCGTCCTTTTCCTTATGTGTGCCCGCTACCTCACTGTGTCCACCACCGTCGTGCTTTGTGTTGTCACCTTGATGTCAAATAGATGAAACTAATAAAGGTTCTGCTGTGATGCTTCATGGTGTTGGTTTTGTGTTGTCACTAAACTCTGTCATCCGTGTAGTTTGGTGTCTTAGCTGCGTCTTTGGGGGACATTGTTAGTCGACTTCTTTCTGGGAAATGTGTCTTTGATTCGTAGCGCACATAATCAGCTGTTTTGCGGGTGAAGGTTGTTTTGTCTCGTCACTTGTCACGTTGCATGGGCCCTTTGTGTGCCGAAGCTGGGTTCCCCCTCTGTCTCTTCTCTCTGATGAACTTCTGAAGCCAGGTCGTGGGCGATCTTTATGCTTGCTTTGGTGACTACTAATAAAAGTACCAACAGCGGAGCATAAAGTGACTCTTTCATTCTCTTCCTCCCTTCAATCCTCCAACTTCCTCCTGATCCTCCATCCTATTCTTTCCTACTTTCCTTCCTTCCTTCCTTCTGTGCTTGTATCCTCCTGTTTCCTCAGTTTGACCCTTGGAGAAGTAGCCATCGATAAGTCCGACCCCTCCACAGTGGAAGCTTTAGTGGGCCAGACGGTTGTGCTGCCCTGCAGAGTCAGCCCGCCGCCGTCCTCCACTGTCACTGTCGAGTGGAGAAGAGATGGCGTCCCTCTGTCAACTTACAGGTCTGTCGAAACACACACACACACACACACACACACACACACACACACGCAGTGTATTTCATTTTTCTGTCAATGTTTGTGATTGCTCTTGATCTATATGTTCTTTAGGCATCACCAGCAGCCCAACGGCTCCCTGTTAGTTGGTCCTCTCTCGAAGTTGGACTCTGGTTGGTTCTTGTGTGTGGCTACTCGTGAACAGGAGAGAGACCACCGCTACATTCACCTGTCTGTCTCAGGTAATGCAGTGCGTTCGTATGAAACTAGTGCAGTTGAAAACATGCCTGTTCACAACGGGCCCAATGTTCGGCCTGCGGTGTTGCTGCTTTGTCAGCAAACATTTGCAGTTTTTACCTGCAGTGTGGAAGTAATTTGCTTTGTCAACATTTTTTTAATCATTCCTCATTTGTTTTTTTGTTAATCACTAAAGAAATACAAACACAAGGCATGATATAAACAGTGTAGATTGTCCAGTAAACGGAGGACTCAAAGAAAGCTTCTGAGGGAAAAAACTTTCTCCCGGTGTGCATTCGGCTAATTGGGGTCAGATTCGGTCAAAACCTTAATTTGACCGACTTTAACCCCAATTAGTCCGTCACACGGAAATCCCGAAGATCAGGGCGACGCTGATGTCATAGATGATGTCAGAGGTGGTGTCAGAACATGCTGACCTTTAAAAAGTTAGCCAGTCTTTATGCATGATGTGTTAATGTGACATTATGTAAGTGAATTATGACAGGAGCATTGACAGTGGAGCTGGTGGAACATGTTCTAGGTAGGGCTGTGCCACATCCAATCAATTTCAGCAAACATCCCAGAATGATTTAATGCAAAAAAATTAAGCTATCAAACACGTATTACTACTTTGCAGTTAAATATTTAACCTTTATTCCAACATGAAAAAAAGCAGTAAATAACACTTTGATAAATACGTCAGGACATCTTATTAATGTCACCCTCACAGGGAATTCAGTATAATATAATATATATATATATATCATAATAATATTCAGTATAATATATATATATATATATCATATAATAATATTCACTATAATATAATGTATATCATCATAATATATATATCATATAATAATATTCACTATAATATAAAACACACATATATATATAATTATTTATTTATAACTATATATCCATTCCTCAGACAGGTGCTTCATGTCCCTCACTCCCTAACTGTCCATGCTGGATCTGTCCCGTTGTTTTTTAAAAGCTAAATAAGTTATTAGCATGACGTCATCCAGCTAGCCAAACCTGTCCGATGTACAGCTAGTAGAGAAGCTTCATGTACTGCTTCCCTCTTATTTGTCATTTCCAATTTCTGGTTTCAACCGGAAGCGGTCCTCGCTTGAACCGGAAGTTGAAACCGGTTGAACCTTCAACTTCCGGTTAGCCGGTTCAACCGGAATCGAGCAAATGACAAATAAGAGACTTGAGAAGTACTTCTCAAGTCTCTTAATTGTCATTTCCTCGCTCCTCGAACCGGTGTTCTGCGCCGCCATATTGACGGCCGTCCCAAAGCTCTAATGTAGCTCTGAGGAGCGAGGATCGAGGAGGGAGGAGGGAGGAGGGAGGAGGGACCTCGGAGGAGCCATGAGCGAGGAGCCACGAGAACAGACTTCCAGGAAGTGTTTTAACGGCCGACACGCCCCCTCATTGTTCATCTGTGATGTGATTGGACGCTGCAGCCGATCGGATTGATGAGATTTTTTTCAACATGTAAACAGTGAAGACAGATCACAGAATAAACTCTAGTTTATATTTGATTAGTTTTCTGATTCAACATCTGGTTTAAATCCCAATTGTGTGTGTGTGTGTGTGTGTCATAGTGGGATCATCTCAGCCGGTTCCTACCTTACTGCCCAGAGACAGTCCTTTCCCTCGGTAAGAACTTTCTCTGCAGACACAAAACTCTGTCTTCCTGAAAATATGAAGAAGAGAAATTGAAGATTAAAGATACAAAACACCAAAATCAGTAAAGCTTAATATTTGTATTCGTTCCACTGTCCTCTGTAACATGTAGCTGTAGTAAATGATGAAACAGCTCCTGTCTCTGTTATGTCTTCTCAGCTTCAGTATCGAGCGGTCGAGCTCGTCTTTGCTGGAGACGCGAGCCGGACAAACTGCCAGACTGTCCTGCACGGTCGTCCCTCCGTCAGCACGTCGGTCCGTCAGCATCCAGTGGACCAAAGACGGACACGCCCTCAGTGACTCCAGGTAAATGTCACACTGCTCCACTGATTCGTGCACTAATTGGGATTCCAAGGAACTTTCTAAGGTTTTGAATGCAGGACTTTTACTTCGTATTTGCACGGCGTGTTATTGCCACCTTTATCTAAGGTTTACCTGTGATGTTCTGGTCGGCAGTGCGAACAGGTGTCTTGACTCGCTGCTGTGTCGTTGCAGGTTCACCCGACATTCAGACGGCACTCTGACCATCGGCTCTCTGAAGTCTGCAGACTCCGGCGTCTACACGTGCACGGCCTCCTCTCAGCAGCAGCTGGAGCAGCGGCAGCTGCAGCTCAGAGTCCAAGGTGACTTTTATTGTTTGGCGTGATCACTGGCCCTCTGTTGATGCTGTAATCTCACTTCAGCACCAGCAGAGGTCGGTATTTGTGAATGTCATGAAACAGACAAAGGACATGCAGCTGGAAGTTTGTGAGGATTCTTTAGGTTGAAAAAATATGTTTGTATCTGATTTTTGTTTCTGTTTCTGTTGTCCAGCCGACCTGAAGATCACCACAGCTCCCAACAACATCCAGGTGTCTGAAGGCAGCAGAGCGCTGCTCTCCTGTGTGGTGTCAGGAGACAACGTCAACATAGGCTGGTCCAGGTAAATCACGAGTATCATCTGTTAGACGTGATTGTGAACGTTTGTTTAATCCAAGAAAGCCCAAGAAAAGTCAGCACAGCAGGGAGCAACACGTCCAAGCTCACGGGCCTGAACTGTCTCGCTCCTCTTTTACTCCAGAAACGGTGTACCGGTGCGTCCAGACGGTCGTAACGTCCTGACGTCCTCCGACGGCAGCCTGATCCTGAACAACGTCAAGCCTTCAGACGAGGGCACGTACACCTGTAACGCTTACACCGGCATCTACTCTGTGAGCGCCACGGCTGAAGTTAGAGTCATTAAAGACACGCAGCAAGGTGAGGATGATCATCTGACAGCCATCCTCCACAATATACATCATGTGATCAAGAGACTGTTTGTGAGCTTTCATACCTGACTGAACTGCCACTTCGTTTCACTTCATTATTACGACTTCTACCAGACAACACAACATGAATACTCAGATCTGTTCCATGCAGGTGAACACGGTGTAAAAGACGAAGATGAATCTACAGCTCACAATGTTCGCTGTATTGACTTGAACGTACGGAACTAAAGATCTTTTGTCTCTGCTGCAGGTGTCGATGTGCCTCCAGAATGCGTGGACCAGCCCGATCTCGCCAACTGCGACCTGATAGTTTACGCCCGACTTTGCTCCAACTCGTACTACTCCAGCTTCTGCTGTGCCAGCTGCACCAGGCACTCGCAGAGGAACGACAGGGCCGCTCGTCTGGGCTGAAGCTGCAGAGGGTTTTATATAAACTGTGGGACGGGTGGGAGAGGGGACAACCGAGGGCTTAGTGTTTGAGACACCGAAGCTGCATTTTGAAAAAACCTTCCAACACTGAACTTTTGCCAAAAGCACTCAAAACTGCAACAAAAAGGGACCGATTACTAGTAGATGTTGTTAAATCTGTGGACCTGGAGTTCAGGGAGTCTGTTTGTACACTGCTGCATTAAACACTGAATATGGAGCCACTAGGGGCCTTAAACGCACCACGTAAACCTGCTGAATGTCGTTCTTCCTCCGCCACGTCTTTAAAATAAGTTATTCTCTCGTTGGACCTGCTGTACCTGTTCTCTGTTTTCTAGAGAACTGTTTTACTTGCAGGTCATTAAAATGTAAATCCAGTGAAATTAAACTGTTTTGACCACTGCTCTGTTTTTAATATTTTTTTGGCATTTCACTGATAAAAAAAGAGCTTGTATTTTCTCTTCCTAATGTTTATTTTCATGTAATTATTTGATATTAAAAATAATATTTTGATAAAAGCGGTTGTTGGATTTGGATTATTGTGTCATTGGATGTTCCAGTTTGAACCACAGGGGGGCGCTCAACAGATGACACGTCTCCTTCAGCTTCATGTCGTTTCTGAACTGTGTTATTGAATATCGCTAACATGACGTCCCTTCATGTCTTTACATCGTTTTATAGCAGCAGGCCGGTATCTTACTGTCTGTGGCTGTTTGAAAGTTCTCAGTTTGACTCTGAAACCTTCATCAGGAGGTTCGAGGTGTTTGGATAATTGACGTCAGGTGTGCAGATGACGGCTGCTGACGTCACAGGTCTAAACACAGGTGGTTTGTTTCACTCATGATTATATGAACGACTCCGTCGCTTTCTGTTAAAATGTCTCCTCAGAGGATTAATATTAGCTTTGAGATGAGAGAAGAGAAGGTAAGACTTTACTTTCAGTCTGAAGGTGCTTCAGATAAAGTACCATTTAAAACAACAAATACAACAACCGAAGACAGTTCGTCCTCTGGCTTTACTTCCCATAATACAGTTCATGAACATAATGTGGCCTTCTTTGTACTGCACGTAGTCCTGTTAGTATAATGTAAAAGAATACAGATGTTTTAAATCATCAGACAGTTTGTAACTAACTTTGGAAATATACTTACTGATATAAATATACTTACTGATATAAATATACTTACTGATATATATAAATATACTTACTGATATAAATATACTTACTGATATAAATATACTTACTGATATATATAAATATACTTACTGATATAAATATACTTACTGATATAAATATACTTACTGATATATATAAATATACTTACTGATATAAATATACTTACTGATATATATAAATATACTTACTGATATATATAAATATACTTACTGATATAAATATACTTACTGATATATATAAATATACTTACTGATATATATAAATATACTTACTGATATAAATATACTTACTGATATATATAAATATACTTACTGATATATATAAATATACTTACTGATATAAATATACTTACTGATATATATAAATATACTTACTGATATAAATATACTTACTGATATAAATATACTTACTGATATATATAAATATACTTACTGATATAAATATACTTACTGATATAAATATACTTACTGATATATATAAATATACTTACTGATATAAATATACTTACTGATATATATAAATATACTTACTGATATAAATATACTTACTGATATAAATATACTTACTGATATATATAAATATACTTACTGATATAAATATACTTACTGATATAAATATACTGAGTTATAAATAAGCACAAGAGCTTTATTCCTGTAATAAACTGTTTCCTCACAGCAGCTTCTAGACACATCTAAAGGTCAGAGTTCACAGGAGGAGATCGAATGATCTAGCTCACAGATGTCACACACACACACACACACACACACACACACACACACACACACACACACACACACACACACACACACACACACACACCACGTTTCTGTTGCGGTCTCACACACTTTGTTTCCTGTTTGTGTGTCTCCGGCGAACACAAACATGTTTTTTAAGGAAACGAATGGAGGAAATAGAATGTGTTTGTAGTGATGTTTGTGTAGCTTGAGTCTAACTGATAAATAATACATTCATAGTTTGATGAGAAACGCTGGAAATTAACTACATTTAGTGAAGTTTACTGTTCTTGGTAGTTTTGAGCTACTTGTACTTAACAATTTCTGCAACTTCATACTTTTACTCCGTTGTACTTTGTACTGCATGAATAATACAAAATACTACCAAAAAATAAATTAATGGTGCATTTGCAAAAACAGATGTTGACTTTTCTATGATTTCCCGAAATCTTTTATTTTTTGCGCTCCAGGAGATTTAAATTAAACTGCTTTTGAGTTGTTTTCATAAGACATCTTGAATTAATAATAATGTTTTCTTTTTGTGCCCTCAAGAGAACGTCTACCAACATGGTGTTTATGGTTTATTCAATTTAGGAACGGCCTTCATCTGTTTCACATGCTAGAAGAATATCAACTGATTTAAATGATCTCCACCTTCATCAGCTGCAACATTAAAGAGATGAACACATTAATGCATCAGCTGTTATTATTCTGGAATGGTCCATTCTGCATACTGTGTATTTTTACTTTTACTACTTTTGTACGTTGGTTTTAATAAAGTACAATTTTGAATGCAGGACTTTTTACGTGTAGCAGAGTATTCTACTTCTGTTTTATTGCTGATCACTGCTGTTGATGAGGGATTGTTTGGTCAGAAGCATTCATGTTTTAAATATAGTTAGTAATAATATCTCAAATAATGGTTCATATTAAAATGAGACTACAGTAACACTCGCACAGACTCTTTAAACTGATTGTTGTCTCAAGTCCACCTGATAAAGTTTAAATCTCTTTGACTGAAACTACATGTTCTGCTCTCATGCTCTGACTACAACATAATCAAATGCACCAGATGTTGTAAACAGCTGTTGTAACAGATATAACACACATTGATGTTCATTCTGTAGCTTCAGTTGACACAGAAATGGAGGTGTGGGGGGGGGTCGGTGCAGAGGTGCAGCTGCGCTCTGAGAGCCGGAGGTTGTGGTAAAGTGGAGGTTTGCACCTTGGTCGTTTCTCAGCACAGAGAGCGATGTGCAGGCTGCTCTGTGACCACATCCTCTCCTCTGCTGTCGCTCTCTGCTCCTCTGCAGGGTTTCAAGCTCCGCTTCGTCTCCCTCAACAACAGCTTTGACCTTCTTCTGTTCTCGGATGAGGACGTTGACTTCCTGCTGCCGTGTGGTCGACTCACACTCTGACGTTTACTTTCCTGCTGAACGTGTTTCAACTGAAAGAACAAGTTCTTTATTCATGAAGAGAACGTAAACCCTCAGAAGCTTCTCTCACGAGATGAACCACTCTGATCAAGTCAAATGATTCCTTTACAATGTTAAAACAGATCAGTTAATGGAAACGTTAGTCACCTCTCAGTTTGCTCAGTGGAAAAACTTGTGACGATTTTCCGAGCTGAGATGTTTCAACATTATGCATGTTGGTGAAAAATACTTTCGGACAGAAATACCTTCACTGTCTGTGGAAAACATGTGTTTTCAGTGTCAGATGAAATGTGAGAGTAACGTCTAATTCTTTGATTTTAAATCAACCATTATAATATGAACGACCTCTGATATGAGGATGAACCCTTTTAGGAATAAACTGAATGTAACTCTGAAGATGTCATGAGAATAATAAACATATAGAGAAATGAAGGCACGTGATTGACAAAGATCCTCAGAAATACTTTTATTTAGAAGAAAATCAAGCAACCAAGCAATTCACGCCCACAAACACAGAATTATTATTATAAGTACTTGTAAAAATGTGATACCCAAAATGCACTGCAACATACAACGATGTAACTTCTCCACCTTATTTATTTACAGAAGCACTATTGATCTCCTAGATTTGTGTTTTCTGACCTCCGCTCTCACTCCTTCTGCTTCCTCTGCAACAGACAGAAAAGACACGATGTCATAACGTCACCAGCTCTTTATTATCACTCCTTCATTCGCAGCCTAATTTATATAAAGTGCAACGAACCTGAAGCTTCCACACCAAGAACGCCACGAAGGCTCCGTAGACGCTGCTCTTGATGATCAGAACACCGTAGGAGAATTTGGCAGTTTGTGTGACCTTCAAATATCTCTCTGCAGGAAGTTCAAACATTTAGTGACACGACTCAAAGAGCAAACAGGACTCTGAATAGTAGTGATGATGCAGTGAGGTGTTCAGAAACACAGAATCATATGTACCTCTGTTCATGGCTCCTTCTTTAGCTGAGAGAAGAAGAAGAAGAAAAGCATGAGACAGATGGCTGCAAAGAGAACATGTTGAGGTCATTTCTGAGTTTCAAATGAAACCTACCTTTTACCCCATAAACTGAGTCTGAAGAATATTCAGTATGGTTCACATTGAAGAAGCTGACGGTGCAGGTGAACTCTTTGCCGAGTGTGAACCAGTCGTTGGCAGAGACCCTCAGCCTGCTGGTGATTGTGTAATACTTGTCTTCCCCCCGGAGAGCAGTGCTGTCGGTTGCCACAAAGGTGGTGACCTCATCGTCGTCGAGCTCCTTCCCAACGAGCTCCTTGACCTCCTCCCCGTCGATCTTCCAGATGACACCGACATGGTCTGGGTAGAATCCACTGGCCACACAAACGATGGTCTTCTTCCTCTTGTTGTCTTTTGAGTTTCTACACTCCTTTGTTGAAGGTGTAAGCACTCTGACTGTTGGTTTGGTGATTGTAAGTCCTGGTTCTGCAACGACAAACAAACGCACCATGAATTAAAGTTGGATACTTAATCATTCACGTGACCTCTGAACACAAGAACGTAGACATCAAATAAAACATGACGAGAACATGTTGGACCGAGATGACGTCCAGCTTCTTTTTTCCGCAGCGTTTGTGGGTTTCTCACAAATAAGATAGAAACTACAATAATAATAATATCTCATGAATCTCACTCATGGATGTCATTTGAATAGATTTTTTTCATTAACTTTTTTTAACAGGAAGGGAAAACTAAGTTTCTGACCTAGAAAATGATTATAATATCCTCTGAATGCCAATTTTGTACAGCGTGAATGTAGCACATTAAGTCTTGTACCTTGACTGAACACATAGATCCTGTTAATTATTAAATGTTACATTTTCTTTTGACGCACGGCAACACGATGCTGCTTCAGCAAAAAACTAATCAAGACATTAAAACGACACTAAACTGAAGGCTCAGGTTTAAGTTAAGACGAGGTCACAAGACAAACATTTATACGTTCTTATCATTTTCTTACCCAACACTGTCAGTCTGGTGCCTCTGCCAAAGTCAGCAGGCTGGTAGTTCACACTGACACGAGGCTATACAAGAAGAACTGCTCAGGCTTCAGCACTGAAAGCTCTAGACTCTTTCTGCTCTTTTTCTTTTTCATGCACACATAAATGTAGAGGCAATACACACTCGTATTAAATTAAATTAGTGCCAAACAGCCTTCAACTTCTGACTTGAGGTTTATTTAAGAGCACGATGTTAAAAACAACCCTCGTCTCTAACCTGAAACTATTTCACTGTTCTGTCCTTTATGCACCGTTGTAATAGTTTATGTTCAGTTCTGTGATTCTTACCTAGAACGGTGAGTTTAGTTCCAGCTCCAAAGTAAGCCTCCGACTGTGAACTCACAGTGTTTCACAGAGATGATAAGAAGTGGCTTCAGAGGGATAATCTGGGCGTAGAGCCAAATGTTTTATTGCTGCTGTACTGTTACTGGAGAACATAGACAACGCTGGTTTTTACTGGAACAAGAGAACGTTCACACTTTAAACTTTCTACACTTTTGTTCACTATTTAATATAAAGTCTATTTAATACATTCTTAGTCCTGACTATAATCTGAACTACAAACGAGCTGATCATCTTCTCCTCTGAGACGGTTCCTGCAGGTTTTCTTACCTAAAACAGTGAGTTTAGTTCCAGCTCCAAAGAAAGCCTGGGAGTAGGAGCACAGAGACTTTCCACTGAGACTAAACCTCTTCTGCCTCTTTGTCTGTGTTCCAACGTTGTCACTCTTTGACGTGTGAAGACTTATTTCACAAACAGTCAAATCCACTAAACTCACTGTCTCCATTTAAATCTATTTGTGCTTTTGTTTATTTTATCATTACCTAATGAAATATTGGATCAAATATTGTTTTAGAAGTCATTTGATTCTTAGAGTATCTCAACAGTATATAAAACAATCTAAACACAATCGTACCCGAGCAGTATTTAATGAACTTTAAATGATTTCTTACCTAAAACCGTTAACTTAGTTCCTCCACCAAAGTGAGCCTCCGCTCCACCTCCAGAGTCACAGTGAGCTTCATCAGTGCTTCAAACAGATGCTGCTTTTACTTTGTTTAGTTTTATAATTAATGCAACTTTTCTCTAAAACAAACAACGATCTTGTTTTTTTCACAAATGATTCAATAACTTCACTGTTAGACTTCGTTAACCTAAGAACAGTCAGGTTTGTTCCTCGGCTTAAACTGACGTTTCAAGCCTCGCAACATAAAGCACTGAGCTAAGTTTACACTCGACTTGAGTGAAATAAGTTTCTTAAATCCACAATTTAAGAAGAAGTTTAGATTTCTTACCTAAAACCGTTAACTTAGTTCCTCCACCGAAGAAAGCTTCACCTCCACCAGAGTCACAGTGAACCTGATCAGTGCTCTAAACAGACCAACACGCTGCTCTTACTTTGCTTCCTTCTGTTGGTTCTGTTGTGTTTATTATATTAATGTCACTTTTCTTTCAATCCAAAAAAACAATATTTCTTTCACTGCAGTCTGATTGTTGAGGAGGAACTTTTTTTTGTGTTACGTTAAAGTTTAAAAACCCACCTGCTTGTACAGGTTTCACTTGTTTTGTACCAGTGAATGAATCAGAAGAAGGTTTGAAGTCTTACTTACCCAGAACAGTCACTTTAGTTCCCTGACCGAAATAGGCTTCGTAATTGGCACAGCGCTTAAGCTTAACATCAAAAACCACTGAGCTGAAGTTGAACTAAAGAGTACATTGAGTTTCTTAATGCACCCCCCCGATGACACATCTTAATTCATTAGTTCCATCTGAAGCATCCTTGACTCACCCAGAACAGTCAGTTTGGTTCCTTTTCCAAAGTAAGCCTCGTTTGCATTGTCACAGTGCAGAAATACTGAGCATGAAACTCCTGAGTCTGAATGATCTTTGGAAGGTTTTTACCAATACTTCTGTTTATACTGAGACGCTACAGCAACGAGACATTTAACAAAACTCAATAATAAACTGAAATATGTACCTAGAACAGTCAGTTTGGTTCCTTGGCCAAAGTAAGCAGGTTCAGTGTAGGACACAGTGTTTTCACTTCAGCTCAATATTTCAGCTTTTAACAACAACAGTTTTCTGTCTTCACTTTCATTCCAACATGTCCACTCTGGTGAGTTTGTACCAGTGCACTGCAGCAGTGAGAGATGCTACTTACCCAAAACACTGACTTTTGTTCCCTTTCCAAAGTACGCTTCAGATCCAGTGTCACACTGAATGTCTCCTCTACCAAAAAGGCTCAAAACGTTCCATAACCCTCATGTTGAAGCACAGTGTAATCCTCCAGAGGATGAAGAAGGTTTCAACATGCAGGATGAGCTTCATCATGTCCTAATATGTTGCTTTAGTCAGGATGAAGAAAAGAAGCGTCCCAGTGCTCCACATAGGATTTAAAACTTGTTTTTTAAAAACTAATTTTCAGCCAATTTGTCCATTAATGTTGACTTTCCAGCTCCAGTTGGGCCTGACATCTTACACACCTTCAGATTACTGATGTTTCTGCTCTTCCAAGTGTCCCAGGTAGCATGTAGCAGTCTACACAATGGGCGTCAATGGGAGGAGGTTTTTGTACAGCGGCTCTATAGGATTGTATCACCGTGGCCCCCTGTCCCCACGGTGGAAAAGCATCACACAAAAACCTGAAGTCTCTTTGGTTCTCTCCCCTCTCCTTCCCCCACCCAGCTTCTCCATATCTCAGCCTCCATCTCTCTCTGTGTGAGAGAGCAGCTGTTCAGGTCGGGCTGACTGACGGCTGAGCGGCCTCCGACCTGACTGCTGCTATTTGTGGGACAGCTAAGAAAAGAAGAACGGTGAGAAGGAAAAGGGAAGCTGGTGTTTGTTTGAAGATGTTCAGAGGGAGTGACATCTCTGCTGGTCACACCTCTTCATCCACCAGTAACCAGTGAACTGAGGAGACGTATTCACTGACAGATGTGACTGTGATCCTTGAATTCTTCTTCTTTTCTTCAACATACGTCTTTAAAAGGGCACTTTGTGAAATATACATTACCAGACTTCTCACAAGCGGCATGAAATAAATATATTCCTCAACAACAAATTATAATAACTTTACATGCAACGTTTTTAAAAGTTACAAGTAAAAGTCCTGCATTCAAAATGTTACTTAAGCAAAAGCATTAGCATCAAAATATACAGAACGTAAGAAAGTGAACGTGCTCTTCATGCAGAATGGTCCATTTCAGAATGTTTTATTAGTGGCTCATAATTATTCATGCGTTGTTATAAGCATCACTTTAGTGTTGCAGCTCGTACCTACTTTTTAAATCTCATACATTATAATTTAAATGTTGATTTTGTTTAATTTATAATGTGAATCTTCAAATCAACTAAAGCTGCCAAATAAATATAGTGGAATAAAAAATACATAAGTATAAAGTAGCAAATAACAGAAATACTCGACTAAAGTACCTCAAAATTGTTCTTAAGTACATGAATAAATATACGTAGTTACATTAAACTAATGCAAATTAGCTAAATGTTTAAGTGACCTTAAATAAAAATGAAATGCATCTGTTCCTCTGAAATAAACATTGAATTCACTTTTTAAATTGAGATATTACAGTCTGTTTAGTATTCAACAAAATAAAAAGTTTAGTATTCAACAAAATAAAAAGTTTAGTATTCAACAAAATAAAAAGTTTAGTATTCAACAAAATAAAAGTTTAGTATTCAACAAAATACAACCTTTTTATGATCTTATATCTACTTGATAGTGAGATGAAGCATTTCTATGATATATCACCCTATGTCTGTTCAATGTAAATTGCAGCTCATTCAGCCTAATTCTTCACACAAATTCCATCTTAAACACAACTTTAACTGTTTGATTTGGCTTCACTTTGACATATCCTGACTTCTGAACAGCTCAAGGTGATTTCTATTTTTGTTATTTAAGTGTAATCCCACGTGACTCCTGTAGAGGTCAGCGTATGATAACCTCTTAAACTTGATTTACTTTAGTGTTGCCGGGCCGCACACAGAATTATAGTCGAATAACAGACTGAAGCACTAAATGACACCGATTAGAGAAACTCTGTAGGACAATAACACTGAATGTGACTCGTCTCGTTTACCACGTTAACACCTGCTCACTTATCTGAACTGATCAGCGTTGTGGTGTTGCAGGAACATCGTGACTGTTGATTTTACCCAGAATCCTGCAGAGTTCAACACATTATCCCTCCTCGTTCACCCCTCCTCGTTCACCCCTCCTCGTTCACCCCTCCTCGTTCACCCCTCCTCGTTCACCCCTCCTCGTTCACCCCTCCTCGTTCACCCCTCCTCGTTCACCCCTCTTCGTTCATCCCTCCTCGTTCATCCCTCCTCGTTCACCCCTCCTCGTTCATCCCTCCTCGTTCACCCCTCCTCGTTCATCCCTCCTTGTTCACCCCTCCTCGTTCACCCCTCCTCGTTCACCCCTCCTCGTTCACCCCTCCTCGTTCACCCCTCCTCGTTCACCCCTCCTCGTTCACCCCTCCTCGTTCACCCCTCCTCGTTCATCCCTCCTCGTTCACCCCTCCTCGTTCATCCCTCCTCGTTCACCCCTCCTCGTTCACCCCTCCTCGTTCACCCCTCCTCGTTCACCCCTCCTCGTTCATCCCTTCTCGTTCATCCCTCCTCGTTCACCCTTCCTCGTTCATCCCTCCTCGTTCATCCCTCCTCGTTCACCCCTCCTCGTTCATCCCTCCTCGTTCACCCCTCCTCGTCCATCCCTCCTCGTTCACCCCTCCTCGTTCATCCCTCCTCGTTCACCCCTCCTTGTTCATCCCTCCTCGTTCACCCCTCCTCGTTCACCCCTCCTCGTTCACCCCTCCTCGTTCATCCCTCCTCGTTCATCCCTCCTCGTTCACCCCTCCTCGTTCACCCCTCCTCGTTCATCCCTCCTCGTTCATCCCTCCTCGTTCACCCCTCCTTGTTCACCCCTCCTCGTTCACCCCTCCTCGTTCACCCCTCCTCGTTCATCCCTCCTTGTTCACCCCTCCTCGTCCATCCCTCCTCCCTGTCATCTCTTCCTGGTTTCTTCTTGAGGGTTTTGTGTAGCTGCTGAGGCTTTCTGAACCATTGTGCTCTACTGGAGGCACAGTAAAACACAGCTGAGTCTCCGGGCTCCACAGGGTGGATCTGCAGAGAGGAGCGAAGCACCTCAGGTCGGGACATGGTGTACTTGGAGTTGTTGAAAGGAGCTTCGATGCTCGCCAGGTTAATATTGATAGAATATGTGACCAGCTGCATTCCCCTGCTGCTGCGTTGTCTGTACCAGTACATGTAGTAGTTATCCGTGGCATCTTGTTCACACTGCAGAGTTACAGCCGGGTCTCCTTCACGGCTGAATAAAGATGGAGGCTGCTGGATTTTTACACCAACAGAGGATTCTGGAAAAACAGAGAAAAACAACATATGAATTAACTTCAATGAGGAAGAAGAAATCAAATGTTCTTTCAACTGAATTCAAATGTTCTTACTGGTGAAGATGAGAACGGCAACCAGGAGCAGCTTCATCTCGACATCAAGCAGACGAAGAGTGAAAACTCTGTCTCCAGGTGGACCTTACTGGTCTGCCACAGTCAACACATCTGACAAATAGAAGTGTGAAGGAGTCTGAGTACAGTCAGTCTCCCAGTGGACACTGAGCTGCAACTGCAGGATCACATTCTTTGCTTAGAAGATGTGAGGATTATATTATTAGGACATGGCCGCGTTAAAGGGCCACGCCAGGCAGCACTAAAGAGGAGTTACAGTGCAGGCACAGCCAATGAACCGCTACAGCACAGAAGCACATTACCCAAATAAACTCGGGGGGTGAACAGTCACTCAGAATGTATCGTGATGGTTTCTATCTCGTGGCATCTTCAGAGTGAATTATTCAAGGATTCAAGGATCATTCATTGTCATTATGCAACACAGGGATGCACAACCTAATGCACTTGTAGCCCGTTTTGCAACCGAAGAAAAACTTGACAAACCGTTAGCATCAGCAGGAATGAGTTTCTGAAGTTCAGTTTCACTTGTAGGACCTTGTCATTGATCGGAACGACTGAGCCCTTTGACTCTGGGACAACAAATGCAAAGTTATCAACAGCAACTTCATGCAGAAGATCCGGTTTAGGGCCCCGTTTGGTAATTCACCAACGCCTTCCACACACTCGTCTCCATCGTTTGCCCATCCTTTGGTTTCCCTCCTTTTATAATTCCTGCCTGCAGCAGCTGTGTCTTGTTCTTGTGTGTGTACACACATTATACATGTAATCGATTACATTGTATCCTTTAGAAGATGTTTTATTTAATGCAAAACAGCTCTCATGATATAACATGCAAGTGACTCACATGATTTGTGTTTGAGTACATTTATTTGTATTTTAAATGCAACTTTAATATTTACAGGATTTCATTTTGGTACATGATTATTTTTATGGTTCACATTTAATTTTTTTATATTTGTCTTTTACAGTGAATACATTTACATGTTCAGTTACTTTTTATTAGCAAAGCAATACTTGAACAATACAAACAGCAGCAGCTGTTTTTAGTGAAGCTGTGGTATTAAACCACATCACTGTGTGCTGGCAGCGCAGAAATACACAGCTGAGTCTGTTACGTTCACTACGCGGATGATCAGAGATCCTCTCAATGTGTCGTCTCTCTTTATCCGGAACAAGGATTCTTTGAACTGTTCCCCGTAGCTCGGAGGACTTTGCTCGACCGTGTACCCGATGAGGCTCATGGACCGACCGCTCCGTCTGTGTTGGTACCACATCATCACCGGGAGGCTGCTGTCGTCATGGCTGCAGTTGATCGTGACCATCTCAGTCCAGACCTTCACAACTCGAGAAGAGGACTGCTCAAAGGAAACGCTCTCCACTTGTCCTGTGAATGAAGAGAATTCATCTCATTAGTGTTGTAAAGTTTGAATTCAAGAACTACCATAAACACACTGTGGTGCAGATGTTACAGAGACACTTTACATTCAAAGAAAGGCCACAAAACACTGAATCACACTTACTTGTAATCACAAGCACTAACAATCCAAACGTGTGTAAAGCTGGAGACATCCTTCAATCAAGATCTGTGCATTAGTGACAAATCAATAGTTTTCATCTTAAATGTGCAATTACAGCATAAAGGCCTGAGATCAGCTATCAGAGGTGGAGCGTTCACATGTTGCTCACAGACTTATTACAGATGAAATGAGAGATGACTTCCCTTCTCCACACATCACACTTCCTCTTCGTCACCTTCTTCCTCCGCTTGCAACTGATCTCATCAAAAACAATATTCTGCTTCTGCTTCTTTGGTGCACTTTCCTTTAATGGCTTTTCTTAGTGTAGTGGCTTTAAGGCTTAAAGTCGTCTCAGAATACAAACGTCTGACTGTAAACTGCTGTGATTCGGGAAACATTTAAGGAACGTTAGAAACTAAAACTTGATTCATTTTCTAAGATGCAATTATTTGTTTGAATAAAACAAAAACAAAAAACTTGTTTATCTGAAGTCTGCCTCTAATACGTTTTATGATCATTTAGTTTTATCCACCACTTAATCGCTTAATTGTGTGAAACACTTTGTATGAAAATTGCTAAAAACAATTAAAGTCTGATTGATTAATTGATTAATTAGCTCCGCCCACGCCAGCTGATGCACACGCAGACTCCCACTGTTTTTTGGGACACTTACATTTTTAATAAAACACTAAATTAGTTTGTGAAACTTGAGGTTGGCGACAAATGCACAGCGGAGTTTTCCTGCTTGTGTCTGCTGTGGAATCACAGCTTCACCTCACCAAGGTAAGCGTTTACTTTGTCACTGCGTTTGGCTAAGCTAGCTAGCTTTCTGCCTTTTCACTTCTTGGGACTCTTTCAATTGATTTATTGTTGACTGAGCTTTTCTTTTGGTTGTTTGGCACTTTTATGATCCTTTCATGCTGTTGATTTGGTGAAATATGAATCATTGTATTGAGTGTGTTGAGGCTGAACTGGTTTATGTTGTTGCTGCTTTTCCTTTGACATTTCTGAACATGATGTAACGTTACCTGTCTGTGCCAAGAATGGTGTTCACTAACACGTTATTTTCAAAAGTCAGTCTGTTTGTGTCGGAGGTAATGTATCTGTAGTTCAGCCTTCCTCTCAGGATCTTAACCGTGAGAACAGAGAAAGAAACAGAGCAGGGTTTTTAGTGAGGGGCTGACATCAAACCACATCACTGTGTACTGGCAGCGCAGAAATACACAGCCGAGTCTGATGGATTCACACTGGGAACGATCAGAGCTCCTGTTTGGATGTCTTGTCTTGTCATCTCGAACCGATCTTTAAACTGCTTCTCATAGGTGGGGTCACTGCCAGTGTAGCTGTACCCAATCAAATGAATCAGACCGCTCTGTGTTTGCTGGTACCAGAGCATTACGTCAAGATTGCTGTCATTATGTTTGCATTTAATTTCTACCCTGGCTGTGTCGATGACTATTCTGGGACGAGATGGCTCAAACGTCACACTCTTCACTTGATCTGTGGGGGAAACAGATTTAAAAAGCAGTTGATACAGAAGCCACAGTGAGAAAACATTCATATGTTGTTGTGTTGCAGCTAAATAATTTACATTGAAGCAAGATGAGAAGAAATGCTATCACAACTGGTGCCATCCTTCAGGTTGATGCTGTAGCAGGAGGAACACAGCTTCCTCCAACGGTGTTTGAAGAGAGGCGCCACCTCTCGTGTACGCAGGAGCAAGAAGAGGGTTTTTAGTGAGGGAGTGGCATCAAACCACATCACTGTGTACTCGCAGCGCAGAAATAAACAGCCGAGGTCGACAGGTTTGCTTTGCGTACAGTCAGAGCTCCTTTCACTGTGTCTTCTCTTGTCAGCTCGAATTGTTCTTTGAACTGACCCTCATAGTTTGGGGGGCTGGTCCCGTATCCGTACCCAATGAGGGTCATGGACGTAGAGTCCTGTCTTTGCTGGTACCAGAGCATTGACAGAAGGGTAGTATCATCATGGCTGCACTTAATGTGGACCTCAGTGCTCTCCTCCACTATCTGGGGAGGAGACGGTTGAAATGTAACAGCGCTCACCTGACCTGTGGACAAAAGCAGAGTTAGAAAATGTTAATGATGCTCAACAAAGAGGGGTTATTAAGTATTTTTAGCTTGATTGTTTAGCATGTTATATAAATAATAATATAAATAGTGACTGTAAGTCAGGATGAGATCTTACAGTGAGAGCAGATGAAGAAAAAGATCAGCACACATGAAGACATCATCAGGCACTGATGTGAGAGAGTAAAATAAGGCTCAGGGTGAAAGAGGGCGTGTGTGTGTGTGTGTGTGTGTGTGTGTGTGTGTGTGTGTGTGTGTGTGTGTGTGTGTGTGTGTGTGTGTGTGAATTCATCATCACATCCTCATGATAAAAGCTTCATATCATGTGCTGTGCCTCCACCTGTTGGTTGAATGTGTTTGTCAGGACCCTGCTGTACTTTACTCTGCGTTCTTAATTCTACTTATTTGAGCTCCAGCAGCCTTTGTGTGTCCAGGTATACTTCCTGTTTACACCTCTTTGGTTGTTTGAGTTACGAATTGCTGATCAATTGAGTAATCGGTCGAAACAAAATACTTATAATTAATCATTTTTCAATTGGACCATATTAAGACATTTTATGAGACCGAAGGATTAACTGAGAGAATAATGAGCTGCTCAGTCAATAATGAAGCCATGGTGAGTTGCAGCTCTATAATGTGAACACAGAACAGTGTTTCTTTCTTTCCTTGATCCAGACCAACTGAAAAGCAGCCTTATTGTAACACACAACAGGAACACAAGGTGAAGTCAACAAGAACCACAATGTGAGAGTTTAAATGTTAACGGTAGAATTAGTCTTGAAACAAAAGTTGTTCTGCAGTTCAAAAGATCCTTTTTGACTTTATCTGCACGGTGGAGAGTGCTGAGCAGTTAAAGACCTGTGACCTATGTGTGACTGTGAAAGTTGATGGCATATATTACATTATTATTCAATTTTGTAAATATATATGGAAGCCCATTCCCGAAGCAAAAAAAAAAAAAGTAAGTTAAAAAATAAATAAATCCACCCACAAAATAAATAATAATAATTCTAATAATTTTTTATTTTACTTTTTTTCCACCAGCAAAAAAATAAAAAACTTTTGGTGCATCCATCTGTAACCATAACACTGACCAGATGTTTCCAGTTGCTATAGAAAGTCGAAATGATGAGATACTTTAACACAACAGTCATAGAAGCAGCTATGACATATGAATGGATTGTGAGTACATTGAAGACTTCTTTAAAACGTGGCTTTACAACACATGAAATACAGATGATGTTTCACATGGATTGTACTGAGAAAACGCACCCTTGAAGCTCTGGAGTATAAAGAATGAAACCAATGTGGCTGAGGTGGCGACCAATAAACAGCAACTGGAAACATCTGGGGTTTTTTTTTCAGTTTTTTTTGCTGACAGAGAAAAAGTAAAAAAAAAAAATATTTAAATTTTTTTTGGTGTTTTTTATTTGTTTTAGTTACCTTTTTTTGGTGAATTCATTTTTTTTTCTTTTTCTTTTTTGTGAATTCATTTTTTTTTTGTGATCTTATTTATTTTTTTTTGCTGTCGGGAATGGGCTTCCATAAATATATGTATTATCATGATCTTTATTATTATGATCTCACTTAAATTCTACTTCACCGTAAAATAAAAGGAACAACAGAATATCTTCTAATCAACCAGTTCAAATGAAGACATTGTTCACAGGTTGAGACGGTGTCACATGGTTTCTCTGGTTTCCTGTTGGTGTGACGATATCTGGATCTTTATGAGGTTTTTGTATGAGAGCCTCACTGTCTTCATTACTGTGCCTATACTGGCTGCTCCGAAATATTCTCCGCTGTCTTCAGGGTGACTCAGGTTCAGGAGGTGAAGATGAGCTGTTTTCTCTCCATCTCCACTCACGTTAAAGCGGCTTTTAAACAGCGGCTCAACTTTAACAGTTTTAAAATAAATGTTGGCAATGAGCTTCAGGGAAGTGTCTCCTGCTGAGCGCTGGTACCAGAGAATAGTGTCATAAGTCGGGATTTCATGTCTGAGGTTCAGGATGACCTCATTATTTGGTTTCCAAAACAGTTCGGTTGGAGTCTGAAACACTTGTTTTTCTTTGCTGAGGTGAACTCCTGTGAAGAGATGGAGACACAATGTTAAGTAGTGCTCTAATGTCTACACACCAGTGGATAACACCTTGTACTGGAAAAACAGCAGTAAGAAATAGTCACTCACTGATTGGTGGATAATAATATTAGGCTTGATTTGATTAAATGTCATGAATGTGCAATACCTTTAATCCAGAACACAGTGAGGATGGACACCACGAAACACGACGGCATCATGTTGAATGTGAAGAAGCAGCTTCAGTCTGTGAGCTTTGTGGATCAGAAGGAGGGACAGGAAGTGATGTAGAGCAATCAGAATAAGATGACATCGAGAAACCTTCTTTAATTCTGTCAGTGTGCCTTTTCCTGAAAGGCAGGAAAACTCTCTTTGTTAAACTAAGACAATTACACTCGAGGATCACTTCTGAGCAGAAGTACACCATTTCACACAAAAACACTCCTTCATTTGGTCTGTGCTTCATTTTGATTACACTTGGATAACGGTCTCACATGCAGGTAATGTCATGTGACGCTGACTATATATGACTGACTGGTTACCTTGTGAACTGATGACCTACTTCCATTTAAAATCGGAGGACATGATGTACTCTTTAACCCACGATGTACTCTTCAACCCACATCGAGTGGTGAAGAGGTTTCTGTCACGAGCAGATGGATGTCTGATGCACTGTGCCTGACTGGCTGCACAGAAGTACGTTGCGGTGTGTTCACGTGCTTTTAGATCGATGATGGAAAGGGAACCGTTTTTAGTTTTGTCTCCACTCAAATCTCCAGCTAACCTGAAATGCTTTCTAAACTTCTCTTCCACGCTGTCGTTTCTGAACTGCACGTATCCGTATCCGATGAGCTTCATCGCGTTGTCTCCGGGTGACTTCTGGTACCACAGCATCACTCTGTAGTCGGCTCGTCCGTGGCTGCAGACGAGCTGCACATCATCACCAGCCTCTCTGATGAGAGCGGAGGGAGTCTGATGGACCTGAACCCCCAGAGAAAGACCTGCAGACGGAGACAAAACCTCAGTTCATCTGCTCGAATACAAAACACAAACTCCACACTTGTTGATCCAGAGATCCGTTCACATTACCTATAAGATGACAAGACAGTAGTAAACGAATCATTCTAGTTCTTTGTCCCATGCAGATTGAATTCTCTGTAAACAGGATGACGATGATGATGAAGGTGATGGCTGTATGACGAGACTGAATGTGGGGAACAAACCAGCAGAGACGTGAGGAAGTGAGAAATCACATGACGCCAAACGTGACTGCAGGTGGCTGGCGGAGGTCTTTTCGAAACGACTCCAAACCGCAGCAGATGAAGGAGCGTTTAGTTTGTGTGTGGTTGAAAGGAGATCTGCCTCAACGTGCGAACCGAGCTGCACAGTAGTACACTGCACTGTGCTCGTCCTCTCTCAGGTTCACGATGAACAGAGAACCGTTCTTCGCTGCGTTTTGACTTAAGTCTCCAGTGATGTTGAAATGCTCTTTGAATGATTCTTCGTAGATGATGCTACTGTATTCCACATATCCGATGAGTTTCAGAGCCTTGTCTTCATGTGGCTGCTGGTACCACAGCATCACGGTGTAGTCGGCTTGTCCGTGGCTGCAGACGAGCTGCACATCATCACCAGCCTGTCTGATGAGAGCAGAGGGAGTCTGATGGACCTGAACCCCCAGAGAAAGACCTGCTGTGAACAGACAGATTGTTGATTTTAGAAGTAAACGGTAGAGGACGCCTTACTTCAATACGAGTCAGTTGTTACCTGAGAGGATGAAGCCAAAGAGGAACCTAATCATCATGTAGAGATCTGACACGGTGTGAGTTACTCTAAAGTCATGGATGAAATGCAGTATTAGTGAACTTATGACAGGCTCTCGTTGGTGCTTTCTCTCTAAACTGAGTCGCCTTTAATCAGGAAGTAGACATGATGTAGAAAGGAGGAGTGGCTTCATGTAGTTGCATATCAAACTAAATATCTATATATGCTCTTTCTTCAACCCACAAAAGATCTTTTGCTTTTGACAGATCATTAGATCATTAGATGATGATGTTACTGTAATAAAATACCTTGTTAAAATACATGAAACCAAAGAGAAACACAGTTGTATTCGCTATTAATGATGTGATTGCATCAAACCAAAGTACAACCACATCAGCAGGTGTCTGGCAGCAGTTTATTCCACGTCTTATTATAAACCACTGATGAGAGAAGACGCTGCAGAGTTTTTGTAAAGTTCAGAGGGGGTTTATGTCAGCGTGCTTCTCTTGCTGCACAGTAGTAAACTGCACTGTGCTCTTGTTTAAGTGTGACTATTAGAGAGACGTTCTTTGCTGTAGTTCCTCCCAAATCTCCAGAGATATTAAAATCATCTTTTTTATATGGCTCTTCCATTGTGACATCTTTAAAGTACAAATATCCAATGAGTTTCATAGCGGTGTCTCCAGGTGACCGCTGGTACCAGAGCATCTGTCTGTAGTCCGTTCTGTCATGGCTGCAGAAGATCTGCACCTTGTCTCCAGGTTTAGTGATGAGATCAGAGGGAGTCTGACGGACGTCTAGACCCAGACAACCTCCTGGACAAAGACAACCACGGAGAACAAACATGGTCACGTCATGATTATGAGGGAAAGCAATATTTCCACCCACATGTTTGCCAATTCTATTTTAAAAGACGTTTACCTGCAAGACCACAGAAGAGGAGAAAACAGATCATTTTGACTCAAATAAAGAAACTCAAAACCCTTTTTCATGACACGTCAGACTGCAAGATGAGAGTTTTTCAGATGCGAGTCGCTGGGATCTCACACCACTGAGCTGACTACGAGGTGAGAAGAGTGTAAGGAAGTGATGAGGAAACAGCATCACTGGCAAAGATGAAGCTCCAAAGAACAGCTGGGTGGGAGGGGTTTGTGTCATTTATAACTGATGAGCATAGCTTTTATTTGAATTAGAAGGAAACTACAATCACCTAGAAACAACTGATCAAATCAAACTAAAGATGAAGTGTTGTTACTGAACGGTGAAGGTGAGTACCAACGAGCCAAGACACAAAGAATGATGTTGGGATGTCGACCTCCTGTCTGAATCAACACTACACTTAGTGGCTCTGCTGACTGTAGACTCTTTATCATTAAATCCACATCATATATATATACTTCATAGTGCTGCGTGTTCCTGCAGCTCCAGCGCCACCTACTGGAGCAATAACAATAGTCAACATGTGGATTCTAAAACACTCACCAGATGTGTTGGTTTTGAAGGAAAGCAATAAATAGCGATATTAACAGTGACGCATAGCAAAGACCTGAAAATAATAAGAAACTATATGTTTAATACGTGTTTGACTACGTGATCGTATCAGGATGAAGTCATATTTTTGAGATATCGTGATTAGGGATTTGAGTTTCTGTTAATTTTGCTTTTGATAGTCCTCCACCCGTTAACCGTTAACTAACCGTTAACTAACCGATAACTAACCGTTAACTAACCGTTAACTAACCGATAACTAACCGTTAACTAACCGTTAACTAACCGATAACTAACCGTTAACTAACCGTTAACTAACCGATAACTAACCGCTAACTAACCGTTAACTAACCGTTAACTAACCGTTAACTAACCGATCATCATGATAACGAACTAAACGATCTGAATTAATAAGAATTCTGTTCATGGTAATGCATCAGTATTGTTATATCAAACTATTGTTTTAATCTGATCACTCTGCATGTTAGTGTGTGTCTAGATGGAAATGTTTATTACATGTTTATTACATGTTTATTACATTTTTCTCTTTTATTTTATTCAAAACGGTTACGTTCATTTTGCACTGAAGTTCCTAATAAAATGATAAAATGTCTTTTTTTAACCCTTGTAGGTCACATCTGCGGTCATATTGTGCACCTATTAAACATATGCATACATATATAACCCTTATTATTACTTCACATACCAGGCTACTAACGTTACATGATCGTATCTTTCTCACAATGCGGTTTACTCGTCGTTCATCTTGTGATTTGTGTCGTCGTGTAAGCGTCTGAGTCAGGGAGGGTTTTTGTCAAAGACACAGGGTCGGTGCAGCACTGTGCTCTACTGGCAGCACAGAAGTACAACGCTCCGTCCTCTGAGACACTCAACTTTGGAATGTCGAGATATGCCAGACTTCCCCCTTTACCGCTCACGTTGTGAGTGTCTTTGAATTGATCTTCAACGACTGCAGAAGAGAATCGTACGTAGCTGACTAGGACCATGTCATGTCCCCCAGCAGACTGTTTGTACCACAGGATCAAATCAAAGTCAGTGTTTGAATGGTTGCACTTCATCTGGACCTCTTCTCCAGGATGTTTGATCAGAGCGCCGGGACTCTGGTGAACACTGTTCTTTGAGAGTTCTGCAAGACACATTTTAAACACACGGCTTCAGTGAAGAAAACAAACTTCATGAGCTTAAAGAATAAACGTGGAGATATTGAAGTCAATGTCTTTGAGTTCATGTGATATTACCTGTTAAACAGAACGGCAGAGCTGCTAAATGAACCAGGAGTCTAATCATGATCCTAATGCAGATTAAACTAAACTATGATGACTGCAAACTGAACAGAGCTGGATGTAAAGGAGGAGGAGGAGGAGGAGGAGTCTTCATCAGTGTGTTTGAACAGTATCCTGCTGCGTCTCTTCACATGTACAGTATATCCTGATGATATCCGTGTTGATTTCCTGCCACAGGCTGCAGTTAGATGCAGCTGCGCTCTTCTTCAGGTGAATTTATGTGGCTGATTATCAGAGCGGGTTTTTGTAGAAGCAAGAGCGACTCTGAGTCACTGTGTCTACTAGCTGCACAGTAATACACGCCGCTGTCTTCAGGCCGTCTGAGTCTCAGCACGTTGAGTTGAGATGTTGCTGAGCCATCTCCAGTCACATTGAAATGCTGTTTGAATTGTTCCTCAATGGTTGGGTTCGTATACAGAATGTATCCAATGAGTTTCAGGCTGGAGTCACCCATCGGCTGCTGGTACCACAATATCACATTGTATGAAGCGACTGAATGGCTGCAGTTGATCGTTGCTGGAACATGAGGACTCCCTAATATTGATGATGGAGCCTGATGAACTTCTGTGCTCAGTGAGCGACCTGCACGTCAAGAGGAAAGCTGTGAGAACACAGACATGGTGACAAAAGATTTGACATTTGGCAAAGAGTTTGAGCTGAAACCTACAGGAGAGGCAGAGAAGCAGCAGAGTGATCCTGTTGGTGTCTCTGATCATGATGTCTTCATCGTCCTCTGTCTCTGCAGCGACTGACAGACTGAACACATGTTATGGGATCAACTCAGAGGGGAGGAGCCATGGAGGACAGTGTGATTCTTTTATGGCAACTTCCTCCTGAAAATGCATTTCTTATTTCATTAATAAGTTGATCAAAAGAGTATTCCTCTGAGCCACACACTTGCTGTGATACTTTTCAGTTCACCGGTAATCTGTCTAACTTAACGAACACGTGTCGGTCGTCAAACAGAGTAATGAAACCTCGTTGCTTGTGTTTGGGTCCTGATGCTTCCAGGAGTCTCTGTCTCTGGCACTGAACACAGAGGTGATGGTGCTTCATGGATGAGATGCTTTTATTTTAGATTCAGACAATCACAGAATACAGCACAGTCATTGGTCACCTTCAAACGGGTTAGTAAATAAATTATAGAAATATTTAGTTCAGCACTAATATATTCTACAAATGTCAGAAAACATGCTGAATAGTATCGAGTACATTTTGTGTCATTTAACATTTGAAAAACAACACTTCAGCTGCTTGTTGCTCCACAGTGTAAACGCCACTTATCACAAACCAAACATCTAAACGCAGTCTGGAGCTCCCCCTACCGATAATTAACACATTTATTTATTGTGACGCAACGGTTGGGTATTTGTGCAGCTGTCTAAGTCACCTGCATCACTGTGTTGACTCACAGCACAGAAATACACTCCACTGTCCTCAGGCTGCAGCTTCTCCACTGTCAGAGATCCAGTGTGAGCGTCGCTCTTTGTTGCAGGAAATCTGTCCTCACTGAAGCCACTTTCATATGCATGTGGAGGACTTGGAGTCGTGAAAACTATTTGCCTCATTCCCTCCCCTGGCAGCTGTCTGTACCAGTACATCTGGAAAAAAGTAGCATCCTTAGTGTGAGTGCAGTTCATCGTGGCAGACCGACCCTCCATCCTCCACAGCAGAGGGGTCTGGATGACATCACTCCCATCAGTTAGACCTGTGAGGGTAAAAAATATCACATGTCATGTTACAGGACCACCACCAACAACATACAATCATGAGTATGAATGTAGAGATAAACAGCTGCTCCTCATAATGTACAGTACCTACAACCCAGAGCAGAGCTGCAGAGAGTTGGATCAGACCAGCTGTGATCATTATTGTGTTCTGAACAACATGAACTCTGAGACCAGAGTCACTGTCAGTCTGTGTGATGGAGGTGTGACGTTACAGATGTGAAAGGTTACAGCAGGGAGTGTCTCTGTACTGTACCATGTTCAGTGGTTGTGCTTGAGGTCCCCCTACAGTACAGCAGATAAATAGACTCACTAACAGTGCACACCACAAGTCAACACTGTAGAGGATTGAACATGGTTTTCAACAGCAACGGTTAAAGGCTATAGCGTAGTTACCTGTTCTCTAGAGCACGAGTGTTAAAAAGCTCAGGAGGCCATGTTTGATGACGTCAACAGGTCTAATGTAACTGTCAGTGGGGTGAGAGACCTAAACATCTGGAGGTGGTGGGAGTGTCACATGTGGGATGTTCAGTCCTCCACGTTGTGTCTCTGGGAGTACTTGTGGTCCTGGAGGTCCCCCTACAGCACATGAGATCATTGTAACAGTTATGTTTACAGTGCGCTGTGGTTTTTGTCCCGCTATCGAGAGCATCTGTATCACTGTGTCGACTCACAGCACAGAAGTACAAGCCTTCATCTCCTGGCTGCAGGTTCTTCACTGTGAACGTCCCACTGTGGATGTTCGGTTTGGTTGCTGAATATTTCTCTTCGCTGAAATTTCCAATCCAACGTTTTTCCTCTCTGTTGAGTGATGTGTCCACTACTAGTTCCATTGGGAGTGAAACTCCTGGTAGCTGTCTGTACCAGTACATCCTGTAGTAGGTTAAACCTTTGGTGTGGCTGCAGCTCACTGTTGCACTGTCGCCCTGTTTTTCACACAGTATGGAGGTCTGGTTGACATCACTTCCATCAGTTAGACCTGTGTGTGTAGCAGTACATCACTGTGTTTAAACATTATACCATAGACCCTTTAAAAACCAGTATGACCCGCTCATCCCTGGAGTGGTTTGTCCTGGGCTCAAGAACTTTACATCCGGACTTTCAGCAGAATAATAGTCGTTTAATTTAGTTTAGTTTATTTGCATCTAAACATCAGGAAGAGGGAGAAGACCTACCGGGCTTATTTGAAGCCTTCATCTAAATAATGTTTGAATTCCACAACATTATAAAGAACACACTGTTGACCAGCTCTAGATCTTTACCTTTGTTCCAGAGCAGGAATAGAAAGAAGCAGAGGAGTCCACGTGTGATCATGTCCATGTTCTAAAGCATCACGTATAGCTGTGGTTGTAGTGTGTGGAGACATGAAGAGCTGCTGGGAGTGTCTCTGTGTGTGTGACGCTCTCTGCTCCCGTTAGCTGCTGCATCAACACACACACGGTGAATCAAAGTGTCTCTGGGAGTGTTTGTGGTCCTTGAGGTGCCGCTACACTACGTGAGATGGAGGGATAGAGGAATGTGCCAACACTGGGGTTTGTGTTCAGCTACTGAGAGCATCTGTATCACTGTGTTGACTCACAGCGCAGAAGTACAAGCCTTCATCTCCTGGCTGCACGTTCTTCACTATGAACGTCCCCCTCTCAGCGTCCGGCTTGGTGGCTGAATATTTGTCTCTGCTAAAACCTCCGAAGTCATTCGATGTGCCGAATGTTGTGAACACTACTTGTTCCATTGTTTCTCCCGACAGCTGTCTGTACCAGTACATCTGGTAGTACTGAGCACCCTTGGTGTGGCGGCAGCTCATCGTTGCGTTGACACCCTGTTTTTCCCAAAGTATTGAAGTCTGGATGACATCACTCCCATCAGTCTGACCTGTTTAATAATGAAAGAAAGCATAATAAAGGTTTGTTGTTGGATTCTGATATCACGTCAACATTACAAACACGTGAACATGAGTTCATGTTAATGTCTCTTCATCAATCAGTCCACAGCTGATTTTATTGTAATGTACCTGAAGTCCACAGCAACAAGAGGAACCATCTGAGGAGGCCTTGTTCATTGATGATAATATCCATGTTCTGTCTGACAGGAACGAGCTGGTAGAGTCGATATGAAGAGCTGCAGATAGGAGGGTCAGTGCAGCGTGTGATGTCATCCTGTCAGCTGCATCGAAGCCTTCAGTGTCGTACAAAGATGGTCCTACGTGTGGTACTGGGAGTCCTCCTGCAGTACATCACAGTCTGTTTACTGTCATTCTGATCAGTGACAACTCGACTAAACAACGAGAAGCTGGAGGAGGCCTGTGTTCATCTTGTTTGCACCAAAGAATGTGATCATAAGTTATGTTTATGTTCACTGGCAACAGATTCACTCCTAAAGGTGCAGAACACGAGATCGGGAGCGTTTCGATTGCCTCGTATTAACCCGGCCCTGCGGTAGTCTGGGACCTGTCCAGGGTTTAATAACAGCTTTGGCTCTGCAGCGTCTTACTTCATCATGTTAAAGATGATGTGACGTTATCAGGTGGTGTGAGCTCTTTACCTGTAGACGAGAGCACAGCGCTGTTACATCACAGTGAACAGGAGTCAGTCGTCTACATCACATCAACACTGAAGCTGATGTTCATTCCAGTGTAACTTGTTCTCCTTGCTGTGTTTGTTGAGGCATGTCTCCCCCTGCTGCTGTGAAACATACTGTTGGTGCATTCAGTGAGTAAAAGCTTTGTGACGTTTAATGAAAAGTCGTTTCTTTGCCGATAGTAACTTGTGTCACATGAAGCTTCAAACGCATCGCTAGACAGTTGGATGACCTGCAGATTATTTATATTGACAACTGCTGACTTGATGCAATCATGAAGTAAGCCTGAGTGAACTACATGGAGTTGTTCTTCTGCTCTTATATCTGATTGTGATACTTTAGTAAGTCAAGTTCTCTGCCTTGAACCTGGACTGTGTTAAAGCTGAGACTTGTGTGTTGCGGGTTTATCCAGCAGATGTCTCCCTGAAGTCTGCAGACTCTGATGTCAACACGTGTGCAGCCTCCACTCAGCAGCAGCTCACAGTCCACGCTGAGTGTTGGTCACTTCTTTGGCCTCACGATGAACACCATCTTTACAAAGTCACAGTGAAGAGCTGAGCCTGAGCCCCACGAGTGGTCACCGTGTGTGTGTGTGTGTGTGTGTGTGTGTGTGTGTGTGTGAAGTCATCCACTGAATCTATGGACCTGTTCTGTCTTCTAGAGCATCATAAAGATTCATATTCAGGTTACTAAACATGATGTAAATCATGTGACTTTACTCCATAATCTGCTGTCCGACCTCAACCTCAATATTCTGACGTTTCACTGATACATAGAAGATTCTTTCTTTATTTTAACTCTGTATTATTTAGCTTTTATGTCATTATTTTGTAATAAAACACATTTATACAAAACCAGTTTTTGCTTGAATAGCTGCATGAGTCCTCCACACGACTGGATGTTTGGTTTGCACTAGAAAAGGTTGTTCAACATTCTGCTGTGTTTCGTTGCTGAAGTGTATAAACGTACCAGTTAAATCTCCAAGATCTAATACCCAATCTACTGTACGACACGTCATCTTTCCAGTCAAAGAAGTTCATATCCACCTTAAAGAGAGACCTTCATACAGATGTGGTTACTCTGGATAATGAGAGGCTTGGCTGCTAAAATATGGTTTATAGATTTTATTATGATCTTTTATTATGAACCCATGAAGTCTTTACATTTACTGCTGGTTTTACAAACGATGCAGAGAGAGTGAAATTCTATTTTCTAACTAACGGACGGAAAGCAACAGCTTCTAAAGATCAGGCTTTGCAGGAGGAGATATGATCATCCAGCTCACAGATGTCACACACACCATGTTTCTGTTGCATCGTCACATCGTTTCCTGTTTGTGTGACTCCATTAACACAAACATGTTTTTAAAGGAAACAAGTGGAGAAAGTCCAACGTGTTCTTCCTCAGTTTGAGTCCCACTGGGGTCTGAAGAAACATATATATATATATATATATATATATATACCTTTAGACAGAAGCCTTTTGTAAATGATGCCGTGTTATGCTTCACTTATAGTGTCTATTGTGTCTTTCTGTATTGATTCATATGAAGAGGATTTGTAGAGGAGTTGACTTTGAAACACGCTCAGTTTTTTAATTATTTAGGTTTTTTTCTTGTAATTTGTTCTGCAACTGCATCTCTAATCTACTGCAAAGCAAAAAGGTTCAGATGCATATGTCTGCACCAGATGTTGTAAACAGCTGTTGTAACAGATATAACACACATTTATGTTCATTCTGTAGCTTCAGTTGACACAGAAATGGAGGTTTTTCCAGCTGTTTGCTCAGAGACTTGCTTTGCAGTGAGCGGGGGGGGGGGGGGGGGGGGTCGGTGCAGAGGTGCAGCTGCGCTCTGAGAGCCGGAGGTTGTGGTAAAGTGGAGGTTTGCACCTTGGTCGTTTCTCAGCACAGAGAGCGATGTGCAGGCTGCTCTGTGACCACATCCTCTCCTCTGCTGTCGCTCTCTGCTCCTCTGCAGGGTTTCAAGCTCCGCTTCGTCTCCCTCAACAACAGCTTTGACCTTCTTCTGTTCTCGGATGAGGACGTTGACTTCCTGCTGCCGTGTGGTCGACTCACACTCTGACGTTTACTTTCCTGCTGAACGTGTTTCAACTGAAAGAACAACTTCTTTATTCACGAAGAGAACGTAAACCCTCAGAAGCTTCTCTCACGAGATGAACCACTCTGATCAAGTCAAATGATTCCGAGAACATGAATTTGTGGATTTGATTGATGAAGTAAACGTAATCAGACACTGAAGTCACCTCTCTGTTTGCTTATGACTCACATGAAGCTGCTTCTGAAGTTTCCCTGAGCTGAGACGTTTCAACATTATGTAGATAAGAAATAACGGATTTCTCAGAAAAGAGGCAGAAAGGCGTTCAGCTAAAAATATCTCAAACCATTTGTGGAAAGAGTGACGTTCAGTGTCTGAGGAGACGTGAGAGCATCACAGCTGCACATCAGCGACTGACTGATGTCGCTGTAGATCTTCATCCTCTCTTGTGTAAAACTTTAGTCTGAAATGAAGGTTATTGCATTAACCTTTCTGATTTAGATTGATACCGTATGTAAACTTCATCGTCATTTTTAGGACAAATATAGATCAAAATCAAGAAGTCGTTCAATCTGACGTACTTTTATTGAGAAGAAAATCAGGCATCAAACAATTCACAAGCACAAACGTACAGTCGACGTGTTTGTAACATAGTTTACACCTAATATGCTTCCACGCCAGTGATGGCTTTAATATTGGGAATATGTTCCTCTGATGTTAGGAGCATTTTATTGGCTCATTTCTATATGAACGCAAACATGCTGTGACATACGAAGCTGTGCAGATACAACGATGAATCCTATTTACAGAAAGATGAAGATGGTCTGTTCAGGCTTCAGCTCTCAGTCGCTCTGCTTCCCGGCTGAACTCTGCAACAGACAGAAAGGACACGATGTCATGACGTCACGAGCTCTTTATTATTATTACTCCTTCATTCACATGTTAAAATGTACAAACGCCTGTTTTTACAGGACAACTAATAGAACGTGTGTGCATGTTTGATAAGAGGCGAAGGGACGGGAAACAACACGGAGATCATGTGGAACGAACCTGAAGCTTCCACACCAAGAACGCCACGAAGGCTCCGTAGACGCTGCTCTTGATGATCAGAACACCGTAGGAGAATTTGGCAGTTTGTGTGATCTTCAAATATCTCTCTGCAGGAAGTTCAAACATTTAGTGACACGACTCAAAGAGCAAACAGGACTCTGAATAGTAGTGATGATGCAGTGAGGTGTTCAGAAACACAGAATCATATGTACCTCTGTTCATGGCTCCTTCTTTAGCTGAGAGAAGAAGAAGAAGAAAAGCATGAGACAGATGGCTGCAAAGAGAACATGTTGAGGTCATTTCTGAGTTTCAAATGAAACCTACCTTTTACCCCATAAACTGAGTCTGAAGAATATTCAGTATGGTTCACATTGAAGAAGCTGACGGTGCAGGTGAACTCTTTGCCGAGTGTGAACCAGTCGTTGGCAGAGACCCTCAGCCTGCTGGTGATTGTGTAATACTTGTCTTCCCCCCGGAGAGCAGCGCTGTCGGTTGCCACAAAGGTGGTGACCTCCTCATCGTCGAGCTCCTTCCCAACGATCTCCTTGACCTCCTCATCGTCGAGCTCCTTCCCAACGATCTCCTTGACCTCCTCCCCATCGAGCTCCTTCCCAACGATCTCCTTGACCTCCTTCCCAACGATCTCCTTGACCTCCTCCCCGTCGATCTTCCAGTTCACACCGACATGGTCTGGGTAGAATCCTCTGGCCACACAAACGATGGTCTTCTTCTTCCTCTGGTCTTTCTTCTTCTTGTCTTTGTCTTTCGGGTTTTTACACTCCTTTGTTGAAGGTGTAAGCACTCTGACTGTTGGTTTGGTGATTGTAAGTCCTGGTTCTGCAACGACAAGAGGACAAGAATCACTAAATTAAAGCTGCACGGTCAAAGTGCTGCAGATGCAACGAGAAACCTGAAACATTTGACATCTAACAACAACAACAACATGGCTGTTCTTGTACTCGTATTCAAAGCAATAAACAATTCTTTATTATCTTACCAAGAACTGTCAGTTTGGTTCCCTCTCCAAAATAAGCAGGAAAGCTGCTGGAGCACACCGCTGACTGGCGTGTAGAAAACCGACTCCAACAGCTGATCAAACTGAGCTTGGTCGGGGTTTTCTTTTACCAACCAGTACACATGCAGTACAACCATCACTATTCATGTCACAGATTACTTCTGGAGCGATGCAAGTAAAGCAGCACTGTTGTGTGAGTGAGACGATGTGAGTCACTAATGAATTAACAGAACACAGTCGGTGTCTGGAGCTACAACAAACCGACACAGCAGTCACTGAATACAATATTAATAAACATTATTTACTCAATAATTCAGCAGATTTAGGATCAATGAAGCTCAAGGAAATACAGTTATGCATAATGATTTCTTATCATTTTCTTACCCAACACTGTCAGTCTGGTGCCTCTGCCAAAGTAAGCAGGCTGGTAGTTGTTCACACTGACACGAGGCTATACAAGAAGAACTGCTCAGGCTTCAGCACTGAAAGCTCTAGACTCTTTCTGCTCTTTTTCTTTTTCATGCACACATAAATGTAGAGGCAATACACACTCGTAATAAATTAAATTAGTGCCAAACAGCCTTCAACTTCTGACTTGAGGTTTATTTAAGAGCACGATGTTAAAAACAACCCTCGTCTCTAACCTGGAACTACTTCACTGTTCTGTCCTTTATGCACCGTTGTAATAGTTTATGTTCAGTTCTGTGATTCTTACCTAGAACGGTGAGTTTAGTTCCAGCTCCAAAGTAAGCCTCCGACTGTGAACTCACAGTGTTTCACAGAGATGATAAGAAGTGGCTTCAGAGGGATAATCTGGGCGTAGAGCCAAATGTTTTATTGCTGCTGTACTGTTACTGGAGAACATAGACAACGCTGGTTTTTACTGGAACAAGAGAACGTTCACACTTTAAACTTTCTACACTTTTGTTCACTATTTAATATAAAGTCTATTTAATACATTCTTAGTCCTGACTATAATCTGAACTACAAACGAGCTGATCATCTTCTCCTCTGAGACGGTTCCTGCAGGTTTTCTTACCTAAAACAGTGAGTTTAGTTCCAGCTCCAAAGAAAGCCTCGGAGTAGGAGCACAGAGACTTTCCACTGAGACTAAACCTCTTCTGCAGGTTGTGACTGCATTCGTGACTATTTTAGGATTATTTACACCAGTAACAGCAATAATCACGGTTCAATGGTTGGTTGTTAGGAGTCGATGGAGCTTTGGAGTGAATGAACAGTATCCGAGACACATGAACAACGTCGTACCTGAGCAGTGTTTAAAGAACTCTAAACGTGTTCTCACCTCGACGGTTTACTTACCGAGGACAGTTAGTTTAGTTCCCTGACCGAAGTAGGCTTCGTACTGACACAGTGTTTCAGCTTAGGAGCAAAAAGCTCTGAACAGAAGGTCGGGTCCATGAAGTCTGTTTAGGAACGACTCCAATTACAAAGCTTGTTACATTTGTTCCCATGTCTCGCCGTAGACTTTGTCCACGACTGTATATAGAAAATATGTTTCTTACCTAAAACCGTTAACTTAGTTCCTCCACCGAAGAAAGCTTCATAACCACCAGAGTCACAGTGAACCTGATCAGTGCTCTAAACAGACCAACGCGCTGCTCTTACTTTGACTCTTTGAATTTAGCTGCTTTCAAATGTTCTTTATTGTATTAAATGTGTTTGTTTGTTCACATTTAAATACCAACATTTACTGCACTGCAGTCTGGTTGTTATAACTTGAATGTAACACAAACTTCCCCCCCAGACACCAGAGCTTTATACCAGAGAGTTAATCAGAAGAAGGTTTGAAGTCTTACTTACCCAGAACAGTCACTTTAGTTCCCTGACCGAAATAGGCTTCGTAATTGGCACAGCGCTTAAGCTTAACATCAAAAACCACTGAGCTGAAGTTGAACTAAAGAGTACATTGAGTTTCTTAATGCACCCCCCCGATGACACATCTTATTACATTAGTTCCATCTGAAGCATCCTTGACTCACCCAGAACAGTCAGTTTGGTTCCTTTTCCAAAGTAAGCCTCGTTTACATTGTCACAGTGCAGAAATACTGAGCATGAAACTCCTGAGTCTGAATGATCTTTGGAAGGTTTTTACCAATACTTCTGTTTATACTGAGACGCTACAGCAATGTGACATTTAACAAAACTCAATAATAAACTGAAATATGTACCTAGAACAGTCAGTTTGGTTCCTTGGCCAAAGTAAGCAGGTTCATTGTAGGACACAGTGTTTTCACTTCAGCTCAATATTTCAGCTTTTAACAACAACAGTTTTCTGTCTTCACTTTCATTCCAACATGTCCACTCTGGTGAGTTTGTACCAGTGCACTGCAGCAGTGAGAGGTGCTACTTACCCAAAACACTGACTTTTGTTCCCTTTCCAAAGTACGCTTCAGATCCAGAGTCACACTGAATGTCTCCTCTACCAAAAAGGCTCAAAACGTTCCATAACCCTCATGTTGAAGCACAGTGTAATCCTCCAGAGGATGAAGAAGGTTTCAACGTGCAGGATGAGCTTCATCATGTCCTAATATGTTGCTTTAGTCAGGATGAAGAAAAGAAGCGTCCCAGTGCTCCACATAGGATTTAAAACTTGTTTTTTTAAAAACTCATTTTCAGCCAATTTGTCCATTAATGTTGACTTTCCAGCTCCAGTTGGGCCTGACATATTTCACACCTTCAGATTATTGATTGTTCTGCTCTTCCAAGTGTCCCAGGTAGCATGTAGCAGTCTACACAATGGGCGTCAATGGGAGGAGGTTTTTGTACAGCGGCTCTATAGGATTGTATCACCGTGGCCCCCTGTCCCCACGGTGGAAAAGCATCACACAAAAACCTGAAGTCTCTTTGGTTCTCTCCCCTCTCCTTCCCCCACCCAGCTTCTCCATATCTCAGCCTCCATCTCTCTCTGTGTGAGAGAGCAGCTGTTCAGGTCGGGCTGACTGACGGCTGAGCGGCCTCCGACCTGACTGCTGCTATTTGTGGGACAGCTAAGAAAAGAAGAACGGTGAGAAGGAAAAGGGAAGCTGGTGTTTGTTTGAAGATGTTCAGAGGGAGTGACATCTCTGCTGGTCACACCTCTTCATCCACCAGTAACCAGTGAACTGAGGAGACGTATTCACGTAGAGGATTTACATTCAACACTTAACATTGTGTTTATGTGAAAAGTGTCACTTTGTCACGATGAACCTACAGATAATTATTACTTGACTCCAGTGGCGGCTGGTGGAACATGTTCTAGGTAGGGCTGTGCCACATCCAATCAATTTCAGCAAACATCCCAGAATGATTTAATGCAAAAAAATTAAGCTATCAAACACGTATTACTACTTTGCAGTTAAATATTTAACCTTTATTCCAACATGAAAAAAAGCAGTAAATAACACTTTGATAAATACATCAGGACATCTTATTTATATATATATATATATATATATATATATATATATATATATATATATCAAATGGGTCTCTTATTTGTCATTTCCAATTTCTGGTTTCAACCGAAAGCGATCCTCGCTTGAACCGGAAGTTGAAACCGGTTGAACCTTCAACTTCCGGTTAGCCGGTTCAACCGGAATCGAGCAAATGACAAATAAGACTTAATTGTCTTAATTGTCATTTCCTCGCTCCTCGAACCGGTGTTCTGCGCCGCCATATTGACGGCCGTCCCTAAGCTCTAATGGAGCTCTGAGGAGCGAGGATCGAGGAGGGAGGAGGGACCTCGGAGGAGCCATGAGCGAGGACCCACGAGAACAGACTTCCAGGAAGTGTTTTAACGGCCGACACGCCCCCTCATTGTTCATCTGTGATGTGATTGGACGCTGCAGCCGATCGGATTGATGAGATTTTTTTCAACATGTAAACAGTGAAGACAGATCACAGAATAAACTCTAGTTTATATTTGATTAGTTTTCTGATTCAACATCTGGTTTAAATCTCGTTGCAGATAACATTTAGCTTAGATGCTATGACATGTAGCATGGGTCTGTTCACTGTGTTACATATGGCTGAAGTTTAATCAATAGTATCATTAAACTACATGAATATCAATAATAGTTTATGTCCCTTTAATCCTACTTAACATGGATGTTTTTTAGTGTCTAACAATGCAGCATACAACACAGTTATATCTAATTTTATTTGCTTTGTGTGTGTTGAATGTGAGAGCCTCTGTGTTGCATGTCTTGTTAGTACTTTACAGTATAAGAGTCTCCTGAATGATGATACTACTTATATTAATATTCTCTCTTCTGTCATTGTTTGTGCACGCATTGTAAAGGGTCAATATTGCATAACTTTGTGAATATTCAGTTCAGTTCAACATCTGCCTCTTGGGACTACAGATGTGTACTGTGCACTGTCCCTTATCAAATAAACCAATGAATACAAAATAATGACAGTAACCATGCTGAAAGACACCAGGAGCAGCTCCCCGGCCTCCTCTTCTCCATTCTGTGTTGACTTCACGTTTTAACCACCACACCTCAGTGCAGTCCCACACGGACCCTGTAGAGGTCAGTGCGTGATCACCTCTTCACCTTGATAAGCTGCACAACAGATTTGAATAACACGAGAGACTTGAGCACAGAGTGACACAGATGAGACACTGTAGAGGTAAAGAACGTCGTACGGGATGTATGAGCCTCAACATGTGAACACCTGCTTATTTATCTGAGCTGATCAGCGTTGTGGTGTTGCAGGAACGTCACTGATCTGTGGAGAGGCGGTTCCTGTTTCAACTAGTGGAGTTTGTCATGCTGTCTTCATTATAGCTGATGTTCTCCATCATTATTTTCTCGTCACATTAATGTAAGTCGCCTGTCATGCTGCTACAGACATGAACCCTCCTCGTCCATCCCTCCTCCCTGTCATCTCTTCCTGGTTTCTTCTTGAGGGTTTTGTGTAGCTGCTGAGGCTTTCTGAACCATTGTGCTCTACTGGAGGCACAGTAAAACACAGCTGAGTCTCCGGCCTCCACAGGGTGGATCTGCAGAGAGGAGCGAAGCACCGCAGGCCGGGACATGGTGTACTTGGAGTTGTTGAAAGGAGCTTCGATGCTCGCCGTGTCTTTACCATGAGAATATGTGACCAGCTGTATTCTCCTGCTGCTGCGTTGTCTGTACCAGTACATGTAGTAGTTATCCGTGGCATCTTGTTCACACTGCAGAGTTACAGCCGGGTCTCCTTCACGGCTGAATAAAGATGGAGGCTGCTGGATTTTTACACAGAAGGTGAAATCTGGGAAACAAGAAGAAAAAAAAGTAAACACACCATAACTACAAAAAACATCTTTCATTTAACTTCATTTAAATGTTCTTACTTAAGAAGATTAGAACTGCAACCCAGAAGACGGTCATTGTCGCAGTGATGTTATATTCAGAGTAAATAAACTCTATTGTCTTCTATCAGGCTGAGCAGCTGCAGGTGTAACTCGCTGTACTGCTACAATCAAACCTTCTGAATCATGCTCTGATCCTCCCCTTTTACCAGGAACGTCTTCATGTTGTTTCACAGGTTACAAAGAGCCTCAGTCTGCCAGTGGACACTGAGCAGCAACTGCAGGTTCAGAGTTCTCAGAGGTCTTTACAGGAGAGTGTTGCTAACAGACTGTTTCACATGAAACAATCAGATCGCTGCAACAAACGGAGAAAAGCTTCTCAGATTGTTGCGCTCTGTTGTTTACCAGCAAGCTCACATATATAATACGCATAAAAGAGAAACAAACTGGTGTCATAGTTTTTACATGAGGACATAATGATGAGTCATGCATTAGTTAGGCATCCAATGTCAAACTGTCCCAATAAACACTCAATGATTGCACTCAACTGCACTTTAAAATGTCGCTGTTTGTATTTTTATTGGTTCCTTTTGTGTTCAGTTCAATTTGTTTAATAAGATGTTGTAAATTAATTCCCTTTTTTATTTTTTAATTCAACAAGCAATTTGTTGCCTTTGAGCAGTTTAAAGAAGGCAGAACTGAGAACACTTTCAGATCTGTTTATTTATCGCAAACAATATCGTTATCACGATATTCAACAACATTTTGCTCGTATCATTCATTCCTTATACATAAAGTAGTCCCAGTGTGTCGTACCCTACTGGATCAATTACTATTCTTTCTTTATTGTTCCACTAATTTAATAGAAAAACCAAAGAAGCCACAGCTCCTTCCTGCCTGTGAGCCATCTGTGACACCCACCCAGACAGATATGTGTATGACTGTCTGGTCCGTGTGCATCACTGTGACTGGCAGCACAGTAGTAGGTGCTGCTGTCATTCAGGAGCAGCTCGGTGATTTGGAGAGAGAAGCTGTTCTTGGAAGTGTCGATGGACGACTGGAAGTGCCCCACGGTTCGGTCGTACTGTTGGGTGAGGAACTCCAGTGGACCTCCGTAGTGGGTTTGTCGGTACCAGAACATGGTGTAGCTGACCATGCTCAACCCTGGACCCATGTTGCACACGAAGTTCACTGTGAGTCCCTGGTGGGACGTCTGTTCTCCAGACTGAAGAACTACAAGCGTGAGACCTGCAGCACACGAAGGATGGTGTTTTACTGTGCCTCACCTCGATGTACAGAACTGTGAACTCACATAAATATACGACGTGTAACTGTGTGTTAGTGAGCACATCCATTATGAGTTAACACACAAAACCCACCTGAGTGTAAAAGAAGCGACAGATAAAGGACTGTGGTAAACATGTCAGCGATGAGCCTCCTGCAGCTGAATGAGTCACGCATCGCTCTGTTCAGCACAAATATACCACGAGGTCACGTGATCACATGACAGAACTGGGAACGACTGTTATTCACAATCACTGACTATGAAATGAGACTTTGGAGTCTGTCTTGTGATTTTAGACTGAGGTTGCATCTGAAACAGTATTTAGAACATCATCATCAATGTAAATATACCTTAAAAACTGAGACATTCTTTTGATAGTGTTCACGGTATAAGGTGATGCTTCTCTGCTACTCAGTGCTAAGATAAACTGGAATGTATAAATGCTTTTTAAATCATGAATTTATCACAAAACATAGATTAAAAGTATAATTTATTGTCTTGTGTCCTCTAATCTCTTGTGTCGTCCTTTTTTTAAGTTAATGTAATGACGACGCTCCAGTTTTTTAATCATGTAATAGAATGTTTGAACATGATTTTATTTGTGCTGAAACAGTCAACTACTCTGTTTATTGATCGACAGAAAATTAACTGACAACTATTTTAATAATTGCTTAATATTTACTAATTTTCAGAACTGTATCATAGTTAAATGGCTTCATGTTTTGGACTGTCGGTAGGAAATTGACAATTAATTAAGCGAACAAACAAATGAAAGAATATTTGATAATGAAAATATTTTTTTATGCATTGTGCATATTTCGATTCGCACCGTGGGGATATTTAATATGTCATTTTTTTATATTTTCCTACTTTGTACAGCAACTACTTTATAACAATTTGGAATGAACGAGGTTTCCTGAACACACCTGTGGAGTGGTGGGCCTTGGTGGAACGTGATTGGTCAATCCTGATGAGGCCGTCTTCTTAAACGGACTTTGCCCCGCCCACTCTGTTCCGCCACGCTGGCCGTCCACTTCTCACCAGGACTACTACAGGAATCATTTAGTGTATTAAACCTCCATAAACATGTACTACAGTCTGTGTGAGTCGGTTCTCCTGTCTCTTCTCTCCTCAAAGACGTCACTCAAAGATGACGACATCACTGACAGGTGAGTTGATGTTTCTACTTTGTTTACTGTGTTTGTAGTCTTGGCTTAACGAACACGTGGCAAAGCTAACGTCGACCTATGTGCAACATTTTTATTGGAATTGACAATGATTGTGGATTTGCTGAACATCATTTTAATTTCGTTTGAGTGGTGATGGTTTGGTGACAATATGAACGCTCCTGTGTGAGTATCGAAGTGTTTATTCACCTTCATGGCACCTTTCTAAGGCAGTAGTTTTGGGTTAGGGTTACTCTGTTCTGAAAGGTGACAAATTGTTGTTTGTGTCCATTTTAATAATAAATAAATAGCACTGCAATACGATAATATTTATGGAAGCCCATTCCCGCCAGCAAAAAAAAAAAAAAAAAGATCAATAAAAAAAAAAAGAATAAAAAAAAATAGTAACTTAAAAAAAAAAAAAATGTAATTCACAAAAAAAAGAAGAAAAATAAATAAATAAATTAATTCACAAAAAAAGAAATATATATATATATATATATATATATATATATATCTTTTTTTTTTTTACTTTTTCTCTGTCAGCAAAAAATAAAAAATAAAAAGATGTTTCCAGTTGCTGTTTATTGGTCGCCACCTCAGCCACATTGGTTTCATTCTTTATACTCCAGAGCTGCTTCTTGCTTAACATTCTATTCAAGGGTGCGTTTGCTCAGTACAATCCATGTGAAACATCATCTGTATTTCATGTGTTGTAAAGCCACGTTTTAAAGAAGTCTTCAATGTACTCACAATCCATTCATATGTCATAGCTGCTTCTATGACTGTTGTGTTAAAGTATCTCATAATTTCGACTTTCTATAGCAACTGGAAACATCTGGTCAGTGTTATGGTTACAGATGGATGCACCAAAAGTTTTTTATTTTTTTTGTGGAAAAAAATTATTAGAATTATTGTTATTTATTTTGTGGGTGGATTTTCTTTTTCTTTTTTTTTTTGTGAATTACATTTCTTTTTTATTTTTTTTAAGTTACTATTTCTTTATTTCTTTATTTTTTTTGTGATCTTATTTTCCTTTTTTTTGTGATCTTTTTTTTTTTTTGCTGGCGGGAATGGGCTTCCATAAATATTAGATCTCTCCAGTGGCGGCTGGTGGAAAATGTTCTTGGTAGGGCTGTGCCACATCCAATCAATTTCAGCAAACATCCCAGAATGATTTAATGCAAACAAATTAAGGTATCAAACGCGCATTACTACTTTGCAGTTAAATATTTAACATTTATTCCAACACGAAAAAAAGCAGTAAATAACACTTTCACAAACACGTCAGGACATCTTATTTTAGTCACCCTCACAGGGAATTCAGTATAATATAATATATATAACATATAATAATATTCTGTATAATATAATAATATATATATATATCATATAATATTCTGCATAATATAATAATATATATATCATATAATATTCTGTATAATATAATAATATATATGTCATATAATAATATTCACTATAATATAAAACACACACACACACACACACACACACACACATACATATATATATATATATATATAATAATATATATATATATATATAACTATATATCCATTTCTCAGACAGGTGCTTCATGTCCCTCACTCCCTAACTGTCCATGCTGGTTCTGTCCCCGTTGTTTTAAAAAGATAAATAAGTTATTATCATGACGTCATCCAGCTAGTCAAACCTGTCTGGTGTACAGCTAGTAGAGAAGCTTCATGTACTGCTTCTCTTTCCTGCTAGTCTGCTGTCTGATTGTGAGGTCAGGCTGATCTGGGATCAGCTCTTTCCGTAGTTTCTCCTCTCAGTTCTCCTCTCAAACGGGTCTTGGAGGAGTAGTGCTCACACTGGCGCTCTCCTGTAGAGACTTCTCCTGACGAGAACGCGCAGCTTGGGGCAGGAAAAAAACTGCCCCAAGCTGAATCTATTTGAGGACGCTGATTGGCTGAATTGTATGTCACTCATTTATATCTTTACTCATCATTGGCTAAACTGCTTTATAGACCCGCCTCTTTGGGGCAGTTTTTCCAGCGCCCCAGCCAGCTGAGACGTGCACACACAGAGAGGAAGAGCAGACAGGCAGAGAGGACAAGCAGGAAAAGCATATATTTACCGCAGATATCATATTTTACACATATTACTGGGTGATTCCATGTTTCAAAAACACAAATATTGACAATTTGTATAGTTTATTTTTATTTTAAATTTTATTTTTATTTATATTTTTATTTTTATTTTTATTTTTATTTTTTGTAGCTCTAGGGGGGGCGGCGCCCTAGCGCCCTCTATGGACCAGCCGCCACTGGATCTCTCTATAAATTAATGTCATAATTGAACACACACTGTGCAATATGTAAATAGTAGTCGAGCCTTTCATTGTCACAACTCAAGTCTCAGTTGGCTGTATACATAAACCCTTCTGTGCATAGATGAACATTGGTATTTATTACATGATTACAAGTTTTGCATTGCAGGTGTATTACAGATGACCTGTATAGGCCTGTACAGTAGAGTCTGTTGTCTTACTTATGCCTGTTTACATATATGTTTAAGTTTGCTTATTTGCTGAGTTTATAAGTTTTGCTTCGTTCTGTTTGTTTTCGTATTCTTATGCAAATGTGCTCTCCTTGTGCATAACGAGAGCTACTGAGTCAACTTTCAGTCTCAGGATCATGAACATGAGAACATGAGAGAAAGAAACAGAGCAGGGTTTTTAGTGAGGGGCTGACATGAAACCACATCACTGTGTACTGGCAGCGCAGAAATACACAGCCGAGTCTGATGGATTCACACTGGGAACGATCAGAGCTCCTGTTTGGATGTCTTGTCTTGTCATCTCGAACCGATCTTTAAACTGCTTCTCATAGGTGGGGTCACTGCCAGTGTAGCCGTATCCAATTAAATGAATCAGACCGCTCTGTGTTTGCTGGTACCAGAGCATTACGTTAAGATTGCTGTCATTATGTTTGCATTTAATTTCTACCCTGGCTGTGTCGCTGACTATTCTGGGACGAGATGGCTCAAACGTCACACTCTTCACTTGATCTGTGGGGGAAACAGATTTAAAAAGCAGTTGATACAGAAAACATTCATATAGTTGCCGTATTTAGTTTGTTACGTTTGCAGTTAATTACATTACATGGAAGCAAGATGAGAAGGAATCCGATCACAGTTGGAGACATCCTCCCGTCCTTCAGTGAGAGTCTGTAAAGAGACGCGCTGCCTCATGTGAAGAGGGTTTTTAGTGAGGGAGTGGCATCAAACCACATCACTGTGTACTCGCAGCGCAGAAATAAACAGCCGAGGTCGACAGGTTTGCTTTGCGTACAGTCAGAGCTCCTTTCACTGTGTCTTCTCTTGTCAGCTCGAATTGTTCTTTGAACTGACCCTCATAGTTTGGGGGGCTGGTCCCGTATCCGTACCCAATGAGGGTCATGGACGTAGAGTCCTGTCTTTGCTGGTACCAGAGCATTACTACAAGGTTAGCATCATCATGGCTGCACTTAATGTGGACCTCAGTGCTCTCCTCCACTATCTGGGGAGGAGACGGTTGAAATGTAACAGCGCTCACCTGACCTGTGGACAAAAGCAGAGTTTGGACGGAACTGTAAGTGAAGCAACAGACAAAAAGACCATACAGTATTTATATTACTTATGCAACATGATTTTAGCATTTTAAACAAGTAGTTCCCTGTCAGATTCTTGATCAAATGTTAGATCTTACATGAAAACCAGATGAAGAGGAAAGCCAATGTGTGCACAGGTGACGACATCGTCAGACACGACTGTGAGTAAAGCTTCTCTCTGAGAATGAAGTCAGAGTAATGAGGGAAGGCATTGTGTCTGTTAGTGCATCACTATGTTCTCTAACAGCTTCATGCCAGGTGCTGTACCTCCACCTGTTGGTGGAATCTATTCAGGACAGTCATTTGTATCCTTTCTTTCACCTTCCTCGTATCCATTTGATATAACTTAACATCTATAGTTAAAGTCAGTGATATGATCTCCTCCACAGTGTGGTTGACGTCCTTCATATGATGTTTTTAATGTGAGTCAGGTGTCTCTGCTCTGTGTGTTTGTCACTGTGCAGACCTGCAGCACTCGTCTGTCGTCTGAACGCTGGTTACCGTCAGAGACCTTCCACTTCACTGCCCGAAGGGGAAAAGAATGAAAAGACAACGAGCCAACACTTGAGATCTGTGTGGAGGAAAGTGACGTCATAGTTTCTGTCGCGTTAAATAGAGGAAAGAGTCGACAAGACTCATGAAGGAGCAGCTGTGTTTGTGATCTTTACGTCAGTGTTCAGTCGATTCATACGTCCTTCGTTGTCTCCCACATTACTTTCATGCTGTCGTCCTCTCAGAGATGGAAACCAACGACAGCTGAAACACGCCGCTGTCTTCATGGAGCAGCTTCGGTTGGAGGCAGCTGCGTGTCTGATACTGATATAGCTTTTTGTAAAGCAGCCAGAGGAGTTGTACCACTGTGCTGCCTCGCTGCACAGAAGTACTCTGCACTGTCTGCCGGGTTCATGTTGGAGACAACAAGCTGAGCTCGGCCCGTTGAGTGGCCTGTGATGTTGAAACGGGCTTCAAAGTTCTTCTCCAGGTTTGAGTTTTCATAAAAAAGCAGTCCGATCAGCTCCATGGCTGCTGACCGGTGCCGGTACCAGAGCATGTAGGGGTAGTTGTTGTCGCCATGATAACAGCCAAGACGGGCTTCTTCTTGTTCAGGTTTCATCAACATTTCTTCTGGTGATTGTTGGATTAAAAGTGATGATATCACAATGTCTAGAGGACAAAAAGAAAACCAGTGACGGTGAACAGAGAAGTGTTGTTAGTGTCGTAAGGAGTTACAAACGTCTCATGACTCTTACCTGAGAGCAAAGACAGAGAAAAAACCCACAAGACGAGCGTTTTGAACATCCTCATGGAGACGTGATGTTCTCTGTGGAGACTCAAACCTTAGCTGTGACTTAAGCAGAGACATCAATGAAAATACATTAGTGTGAAATCTGCCTTCATCGTACGTTTGTAATGAGGAAGGAGGAGCTTCCGGACATCTTCATGTCGGTGTGTTTTCACGGCTCATTCACACAGAGATGACCTGAGGGAGTCCGTTAAACATGGAGTTCAAACACTCTTACGACGGTGAACAATCTATTCTTGTGACTTCATTTGCAGAATAGAGAGAGCTGATCAGCAGAAGATGACGTGAATCAACGACTGGGATATTTCTCTCTTTAACTTTGACTTCTTACTGCACATAGTAAAGGGAACCCTCACATATTCTAATGAATTAACCTTCATCACAGGCATTGTTCAGCAGGTTGAGACGGTGTCACATGGTTTCTCTGGTTTCCTGTTGGTGTGACGATATCTGGATCTTTATGAGGTTTTTGTATGAGAGCCTCACTGTCTTCATTACTGTGCCTATACTGGCTGCTCCGAAATATTCTCCGCTGTCTTCAGGGTGACTCAGGTTCAGGAGGTGAAGATGAACTGTTTTCTCTCCATCTCCACTCACGTTAAAGCGGCTTTTAAACAGCGGCTCAACCGTACGAGCTTTATAATAAATGTAGGCAATGAGCTTCAGGGAAGTGTCTCCTGCTGAGCGCTGGTACCAGAGAATAGTGTCATATCTCGGGATTTCATGTCTGAGGCTCAGGATGACCTCATTATTTGGTTCCCAAAACAGTTCAGTTGGAGTCTGAAACACTTGTCTTTCTTCACTGAGGTGAACTCCTGTGAAGAGATGGAGACAGTATTGAATCATTGTGCTCTGGGAATTGATTACACAGTGGGAAACAACATGAAAGCATATGAGACCGTTGAAATATTTAACCTTGATATGTTTTGAGAGTTGATTCCAAATGAAGTAGAAAAAGTGTCTTCATGAATGTACAATACCTTTAATCCACAACACAGTGATGACGGTAACACAAAGATGAGACGGCATCATGTTGAATGTGAAGAACCAACGGGGATCTCTGCAGAGCTTAGTGGATCAGAAGGAGGGACAGGAAGTGATGTAGAGGAAGTCAGAGCATCGATCAACACTTCATTCAGTCTGTCTGGTGTTCCCTGAACAACAGGAGGAGGAGCCTGTGAAAGTAACTCAACATATGACAACATGTGACATATTGATACATGTGACATATTGATACATATTGATACATGTGACATATTGATACATGTGACATATTGATACATATTGATACATGTGACATATTGATACATGTTGATACATGTGACATATTGATACATGTTGATACATGTGACATATTGATACATGTTGATACATGTGACATATTGATACATGTTGATACATATGACATATTGATACATGTTGATACATGTGACATAGTGATACATGTTGATACATGTGACATATTGATACATGTTGATACATGTGACATATTGATACATGTTGATACATGTGACATATTGATACATGTTGATACATGTGACATATTGATACATGTTGATACATATGACATATTGATACATGTGACATATTGATACATGTTGATACATGTGACATATTGATACATGTGACATATTGCTACATATTGATACATGTGACATATTGATACATATTGATACATGTGACATATTGATACATGTTGATACATGTGACATATTGATACATGTTGATACATATGACATATTGATACATGTTGATACATGTGACATAGTGATACATGTTGATACATGTGACATATTGATACATGTGACATATTGATACATGTTGATACATGTGACATATTGATACATGTGACATATTGCTACATATTGATACATGTGACATATTGATACATATTGATACATGTGACATATTGATACATATTGATACATGTGACATATTGATACATATTGATACATGTGACATATTGATACATATTGATACATGTGACATATTGATACATATTGATACATGTGACATATTGATACATATTGATACATGTGACATATTGATACATATTGATACATGTGACATATTGATACATGTGACATATTGATACATATTGATACATGTGACATATTGATACATGTTGATGCATGTGACATATTGATACATATTGATACATGTGACATATTGACACATATTGATACATGTGACATATTGATACATGTGACATATTGATACATGTGACATATTGACACATATTGATACATGTGACATATTGATACATATTGATACATGTGACATATTGATACATATTGATACATGTGACATATTGATACATATTGATACATGTGACATATTGATACATATTGATACATGTGACATATTGATACATGTGACATATTGATACATATTGATACATGTGACATATTGATACATGTTGATGCATGTGACATATTGATACATATTGATACATGTGACATATTGACACATATTGATACATGTGACATATTGATACATGTGACATATTGATACATGTGACATATTGATACATATTGATACATATTGATACATGTGACATATTGATACATGTGACATATTGATACATGTGACATGTTGATACATGTGACATATTGATACATGTGACATATTGATACATATTGATACATGTGACATATTGATACATGTGACATATTGATACATGTGACATGTTGATACATGTGACATATTGATACATATTGATACATGTGACATGTTGATACATGTGACATATTGATACATGTGACATATTGATACATATTGATACATGTGACATATTGATACATGTGACATATTGATACATGTGACATATTGATACATGTGACATGTTGATACATGTGACATGTTGATACATGTGACATATTGATACATGTGACATATTGATACATGTGACATATTGATACATATTGATACATGTGACATATTGATACATGTGACATATTGATACATATTGATACAAGTGACATATTGATACATGTGACATATTGATACATGTGACATATTGATACATATTGATACATGTGACATATTGATACATAGGACTGCCCAGAAAAGGTGCCTGCTGACTTGAGGTTGCTTCAGTTCCAGAATATGAAGGGAAGCATTTAGAGCTGCAACGATTAGTCGACTAATCGATAAAAATCGATTGACAGAGAAAAAGATGGCAGACTGATTTGATAGTCCATTAATTGTTAAAGTAGTTTATCATGCGAAAAAATGGCAGAAAATGCTGTTTTCAGCTTCACAAATATGGAGATTTCCTGCTTTTCTCTGTTTATATTCATATTAAACTAAATATCTTTGGGTTTTGGACATTTTATTTATTAATCGATTTAATAATAGTTATTTCCAGCGAATGAGTCAGTTGTTACTTGTGAGGAAAAAACAAAAGAGAAATCTAATCATCATGTAGAGATCTGACATGGAGTGTGAGTTACTCCAAAGGACATAAAGTGCATTAATATTGAAGTTATGACAGAGTCACTGAACTGAGTCACATTTAATGAGAAGTAAACATGAGGTAGAAAGGAGGAGGGGCTTCATGAAGTTTACTATCAAACTAATACGTATACGCTCCTTAAATCATTTGTTATGCTTTTAACTGATTTCATTATGTTTACATGTTTTACTGTAATACAATACCTTGTTAAAATACATGAGACCAGTAAAAGAGAAACACAGTTGTATTCGCTATTAATGATGTGATTACATCAAACCAAAGTACAACCACATCAGCAGGTGTCTGGCAGCAGTTTATTCCACGTCTTATTATAAACCACTGATGAGAGAAGACGGTGCAGAGTTTTTGTAAAGTTCAGAGGGGGTTTATGTCAGCGTGCTTCTCTTGCTGCACAGTAGTAAACTGCACTGTGCTCTTGTTTAAGTGTGACTATTAGAGAGCCGTTCTTTGCTGTAGTTCCTCCCAAATCTCCAGAGATATTAAAATCATCTTTATATGGCTTTTCCATTGTGACCGCTTTGTGGTACAAGTATCCAATGAGTTTCATAGCGGTGTCTCCAGGTGACCGCTGGTACCAGAGCATCACATAGTAGTCAGTTCTGTCATGGCTGCAGAAGATCTGCACCTTGTCTCCAGGTTTAGTGATGAGATCAGAGGCAGACTGACGGACGTCTAGACCCAGACAACCTCCTGGACAAAGAATGAAAAGAAAGAAGTCATTCATTGAAATGAAACCATTTCCACATCCAGAGGAGCTAGGCCTAAGTGTTATTGAACTAGTTATTACCGGCTACGCAGCAGAAAAAGAGAAACCAGATCATTTTGACCTCCTCAGTATGAAGCAGTTACTCAAAAGTCCCGAGCTGATCTGACAATGTGTTTTAGGGATTGAAGTTGTCGGGATCGGGCATCAGACCACACTGACTCTCACCATCAGCAGTAGAAATCAACCGACTCTGCAGAATTGCCGGAGGTTTGAAAAAGAAAGTGTCTAAATAGCACTCTTCCTGTATGCTGGCTGGCAAACCTAATGGTATCAACTCAGGAGCCGCTGGCTGGGAGGAGCCTGATTACGTTTTCAATGCCATACATGTTGATAAAGGAAGTTAAGGAAGTGGTTTTTGTATGAAGGAGAAAGAAAGAACAGTCACTGTGCTAAGCTGGCTGCACAGTAGTAAACTGCACTGTGCTCTTGTTTAAGTGTGACCATTAGAGAGCCGTTCTTTGCTGTTGTTCCTCCCAAATCTCCAGAGAAGTTAAAATGTTCTTCATATGGCTTTTCCAGTGTCACCATTTTGTAGTTCAAATATCCAATGAGTTTCATAGCGGTGTCTCCAGGTGACCGCTGGTACCAGAGCATCACCCTGTAGTCCGTTCTGTCATGGCTGCAGAAGATCTGCACCTTGTCTCCAGGTTTAGTGATGAGATCAGAGGGAAACTGACGGACATCTAGACTCAGACAACCTCCTGGGAAGAGAAAGAGATGTTATTTACACTATAGATAGAAAGTTAAAGTTAAAACATTTCCATATTTTAAATAATGAGTTATTACCTGACAGACAGCAGAGAACTAGAAGGCAGATCATTGTATCTTCATTAATATCGAGGATATCAAGTCTATAGATTACATCTACAACATGTGACTTTGTAGATGTCAGTTTCTGATCACACTGATTGTTACCGTTTGTGATGAGAATCTACTGATGGCTCTTCTGAGAGGACTGAGGTTTAAAGAGGAGGAGGAAGTGATGAAGAAACACCATCACTGACTGCACTAGTTGGCCAAGATGAGAACTTCAAAGTGAAAGCATCTCACTGGGAGGAGTTGTCCTCTGAGTAAAGACTCATCTTTATATTTCTGTGACTTGTGGAGCTGCATTAACAGTCTACACACTGCGACGCAGAATAGATTCATTGATGGGCTTCAAAACAAACAATGTGACGGATGAACTCGTGTGTTTAACAGATGATGTTACTGAACCAGCACTGTGTGTTTATACCAATGTGTGTGCGACTCCTGGTGGCAGCAAAGAGAACATGTTGTCTTGTGTGAAGGCTGGAGGATAGCCTCTGATGGTAGTGGTTTCTCAGTAAGTTGGTTTTATATCATTCTTTCCTGGTTTTTAAATATACAACACACCTAATAAACTGAAGCAATGAGGTAGAAACAGACTGACAATAGTTAATGTTGATGTGATTGCATCAAACCAAAATACAACCACATCAGCAGGTGTTTGGGAGCTTCTCTGATAAAGTTGTGCAGAGTTTTTGTAAAGTTCAGAGGGGGTTTATGTCAGCGTGCTTCTCTTGCTGCACAGTAGTAAACTGCACTGTGCTCTTGTTTAAGTGTGACTATTAGAGAGCCGTTCTTTGCTGTAGTTCCTCCCAAATCTCCAGAGAAGTTAAAATGTTCTTCATATGGCTTTTCCAGTGTCACCATTTTGTAGTTCAAGTATCCAATGAGTTTCATAGCGGTGTCTCCAGGTGACCGCTGGTACCAGAGCATCACATAGTAGTCAGTTCTGTCATGGCTGCAGAAGATCTGCACCTTGTCTCCAGGTTTAGTGATGAGATCAGAGGGAGACTGACGGACATCTAGACCCAGACAACCTCCTGGACAAAGAATGAAAAGAAAGAAGTCATTCATTGAAATGAAACCATTTCCACATCCAGAGGAGCTAGGCCTAAGTGTTATTGAACTAGTTATTACCGGCTACGCAGCAGAAAAAGAGGAACCAGATCATTTTGACCTCCTCAGTATGAAGCAGTTACTCAAAAGTCCCGAGCTGATCTGACAATGTGTGTGTCACAGAGTTTTAGGGATTGAAGTTGTCGAGATCGGGCATCAGACCACACTGACTCTCACCATCAGCAGTAGAAATCAACCGACTCTGCGGAATTGCCGGAGGTTTGAAAAAGAAAGTGTCTAAATAGCACTCTTCCTGTATGCTGGCTGGCAAACCTAATGGTATCAAATCAGGAGCCGCTGGCTGGGAGGGGCCTGATTACGTTTTCAATGCCATACATGTTGATAAAGGAAGTTAAGGAAGTGGTTTTTGTATGAAGGAGAAAGAAAGAACAGTCACTGTGCTAAGCTGGCTGCACAGTAGTAAACTGCACTGTGCTCTTGTTTAAGTGTGACTATTAGAGAGACGTTCTTTGCTGTTGTTCCTCCCAAATCTCCAGAGATATTGAAATGCTCGTCTTTATATGGCTCCTCCATTTGAACAGCTTGGAAATTCAAATATCCAATGAGTTTCATAGCGGTGTCTCCAGGTGACCGCTGGTACCAGAGCATCACCCTGTAGTCCGTTCTGTCATGGCTGCAGAAGATCTGCACCTTGTCCCCAGGTTTAGTGATGAGATCAGAGGCAGACTGACGGACATCTAGACCCAGACAACCTCCTGGACAAAGACAGGAAATAGTGCATCGTGATAGGTTATGCATTTGAAATAGATGAAGCCTTTGTCACCTTCATAAGAACCAATTGTATTTGAACTGTTTTTACCTGTTAGGCAACATAAAAAAAGAAAACGGATCATTCTGACTTCCTCAAATTAAAGCAGTTACTAAAAAGCCTTTAAATGGATTATCCAAAGTATTTATCTTTAGAGTTTTAGAAGTTTAAGTTGCTGACGTTCAGATGAAGCCGACTGTTACTGTGAGCAACATCTACTGATTCCTCTACTGAGGTCTGCAAAGGGAAGTGAAGATGAAACAGCATCACTGGCAGAGACGATGGCATCAAACCAAGAGCAGCTGGCTGGGAGGGGTCTGTTCAGGCTCTTATTCAAAGCCATGAATATTGATAAAAGTTGGTTCAGAGTTCTTGTATAGCGTAGAGCGGCTCTGCAGTCAGTGTGCGTAGCTAGCTGCACAGTAATAAAGTGCACTGTGCTCCGGGGCCTTTAGCTTGTCTATGAACAGAGAACCGTTCTTTGCTCTTCCTCCGCTCATATCTCCGGTGATGTTGAAATGTTCATTGAAGGACTCCTCCTGTTCTATGGTGCTGTAATACACATGTCCGATGCGTTTCAGAGCTCGGTCTCCAGGGGACTTCTGGTACCAGTACATCTGTGTGTAGTCGGTCTTTTCATGGCTGCAGACCAGCTGGACTTTGTCTCCGGGTCTTCTGAGAAGTTCTGGAGGAGTCTGGTCGACCTTAACACTCAGACAAACACCTAGAAAGAAAGAGAAAGAGTAAACCGTGTGGAAACTATGGATACAATGAGTATTCCTGGAGGAATGAAGGGATTACCAATGATCCAAGATAAATGGATTAATGTTGGCATGTTGGCCTCCTGTCTGAATGAACACAGAACACTGAATGGCTTTACAAACCTGACTTGCACAGTTTACTATGGACTCTTTTATCAATGCCCTCCTCTGTCAACCAGCTCCATTAAATCTCACAGTGTTGAATGAGTATTTCTGCAGCTCCAGCTCCACCTACTGGAATGATATCAAATTCAACATTTGGTTTCTAATACACTCGAATGTATTGAGAACCAGTTTTTGTTCAGGTGCTTATACTTGTCACATCACTGTGTTTGCTGACGGCACAAAAATACACACCGCCGTCCTCAAGCTGCAAGTCTTTCACAACAAGAGCCCCGCTCGCTATGCTGTCTTTGACAGCTGAGTATTTGGTTTGAGGGAGCCCCCCGTAGTCTGGCTGTCCACCAAAAGCTGTGTAGACCACGAGGGTCATGGTCTCTCCTGGACGCTGTCTGTACCAGTACATCTGGCTGTGACCGGCGTCTTTGTTGTGGCTGCAGTTCATCTCTGCAGATTTGGAAACATAACTCCAATTGATTTCAGGGTATTGGGTCACATCCTGGCACTGACCTGTGTGGAGAAAATACAAACATTCTGTTCATTTCAAAAAGTTAAATGAACAGTAACAGTAGTTTGCTTTATGAATCACATGTACGCAAAACCAGGTAAAAACATGTCACTGAAAGACAATCATCCCCGTTTTATAGTCCGCTGCATAAACACACCAGGTCTCCATCAGCCCATGTGTCCATTGTAAATACACCAGGTACCAATAAACCATTACACACCGTACAAACATGTCAGTGTGTGATGTTGTACCTTGAAGCAACAGAGACGAGACTACAAATGTGATGAGAGCTTGAGTCATCGTAGTGATCCTGTTAACATGAGAAGCAGACATGAGTCTCTTTTTATAACGGGGGGTGGGAGGTTAAAGACATCGCTCTGCAGAAAGGACCTCCCATTATGTTCTCTGATCTTAATCAGAAGAAAGACCAACATTGGTTAGAATGGCGTATTCCAGGTGCACAGGGCTGAGAGCTTTAATACGGAGATAAAAGGATGTGTGAGGAGCTTTTTGTACTGAGGAGCAGTGATCTGTAGCACTGTGTAACCTAGCAGCACAGAAGTACACGGCACTGCTGTTCAGGCCGAGGCCTTCAACTGTTAACGTGCAGGTTTGGTCTTTATCGGCACTCCCATTCATCTTCACACCCAGTCCAGCCTCTTGGTTTGCATTGGTTTTATACATGTGTCCCAGGAACTGCAGTTTCTTATCCCTGGTCTGTTTGTACCAGAGGATTCGATCGTAGTTCTGAATACTGTGTGAGCAGCTGATTGTGGCTGTTTCTTCGGGTTTGTTGTACATGTCAGCTGGAGTCTGGTGGACCTGGTCGCTGAGAGAGGAACCTGTGGTCAAATGGAATAACATCAAATGTGAAACAGTGCAAAAACAGCTGAAATAGCAGCAGCAAAAGAGACCGCATGTACACAAGCAAATGTTAACAGATTTGACAGAAAACTTGAATTAAACAAGTATTAGTGCATTACCTGACACCAGCAAAGATCTAAAAGTAATGCAAAGGAAGACGATGTACATGTTGTGTGTTTTCTGGATGTTTGGTGATATTGCAGAAAATGAGATCTAAATAAATAAGATCCCCACTTTGTTGTTGCAATGACTGAAGCAGTTCTACAGAGAACTTCCAGCCTCCTCCGTTGAGTAAACCCTCCCAAGTCATTAGTGGGCGGTGTCATTGTGCAAATAACTTAACTTTACACAACACCGTCCCGGTTCAGTATGAAGATCTGAGTAAAGATGTACTGAGGAAGGAGCACAGGTGTGAGGAGCTGTGAGCTGTTATACGATGTGTGAGGAGGTTTATGTACTGAGGAGCAGTGATCTGTAGCACTGTGTAGCCTAGCAGCACAGAAGTACACGGCACTGCTGTTCAGGGCGAGTCCTTCGATTCTTAATGTGCAGGTCTGATTCTTATTTGCACTCCCTTCTATCTTCACACCCAGTGTCTCTGTGCTTCCATAAGTTGCATACATGTAGCCCAGGAGCTGGAGCTGCGTATTGTTGAGTTGCTTGTACCAGAGGATTTGATCGTAGCCCTGAATACTGTGAGAACAGTAGATTTCGGCGGTTCCTTCAGGTTTGGTGAACATGTCAGCCGGAGTCTGGTGGACCTGGTCGCTGAGAGAGGAGCCTGTGGAAACAGCATCAACGAAAAACAAGTTACAATCACGGTCCTCATGAATGTAAAAGTAAAAGAACGCTCAACAGGCGTTTTAGATGATGGACCTGTGAGAATTACCTGACACCATTAGGACATTAAGGGCTATGCAGAAGACAGAGATCATCTTGTTTTATGACTGAACATCTTTGTTATTGGTACTGTCACTGGATGCAGCTTCTACTGAATATTGCTGTAAGCCCTCCCATCAGGAAACATGTTTTTAGTTGGGTGGTGGTGTGTTGCATAATATTCCGTGAGCTGCCGCTACACACCACAGACGTACTGTAGTGCCACCTTATGACAGGAAACAAGATAACAGAGACCTGAGACGAACCCTGAGGGTCGGGCGTAACAATACATCATCACTACACAGAGTTATGTTTGTGTGTTGGAAGTACAGCAGACGTTTGGCTGTAATGGAGGGAAGCAGTACATGTTTATGTATTTCATCACATGAGACGGTTAGGACAGTTCATGTGTTCACTTTACATTACGTGAGTAAACCAATAATGCAAATTACAATCTGTTGTTCATAATGCATCAATTTATTAAAGTCATTCTGATCACATAAACAAAGCACAAATACTGTAAGTACATAGTACGTATGAAGGTAAGAAATGTTGGTAATAATTCAAAATATTCTAAATATTGGCCTGTATGACAAACTGTATGCCAAAGACATTTCATATTTGGATGTTTGCCTCTTCATACATTCGTTATGCATTAACATGGTTCATGGTTCTTCCCTACATACGTAAAAAGTGGATAAATGTAAACAAAGAAAGCAACATAGTGTGAGTTTGTTCTTTCTTTCGTGATGATTCTTGTATTCTTTAAAGTATTCTTTATTTCTCACTTCTCAACCGTGATGGTGAGCTAAGACAGCTTTTCACGTCACTCGTGACAATATTCACGATAATGGAATGTGGAGTACATGTGGTGTTACGTTCATTATGACATTATCAATTCTGTAAGAAACATTGAGCGGCCACATGTTGAATTAGCTCCTAATAATACAATGCTAACAAAGTCTTTAAGTGCAGTTAACAGTCATCAGCCTCAGTGTTGGTCCAGAGCTCCCTCTGTAGTGCACCAAAGAAACACTTCTCTTCTCTTCACATGAGTATTTGTGCAGCTGTCTAAGTCACCTGCATCACTGTGTTGACTCACAGCACAGAAATACACTCCACTGTCCTCAGGCTGCAGCTTCTCCACTGTCAGAGATCCAGTCTGAGCGTCGCTCTTTGTTGCAGGAAATCTGTCCTCACTGAAGCCACTTTCATATGCATGTGGAGGACTTGGAGTCGTGAAAACTATTTGCCTCATTCCCTCCCCTGGCAGCTGTCTGTACCAGTACATCTGTCGGTGTGAGATGTCCTTAGTGTGACTGCAGTTCATCGTGGCAGACCGACCCTCCATCCTCCACAGCAGAGGGGTCTGGATGACATCACTCCCATCAGTTAGACCTGTGAGGGTAAAAAATATCACATGTCATGTTACAGGACCACCACCAACAACATACAATCATGAGTATGAATGTAGAGATAAACAGCTGCTCCTCATAATGTACAGTACCTACAACCCAGAGCAGAGCTGCAGAGAGTTGGATCAGACCAGCTGTGATCATTATTGTGTTCTGAACAAAGTGAACTTAGAGACCAGAGTCACTGTCAGTCTGTGTGATGGAGGTGTGACGTTACAGATGTGAAAGGTTACAGCAGGGAGTGTCTCTGTACTGTACCATGTTCAGTGGTTGTGCTTGAGGTCCCCCTACAGTACAGCAGATAAATAGACTCACTAACAGATGTGCCAACAGTGCACTGAGGTTTTCACATGTTTCTGTATCACCGTGTTCACTGACAGCACAGAAGTACAAGCCAACAACGTCCCTCTGTGAGCGTCAGGCTTGGTGGCTGAATATTTCCCGCCTCTGAAGGCTGGTTCATACGTATGTTCAGTCTTTGTAAAAGTGAAGACTGCTAGTTGAATTGCTGTCTGTACCAGTACATCTGGAAGTACGGAGCACCTTTAGTGTGTCTGCAGGTTATTGTTACACTGTCACCTTTGTTTTTCAGCAGGATGTCAGTTTAAAACCATTTCTACCATCTGATGCAATCCTTCATAATTATCCTTTATTATAAATAATAGATACACATTGTAAATCTATGAGTTCATAATTCACCTTTCATCCAGATTAGAGATATTAAAAATGTGATGATAACGTCTCTTTATGTCTGTCAGTGTGGTTACAGAGATATGAAGAGCTGCAGGTGGGAGTCTCTTCAGTGTGTGACTTCTTCTGATAGCTGCTTTATAAAACCCACACGGTGAATCAAAGTGTCTCTGGGAGGACTTGTGGTCCTGGAGGTCCCCCTACAGCACATGAGATCATTGTAACGGTTATGTTTACAGTGCACTGGGGTTTTTGTTCAGCTATTGAGTGCATCTGTATCACTGTGTTCACTGACGGCACAGAAGTATAAGCCTTTATCTCCTGGCTGCAGTTTCTTCACTGTGAACGTTCCACTGTGAGCGTCAGGCTTTGTGGCTGAAAATTGCTCTTTGCTGAAATTTCCAAAATCGTGATCTTTGTTGCCCGTTGTTGTGTACACGATTTGTTTCATTGTTTCTCCTGGCAGCTGTCTGTACCAGTACATCTGGAAGTAGCCGGCACCCTTCGTGTGATTGCAGCTGATTGTTGCATCTTCACCCTCGTGTTCCCACAGCAGTGCAGTCTGGGTGACATCACTCCCATCAATAAGACCTGTGTGTATAATAGTTACCAATTATACTCTTTCACTCCTTTTGTATTGCATTGTTCTCGGAAATCGCTTCCAACAAAACGACAATCAGTTCTAGTGAGATTTAATTTAATGTCAAGTTGTAATTATTAACAGTTGATTTTATTGTAGAATTACCTAAAGTCCACAGCAAACAGACTGACAACACGAGGAGGTCTCGTTTGATGACGATAATATCCATGTTCTGTTCGACACAAACTAGCGGAGTCTCATGTAGCTACAGAGACATGAAGAGCTGTAGGTGTGAGTGTCAGTCTAGTAACAGTAGAAGTACAGATGGGAGGATTAGTGGTACTGAGGTAGGGTCCTCCTACCGTTCATCACTGTCATGAATGGTTCCTGTGAGTCAGATCAGCAACACTGACAAGGCTAACAAAGACTGATTTATGATGTCATATATTTTGTGATGATCTTTAAGTTAGAATATATGTCTGTACTGGCATGGCAGTAAAGTACATTTTACTATTAAGTCTGATAATGAAGTTCTTGATACGGATGTTTGTTTGTTTTTTACCAAGAGGTAGAACTGAGGCCGCCTGTAGGAAGCACAATGGTTTGGATGTGTGGCTTTGCAGCCATCTGTAGTTCCAGGCCCCATCAGTCACAATGTAACATGACGATATCACAAACATTATGTTCTGCACATGCTAGGATTGCAACAAATATATATAAAAGAGCAGATGCTATTTTAAATACTGAAGTTATTAACAGGGCAGCGTCTTACTCTGTTTGGAATACTCACACTCATTCCCCGGCAGATGAAGGAAGCATAATATAAAGACCAGAAACATCATAAAGAAGTTTAAATGTGAGACTCCACTATTAGCTTTATTTTCAGGTCCTTTCAGCTCAGCACCTGTGGACACAAGCACATGTTGCAGGAGGGAGTGTCAATATCTTCTGTGACGTTCTCTGAACCCGTTAGCTGCTTTATAAAACCCACACGGTGAATCAAAGTGTCTCTGAGTACTTGTGGTCCTGGAGGTCCCCCTACAGTACATGAGATCATTGTAACAGTTATGTTTACATTGCACTGTGTTTTTTGTTCAGCTATTGAGAGCATCTGTATCACTGTGTTGACTCACAGCACAGAAGTATAAGCCTTCATCTTCTGGCTGCACGTGTGTCACTGTGAACGTCCCACTGTGAGCGTCAGGCTTGGTGGCTGAAAATGTTCACCTCTGAAGTCTGGTTCATACGTATGTTCAGTCTTTGTAAAAGTGAAGACTGCTAGTTGAATTGTTTCTCCTGGCAGCTGTCTGTACCAGTACATCTGGAAGCACTGAGCACCTTTAGTGTGTCTGCAGGTTATTGTTGCACTGTCGCCTTTGTTTTTCAGCAGGATGTCAGTCTGGGCGACATCGCTCCCATCAGTAAGATCTGTATGTCTATAACAGTTAGGTTAATGTTCAAGCCTTTAAAGTAGACCACTTTAAAACCAATTTCACCATCTGATGCAATCCTTTATGTTGGAAAAATTCACTCGAGACCGATTGAAAATCATTAATCACAGGACATTTATTCTTGCATGAAGGAGACAGAGTTGATTCACATTCAGGATATGCATCAAGGCCGCTCGGAGTTCTGACTCTGAGCTTCTGATATTTATACTGAGTAAACAACATGCAATGGACTGGCACAGGATTGGTTTACAATGAGGTCTTCGTCACAAAAGGTGACACACACACACAAAATGGCGTCCACGCCATGTAGTCTGGGAAGAGAACTTCACTTGAGCATCTGTTCTGGCACAAAGGTCACTTTCTCAAAACAAGGCTCTGTGTCTATCTTAACGCGTCACTTTCCCATAACATTGCTCTTCGTCTACAGTCCTTATTATCATTTACAGGCTGAGAAAGCTTTCTTTCCCAGCCGCTGTAGAACCTAATGTCAGAGTAAGTTCACACACACACACTCAACAGAAGACGCAGGCCATAAAGTTCACGTGAGGACACCAGACTTTGTGAGCACACATATTATAATTAGTCATTTAGATTTTTTGACCCTAACACTTTATAATAATCCTTTGTTATAAATAATAGATAAACATTGTAAATCTATGAGTTCATAATTCACCTTTCATCCAGATCAGAGATATTAAAAATGTGATGAGTGTTCTAACGTCAGAGTCTCTTTATGTCTGTCAGTGTGGTTACAGAGATATGAAGAGCTGCAGGTGGGAGTCTCTTCAGTGTGTGACTTCTTCTGATAGCTGCTTTATAAAACCCACACGGTGAATCAAAGTGTCTCTGGGAGGACTTGTGGTCCTGGAGGTCCCCCTACAGCACATGAGATCATTGTAACGGTTATGTTTACAGTGCACTGGGGTTTTTGTTCAGCTATTGAGTGCATCTGTATCACTGTGTTCACTGACGGCACAGAAGTACAAGCCTTTATCTTTTGGCTGCAGTTTCTTCACTGTGAACGTTCCACTGTGAGCGTCAGGCTTTGTGGCTGAATATTGCTCTTTGCTGAAATTTCCAAAATCGTGATCTTTGTTGCCCGTTGTTGTGTACACGATTTGTTTCATTGTTTCTCCTGGCAGCTGTCTGTACCAGTACATCAGGAAGTAGGTGCCACCCTTCGTGTGATTGCAGCTGATTGTTGCATCTTCACCCTCGTGTTCCCACAGCAGTGCAGTCTGGGTGACATCACTCCCATCAATAAGACCTGTGTGTATAATAGTTACCAATTATACTCTTTCACTCCTTTTGTATTGCACTGTTCTCGGAAATCGCTTCCAACAAAACGACAATCGGTTCTAGTGAGATTTAATTTAATGTCAAGTTGTAATTATTAACAGTTGATTTTATTGTAGAATTACCTAAAGTCCACAGCAAACAGACTGACAACACGAGGAGGTCTCGTTTGATGACGATAATATCCATGTTCTGTTCGACACAAACTAGCGGAGTCTCATGTAGCTACAGAGACATGAAGAGCTGTAGGTGTGAGTGTCAGTCTAGTAACAGTAGAAGTACAGATGGGAGGATTAGTGGTACTGAGGTAGGGTCCTCCTACCGTTCATCACTGTCATGAATGGTTCCTGTGAGTCAGATCAGCAACACTGACAAGGCTAACAAAGACTGATTTATGATGTCATATTTAGTGATGATCTTTAAGTTAGAATATATGTCTGTACTGGCATGGCAGTAAAGTACATTTTACTATTAAGTCTGATAATGACATTCTTGATATGGATGTTTGTTTGTTTTTTACCAAGAGGTAGAACTGAGGCCGCCTGTAGGAAGCACAATGGTTTGGATGTGTGGCTTTGCAGCCATCTGTAGTTCCAGGCCCCATCAGTCACAATGTAACATGACGATATCACAAACATTATGTTCTGCACATGCTAGGATTGCAACAAATATATATAAAAGAGCAGATGCTATTTTAAATACTGAAGTTATTAACAGGGCAGCGTCTTACTCTGTTTGGAATACTCACACACATTCCCCGGCAGATGAAGGAAACATAATATAAAGACCAGAAACATCATAAAGAAGTTTAAATGTGAGACTCCACTATTAGCTTTATTTTCAGGTCCTTTCAGCTCAGCACCTGTGGACACAAGCACATGTTGCAGGAGGGAGTGTCAATATCTTCTGTGACGTTCTCTGAACCCGTTAGCTGCTTTATAAAACCCACACGGTGAATCAAAGTGTCTCTGAGTACTTGTGGTCCTGGAGGTCCCCCTACAGTACATGAGATCATTGTAACAGTTATGTTTACATTGCACTGTGTTTTTTGTTCAGCTATTGAGAGCATCTGTATCACTGTGTTGACTCACAGCACAGAAGTATAAGCCTTCATCTTCTGGCTGCACGTGTGTCACTGTGAACGTCCCACTGTGAGCGTCAGGCTTGGTGGCTGAAAATGTTCACCTCTGAAGTCTGGTTCATACGTATGTTCAGTCTTTGTAAAAGTGAAGACTGCTAGTTGAATTGTTTCTCCTGGCAGCTGTCTGTACCAGTACATCTGGAAGTACTGAGCACCTTTAGTGTGTCTGCAGGTTATTGTTGCACTGTCGCCTTTGTTTTTCAGCAGGATGTCAGTCTGGACGACATCGCTCCCATCAGTAAGATCTGTATGTCTATAACAGTTAGGTTAATGTTCAAGCCTTTAAAGTAGACCACTTTAAAACCAATTTCACCATCTGATGCAATCCTTTATGTTGGAAAAATTCACTCGAGACCGATTGAAAATCATTAATCACAGGACATTTATTCTTGCATGAAGGAGACAGAGTTGATTCACATTCAGGATATGCATCAAGGCCGCTCGGAGTTCTGACTCTGAGCTTCTGATATTTATACTGAGTAAACAACATGCAATGGGCTGGCACAGGATTGATTTACAATGAGGTCTTCGTCACAAAAGGTGACACACACACACACAAAATGGCGTCCACGCCATGTAGTCTGGGAAGAGAACTTCACTTGAGCATCTGTTCTGGCACAAAAGTCACTTTCTCAAAACAAGGCTCTGTGTCTATCTTAACGCGTCACTTTGCCATAACATTGATCTGCGTCTACAGTCCTTATTATCATTTACAGGCTGAGAAAGCTTTCTTTCCCAGCCGCTGTAGAACCTAATGTCAGAGTAAGTTCACACACACACACTCAACAGAAGACGCAGGCCATAAAGTTCACGTGAGGACACCAGACTTTGTGAGCACACATTTTATAATTAGTCATTTAGATTTTTTGACCCTAACACTTTATAATAATCCTTTGTTATAAATAATAGATAAACATTGTAAATCTATGAGTTCATAATTCACCTTTCATCCAGATAAGAGATATTAAAAATGTGATGAGTGTTCTAACGTCAGAGTCTCTTTATGTCTGTCAGTGTGGTTACAGAGATATGAAGAGCTGCAGGTGGGAGTCTCTTCAGTGTGTGACTTCTTCTGATAGCTGCTTTATAAAACCCACACGGTGAATCAAAGTGTCTCTGGGAGGACTTGTGGTCCTGGAGGTCCCCCTACAGCACATGAGATCATTGTAACGGTTATGTTTACAGTGCACTGGGGTTTTTGTTCAGCTATTGAGTGCATCTGTATCACTGTGTTCACTGACGGCACAGAAGTACAAGCCTTTATCTCCTGGCTGCAGTTTCTTCACTGTGAACGTTCCACTGTGAGCGTCGGGCTTTGTGGCTGAAAATTGCTCTTTGCTGAAATTTCCAAAATCGTGATCTTTGTTGCCCGTTGTTGTGTACACGATTTGTTTCATTGTTTCTCCTGGCAGCTGTCTGTACCAGTACATCTGGAAGTAGCCGGCACCCTTCGTGTGATTGCAGCTGATTGTTGCATCTTCACCCTCGTGTTCCCACAGCAGTGCAGTCTGGGTGACATCACTCCCATCAATAAGACCTGTGTGTATAATAGTTACCAATTATACTCTTTCACTCCTTTTGTATTGCACTGTTCTCGGAAATCGCTTCCAACAAAACGACAATCAGTTCTAGTGAGATTTAATTTAATGTCAAGTTGTAATTATTAACAGTTGATTTGATTGTAGAATTACCTAAAGTCCACAGCAAACAGACTGACAACACGAGGAGGTCTCGTTTGATGACGATAATATCCATGTTCTGTTCGACACAAACTAGCGGAGTCTCATGTAGCTACAGAGACATGAAGAGCTGTAGGTGTGAGTGTCAGTCTAGTAACAGTAGAAGTACAGATGGGAGGATTAGTGGTACTGAGGTAGGGTCCTCCTACCGTTCATCACTGTCATGAATGGTTCCTGTGAGTCAGATCAGCAACACTGACAAGGCTAACAAAGACTGATTTATGATGTCATATTTAGTGATGATCTTTAAGTTAGAATATATGTCTGTACTGGCATGGCAGTAAAGTACATTTTACTATTAAGTCTGATAATGAAGTTCTTGATACGGATGTTTGTTTGTTTTTTACCAAGAGGTAGAACTGAGGCCGCCTGTAGGAAGCACAATGGTTTGGATGTGTGGCTTTGCAGCCGTCTGTAGTTCCAGGCCCCATCAGTCACAATGTAACATGACGATATCACAAACATTATGTTCTGCACATGCTAGGATTGCAACAAATATATATAAAAGAGCAGATGCTATTTTAAATACTGAAGTTATTAACAGGGCGGCGTCTTACTCTGTTTGGAATACTCACACTCATTCCCCGGCAGATGAAGGAAACATAATATAAAGACCAGAAACATCATGAAGAAGTTATTAGCTTTATTTTCAGGTCCTTTCAGCTCAGCACCTGTGGACACAAGCACATGTTGCAGGAGGGAGTGTCCATATCTTCTGTGACGTTCTCTGAACCCGTTAGCTGCTTTATAAAACCCCACACGGTGAATCAAAGTGTCACTGGGAGTACTGGTGGTCCTGGAGGTCCCCCTACAGTACATGAGATCATTGTAACAGTTATGTTTACATTGCACTGTGTTTTTTGTTCAGCTATTGAGAGCATCTGTATCACTGTGTTGACTCACAGCACAGAAGTACAAGCCTTCATCTTCTGGCTGCACGTGTGTCACTGTGAACGTCCCACTGTGAGCGTCAGGCTTGGTGGCTGAAAATGTTCACCTCTGAAGTCTGGTTCATACGTATGTTCAGTCTTTGTAAAAGTGAAGACTGCTAGTTGAATTGTTTCTCCTGGCAGCTGTCTGTACCAGTACATCTGGAAGTACTGAGCACCTTTAGTGTGTCTGCAGGTTATTGTTGCACTGTCGCCTTTGTTTTTCAGCAGGATGTCAGTCTGGGCGACATCGCTCCCATCAGTAAGATCTGTATGTCTATAACAGTTAGGTTAATGTTCAAGCCTTTAAAGTAGACCACTTTAAAACCAATTTCACCATCTGTTGCAATCCTTTATGTTGGAAAAATTCACTCCAGACCGATTGAAAATCATTAATCACAGGACATTTATTCTTGCAAGAAGGAGACAGAGTTGATTCACATTCAGGATATGCATCAAGGCCGCTCGGAGTTCTGACTCTGAGCTTCTGATATTTATACTGAGTAAACAACATGCAATGGGCTGGCACAGGATTGATTTACAATGAGGTCTTCGTCACAAAAGGTGACACACACACACAAAATGGCGTCCACGCCATGTAGTCTGGGAAGAGAACTTCACTTGAGCATCTGTTCTGGCACAAAAGTCACTTTCTCAAAACAAGGCTCTGTGTCTATCTTAACGCGTCACTTTGCCATAACATTGCTCTTCGTCTACAGTCCTTATTATCATTCACAGGCTGAGAAAGCTTTCTTTCCCAGCCGCTGTAGAACCTAATGTCAGAGTAAGTTCACACACACACACTCAACAGAGGACGCAGGCCATAAAGTTCACGTGAGGACACCAGACTTTGTGAGCACACATATTATAATTAGTCATTTAGATTTTTTGACCCTTTATAATAATCCTTTGTTATAAATTATAGATACACATTGTAAATCTATGAGTTCATAATTCACCTTTCATCCAGATTAGAGATATTAAAAATGTGATGAGTGTTCTAACGTCAGAGTCTCTTTATGTCTGTCAGTGTGGTTACAGAGATATGAAGAGCTGCAGGTGGGAGTCTCTTCAGTGTGTGACTTCTTCTGATAGCTGCTTTATAAAACCCACACGGTGAATCAAAGTGTCTCTGGGAGGACTTGTGGTCCTGGAGGTCCCCCTACAGCACATGAGATCATTGTAACGGTTATGTTTACAGTGCACTGGGGTTTTTGTTCAGCTATTGAGTGCATCTGTATCACTGTGTTGACTCACAGCACAGAAGTACAAGCCTTTATCTTTTGGCTGCAGTTTCTTCACTGTGAACGTTCCACTGTGAGCGTCGGGCTTTGTGGCTGAATATTGCTCTTTGCTGAAATTTCCAAAATCGTGATCTTTGTTGCCCGTTGTTGTGTACACGATTTGTTTCATTGTTTCTCCTGGCAGCTGTCTGTACCAGTACATCTGGAAGTAGGTGGCACCCTTCGTGTGATTGCAGCTGATTGTTGCATCTTCACCCTCGTGTTCCCACAGCAGTGCAGTCTGGGTGACATCACTCCCATCAATAAGACCTGTGTGTATAATAGTTACCAATTATACTCTTTCACTCCTTTTGTATTGCACTGTTCTCGGAAATCGCTTCCAACAAAACGACAATCAGTTCTAGTGAGATTTAATTTAATGTCAAGTTGTAATTATTAACAGTTGATTTTATTGTAGAATTACCTAAAGTCCACAGCAAACAGACTGACAACACGAGGAGGTCTCGTTTGATGACGATAATATCCATGTTCTGTTCGACACAAACTAGCGGAGTCTCATGTAGCTACAGAGACATGAAGAGCTGTAGGTGTGAGTGTCAGTCTAGTAACAGTAGAAGTACAGATGGGAGGATTAGTGGTACTGAGGTAGGGTCCTCCTACCGTTCATCACTGTCATGAATGGTTCCTGTGAGTCAGATCAGGAACACTGACAAGGCTAACAAAGACTGATTTATGATGTCATGTATTTTGTGATGATCTTTAAGTTAGAATATATGTCTGTACCGGCATGGCAGTAAAGTACATTTTACTATTAAGTCTGATAATGAAGTTCTTGATACGGATGTTTGTTTGTTTTTTACCAAGAGGTAGAACTGAGGCCGCCTGTAGGAAGCACAATGGTTTGGATGTGTGGCTTTGCAGCCGTCTGTAGTTCCAGGCCCCATCAGTCACAATGTAACATGACGATATCACAAACATTATGTTCTGCACATGCTAGGATTGCAACAAATATATATTGTTGAGCTTTGGGCCTAAAACATGAAATCAGATTGGGTCAAAATCGTGTCAAAAGACAGAAAGAAATGTTCAAAGGCTTGTTTTAGATGTCGGCTGTCTGCAGGTGTTCAAGAGACTCAACATGTTTGTCTGTCAGACAGATAAAGGAGAGTTCTTGTATTGAAGTGAGGGGAACCTGCAGCACTGTGCTGACTGGCAGCACAGAAATACACACCACTGTCGTTTAATGAAAGATCAGAAATGGTGAAGCGTGCATCTTTACTGGCATCTCCATCAAAGCTGATCTTTTCTTTCACGTCATCCTCTGGGTACGGGAAGTTCAGATTCATATATCCAAGGTACTTCAGAGCTTTGTGTTCATCTTGTTTGTACCAGAGAACACGTTGGTAATTTAAGTTGTTTACACAGCTGATCTCACTGGCAACCGATTCGCCAGCTTTCCTAATGATGAAAGGAGGTGTTTGAGAGACACTGCTGGTATTAGAGGCACCTGTGGAAAAAGAGCAGATGCTATTTTAAATACTGAAGTTATTAACAGGGCAGCGTCTTACTCTGTTTGGAATACTCACACTCATTCCCCGGCAGATGAAGGAAACATAATATAAAGACCAGAAACATCATAAAGAAGTTTAAATGTGAGACTCCACTATTAGCTTTATTTTCAGGTCCTTTCAGCTCAGCACCTGTGGACACAAGCACATGTTGCAGGAGGGAGTGTCCATATCTTCTGTGACGTTCTCTGAACCCGTTAGCTGCTTTATAAAACCCACACGGTGAATCAAAGTGTCTCTGGGAGTACTGGTGGTCCTGGAGGTCCCCCTACAGCACATGAGATCATTGTAACAGTTATGTCTACAGTGCACTGTGGTTTTTGTTCAGCTATCTGTATCACTGTGTTGACTCACAGCACAGAAGTACAAGCCTTCATCTCTTGGCTGCAGGTTCTTCACTGTGAACGTCCCACTGTGAGCGTCAGGCTTGGTGGCTGAAAAGTTGTCTCCGCTGAAATCTCCAAAATCCAGATTTTGAATGCCGGTTCGTGTGAGCACTATTAGTTTCATTGTTTCTCCCGGTAGCTGTCTGTACCAGTACATCTGGAAGTACTCAGCACCCTTCGTTTGGCTGCAGTACATTGTTGCTTTGTCACCCTGGTCTTTCCACAGTGTGGCAGTCTGGTTGACATCACTCCCATCAGTTAGACCTGTGTGTGAAGCAGTAAAGGGGATCACGGCTAATCTTTTGAATTCCTGTGATATTCTTTGACATCACTTCCTAAATGATGAGCTATTCCAATGAGACAAACCTGAAATGTGAATGTGTTTAAAAAAGAAACGGAAGAATATTAGGGTTCACAGTTGCTTTTGTTGTAAAGTACCTGTAGTCCACAGCAGAAAGACGGATATTCTGAGGACGTGTTGTGTGACGATGATCTCCATGTTGTTAGACGCTCGTGTAGTTACAGAGGCAGGTGGGAGGGTCACTGTGCAAATCTACACTCAAGGTGTAGTATAAGAAGTACTGGAGGTCCCCCTATAGTACATCACTCAGCTGTAGATTACCTGTATTTAGATCAGTAACACTGACTCACCAAAGAGTTGATGGTCTATTTGTGATATACACATTTAAAGACCTTTTTGAAACAGAAGATGGACGATCATCCTGTATTTCTTTACTAAACAGTGAGGGGAATTCATCACGTGACCAAGTCAGACTTTGAAGTTACAGGTATATGTTTCTTTATTATTACAACCATATTAGTTGTTAAAACAATCTTTATTTCATACAGAACGTCACAAAGAGTGTCAGAGCAAGAGGCCAACATTGTGTCAAAGCAGTTGATAAAATCATCAACGGCTTGTTTTAGATGTCGGCTGTCTGCAGGTGTTCAAGAGACTCAACATGTTGATCTGTCAGACAGATAAAGGAGAGTTCTTGTACTGACTTGAGGGGAATCTGCAGCGCTGTGCGTACTGGCAGCACAGAGATACACACCGCTGTCGTTTAATGAAAGATCAGAAATGGTGAGGCGTGCATGTTTACGGGCATCTCCATCAAAGCTGATCTTTTCTTTCACGTCGTCCTCTGGGTACGGGAAGATGTTATTCATACGTCCAAGGTACTTCAGAGCTTTGTGCTCTTCTTCTCTTTTGTACCACAGAACAAGATCAAAAAAGTGTACGTTGTGTGAACAGCTGATCTCACTGGCAACAGATTCACCAGTTCTCTTCATAATGAAAGGAGGAGTTTGGAAGGCCATCGCGGTGAGAGGGTTACCTGTGGAAAGAAATAGCAGTCAAGATTTGAAATACTGAAATTAGTAGCCGTGCAGCGTCTTTCTCTTTCTGGAATATTCTTGCGCTTCTCACCATTATTTCCCGGCAGATGAAGAAAACTCAATATAAAGACCGTAAATATCATGGTAAAGAACTTTAGATCTGAAGCTCTACGATCAGCTTCTCTTTCCTGACCCGACAGCTCGGCACCTGTGGACGAGAGCGCATCACTGTTACAGTTTAAAGAGAGACGTCGACGTCACAGCACTCAGCAGGGAGCGTTATCCTGCGCATCAGTGGAGGTGGTAGATATCCTCATTTCATTTGTTGAGGTTTGTTTCCCCCTGCTGGTGTCAAAAGTCAGGTCAAGCTGCCTCAGTGATGGCTTTCTGGTGTTCTTCTTCCATTTTGCAGATATTTACAAATACTACGGCTGATAGTTATTTCAGAACAGTGCTGCAGATTGTGACACATGATTCTGTATTTTGGTCTCCTTACATCATACATACAGCACGCATACAGGTATCTTTTGTTAGTGAAATAAATATTACACATACTATCAGATGAACAGTAGCCTTGTGTTACAGCAGAGGTCCTGCTACTCTTATTAGGACCGCGTGACCCCCAGTGGACAAATACATATAGCACTGTATTTTAATGAAACATTTTAATCTACGACTTCTTTGCTATTTTCAGACTTTGTATTCATCCAGTGGGCTGGATTGTAGTCTTTAGCAGACCGGTTCTGGCCCTCGGGCCGTATTTTTGACACCTCTGATTTAGAGCCATTGAGGCACATATTAGAGGCTTTTAGGTAATTGTGATTAAATGAGTTAATATGTTTATCAGCTCATTTCCTAGAGGATCTACACTGGGTGGTAACCTCCAGTTCTGAAAGGTGAAGCCAATTTGGAAGAGCCTTAAACCTGCATTCTCTCTGTTGGACACCAGGGGGCGACTCCTCTGGTTCTATAGAAGTCTATGAGAAAATGACTCTACTTCTCTCTTGATTTATTACCTCAGTAAACATTGTAAACATGAGTTTATGGTCTCAATCTCTAGTTTCAAGTCTTCTTCAATACAGCATGATGTTCATTTAGTAAATTATGATCCAATTTAGAGTAGAATAGACAATAATGCGGAGTATGCTGTAGTGCGTGGATACCTGAGCCGTATACAGCTTCTCTACCACAACGTCTCCACCGCTGTCCAAATATAGTCTCTTCTGTTCACTGGTTGCAAAAAAAACGAGATGGCGACGACCAAAAAAAAGCGACAAACTCAAGGCTTGAAAACCATAGTCCACAAACCAGAAACACTAAACAGAAACTCTTTATGGAGCTTGAAAATATCTCAACAACTGAGTTCGTACAATGTGAAACAATCTAATCTCGTATGTGTTAGAATACAGTTTCAGTGATAACTGTGTTGTCGGGCACAACATTTAGAGAGGTTTTTGTTCAGCCTTGCAGGTTAACTGTGCCACTGTGGGGCTGACTCACAGCACAGAAGTACAAGCCTTCATCTCCTGGCTGCAGGTTCTTCACTGTGAACGTCCCACTGTGAGCGTCAGGCTTGGTGGCTGAATATTTGTCCCCTCTGAAGACTGGTTCATACTTCGGTTCAGTGTTTGCTAAAGTGAAGACTGCTAGTTCCATTGTTTCTCCTGGCAGCTGTCTGTACCAGTACATCTGGTAGTAGCTGCTACCCTTGCTGTGGCTGCAGTTCATTGTTGCGTTGTCACCCTGGACTTCCCACAGTATGTCGGTCTGGGTGACATCACTCCCATCAGTCTGACCTGAGTGAAACAACAGTGAACGTTAACGTGCAAACAGCAGAAGCTTTACAGTGACTTTGAACTTCTTGCTTGTTATCCCGCTAATAGACTTTTAAATAAATGCTTAAAAGTGTTTTGATCTTTTTGTACTTTACCTTTTATCCAGAGGAGAAATATCAACCAGCTGAGGAGACCGTGTTTGATGATGTCCATGTTCAGAAAGTCAAACGCAGAACTGTCGGTGTTAACGGTTACAGAGATAAAGAGTTGCAGGTGGGGGTGTCGTATGTATTGTGTGATCAAAGTGTTACTGAGAGAATGTGTGGTCCTCGAGGTCCCCCTACTGTACATCAGGCAGTTAGTTTGGGAAACGGTGGTGCAAACCTGTGTGTGTGTGTAAAGGATACAGAAAGATTGATTATGGTTATTCAGAAGTCAAAAACATGAAACAGTTCATTAAGATGTTTTATTCATTAGTCCATATAGATTTTATTGTGAGTTTCCTGTAGTTCAACTTCTGCCAATTTGTATAGTTTATTATTATTATTATTTATTTTATTTTTTATTATTTGTAGCTCAAGGGGGGGCGGCGCCCTAGCGCCCTCTATGGACCAGCCGCCACTGATCAGTATACTGAAGACAATGAGATCACTGATTTAAACAACCTAAAGAGAATCATTTGTTTTAACTGTAATGAGTAGTTCTGCGAGTACGGACCTTCTACTCATGAATGAACTGTCTTCAGTCTTCAGCTGCTACTGGTTCACCCTTCGAGCCTCAACAAGTAGTGCTCTGAATTGACAGTTGTACTGCTACACAAGAGGTTGCTATATTTGTTACTAGACTACTTGCAGTATTACAGAATGTTATTGTAGTTTAATTGATGAACATCTCCTCCAGTAGATGGCAGTGTTTTCATACATACAGAGAGACTTAAATCTTAACACGTGACAAACTGAGTCCAGACTCAGTGTCGCGTGTTATTAGACGCTGACTTTGAATGAACCAGTACAGTCATTTTCATGCACATTTCAAACCCAACCTTGTCCTCTAAACTCTTGCTCCTCTTCCTCTTCCTCTTCCTCTGGGGTTCCTGCAGGTCACAGTAGACCATCAGGGATGAAATATGTATTCACTCACAGCTGCGGGTTGGTTTTCACAGACATCTCACTAATGTACACAGTTCAGAGATATGTGAGATTCCACAGACCAATAATAAACTGGAAGGCTGCTGTAAACCCACATTGAAGGACAGATTGTTCTATGGTGGGACGGTATCATTCACTTTAATGGAATCAGTCTTAAATACACGACTATGGCATTCGACTTCTTACGTCTGAGGAGATCACTCAAAACAGTTCTAACATAAAGATAATCTAAGCTTAACCACGGTCCATGTAGAATGAAGAGCGACATGATTTAACAGTATGTTTATTTACACGTCAGGTGGTGGTGACACAAACAAACATGAGGATTTCATCACAGTGTTCCATGACGTCATAGTGCGTCATGATGCTCCTGCAGACTTCACGTTTGTACAGTTTGAACGTGTCCTCCACCTGCCCCTCACAAGGCTCCATCTCTTTACAAAATAACAAAACAATGCTTTCAAAATGCCTCAAAACATATGGTATAAATATCAATCAGTTTACACTTTCAGTTCTCATCCTGTCATCAGAACAATGTTTGTTAGAAAACCAAAATGAGTGAGGCCCCGCCAGCTTCTTCTAGACGCACACAGTCTGCACTTTGACCCCAGCGGTGCACTCGAAGTGAAACAGTTAGTCCTTTGTCATGAACAATAGGAAGGTTTAAGTGTCACTTCACCCGGATTATTGAACGGGAACAATAGTGTTACTCAGGAGAACTCCCAAATAATGTTTGCCTTAGGTAGATTCTTCTGAACGGAAACCGCTGACAGGGAGACTTGAGACTAATTTGAGTAACAAGGACATTATTTATTTATTATTTAAGAACCATTGGTGTGTTTTTTCCGCTCAGGGGAACGTGTTGAACCCAGTCTTGTTGTGCAAAGGGATGCCCTCCGCTCCTCTGAACTCCTCTGCGATGTCGTCGAATGTGCGTCCTTTTGTCTCCGGGAGGCGGAACCAGGTGAAGGCGAAGGCGACCAGAGCCACCGTCATGAAGAGGAGGTAGACGTACGCACCGCACACTTTCTGTGTGTGTGGGAGAGACAGACGCGTGTTATCTTTTACACAAGAAGGTAGAAAAACAAAGATTGTTTGATGTAGTTCCTTGGTCTTGGTTTCAGGTTGGCTGCCATCTCTGCAGCACTATAACCAACAGATGTTTCCCTGGTTAACTGTTCATTTAATTACTATTATTTCAACCTGATGTTGACGGAGTTAGCAATAGATTTATACATATTTAAGATTCAGATTCATGACTGAACAGATTTATAGCTCGTGTTTAACAGTCATGTCTCTAAGGTGTAAGGGAACTTACAAAAGCAAGCAAAGAAATCCTCTAAAGTGTATCTTGGCGGTACGGTATACACCCACCAGTAATGGAGGGAAGAGGAGTGCCAGAACAAACTTCCCGCCCCAGTTGAGCATGCTGGTGAAGGCCATAGCGATGGGTCTGCTGGGCTGGTCGAACAGCTCGGCAGCGATGAACCACGAGATGGGGCCGGGGCCCAGCTCGTAGGCCGAAATCAGGCCGAAAACCAGCAGGACCTGCAGGCTCCGCAGCTCTGGGACCAGGTGCTGCACGGTGGACGGACACGTGTGTTGTTGAAAGGTCGATTGTGAGTTTGAGGGTTAATTTGTGTAGAAATGTGTGCGTTATTAGGGTTAGCCTGTTAAAAATAACTTTAACTGAAGTTTATCTTAGTGGATTCCAGTAGTAGATGCTTACCAGAACAGAGTCCACTATGGTCATGAGTAAGTTACACACTGCTATGGAGATGAAACCAGTCAGGAGCAACCTCCTCCTTCCTGCTCTTTCCATCAGGAAGAACTTGAAAGAGAAAAAACATCTCAGTGGTGCAATTTGTGGCAAAATCTACAAAACATGATAATCGACATGATAATGTGCTGAATAATACTGTTAATCAAACGGTGAGTTAACATGTCAAAGGTTCCCACTAGATGTTGTACTCACTGCCACCAAAGTGAAGGTGACGTTGACGGCCCCCACGCCCAGCGTCAGGTATTTGGCCTGATCGAACTTGGCCTGGAACATTCTGGTGGAATAATTAATGATCTGGAAGAAAAGAGCAGGCGCTGCCTTTAGGTTACTGGGTTACTGGGATGTCTGTGTGTGTTTTTAGGGATGGGGGGGTATTGTCCTGACCCACTGCTCCAGAATCTGAGAGTCGGAGAGAAGAGCTGAGCCCTGAATAATGCATAGACGAAATACTACAACGCTGCAAGTGAAATATTCATAAGACGGCGAGTAAGCCGTACTAAATGATTAACAACTCTAAAAGGCAGTGTTCCTTCAAATTCATGAGTTTCGCCAGAAAACTTTTCACGGATACATTTCATAAGACTGACCGCGTTGAATCCGGACAGCTGGCTGCCCAGGTTGATGACGAGGACGATGATGATGGGCTGCTTGTATCGGCCCTTCTTGAAGAACTCGTGGATGGTGACTCCGGTCTGAGTGTGGGCGGCCTCCTCCTTCATCTCTTCCAGCTCAGCGAACACCTTGTCTGAGCGTCCTCTCAGCCTCAGCAGGGCTGCAGGGTTAAAAGCACAGTTCTTGAGAGACTAGAGTTGAGAGACTAGAGTGCTTTTAAAAGCACGTCTCTGATTCCTGGAGGTCAGCCTTGAATCTAAAAGCTGATGATGAAAGTTCTTCAGCTCGTCTCTCTAATCGGTGACTGCAGGACTGTTGCCCTGTTGGATGTGTCTCTGTGATATAACTCTTAACGACTACAATAAAATACCTAAAAGTGGGACCCACCAGCCTCGGCTTGGATCGCCTCTCCCCGGTTGATGAGCAGGTAGCGAGGGCTCTCGGGACAGAAAGGCAGGACCAGGTACTGCGCCAGGGCCGGAATGACAGACAGGGACAGCATCAAGGCCCAGTAATGCTCCGTACCCAGCACTGTCTCCAGACCAGCCACCTGCAGCAGACGGATACAGGAACCTCGTTCATGGATGCATCTTTCTGTCATATCTCTATGATAATGTTTTACTGTTGAAGTTCTAAACATTCCTTCGTTGAAAGAGACATTGTTGGATATTTCCTCACCATTCCCAGCAGGATGCCCGAGGCGAAGGACACCTGGTTGAGTGTAGCGAAGGCCCCTCTTAGGTTTGTGGGGGACACCTCCTGGATGTAGAGCGGATTAAGAGTCATCACCAGGCCGCAGAAGAGGCCGAACACCAACCGTCCCAGGATGAGAACCTCAAAGGACTGGCTGGCTTTGGAGGCCGTCATCAGACACGCTCCCACAACCGAGAGACAGTTCACTATGAGGATGGAGTTTCGTCTGGAGGGGAAGACGAGAGACGTTAGAAGACACGATGGAAGTTATGAGAAAAATGATTTTTTACCTGGCCTTCATTAATACCTCCCGTAAGAATCTGCGAGGTATTTGACTCCCAGCGAGCCCAGCAGGGCTCCGAAGTCCTTAATGCTGACGGAGAGCGACCACAGGAGAGTCAGGCTGTGATCGGGCATCGTCTGGTTGTGCCTGACTCGCCAGGTGTGGTTGAAAAACTCTTCAATGATCTAAACGGTGAGCAAACGGCAAAGGACGATCAGGAAACTGAGTAGAAACTCAAACTGTGGGTTCGATTGTTTAACATTAAACTTCGTACGACTTATTTAAAACCAGAGTTGTTCCTTGGGATGGACTGGACCAATCAAACAACACCAACTTAAGTCACCTTTACTGTCAGTTACTATTCCAGACAAAATATTTTGTGAATTTAAATGTCGAATCACTTGCAAACATGTAGTGCAGTGAACCTACCTGTGAACTAGCAAAGCCCTGCCAGACCTGGACCTGAGCCAGACCTGGAGCTGAGCCAGACCTGGAGCTGAGCCAGAGAGATTCGGGCCTTGTTAGGTTTATTTAGTGTTTTATTGAGGCTGTGAGATATTTGTATTGCATGATACTGTTGGACTTGGTTGTCCACGGTCTATATAATGTTTTTTTGTTGCAGTTCTGAGCTTGATTTTTGTTGTAAGACTATTTCTTTGCTTGGACATTTTGTGACCTTTCTGCATATCCTGCTAGTGTATTTTGTTTTGACTGTTAAGACTTAACGATTGGTGCCAGCATCGCGTCCTCGTGTCCCCCCCCCCCCCCCCCTCAGCTCCCGTGTGTCCTGCTCACCTTGGCTGGAGCGTTGACGTTGCCCGTGTGGTAGCCGATCTGCAGGGAGCCGAGCACCGCTGCCAGGATGGAGGTCAGGAGTGTGGCGGTCAGATGGCTCTGCAACAATGACGTTAGTGACATTTATTTCTTTAACTTATCTTAAACAGAAACTGGTTTTCATACAACATTAAAATGCTTTTTTTTCTGGTATCAAACACATTCCAGACGACTCCTTGTAATTATTTTAAGTTACAAACATGTTTTGTGAATGAGTTGCCCTGAGACGTGCTGTACATATTTAAACAAGTGTGATCTGAGCTCAGTGGCTCCACATGGTTCCACAAATAAAAGCAGCCGTCTGACTTATTTGTAAAGGTCAAGGATAGCAACCACAGTACTTTCACACACTGGCAAGATGTACAGAATTGTGTGTTAGTGCTCCTTCTGTCTGTTCATTTAACAGAAACTAACCTCCTGCGGTGCCATTTGTTCAGGTGAGACGGGGTTTCACTCCCTCAAGATGTGGGTACATGTATCTCCGCCTGACTCTCTCTGCTGTGAAAAACACAAAGTATGTGCTGCCGTGGGATTTTATATGTGATCAAATGAAAATTAGACTAAATCACAAACATTACATTCAATGTTTTATAGAATACTTTGACTTCTAGATGATGATCTATTAGCATTAAATCAAAACAGATGTCCTGGACCTGAATGCTACAAGACAGGAAAGGATGTCTAGAATTACTGCCTATAAATTAAATCAGTTAGGAACATTATGTTCATGTAACTTTCAGACTCTGACATTAACAATTCACATATTGAATTCTAAAATAAAATGAAAAAAGTGATTAAATTATCTAATTTAATAATTACCTCTATCCCTTGTACAACAGCTTCAGTAAAATCTGACATTAATACAAAGTTACACCTTTGTAGACAGTTTGACTATATATATTATAATATATAATATACATACATATATTAAGATCTATATCTATATAAACTCACCACTGTTCCTGAGTGTCGTATGTTGATCCCGTCTTTATTCCTGAGTTTCAGATATGACTGTGTAAAGTGAACACACCACTACTAAAAACTGCACACACACACACTCACACACCCCCACACACACACACACACACACACACACACACGTGCACCAGTGATGAAGTCGCACCCAGCTGGTGAATGTGGGGCAGGCCCGACAGAAAGGCAGCCGCGGGCCTCCTCTGGTTCTCATGGACCAGCTGATCGACGTCCTGAGCTTTAACTGACTGAGGATCAGCTTATACCCTCAAATTAACTCTGGTGGAATAAGCGCAACTGTTCCCCGGTCAGGACCAAAAATGCAAATTGTTTCCTTTTTCGGAGCACTGAGTTGTCATGTTGGCCCTCACACAGCCACGTGCTTTAGCTGTGTGAGGGTGTGTGTTGTGGGTGACTTTGTCCTGATGATGTTCACTCACGAGTGTCTGATGACCTCGCATCTCTGTGTCTTTCTAGGAACTAAGAAACAATGGTTTTAAGATCGGACTTCTTAATTTCTCCAACTAAAAACGGATTATTTGATCAGCGTGAGACGGTGTGTAGTGGCTAGCAGAGACGAGACATGAAACGTGATGAATTCCCCGTTGGTGTGAATGTGAGCATGAATGTCTGTCGATCAGTGTCAGCCGATAAGCGGTTAAAGGTAACGGATGGAAGGATGGAAGGCCGAATAAGATGTTCTAAACCCGTACAAGAGCAGGAAACCTTACAACTGACGATGACGTGTGAAAAGTTATGTTTTCACTCAGACAATGAGCCTCATGTCACAGTTTACGATCATGTAAACAACTTTGTTTTTACATTAGTGCTCTTCACACAAACGTATTTAAACACTATTGATGTGAGTAAATGACATGGATAATCTGTTCAACACATACATCTTTGTTCTTGTAATTGGTAAATACATCTTCACCCAGTTTCACTCCTGACTTGAATTGTAAAAGCCTGCTTGCTTTATAATACAATGAATATGACTAGATCTTAATTTAAATGGTAACAACTGAGATAAATGTCAACAGCAGCATACTTGATTGCACCTTGTGGGTCCAGATTAGCTGACTGAGGCAGAGACACCGTGTGCTGCTTTCAAGGATAGTCTCTTAACGGGCAACACCCATCACACGACGCTGTGACAATTTAGAGCCTCAAAGAAACAGACAGTACCAGGAAGAAGTGAATGTCCTCCTGCGACAACGAGCCTGATATTGGCTCCAAACAGCTCCCTGCTCTCCGTCAGTCTGGAGCTCTGGAGGTATCACATTCCACCCGTCAGTCCATCCTGGAGCTGTGACCGCAGCAACATGCACATATTAGAGATTAACACCTGAACCAGACTGATCCTGATCAAATAGCTCACACAAGAGGCCGCGGTGGAGCTTTGAGGGCTAAAGCCATCTAGGCCTGATGTTCATTATAGTAAGGAGGGTTATCTGTATGTGTTGCATGTGTTTGTGTTCAAATCTGTCCGTGTGCTTGTGCACATAGCGTATCCATGTATTGTGTGTGGATAATGTGTAATCGTCCTTGTGTTTCCCACCTATGATGTAATGATAGAGAACTTAAAATCTTACTTGCATGAACATCTTATTACCTCAGTTTTACCTCAGGTGAGAATGAAATCATGATAGATGCACACATACCTGCCTCCTGAATAAATCCAAACAGGCAGTAACTGCTTTTCGCTGCCGAGGTGCACGAGCCAAATAAATAAGAGCATGAAGAAGACGGATGAACCTAATCACAATGATGGAGGGAACATTCCCCGGCCTCGCCACAAACCACATCATTTGTGCATAAAAATGTTCTTTTATCGTAAAACTTAAGTAAAATATGTCCAAATAAATATTAAGTGTGGCCCTGGGGGCCCCGGAGGTGATGAAAAGCAGATCATTCTAATCCACAGAAAAACCTGCGCTGCACTGACTCACATGAGAAACACTTGAGCTGTGTTGAAGACGGAAAACAGGAGTCCTCCCATTAAACTTAAACTTAACGCTATAAAACAGTTTCACATTGTACATTATGGAAACGTTCCACACTGCTGATGAATGTCACCGATTTAAACTATTAGATATCTCCTGTTCTGTGTAACTCTTTGTGATTTACTTTCAGACCTCAGAGAACAGAACATATTGTTGTCCCGATGTCACAGGACTGTATTTAACACAAACCTGCAGCACAGCAGAATCATTAGCATTGGGGGGGCAAACTGCGTCGTCCACCTGCAAGCTTTGTTCCTGCAGCTGAGTTCTCAATCAGCGTGTGGATACGCCTGTCTGGAACTTGCCCTCTGACCCCTGAGCCCTGGCCTCCTGGCAGGCAACCCCCCCCCCTGACCCTGCCGGGCAGGTGCTGCTGCAGGAACAGAGGGCATCGGGCACAAATGGTGAGCGGCGTGCACCGTCATCCCCCCCACCGCTAATGTTAAGCTATCACACAGACTAATTGCCCTCCGTGATTACCTGTAATGGTGTTTGATCTGTTTCTAAGTGTTTCAATGCACACAAAAGAGAAAAGAAAGGTACATAAAGTGACTTGTCACTACTGAAACATGTGGTTATGGGCTCTAACAGACTGCTGCGTGGACAGATGTCCTATATTTATATATTTCTATACTTTAGTGAAAAGAGACTGGACCTCTATAGACATGCTGGATTAGTATATGTTTAGTGGAGACAACATCATGCAGCACCTGTACTGCCCACACATCCCTTCTAAAACCCCAAATTCCAGTCTTCACCTATGAAACCCCTTTAGGAACCCCCCCCCCCCCCTCCACCCCACCTTCAACAAAGGAGAAAACACACACTCTCTAAAACACACATACATCCCTAAGCAGCTGCGTCATTACGAAACTCTTTTGAACTTCACACTGGAAGTCAAATGCCACATGTGTCAGTACAAGACAGATGTACTGCAGCTGCCTCTTGGCTCCAATTTCATCTGTGATACCCCCCCCCCCCCCTCCCCGATTCCAAACCCCCCATCACCAGCGACCTCCGCCTCCCATCATGCACTGACAACATCCGTACCTTTGAAGTCTCATCCCTAAATCAAAGAATCTCACACCGCACACAAATCACGAGGCCAAACAGAGTGAGTGCATCTTTGTAGTCAAGTTTTATCAGTCAAACAAGTTTTGCAAATTATGAAGCAACAAGAGAGTCCACCGTGAGCTATTTATACAATATCACCTGCCAATTTTTAAACAAATAGTGGCATAAAAGTCCCCATAACAGTTAGAACGTTGCAGGACACAACCTGTCTTTAAAACCAAGTGTTGTCCGTTTATTTAATTGAATTATCTGATAATGTGTAATAGACCTGTGTGTGTGTGTGTGTGTGTGTGTGTGTGTGTGTGTGTGTGTGTGTGTGTGTGTGTGTGTGTGTGTGTGTGTGTGTGTGTGTGTGTTCAATATGTGGAGCTGCAGTCTGCAGTGAACCATCTTCACCGTTAGGGGGCAGTGTTGAACTCCTTCTCCCCCCACAGAGATCTAGTCCTGTGCTCCAGCTCTAAATGCCTTTCAGCTGCACAACACTGAGTCTAAACTGAGCTTAGTTTGAGTAGACGTGGTATAAAACTGCATCAGGATCAGTTCTGTATTATCGTTACTGTTGCTGTTGTTTTTCTGCCATGATTGTACCGCATGTAGTGCAACTATGATGGGTAAAGACCGAGGGAAGAGGAGGGGAACATTGACATTCTGGAAAACAAAAATCCTTCTGAACTTTGCTCCTATTTCATAATTAATTTTACAACTACTTCAACTTGAGTCAAAACAGTTACTTGCTAGCAAAATGGTGCTTGGTAGCCCTCTAATATATACACTTTCATACGCTCCTGCAAAAGATAAGTGATTGCTATATATCTATATCTATATATATCTATATATAGGATATCACAACACTGACCCATTCATCAGGTGAGAGGGTGATGATGTAAGTATAACATTCTCTCTTTTAGCTCTGTGTTCTGGTCTCCAGAGGGAAACATCTGTCTCTTCATCTGCTTAACGCTGCACCATGTTAACCAGCTAGTTGATACTTTGTCTGATGTTTGGTGCTCGTGCACGGTGGGTTTAGAGCTTTTTGTTTTGCTCAGAACAGCTGCCGGCTGTGTCCAAAAAATGATGCTTTGAGAGCGCTAAGAATGAACCAAAACAGCTGAAACTCACTAAGAAGCTCCATGAAGTTGAGGGGACACCTTTCACGTGTCTTCATATTATCATTTGATGAATATCGATTATAGCCGCTTTGAGTCAGAATGAACTGGTACGTTTGGGTTTCCTGGATGTAGGGCATCTGCAGGCCTTTTTCTCATTATGGCCGCTTTAGATTTATGTCTCCGTTCAGGTGGGGAGAAACACAAACGACCCAGAAAAGTGATACAACCCAGGTGTAAGCCACTGCTGTGTGCCACGGTGCTCTTCTTAACTCTATCGGTGTGGGTTCTGTTGTTTAGTCTCGTGCGAGACTATTGTGACGGTTCCCATAACTCAGGAAATAAAGCCTGTGTAATAAGTGGGAAAGTATTTTTGTTTTCATTTGCTTCGCCAAACATCTGCACCTCAAGCCACATCATTTACCAATTTCACCCAAAGACAACACGTCTCAGTGTTTTGTTTCCCAACAGATCTGGTTTCTTCAGCTATGAATAAGAAATATTGTCCAAACACATCGAGACGGTCCCGACGAAGCCTGTTTGGGGCTTTGCAGTGGAAAAGTTTCCGGTGAGCGGGCGAGACACTCTTGGCTTCTCCCCCCCCGTCAGACTGACAGTCGTCTGTAGGCCTCCCTCACGATACGTCCCCCATCGTGATTAGCAGTGATTACCAGCCCGTTGGGTTGCTTTTAGATCTCTCGTGTGATCTGCAGCTCTGCGGCGTCTGGAAGCACTTCAGCAGACACACAGGGCCAGTGTTCAAACCTGGACCGACGCAGCCACTCAGGAGAGACTGCACAGCCGTCTGAGAGACGTTTCTTCTCTCATGCTTGGCACAACTGCCCACTTCAAATTAGACGCGACTGGACTTGTGATTGTAGTGGATTAAGCAGCAGATAGATACTGTGTACATTCCTGACAGCGTTTAGTGATGACAGGAGTCGTAAAACACGAGCTGAAATAGTGAAATAACCCCACAGATCAAATAAACAGAGCTCAGAGCGTGTGGCACAGTCCGGTCGGAGCATTTCAACGTGAATTAGCTACTGTAGCAGCCTATTGTTTGACATGATGTAAACACAGAGAGAAGTATGTATATATATATATGTCAGAATGAATAAGTGGACACCAATAAACCCCATAATGAAATTTAGTAAATCAAACAAACAAACAAAGGTTATTGTACATATTTACAACGGGAGCCTTCTTCGTCTCATGTTCACGAGCCGCTGCAGTGACTGTTGGTAACATCAGAAACACACAAGTATTCAGACCACTGTAGCAAACTCAGGATTCTCACAACTCAATTGTTCCCAAATGTGAGGAAGACATTTTATTTTCATTCCAAAACTTGTTGGTATTGGTCTTTTTTCGGGTGTTTGTCTTCTTCGTGTCACACGGGGTGTTTAAACAGACTCACTATGTGTGGTGGTAAGTGTCTCACAGAGCAGGACCGACATCAAGACAATACGTGTGTTTACATACACAAAATGTACCGGGGAGACTCAAATATTCATTTTAGGAACTGGCATTTGTCAATGTCCACATCTTGTTTACAATAAGTGGAATAAACGTGAGCGTGACGGGTGAGATGAGCCGATATTAACGGGATACTGAGCCGATATTAACGGGATACTGAGCCGATATTAACGGGATACTGAGCCGATATTAACGGGATACTGAGCCGATATTAACGGGATACTGAGCCGATATTAACGGGATACTGAGCCGATATTAACGGGATACTGAGCCGATATTAACGGGATACTGAGCCGATATTAACGGGATACTGAGCCGATATTAACGGGATACTGAGCCGATATTAACGGGATACTGAGCCGATATTAACGGGATACTGAGCCGATATTAACGGGATACTGAGCCGATATTAACGGGAAACTGAGCCGATATTAACGGGATACTGAGCTGATATTAACGGGTGAGATGAGCTGATATTAACGGGATACTGAGCCGATATTAACGGGATACTGAGCCGATATTAACGGGATACTGAGCCGATATTAACGGGATACTGAGCCGATATTAACGGGATACTGAGCCGATATTAACGGGATACTGAGCCGATATTAACGGGATACTGAGCCGATATTAACGGGATACTGAGCCGATATTAACGGGATACTGAGCCGCGTAAACATGTGACTCCATTTACTGGTTGGGTTTAGTCATCTGTGCCGCCTCTTTTTCCTGGGACTAAAACGAATATTTAAACGTCTCTGCACTGTAATCTGTTTTGTAAAAATAAAATCCCCACCAGGGGGTCTTTGTTGATGTGAAGGTGGCCAGTAGAACCGTGTGATGATCACCAATATGAACTATGTAGGGCAGTACAACTAGCCTAACCTTCATTGTGGTTTGAACTTAAAGCTGCATTAATCAATATTGTTTAGATAAAAACATTAAATCCACTTAATTGTGAAAGGGGGGGGGGGGGGGTGCATGCTTTTAAAGTACTCTTATTACCTTTGTTATTACTGACAGCTGCTACACAATCTGTTACCGTTAGCTTTCTGCAATGTTTTCTTCATCACTAAAACTATTTCTTTCTTGTTAGCACGAACTTTATACAAAAGTAGAAAACCGATGAAACCCTCGAGGCATCCTGTGCAACATGCTGATAACAGAGAACTACAAACCACCTGATGGGCATTGCATTGGTTTTGGGTTGCACTAAACGTACTCGTGTGGTACGTTCTTACCGCTAGCGTTCCCCAACACTGGTACCGTATGTACTGAACCACATTGTTCACAAACATGTCAATCTGTCTACAGCGTTCTGTGCAGTGCACGGGCAGCCCTTCAGCTAATCTGTGCTGATACATTAGACTTCACGCTCACAGTTGGATTGTAATACATGCCGTTCACTTAATATGCTCACATACAACATCACACATTCCTTTAAGCCTACATTGCCGTAGTTCCTCCTCTTGAGTATCGAGCAACATTTGGGCTGAATTTGACTGTGAGCTGCTCTTTAGTGACGTACCACTGGCCTGTGGGCTGCTGTGTGTAACGGGGGGAAGTGTAGGTTTAATTTAGTAGCCACGAAATGTGTGTTAGTGTCCGTTCCTGTTACACCAGGACAGAATGAATCCCAACAGCAGACAGAAACACGGGGACATGTGGTATCGTACACATCTTCCAGTGGTGATCTTTTTACAAATATATTCTCATTCTTACAGAGACCTTTGCAGTCAATTCAAAAGAAGAAAAAAAACACGTACAAACGGATAGAATGTCAAACACAGGGAGGAGAAAGTGCAAATATTTTGGCGCCGCTTCGTTTTCTTTTCACTTTTTTTTTTTTTTTTTTGAAACTCAGGAACTTCTTAATTCTTCTGCTCCATCTTTCTCTTTCCTGTCAGCAAGCGTACAGATGCCTTCCCTCTGTGCCCTCTGCTCTCGTCTCAGCTTCTGGATCCTTCTCTTCTCACACCAGACGACCTACTGGGAACACAGAGACAGACGGACTCTGTTTCAGTATCCAGATGCACTCACACACACACACACACACACACACACACCCACACACACACACACATAGCTGCTGCGTGACAAGACGATGACCTCTCTCCACTGACACGGACTAACACACACAGTTTAAATAACATGTGTAACATCTCGTATAGTTTGATTAAAAACACATCACTACTGATGCATGGTGTGTCTCTGAGTGACCATGTGGACACTTTGTCTTTGTCTTTTATGTCCATCAGCAGCATGCACGCTTTTTTATTTGCCATCTTTTTTTCTTGAGTTTACAAAAAGAGTCATTTCTACAGGACAAAGTCGGTGGTTACGAACTAAAGTTTGACTGCTAAGCAGCTGTGCCCCACCTATACTCAAACGCACCAAACGCACCGTCACATGTGCTGACGTTCTGTGACAACCGAGCTGTAACTCAACATTCTCTGAAGTTGTGTGTGTGTGTGTTGCATTCGTGCTGAAACTGCTTGGGACAGTCGGGGATGGACTGCTCTCTCATCAATCAGATGAGTGGGTGTGGGGGGGGGGGGGGAGGAGATGGGTAAAGAGCTTAGATTGCTTACAGATGGCTGTCAGAGGGGAGCAGAGGTCCTCCAGAGCCCTGTGTGTGTGTGTGTGTGTGTGTGTGTGGGGATGTGCAGGTGCACTCTCTGTCAGTGCTGGTTACGTTAGTCCAGCTTCAGGTCTCAGACGATGCATTCGCTCCACATTCAAATATTCTGTTTAGATTTAAAAGCATCACAATCGCTGCAGCGCTCCATAAATCACAGATTATCTTCCATACGAGTCCTGCAGTGCTCTCACCTCTACTTTGTATGAAATAAATGTTACGGCCACCTATTTCTACCATGACTAGTGGGATCCAGATGACCGTTTGCGGTCTTAGCTGTGACATTTTTATGGCACTAAATGTCGGTTTCTGTTACTGTCTGTTACAAACACACAACAATAAATCGACTTGTATCCACCCAGTTCATAAAATATATAACAGACAGAAACCTCAATGCACAAGAAGGGGTGTGGCTTACATGACCAGTAAACACTATGTAAAGAGAATACTATCTCAATATCACCATATCATTTGATAGGACTGACCAGCTGACGTTGACGTCTTTAGGTCTGGCAACATTCATTTAGGTGCAAACAGGATGCAAAGAAATCATGGAGAGATAGTTTAGCTCTAAGACTCAGACCAGCTGTTGTTTGGCCTCTGTGGTGTTAATGGCTTTTAAAAGTACCATTCAAGTAACACCGTGCAACTCAAAAACAACAACTGAAGTCTTCTTTGTACATTCAGTGTCATAAATCCGTTACCTTGGCAGCGTCAGTGACATGTTCCAACTCTAAACTATGCAGCTCCGCTATATTTCCCGATGCCTCTCTCCAGTGAAGTCATGCTGCTCCTCTCAGAGTCGTCGTAAGACGCCACAGCAGCGCTGATGGTCCTCTCCCTCCTCTCCTCCCAGTCACTGAGGACACTGTCTGTGCCATTAACAACACAAAGCTCACTCGGCCTCTCCCCGGACACCTTGGCCCCACTTGTGATAAAGAGCTGAAAGCAGATCCCGTCTAGCGGTGAGTCGCCTCGCCTCACCTGGGACCAGCTAATAAAGACACTTGGCTCACGAGCTGGGAATCAGGGTCCACCTGTACATGCAACGACTTGGCTAAGGATTCACGGGCCTGAGTTTACTGTCGGCTCATGGTTATTGTTCCAAAGCAATGCTCATCAAACTGTCACGGTTACCTTCAGCGCGGTACAGTGTGTGTCGAGCTGATGTCACAGTAATTAAAACACAAGTGCTGTTGGCTCTGAGAGGACGGGGCTCTGGGCTCTCTAATGGTCCCGCAGCCTCGGTGCCAGGCCTGCCTCATAATGCCCTCCTTTCATTCCCTCCTAATGACGGACGGGAGAGGAAGAGACGAGGGAGCAGGGGAGGAGAGGAGCTTAACAATAACACCGTCTGCACATCTGACCGTTTATGTCGATGCTTCACCTCCTGAACAGAGCAGGACGTTTAAAATGTCCTTCGTCCTTCCTCATGTTCCCTCTTAGTCATCAGTGCTTAATGACAAGGCTAAAAGGATGGTAGTCCGTCCTTCATCCGTCCAACCTCTATGTAACGTAATCACTTTTAGCGCCGACTCTGCATGAAGTCGTGCATGCTGCCACTGTAGCGCATAGCAGCACGCACCATATTTCAACAAGAGCCGATGCCTCCTGCAAACAGCAACCTCTGTGAGAGAATAGATCCCCTAATATCTTATAATCCTGTATGCCCATGTTTGGTGTGTCCTTGTGCGTGCAAGCATCAGTACATGCACACCCGCATGTGTTTGCTCTTACTCAAAAGCATGTTTATCTCTTTCTAAATGAAATTAAGATTTTTGAAAAGAACATCGTGAACTCGAGTTTAACAGTGAAACCTTGTGTGAGACAGAAAGCTTGGGCCGTCTGGGCTACCAGACCTGCTGCCCTGGGCTTCTGTTCCATATCTCATCTATGAGGATTCCAGTCCCTCCAGAGGATGGATGCCACCCTCTGCAGCACGTCCAAACTCACACAAGGTATTCAGATGTTTTCTTTTGCCGTTGCCAACGTGTGGAGAGACGAGGAGCCTCACACAGATGTGCTCCACTCTGCACCACAAAGCACGTACTGCAAACAGTAAATATGTCCAACAACACTCCAGCGACGACCCAAAGCTGCGACCGAGCATGACAAGATTTAATGTCTGGCAAAGGCCGCTGGACTTAAAGCGATCCAGGCCATTTAGGATCAGCTAGGCATACCTGAACACAATGGCCGTCTATCTTAGTCAAGGCAGAATGCTGCCATATGTTCTTACAGACTCTGTCTCCTGTCTCAACATACCTCAGTCTCTCCACAATCATCACCAGCTCAGAGTGCCTGAGTGGCAGCATGACGAGCTGTATAAAACTGTCAGGCTATTTGCCTCCAGCTCTTAAGCATGAAGGTGAGAGATTTGTTGACCACAGGGAGAAACAAGCGGCCTCCTCCTCCTCCTCCTCCTCCGCTGCTCCAGCACCGGGGCTGTTTATCCTGGCAGCTGTGCCCAGAGGGTCCGAGAGGCCTGACGTTATGCCCGCTCAGAGCCACTGTTCTCCAGGTGAGGCGGGGCAGCGCCAGGGTAAACACATGACCTCAGTGCTATGTGGCGCTGAACCGGCTAGAGTCAACAGCATCAACGGGACCAATACTTCTATCTGGAGATGAGACTCAATCGAGGCAAAATCTGACTCTTATTGGACCACTCTGTAAAATACAGATGACAATACACAATCTTAACAATGGACACACACACACACACACACACATTACTGCACATCCACACATGTAAATCAAACGCTGCTGTGTCATCCAGCTGCATCTCCTGCAGACTGACGCACGTCACCAGTGTGAATGTTAATGGATTACACAACTACAGCAGTTAGTGAAAGCGTATTAGTTTGCCTTACTGAACAGTTTGGTCCCTTGCCTTGGCCCTTGGTTGCCACTTGTTGTTGAGCTCCCTGCAGAAGAGAGACAAACACATGTTGAACTTGATGGAGGTGGATTTCTTGTTCATGAGATGAATCATGCATCAGCACAGCTACCTGCGTATTCTTTCCTTTTTGAATTGAAAACATTGTAATTTGTGTGTTAAATGTGTCTCACAACCTCCGAGCATCTCGTAACTTCTCACTGGGAGCTGCTTACTTAATGGTCTCTATTAGGACCAGTGTGTACACTCATGATGATGAGTAACAGCGGTGATGAGACTGTGTCTGGATCCACTAATACGTTAGTCTGGTTTAAGTATTCGTCATGAAGTGGAGCACTACACCTTCTTCACACTGCCACCACATCTGTTTGTCACATGCACTGCAGTTACTTCATCCTTTACTCTTTTTAAAACTACGCCATGATGAAGTCATCAGTAAAAATCTATTAGGGGAACAAATGGAAATGTTTATTGTAGTTTACGCTTGTAAAAACTAACAGAAAATGGTAACTCAACCAACGACCTCTTCTTTTGCCATAAATCCTCAATTTGACCCGTCTATAAGAGAATTAGTTTTATTTTCATTAAAGTAGCCATGAAACTGCATGACGAAGGGCATGACGTCGTTGAAGGAGACGAGACTCGATGCAGATTTGACCCAGCTGGCCTGAGGTTCATACCGCGGTCATGACCCTCCTCTATGACCCTCTATGACCCTCCTCTATGACCTCCATGACCCTCCTCTATGACCCTCCTCCATGACCCTCCTCCATGACCCTCTATGACCTCCATGACCCTCCTCTATGACCCTCCTCCGTGACCCTCCTCTATGACCCTCCTCTATGACCCTCCTCCATGACCCTCCTCCATGACCCTCCATGACCCTCTATGACCCTCCTCTATGACCCTCTATGACCCTCCTCCATGACCCTCCTCTATGACCCTCTATGACCCTCCTCTATGACCCTCCTCCATGACCCTCTATGACCTCTATGACCCTCCTCTATGACCCTCTATGACCCTCCTCCATGACCCTCCTCTATGACCCTCTTCTATGACCCTCCTCTATGACCCTCCTCTATGACCTCCATGACCCTCCTCTATGACCCTCCTCCATGACCCTCCTCTATGACCCTCTATGACCTCCATGACCCTCTATGACCCTCCTCTATGACCCTCCTCTATGACCCTCACCCTCCTCTATGACCCTCACCCTCCTCTATGACCCTCCTCCATGACCCTCCTCCATGACCCTCCTCTATGACCCTCCTCTATGACCCTCTATGACCCTCTATGACCTCCATGACCCTCCTCTATGACCCTCCTCCGTGACCCTCCTCTATGACCCTCCTCTATGACCCTCCTCCATGACCCTCCTCCATGACCCTCCTCTATGACCCTCCTCTATGACCCTCTATGACCCTCTATGACCCTCTATGACCTCTATGACCCTCCTCTATGACCCTCCTCTATGACCCTCTATGACCCTCTATGACCCTCTATGACCTCTATGACCCTCCTCTACGACCCTCCTCTATGACCCTCCTCTATGACCCTCTATGACCCTCTATGACCTCTATGACCCTCCTCTATGACCCTCCCAACAGACTCTCAACCTTCAGTTCCTCTTACCCTCCTTGCTGACGCCCAGGCATCCTTTCAGCTCCTGCAGAGAAATGGCTCTGTCCTTATTCAGGTCACAGTAGTCGGTGAACTTGCGGGCGCATTTCTTGGGTTTGGCTTTCTTCTTCAGGTACCTCTTAAACGGCTTGAGTTCCTTCTTGTTGATGTCATGGCTGCCGTTGTTGTCCAGCTGGGCGAAGTACCAGTGCACCACCCGCTCCTCTAAAGTGTGACTGGGATCAGGCTCAACAAACCTGGTTGGGATTAGAGGCACAGATGGGAGAGAAGACATTGATGTTTCAAAACCCGGCATGAAGGGAAGAAGCTAAATAAAATGTGGTTTACAGGCAGAAATACCTTTTTATACCAATATTCCTAGCAAATAAAGCAACATATCCACAAAAATGAACTGGAAATAAAAAAGACCATCACTTCTCTTAAAAGTGATGGTCCATTTGGTTGATTTCTAATGAAATCACGTCTTTTGTGCAATAAAAGATGTTAATCTGGATACCTCAGGCGGTCATGTTTTATGTCAGAAACTGACAGAGTATGTTATTGCGTTACGTATTCCACGTTATAGATTACACCGGCATTAATCCCAAATGCCCTCCAGTCCCACCGGTGTGTAAAGTTCTAGCGTTGACGTAAAGTGTCGGCGTCTGTGCCAAAATCGGTGCATGTCAGAGATTAAATATTAGTGTTCAATTCATAAAACCAGAGGGAGGGATGATTTGAGAAAAACCAGAAGAGGGGTGGAAGTTTTCCATGAAGGGTCAGCCGTGAGGTATCCTGATCAGGCACAATACTCTCAGGTCTTCAACGCTGTGTGACGTTACTTACCTCCCACCACCGGAGGGGGCTGGTGAGTTTATGGCTTGCACCATGTCTGTGGTGAGGGCATCTAACAAGCTTGTAATGAATTCCACTTTCTTCCCCTCTGGGCAGCCTGGCACAAATCAAAGACAAGAACACACCAAATTTACCTTCCGAGTAATTTGAGTCGTTACGGCACAAGTGAGGCTGAAGTGCCACTAAAGCCTTCGACACCAGTGAACCAGAGCGACACAGTCAAATAAAGCATGCAAACCTCCGCAGCTTAATGACAAACCAGGTGTATCTGTCTGCTTTATGTTCATGATTACTGCTGAACCGATAGAGGCGACATACGTAGTCTGGCTGCTCTGTAAGTGCTCAGAGCTGAGGCACATGTCGAGAGGCGGAACAGAAGTGTGCGGTGATGAGAGTTGTGTTGAGCAGTGCAGACCTGTTAACTTTTATGACACAATTCTGAACACCTCTTTTTTAATTGCCCAGATGTATGCCTTTAATAGCGCGCTAAACCAGTGCAAATTTCTCCCTCCTAATTGTGTCTCTTAAAGGGAAACTTCAAACGCAGCTGCATAGTAAACTAATCTTCTCAATCTTTTTTTTTTTTTTTCCCAGTCTCTCCGTCTTTCGCTCAAGCTTTCTCAGTCGACCCCCCCCTCCTCCCCTTCCTCCGAGCGTCCGTGGCCTCCTTGTTCTCTGCTCTGTTCGTGTCTTTTCGTTCCCTTTGTGCCGGCTCAGGGGGTTCTGTGGGAGGTGGTCTGCTGCCGCCAGGTGAATCCAATTAGCATTTCCAGGACATGACAAGCTCTGAGCAGCACTGCCTTGCTGTGCCTTAATCCAAGTGTTAAATTGGGGTGTTATGAAGCGCAAACCGTTACGCTGTATGCCGCCTATGTGGCAAGGTGTCAAGGACACAGTGTGGTGCAGCGTCCGATTTGATCTTTGAACACTTTAAACTCCGACACGGTCATCAAATTTGTTTTTGTTTTTTTAAACCATTAAAAGAATACAAAGTTTAACTGTTGCACATCTTCACAGGTTGCATATGTTTATAACGCGTGGGTAGTTCAAGTATCCATTTCACAAGAACAAAGGCAAATATAGAGAAAAGCCAGAAATGATTAAGTACGTTTGTGCTGTTTTAGCACATTAATCAATCATCAACTAAACACAACAAACATCGTGTTGGGATCACGACATTTGCTACTCGGTCCAAACTCAATTTTGGAGCTAAGTTCCTACTTTTCTTACAGAAAAATGAATTAGAAACGTTTGTCCAGATGAAGCTGGGTTCACCAACATGTGATCTGTTCTCTCTTCATAAACTGATCACAAAGCAGCTGGTTTAGTCAACAGTGAATCCCTGATATACTGACACAGACAGGAGAGCAGACACACACTCAGCTCTGTTTGCATGTCTGTAAATGTGGATGTGTGTCACTTCTGACTAACTTATTTGTTGATAGACTAGACGACATTGAACTAGAAGTTATCAGACCCGAGCCTCTGGTGTCGGGGGAGGAGCTCTGATGACAGAGGTGGTATTGTGCCACTCTGTGTGCCACTCTGTGTGCAGTGGGATTGAACCTGTAGCTGCATGCTGTTAACAGACATTCTCCTCGTCTTGCCTTCATGTGACGACCGTGAAGTATTGTTGCTTTGTTGTGGCGGTTCAGAGCATCCCTCTCCAGTACATAAAAATATCTCCACTCAGCACCCTGTGGTCTCCCAACACCCCCAGCAGCCCCCCCCCCCCCCCCCCCACAGCCGCACCAGAACACTCCGCAACACTCGCACCTTCCATAAAACATGCCACACATCTGCTGCACAGTCAGGAGTCATGCTCGACTCTGTAAACTCACCAGATGGGGAATTAAATAAGAGTTACAATGCAACCTTAAAGAATGGGAAAACACAGGGGGGGGGGCAGCTAAAGTAAGTGAGCAGTAAGAAGGGCAGAGGAGTACGAGCCGAGGTTACGACCTCTGGTCTCTGGTCTCTGCTGCCGGGGAATCCAGCAGCACAAAGTGTGCGTTAGACCGTTCTTAATCCAAACGCTCAATCTGGTCAGTTTGTGTAAAAAGTGTTTTGAAGGATTAACCTGCTGCACAAGTTAGCATGTCTAGCTAACTAACCCACTACCTGAAATAGTCACCATCGTGTTATTTCCAGGGCCGAGGAGATTTCATACCACATAAGCTTGTGTGGTTACAGCCCCCCCCCCCCACACACACACACATTCAAAACTAGCACATCCGCTGTGTGCTGATGCTATCAGTGTTTTGGGGTAACGTTGGCAGCTCTGTCCGCTCTTAATTGGATTTGGAAAAAGTTTACACTCCAGCAACTTCAGCCAAAATCGTTATCCGAGATAGCTTTTGGTTTGCCAAACACGTCGACAAGTCTACATCTTACAAAAATGTGAAACATACAGTTTGAAAATGTGGACGATAAAGCATCAATTTAACCTTTTGTGTTTCTTGTCCAAGTGTATGTAAGCCCAGCAGGGTTAGCTAGAAATGAGGAGCTGCTTTTGTCAAAAGCCTACTAAGAATTTAAAAGGTAAATCTGCCCCAAAATATCGTGAACTGCATGTGTCGAGATCAGAAAGCTTGAAAGTCACAGCATCAGTAACTAAAGAGCCATTAGGCTGCTAGTGAATATTAAAGCTTCCTCATTTGTAAAATAAATAAGACAATAAAATGAATCCAAGAATGTTTCTGCAGTCTCCAAAGACCCAACGTGTATTGAACTGCAGTGAAAAGTAAGAAAAGACAACCTGTCAGCTCTCTGCCTTGGAAGGGATCTTCAGCGTCTGAGATGCGAGATCGCGCAGCGCCGTCACACTCTGGCGTCTGGTACCTGTTACACAGAGAGGAGAAGGAAAGAATAAACCTGTCTTAGCAATGCTGTCTCTCCTAATCTCTTCACTGCAAGGATCTTTACTTTACTGGCTTCATGCAACTGCTGCACAACCTACTGCTGTTTAACCTGCTTTAATCTGTGTCTTCACTGTTGATCTGCAAAGAACTGTTGACAGTGATTAGCTTCTCTCCATTTGATTTGACGTGCACACACAGAGCTGTTTCAGAGGCATTATGCGTGGCATGACTCGTTTTCTCCTGGCCGTTGTGTCGGTGGTTCTTGCAGACATGTAGGATGGAAAACTGAGCATGTGTGTCTCGTTTGCCTTTCTTTTTTCTTTTCTTTTTTTTCTCAAAGTAAAAGCAAGTTGTCATTTCTTTTTTTCAGTCTGCAGAGCCACTGATCCAAGAAGGGATGTCTGATGCATGAGTATGCACATTGCTGTCCAGAGGAAAGACATTCAGAAGAGTGACACGAGGTCTAGACCAGAAACAATGAATTCTTATGTGAAGAAATAATCGCCTCAAGGGCGTCATTCAATACCGCTGAAATGAGGATGAGGATCTGGTCTGTGGAAGTGATATATTTGAGTTCTTTGGGGGGCTGTCAATAATAAATACACGTTTATTTATTGATTTAGAAGTAAACCTGCATTGTCCTGTTTTCAAACTCTACTAAGACCACAAACCATCTCTCTCTGATAGTCTGTGCCTCGTCCTGTAAAACATAAACCCTCTTGTAGCGAGAGAATGATGATGCCTCTTCTCGAACAAAGACAGCTCATCTATTTACCGGTGCGTGCCGACGTTCCCTTTATCCGTCGCTGTGTTTCAAGTTGTAATAGTCACGACCCAGATACAATTCATGAAGGGTTTTTAAACAACCAAAACATGAGCAATGGACATCATTTATTCACCATTGCCTCTCCTCGGTCCCTGTGACACACTTCACTGTACCCCCCCCCTCGCCATTTCATTGAAAGCAATATAAACAGCAGCAACTGCACTGAAAACAAACTTGACTAAAGGATTTTCCCATCAGGGATTGGAACTTATTATTTGGCCAAATACCTGTGAAATCAACTTGCACGAGATGTTCAGACATTCATGGTTCCCAGTGGATGAACCCTGCTGACTTTGGTAAATAATTGACTTTTACTCCATCAAGAGAGTCACAATTGTTGTTTTGAGTGTAATGTTTCTTAAGTGGATTGACATTAAATTGATCCCTTAACTTTTCATGTAGCACAATCATCAGGAATAAAACCTTAGATGTAATTGTGTTTAGTGCTAATTAGATACCGTTAGCATGCTAACACGCTAACACGATGGTCACAACCTATTGTGAGCATGTTAGCATTCTGATGTTAGCATTTAGCTTTGAGAAATGCACTTAAAATGAGAGACTCCTTAAAACAAACTACTGTGCCTATTGTCTATAGTAACCACACTTTTTAATTGACAGTATTCAGTCTTCTAATAAATGATATTACCTGGTGGAGGTTCCAGGAATGGGCCGCCCCGTGTCCACCAGAACACACCAGCAGTAGCCTGTGGACTGGTGGCACTGGACCGGTTTGTAAAGGCCTCCGGGCCCGCAGTCGGGAATGAAAATGGCCTCGCGAGGATTCTGCCGAGCCTCGTCCAGTGCACTCTGTCGCTCCTGGTCACAAGAGGGAACTTTCTCTAAAACCATGAGAAACACACTCAATACAGAGGCACCACAATCGGCAAACCAGAAACACACAAAAAAGATGAGGCAGCAGCTATAAGCACCCAGGTGTCCCTATCCAACACATAAGATACTGTGTGCAGATATGTAGCTTACTGGAGGCTGTGAATATACTACGTACTCTATGGCATTTATCATTCTTCAGGTCACTTTATAGAGCAACTTCACCATATTCAGGGCTTTCTATTGGCCCATGATGTAACTGACTGTCAGGCCTCATCCAGCGCATTGTTAAACAATGTTAAATATGGCTATTTTGAGCATGAACGTTCGTTATTGGCCTTGGGAATACTGTAGGAATTTGAGAAACAAATCTTAACTCAAGGTCCTCTTACAAGCTTCTCTGTAGCTCAGTACCCTCTCGGCCCTCGAGAGATGCTCCTGCAACACCTTGTCCCACCGCACTGTATTTACATTCACATCCATTTAGTCCATCGCTCACTCTTGAGCCAAGTTCAACAGAGCTGCGTGCTAAACTTGTGAGCGTGGCGATGAAGTGTGCTTTTACCGCTCCTGATCCGTTCTTCATTTTACATTCAAGTGCTCTGTGACGCATTGAGCTACGATAAGAGGGTCACGCTAACCGTTTCAGGGTGGTATTTTCACATCCTCGAGCTCATTGGAGACATTTAGTAGCCATTTGTGCCGGTAGCTCGCATCAATTCAAGTAACTAAAGCGTAGTTAGTGCAGTACGTCACAGTTGCTTTGAGCTGCTGGTTTGTTTTACCGCTGCTAGCGGTAGCAACATGGCTACCGCTAGCAACATGGCTACCGCTAGCAGCGTGGTTAATGTCCAAAGCAAGAAAACAGCTGTAAGAATTTGACCTAGAAGCGCTGATCTCAGTGCGATGATTAAAGGCACCCCAGTGTTTCAGTTAGATACATTTCGCATCGGCGGCTCTCGAGGCTTCACTGACAGAATTACATGGTGACAGCCGGACTTAAAGGGAACCGATCTAAACGTCGATGGTGTCATTATTCTAAGCCTTTACATTGTGCCTATTGCTACTTAAACACTGAATCAAATTACTACATTTGTGTGAAAGGGGTTGGCATATATCTATATATACAGTCTATATATACAGTATAGTATTTTATGCTGCCCCCAATGGCCGAGTAACTTTAAGAGTACACATCATTTTCTATATATATATATATATATATTAAACAAAATTAATTAGGATGAAGATGATGGTGGCGGCAGGTTCAGCAGACCTGACGAGGTTGGGAAGTGTGTGTGTGTGTGTGTGTGTGTGTGTGTGTGTGTGTGTGTGTGTGTGTGTGTGTGTGTGTGTGTGTGTGTGTGTGTGTGTGTGTGTGTGTGTGTGTGTGTGTGTGTGTGTGTGTGTGTGTGTGTGTGTGTGTGTGTGTGTGTGTGTGTGTGTTCATGTTTCCTGAGCATGGCTGCCAACAGAGAACTAAACGTGTGCCGACACACCAAAGAGGTTTTTCTCCTGCGAAGACTCACACTCAAGTGTTCTTAGCGCTGCGCCGCGGCTCTGGTCCTCGCCAAGGTTCCTTCACATCCAAATTATTTAGCCGTGTTTATTATACAGAGGTTATGCTGGCGCCAGACGCTAGGAATCCCAAAAGAAAATTGTTTTCATCCATATAAATGGAAAGTGGCTGGACACTTGGTAATGTAGTCCTCTCAGTTTTGAGTTGAAATTGAATCTACGACTTCTCTGCCTGTCTTGGATATCCGCATTTCTGTTCTATTTATTTTTTTATTTTTGTTTCTTTTTCAATTGTATTCCTCTTCCCTTGGCAGGAAACGAATGATTAGAAACACAAACCCTCAGAAAACAAAAGGGAACCCACACAAGTGGATGTCAGGAACTCGTTGTGGTCATTTCTTCTTCAGGGAAAACTGATAATGGACAAAAGATGAACACCAGCAGCATCTGTGATGAGATCAGACAATCGTCATCCAGGCTCCAAACCAAGACGATTTTAAAACCGTCTTTCTGTTTGTCTTTCTTTATGATACACGTTTAATCCCTTCCTCCCACCTCTCTAAGTGTCTCCTGCCTTCACTTTCCTTTTTCTTTCTCTCTCTGCTTCTCTCTATCCTAATACCTCCCCCCCCCACCCGGAGCCCTCTCCTCTTCACTTCACTCCAATGGCTTTCAGCTGTGGGGTAATCACTGCAATATTGTCTATAGCGAACCCTCTCTGCAGTTAACTCTGTGAGTAGGTATGTAGGTGCATGTGTGTTCATGGCCTAAAGGGAAACAAAGCCAGAGATGATGGAGAGTTCACTCATGGAACGATTACGTCATTTTGAACACATCATTCGTTAGCGCGTTCGGTACCAACGTGTTACTGTCGTCGCTTATCGTGCTGAAAAGTAAAACTCTTCAAACTGCCTTAAACCAGATAGTATTTAAATAAAGATAAAAATCCCTTTTTAAGACTCTCGGACAACGCGATCGGATTATTTCCCTTCAATATTTAATTTTTCTTTTCTTTGAAGGGGGGGGGGGGGGGTTAGCGGTGAGTGAGTTTCTGGTTCCCCCCACACTTTTATAAATGAGCTGCACGACGGAGCGCTTCCCCCCCCCCTCACAGCATTGGAGCAACAGCGTGTCAAAGTCTGGCAACAAGGCGTCCTCTTGAAAAATGATCTTTGCATCGCTTTGCCCAAGCAAACACGTTTCACTAACGCAATCTCTGCATCGCTTTAAATCATAATCATGGGGTGTCCAGAAAGCCAGTAAATGGATAAGGTAGTTTGTGTTTCATAGAGGGGGGCTGCTTGCTCAGTACTCAGGTTTTCCAGTGTGCAGGGAGAGAAATACTGTAAATATTGAGGATTTGTTGCACCAAAACTTCTCTACTTTGCAAGGAAAGGTCACATGGGTCACAGGAAAGTGTTTGTGATTAGAATGTTTTCAAATCAGATGAGAATGCAAAGAAAGTACAGGAGTACACAGGCGTTGAATCTCCTTTTGATACACATCCAAAATCACACACACACACACACACACACACACACACACACACTGTATGCAATCACATACAGATGCAGTGGCAGACGCACACATCGCTCATGTCTCTCTCAAACGTGATGACACGTCCCCCTCAGTCGGCCTTGTCGCTCGTACTCGGAGGACACCGGATGCTAATTGGAAACAGGAAACTCGTGTTTCCACAGAAGATTCAAGGAGCTGTCGCAGTGAATCTCTCAACTAAAATATAATCTTTAATGCTGCCCTGACTGTAGTTTCCTCCGCCACATCGTCATCTCAATACCCTATTGTGTGGTACAGAGATCAATTTGCATCATAATGTATAACGTGCAGGCGAGGTGGAAATGTGTATTCACAATATTCATATGTGCAGATGCTGATGAACATGAAGTTTGAAGACTAATCTTACTATAACATATTGATGCTGGTGACACATTTGATTGAAACTATTTTGCTAATTTTCAAAAACCTGTGTATCCTCAGAAAACATCGGTAAAATAAAAACTGTGGGACTCTAAAACTGTCCGCCGCACCGCCTCAGTGGAGTTAGAAGATGAAACACAACAGAACAACATCAATCGATATAACAGCTAACCAATGTGTCCACACACACACACACACACACACTCACACACACACTCCCCCCCCCCATCACATTCACTCACTGACTCGCTGCAGAAGCGTGAAAGGCGTCCAGCAGCCCAGAGGGTATAGTGAACATGCCGAGACGTAATTGAGAAGGAGACAGAGAGCTAAACAAATTACACCAAAGGAAAGAAAACCAGAAACATAATCCCGGCAGCGCAGCGCTGTCCACAAACACCGGAGACGAGTTGATGCTTTCACTGTGTCGACTTCATTCAGGGTTTAGGATACTTTTTTGGTGTAGTTTTCATCTTCAATATCAATATGAGGCTAATAATTGTATCCTGAGAACAGTGCGCGGGTGATATTTGAGTAGGTGGTTGTACTGGAAGGAGAGGTGGGTTCATCAGGGATGTGATCCCTCACTGGCCTCCCACACGCTACACTTCCACTGTGTTTGATACGGCTCTATTTTAGTAATCTATGGGTACTGCGTTGATGGTGACTTGATGCCCTGTTGTTCTAAACCATTTTCAAGTGTTATTAAAGATTAATATCAAGGAGGAGTTTATGCGTAAAGGTCTCAGAATGAGGATGAGTTTCTTTGTCTCACCTTGCTTCCTGGACGCGGAGCTGTTCTGCTTGTTCTCCTTATAAACCAGCTGTTTTATCCACAGCGTTGGAGCAGTTATCTCTGCAATGACAGGATGACAGAAGACAGATCAATAACTTCCATACTTCCAGATGATCGTCACAGAATGTACCACAGCTGAGCTTTATTTAGCCAGCAGCTCACGAGCACACAGCCAAGCGTTGCCCACAAAACCAAAATTGAAATTGCAGTCAAGATCCCAGCTTTTCCAAAAATATCAAATATGTCATCTGGTATTTTCAACAGCTGGAGTTTTCCACTTAATATAACATTCTTAAGAGATGGCGTCTTGAGTTTGAATGTTAAAATCTTGACACAGTGCAGCTTCGCTGAGGATCGACAGGTTTAAAGTACATAAAGGAGAAACCTGGTGACATCGTATGCACCTCAGAGAACTAAGAGACGGTCTTAGCACCGAGTTACAGGTGGAGGAGTAATAACAGAAGACTTACCGTCACCCTCGGGGGGGACGTGAGTCTCCATGGTGGGTGTGGGCTTGGAGCCATCATCTGGGTTGAGGGTGAGAAAGAAACGGAAAGAGACTACCATTATTGAGGTTAATACAATCTACTCTCCAGAACTGTTGAATGGTTGGGATTTGCACATGGCCCGGCCAAGTCAGATAGAAAAACAGACAAAGAGAGAGAGACAGATAGAATAATAGAAGAACGATCATCCACATGTAGCTCCACACCTCTCACATACACATGAATCATCTTCTCACACTGACACACTCACAACAACATGATCAGGCTGCACATTCAGCACACTTCCTCTCAGTCACACCGTAAACCACACACACACACACACACACACACACACACACATGAGGGGACCACCCTCCTCATCACAGGACCAGCATGAGTGCAGTGCAGGTGTAGCTCACTCACAACTAATCCAAACACGGAGGTGAACGGACCTCTGAACAATTGATGGAGTTGTGAAGAAGAGTGAACTTCTTTTTTGAGCGTCAAAATAAGATGACGCAGATGTTGATTCGGTCCGTCGTCTGATTGGTTGGTCTGAAGTGACGTTTGGCAATGATACCGGTGGTCCTCTGAGGTTACGAGTGACGATCTGATCATTATTCTGGCTCCACCCCAAAAATCACCCTCTTGACTCACTCAATGAGAAGGAAGTCTCGTATTGACATGTCCGCATTTTGCCTAAATTCGATATTCATGTCATTCAAAATAAAACTATTTTCGGGTTTCCCCCGGATAAACACGATTACCTCGTGGTCTTTCCTTCAGCATCACCCTCAGGATAAACCTGATCCTGATTCAGGTGTTTCTAACATATACAGCAAAGAATGAATATTATATACTCTCAAAAAAAGCACCAACAAGCGTCCTATCAGTACCTCTTTAATACACGCTAACCACATAACGTACTAACCACATAGTGTATAAACCAGGAGTATTTTTAAAGATCACCGTATCACCATATTTACGACTATTCATCACAATTAAAATGAATGAATCCCTCCCTATCGACAAGCCAACCACAGGAGATGACGAGCAACGGCCACTATGTTCACGTTTTAATTTATTTAATTCTTGCAGTGGATACGCAGCATGTTTACACTATGCTACAAACGTCAGCAGCGTGATGAGGTGCAGAGCGTCGTCTGAACTTTCTTTCCCTTCTGCGTTCTGTATTTAACAAAAAACAAGCGTTGAGTTGTTGGAAAAGTGTCATTTAAATTGCACGAAACTCAGGATAAATGCATAAAAGAATAAATATAAATGAGGCAATAATATTGCATATAGAGCTGTTGAGCCAATCATAATGACGCGACAGCCCGACTTTCATCGTCAGTGTTCCGGTTTAGGGGAAAAAACATCAGAATTTGATCAAATTAAGTATTTAAAATGTTCAAATTATAGTGTTTTCTCAATAAATATTCTCATTTTGGCACCCACAACTTGATAAAATGTGTTTACAAACCAGTTAACAGCATATTCTCACTGTTCTAACATTTCTCCGCAGCTATCATACTGTATGAGAAAAAGGAAATATCCATAAGTAAATATCCTTAAATACCTTTAAATGTGTGGTAGTTGCTACTGTATCTTTGTATCCCAGTACTCACACGTATAGGATCACACTACTGAATGAAAACTCTTCATATTCAGTAACACGGTTGACTTTTGCTATCAGACAAAAACAAAATATTCAGTTAAATTTGATTTAAAAATGTCCCATGCATTACATTTGACAGTGTAGCGCAGGCTGTAATGGATCTGAGATGATGCTGTGAATTCAGCGACCTAGAATACTCACCCATGTGCCGTGTTGGAGCATCTGGAAACTTCCTTAGGAAATAATGCGATCAAAAGCAAACCACAGAGAACTGGAGTCATTCTACAAACACTAGAGTCCTTAAATCAGACGGACAAACTGACCTGACCTGGTCAAACTGTGAATAATACAACACAGCGGTTACTGCGTTGGTCTCTGTAAGTGCAGACCTGTGGGTCAAACACGAGGCAGGAAGAAGCACCAGTATGTGTTTGTTTTACACTTAGACTGAGCTGCATGTTGTGACTTACAGTATTTGTTAATTACTGTTTGATCCAGGTCTGGACAGTGAGCTACAGACTGCTAGAGGGGGAAAAAACAGTTAATGGAAGCATCGACAGCAAACCCTGAAGTTGACTGTCGCCTCAACAAGAGGTTTAGAACAACCTCTGGGTTTGGAAACAACTAAAGTGCTGAATAATAAAGAGACCCTGAGAGGCTGTCCGTCTCTTCTGGGTTCAAACATAATCTTTGCATTAGTTTTCACTTCAGTTTTGTGAAAACTGAAGCAAAACCAGTGAAACATACAGGAGTCAGCATAAGGCTTTCATGCTGAATAAAACAATGCTAGTTAAAGATGTATTATTTAGCTGTAAAGAACATTTAAATCCAAATCCACTAAGTAAAACTTCAGTCCTGTACCTTTCTGCTCTGCACAAATATGGACTTTGCACGGATCAGACGGAACAAAACCAGGTCAAAAGATATTGTGAACTCGTTCTGTGTCTTTCACACTCACACGCATGCACACACAAGCTCACAGCGGATCTCAGCTCACCTTTTCTACCAGAGTTCGGTGGCCCGGGCGGTCTATCGGTTACTGACCCTGTAAAGAAAGAAAAGAGAAAAAAAAACACATCACATGTACAAAGCAAAGACTAGACGGCAGCAACAGCTCCTGTGGAACGTTTCAAGGGTTTCATTCCAAAATGCTGTTTATCCATTTTAGAAACAAAAAGAAACACTTCAAATGTGAAATGTGATTGTTCCAACTACACAGAAACACTCTCACGTTCCACCCAACCCACTGACATCTTGACTCAGTTAGATCACGTTTGATGATTATATTCTGTTAGTACTTGATAGCAGGCACACATTGGAACATTAGGCCCGTTGCCTTGTTTTATTGCTGACTAATGCAAACCTGTGTGATCTGCACCATCTGTGGGTATGCAGTGAGATGAAGTCGTACATTTGCAAGTATCATTCTGGTTTGGCGCATGCAAGCAGTCATGCATGCATGGATGCACGGGGGAAGGGGGGGGGGGGGGACCAATTACAATGAACGGGCAAAGTGGAGACATGTTGAGTAAAGGCAACTGGAAGGAAATGTACTACCTGACAATCCACTTGTCCCAGCATGAGTTCCCATAAATTCACGGAAGTTTCCTGCAAATGTATGCGAGATGATTGATTTGGGTCATAGTTTACGGGGGCATCTGAGCATGTCGGTGAAGGTTCTTTGTTGGGCCGGTACGACTGTAGCAGCTGTATACAGGTTCGGGTTCACTGGGCCCAGATTCTGGTCCCAGTGTCGTACATACCTTTGCAAGAAACAATGAAGATATTGGATCTTATGCAGGACAGAAAGGAGACATTGTTGTTCCATAAACTACAACTCAGCAGGTGCCAAGAGAAACCATACAGGTGATTAGTGGGGAAATGCAGAGAGGAGGAGGCAGAGAGAGGGAGGCGAGGGAATTGAAGGAGGGTAAGACAGAGGGAGCGGGAAGCCTCTGGCGGTCTGTTGAGCAGCTTCAGAGGGGCATGCGACCGCTCTCACCACACTCTCCACGCAAAATTTGCACCATATGCTCTGTGCATAGGCTGCGCAATCCAATTCTGGCAAAGACCCCCTGTGTATGATCTTCTGAGGGAAAATGATGGTGATTATCATAAAGTGTTCCCATCCAGGATGAGTGTTCAGAGCGCCGCTCCCTCTCTCCTCCGGCCTGCTGAGAGCAGTTAGACGGGGGGGGGGGGGGGGGAGCGGGAGGCCCCTGGATGTATGGCCATTAGCCTTCTCGTTGACCCTGCACCTGCTGTATGCCACATGACATGTAATACACATGTGCCCACAGTATGGCAAGACAGACCCTCTTAACCCAGAGGCCCAGACGTAAGTTCTGCGTAAGATTCTTCTGTTTGATAAGGAACCGAAGCCCGTATATTAAAAACATTTGTATTTGAATTGTGACCAAAAACTCCAATTCCTAAAGTGACTGAAAGAGAATTGGCTCAAACCTCAGTGACTTGACCTCCGAGCACTGCTGGCTCCAGGATCTTACAAAAGGCAGCCACCATTGAAACATTTTAAACGCTCGTTATGCTGCCTCTCCACCCTCATAAAGAGCTGTGGGGAAACATCCAACCCTTCCACGGGAGTTTAAGTCATGCAACCTGTTAGACATTACTCTGAAGTAGAGCTGAGCTGCCGAGGCGGAACAGATGCAAGCTGTGTTGCCGATGTTAAGATGAGATTCTCATGAAAAACATTTCATCCACAGGTTGGCGGGCTTGTTTCCCCCCCCCTCCCCCAGTACCTGAACACACCGGGGTCCTGTTATGCACAGAGGAGCCACTCACTGGCTTGCCGTCACTGGTGACACACCAGCAGTAACCTGTCAGAGTATGGCACTGGACCTGCAGATGCAAAAAAGGTAAAACACACCGATAGCTTTGTAACACACAGGATGTAGTTGTATTTAACAGAAGGTGAAGAGCACAACATCAGTGAAGTGAAACTGATCTGAAGGGGAGAGTTCACCAGAGACTGTTGGTAAAGTGAAGGATAAAGAGGAAGAGAAACTGTGGAGGTAGCGAGACAGACCTGCGCAAATGTTCCATCCTCGTTGCATTCTGGGATAAACATGGACTCTTGAGGTCTCCTGGCTTGTTCCAAAGCCTGGTTCCTCTCAACGCGACACTTGGACTGACCTGCATCTGTAACAGATTAACAGGACAGCCCGCTCTCACACACTGTGTACAAACACCACTGCTGCTGTGTCTTTACTGAAGACGTGTGTTCAGTGTCAACAACACCCCGTCCACACCTCGGGAGGAGCCGACCGGTGCGACCACAGCTGAGCGCCGCCGTCTGACGTTTGAGTGCCTTGCTCAAGGACACCTTCTTTTGATAGACATAAAGGGAGAGGAGCATTATTTATTCACTCATTTTAAATCCTCCGTCCAAACCACATTGTTAGTGCCGAGGAGTGCGTCATGGACTCCTCGCTGATATTCAGACATGAGTGACCGACTGTGTTCCTGCTCTCAGGGGCCACAGATGGAAGTGGCTGAAAGGTCAGAGACTGAAGTGGGCTCCACACCAGCTGGTCACTGGTTCCCGTCAGTAACTACTGTTTTTATTGCACTCGCAGCTCCTGTAGACTTGAGCTTCGCGTTCGACTGTTGGTGTGTACTCGCTCACACCGGGGAGCTGACCGGTGCGACCGCAGCGCTCCACTTTTGGCAAACATTCTCCCCGCATAAATAAAAGTTTTAAAAAAAAAAGCGTGTCTCTGGACCTGAAAGGAGACAGACACGTTGTCTCCTCCAGAGTCAAGGACTGACGGAGCCAGGAACTGGCTGATGAAGTCACCGAGAAGGACAGACATGGTTTATAAACGTGGACTTTGACTGAGAGTGCATTCAGTCTTTAGAAAGACGCTTATTAAACTTTGTGGCGCTTGTGTTGTTTAGAGAACAAGCAAAACCCGTCCAATGTCCTACGGAGGACCTCAATAAATCATTTAATACGTCTGTGCTTTTAAGTTGTGACGAGACAGAAATAACCGAACATCCAAAGGTTTGTTTCTTTATTCACTTCTGTTGTTGAGAGTTTGATTGAACACATTCACTTTATAATCACTCTGTTTGGACTAATGAGCTGTTTCTTGATGATTGACAGCTAAATAATGAACCTGTTGTAATAGGCGTAGCTGTGTGTTTGTAGTTGTTTTGCTGTAATGGATACCTCTTGTAGTCACATGTATCAGTTGTGTTTTAATCTGGATCTCACGCACTCCTCAACGCCAGGCGTTGCCGCTGTAAACACAGGTTTGTTCATGAGCAACAGCTTCACTACAACTAACCAGGCCTGTGCCTGTGAGCTCTGCCCAGCTCTCCTTTCCTTGGCACAGCGCTGTTATTATGAAACAAAACCATGTATTAGCATACAGAGAGAACAACATTCACTCCAAGAATGGATTTGGTGGGGAATGCTGTTTTCCTAATGGACAAAAAAAAAAGGGAGGAAATGCCAAGTTCCAACCTTGACTCTAGACCTATCAATCTCTGCTGTGTGTGATCCTGGTCTGTGAAGACTTACACGCCTACAGCGAGGCGGAAAATGAAAGACATCTTCAGTTCAGTTCCACTTGAGACGTCTCCTCTTCAGGTCTACTGGTCTGAACAGCGTTCGTCTGGAGTAAACCAGTTCACAATACAGAGGCTCAGATTCAGTGCTGGCTTCGAGTCTTACCATTTGAGCTCCGTCTCCTCGTTAACCGCTCCCTGTTTGTGGTCCTGGTGATCATTTAGTGGCCTTACCTTTGAGCTCCGGGTCTCTCGTCTCAGATGTGGAAGTCGGTGATGGAGCCGCCGGCAACTGATCGATTTTCACCCAATTTTTACCTGAAACACGGAAAAGTCAGTTGAAGCTTTGTGGGCTCATGGCGCGGTTAAGGGATGCTAGCATGTAACTGTGTTGTATATCAAACCAACGTTTAGGCAGTTTTTCTTTGGAAATATGGCGTTATAATAAGTATTTATCCATCATTCACCCCTAATTGGAATCCTCTCTTCCATTCATCTCAGTATGTTTTGTAGACTGAATTATATATTTTATCTTTCCAAGTTATATTACTGCAGTTGTAGACCTTGTTAGTGCATTCATGGAAACTCCAGTGAATAAGACTTCCAGTGCCAGCTGCTGACAAGAATTGTGTGGAAATAAGACAAACAATGTGCAAACATGCACGTCATGAAAATGTTAATAGTTTCTGGCATTAACAAGTCACAGATGACTCACAAATCGGAGACAAATGACTCCATCTGCGGCTAGATTTTCTTGATGCCCTGGCATTCAAGTGAAAACCCAGAGTTCAGTCCTCACCTCGACACCGGCCGCGGTGCGCCAGCGTCAGCGTTTTGTCTTTGCAGCGCGCCCTCTGCAGTTCACAGCCGGTCTCGTAGCTCCGGCCGTCCGAGCCGCACACCGGCTTCCCCTGCGTCCGAGAGCAGATGACCCCGCAGTGACTGTCCCTGTCTCCGATCAGCCACTGCAACGAGAAACACTCGCTTAAGGTTTCACATAACACAACAGTTGCGTCTGAAAGATATTGAGCTGTTTTCTCATTCCATGAAAAACCGCTTTCCTTTTGGCTCCGTCGCGTTCTTTCTAGTTTCTCCGTGTTTGAACAAAGGCTGCATTCAGCTGAATCTGAGATTATGCCAAACTAACGTACAAATTGGACACATGGGTCACTTTGCCCATTTTGCTCAAAACATTTCTTTCCTCCTCAAGCACTCGAGGGCCGCTGCCTTTCTTTGTTTAGGCTACTGTAACGAGGGTGTGAAGCTCAACCCAGAGGCTAGTTTATCTAATTGATCTTTGGCTGACGACGGTTTGAACCTTGATTAAGTTTTCCAAAGGAGCCAAACCACATTGAGAGCAATGGGAGTCCTTCTCTCCCCAGCTCTGTACTCGTGATCTATTAGTGAGTCGGTTCTACTCTGCCGTTGGAAGTCGGCCTTCTCTCTGACAGCAGTAATGGTTCTTGGCTTTGCAGCTGCCCTTCAATATATTTAAGGTCTGAAGGATTTCAGGGGAGCAGGAAGATGGAGTTGTGTGTTAGTGAGGAGAGAGAGTAGGTGTGCAGTGAGGAGCACCAGAATCCTCTGCAGTGAAATGTGTCCCGGCAGCGTATCTGAGCCAACTCGTTGAATAACACCAGGAGCTCGTGATTAGTTCTTCATTCCTCACATGTAATGATTAAACGCTGCGGCTGCTCAAACACCTGTTTCATAAAACAATTCTCAAGACGTGCATGTGACCCGAGGTCTCTCAAAGCAATCAGCGTAGTGTTGGTTGGAGCTCTCGATCCGACACAGGAGATCTCATCGGTTGAAGGTACGGAGGGAAGAAGGTGATGGAAAATAAAACGCAGCCAGAAACAAAAGGCACCGTTTCTATCCCTCACTCGTCCTATCAGACGATCTGCTTCAAAGCGGTCCACAGTACAAATGTGTGTGTGGAGCTTGCATGTATACAAGCACAACTTTAATTCCCCCCCCCCTCGTCATCCCAATGCCCCTCTGTATTTTGAATAACATCAAATTTGTTGCTTGGAGACAGATTTCCTCCAAAACACATGAAGAGCAATCAGACGGACCTGAACAATGTAACGAAGCCAAACCACTGACGTCACCAATGAGCTGGTGAACAACTGGATCTCATATACAGATGAATCACCGGGAGTCTTCATCCTACTGCTCTAAACGGATTAACCGCATGCCACTGTGTTTTCTTTTCACTCCGTCAATGCAGTACCGTGCGCCCATTTATGCCTTTGCGTTGGTATTATTATTATAAAAGGTCTCAGTGCTGCAGAAACCGTCACAGCCATCCTGTCTGAGTTCTCTGCTCCTCTAACCGTTCTGCTCTGTAACGACTGCCAATAACATCAAGCTTTAAGTATCCGCCAGTGACACTGTTCTCCTGGACTATTGGACTGTCACAGATCAGCGCACACTTCAGCTCAATGTGAACACTGTCCGAAAATCATTCGACTTCATATTTGAGAAAGTGTTTTAGGGTATGTCGTACAGAAAACAATAAATAAAACTAAACTAACGACTCCACAGCTCAACACTGAACGCTAAAGTATCACGTCTGTGATGCTCACCATCTAATGCTAACATGTTAACATTTGGTAATTAAACTTCACACAAAGTGCATCCGTGGTCGAAGGGAATGACATTAGTTTTGCAGGTATTGGACAAATTCAAATTTTGACTGGCTGGTGACGCTAGATTTAAAGTCGTTATAACTCATCTTGAGGGGAACATCAATCATCAATGTCTGTCTGGAACATGAACATCTGTTGAGATATTTCAGTTCAACCCTTAAACCTCAGTGATCAGTGGCAGCACGCTCGTACTACTTTGAATTTTATATTCTTGCTCATATGTCTCTCTATGATGACCTGGAAGTGTCACAGGAGTTTAAACTTGTTGTAGCACAAATTACAAATCCAACATGTGGTGAAGTAAACGAGACGCAGGTCAGAAAATAATCATTTGTGTTTTTTTTACTTCGCTGTTACCAGAGAGTATCTGATGGTCGTGGACATTCTTCTCTAAATCCCAGAAACTTAATCAAAAACGGAGTTAAAAATCTGCCAACTGGTGAGCTAACATCACCTGTGTTCAATGCAAGTTAATTGGTTTGGATCATGTTCATATTAGTGAAGATTTTGGCCCTTTTTCAAGCTTGTTTCAGTCCTGAAACAGATGAATAATTTCACCCCACAGGCCACAGTTTTACAATGAAACATAACATCAGGTCGACTGGTTGGGAAGTATCGTGTCTGTCAGCTCAGGCTGACACTTCTTTATCTGTAAAGAGCAAAGAGAGAGATTAGACTTGTCCTGAAATAGACAAAGACACTGGAGCGTCAGTATCTTCCAGATCAAATCAGGAGATGAGGTAACCGGGTGGTCCAGAGTTTAAAAACAAATTACAGGTTTTTATCTCCACAGAAAACAAAACGTCTGTTCTGAGCACAGAGCGACTCGTTTGGCTGCTTTAACTCCTTCATTGAAATGCTTCTCATGACTTGATACAGAACAAACTCGTACAACAAGGTGAAAGGATATTTAAACAAACTTTAGATGACTCGCCTCTCCGTAACAACATGTCCAGAACGAGCCAGAAGATCCCTCGTCTGACAGCTCGGAGTAAAACTAAATCATGATGTTCCTCTTTATGAGAAAGTGCAGACAGAGAGGAAAACATAGCACATCATTTCATTTCTAACTTGCGTGTCCTCCTCTTGGCTTCGGTGAAGGACGGGAACAATTCAGTAGTCGGAAAAAAAATCTGTTTTTTCCTCCTTAGAATAAAGTAGCATGTGGCTAGAAGCAAGCAATTACATGTTCCCCTCACAGCAGGAGTGTGTGTGGAAAGCAGTCTGTCTACGTGATGAACCTTTTTTAATTTAAGTCAGTATACAAAGCAAGCTATTCTAAAGCAGTGATTTATCCGGGACTCGTCCAGGTCCAGAGCCACAGAGACTGACCCGTCCTCCCCGTCCCTGACTCACAGCCACTCCACCTCCTCTGTCATAATAAAACATTCAATCACAGATTCTGAGACGACATTGTCCAGTAAGTGGAAATAAACACTCCCACCAAGTCTCCCACACAAAGTCATTTCTTAGTCATACCGTCCCACCCACAGACTCGTCTCCCGTAAAGGTGAAACCCGAGACTCAGGAAACGTTTCCCAATTTACATTTGGAAGTTCTGTTACTTGAGTTGAAGATTTAAAACAAACAATGAGGGTACATGAATACTGATAGGACCACTTTAAGGTGTCGTTAGTGGTCTCGTTTATATGATATGTGCACATTAGACCGTGGGAATTTATCGAGTTATTTATTATTAAAAGACGAGTAACTTTGCAGAAAGTTAAGCTAAGCTAAGCTAACTGTCTGTACAGACAGAGAGAGGTGTTGATCATCACATCAAACTATCATCAGGAGAGTGGATGAGCCTGTTTCTCAATGTGGAACTATTCCTGCTAATGATAACTGCTCAGTTACTGATGACATGCTCACAAGGAGCTGCGTAATGCACTCTGTGTAACCCTTAATTGCTCGTGCGTAACCATACTCGCCAAAGAACTGTTTCAGATTATAACAGCCCGAGGCTAAAACCTCTAAATTAATGAGAGAATCTGATCTAATCTAATCTGCTGACTCAGACTCTCTGCACTGTATCCAGTCTCATCACTGCTTTACAGGACTTCCTTATAAATAAAGTTCACCAGCAGTGAATGACACTGAGCCTGGATCACATGGCATCTGAAGGATCAACCAGAGGAGTGATGTTTGTCTTTTAGTTTGTAGGCAATCAGCAAAGCATTTGACAGCATTCATACGCGTTCTGTGGTTCCCAGTTTACTAAATACGATCTGAATTGTCCTGATGTGGTGAACCCCACCCATCTGGCGACTTAAGGAGGTTTAAAACAAATACTACGAGTTATTTTCAGTTACCGTGTCTGACCCGGGTCTGTTTGACGGCAATCAGCTGCTACAGTGTTAGGCGGGATTATGGGACCTGGCATTATCTCCTGAGGGGAAACAGCCCCTCATGTGAGGCCAATACTGTCTGGGGTTGAGACCCGCCCGACGTCCCATAATCAAAACCAAACAAACACATCTAAATTAAACAGACTAACGTGTAACAGGAGCTTTTGCTGGATCTGTTGAGGAACACGCGCTGCTCGAAATAACATGAATTACCTAAACCTGTGGGGAGAAGTTCGCTCACGCTCCCTTCCTGCAGATCGTTACGCAACAGGCAGCGCATCAAAGATGTACGGAGCACCCCTGAGGGATTAATCCCACTTTAACAGCTGCTCAGAGACACTTTCTTTAATTCACAAGTAGAAAAAGAAGAAATGTATTTTTTTAGAGAGACTGCTTGAATAGAAATCCCCAAAACATTGTGAGTGCATGGCATCCTGGACACCCAGGAACCAAAGAGACGGAGTCAAAGATGAGCTGACCCCAACCCTAAAACACCAGGGAAGTTTAGTTTGGTACCAATATCTTGACCGGGAAACAATGAGCACTGAGATTCTCACATTTAACAAGCCAAATTCCCCCTGCACACACACACACACACACACACACACACACACACACACACACACATCTCAGCCAGAAGCACACTGAGCCCTGAGCTCTCTCTGCACCACTCATAAAATAAGTGAAATGCAACCCCCATTGTGCAACAGTTACAGCATTAACAAAGTGGTTTTTACCGTCGCTGGCAGCGAGTCTACTGCAGCCTGAGCCTCAGCAGTGGAACAAGAACAAAGAATATGATTAGAAAATGATTATTTTTATATATGCACGCTTAAAGGGCTCACGGGGGGAAAAGCAGGCCGGAACAAAGGTAGTAAATAAACAAATCTGTGGATTACGTCTCCTACAGTAACAACTGGCTCATTGTGTCGGTGCGGAGGGTAGAGCTAATTTCTATGGACAGATTTTTTATTATAAAAACACACATATAAACAGTAGATCCCTTTATTACACGTATCGACCTTGTTTTAGTCGGGAATAAGCTTGCTATAATTTAGTTTAACAACATGTTACCTGATTTATATCCCAGATACACCAGAGCTGTGGTGGCAGGAATAAGAGCAGTGTGGACAAATACAAGGCGGACAAAATGAGTCCTGCTTCACAACAGTAGAGTGAAATGTAGCGAGCTTTTTTTATTCACTTCTTTTTATGACATTGTCAGAGTCAAAAAAAAAAAAAAAATGTATCCTGCGTCATTCCACACATTCGTCTTTCTTGTCACAATTTGCCGCCAACATCACCCACAATGCAACTCAACTCACTGTATGACACCTCCACTTTGTGTCGACTGAAGCTCTCACCCTGACTTGGTATCACATGCTCCTTGTGCTTAATGACATCACTGCTTCCACGGAAAAGGGGTTTGCATGCACAGACGGAGATCGGCTACATCAGTTTGTGTGCGGATGTGAGACGACGAGAGGGAACGCTGTGTGCCAGCTCCACGCTCCGTGTGATGCGCTCATTATCCCCTTTGGGCACAACAACAACAACAAACAATGCAACAGCACCAACTCGTACATAAATACATACATAACTGGTCCTCTAATGCATCTCTGTGTCATTAAGCAACAGGCCTTTTGGCGTTCCCTCACCAGCCAACAAGTGGATTACTCAAATGGCGGAAAAGGAGAATAAAAGTGGGTCAACCACGGAGGAAAGGAGCCGATGAAAGTTGTCCACCGAAGTCGGGGCTAATTGTGTACCGTGCTTTTAACGGGCCACGGTAAACACTTTGGTCCGATAATCAGCATTTTGTTTTCAGGAAATCTATAAATGGAATAACGTCCCTCACACTGTTTTCATTAAAACACACTTTACTGAAACAAAGAAGTAGAGAGAATAAAAAAGGAAAGTTGCTTCACTTCTTCTCCTTCCTCTTTTTCCTTTTAAAATTCTAATTGGGTTTTGTCTTGAAAAAGAATGTTCACAGTAACCCTTTAAAACCCTGAAAACAGAGTTGTAGCGTGCGTGAGGAGCTGAACGTTCACATCGGAGGTGCAAAGTGTGCTGAAGACATCAAAGTGTCGTCCCCTGTATAGTCTATCTGGCAATCTGAAAACCCATTAGCATTGATGATTTCAACCACATTAACAGTCAAATGCAGTCCTACACAGTTTTACTTTCACTGTCTTTGAGCTCCGTTTTTGGTCTCCACCAACTCCTAAAGCTAAATATCTGACTCTTAAACCAGCTAGTTGACTGCGTCTGTTTGCATCCAGCTGTTGCATCTGGAAACAACGCTGATGAGAGCAGTGAACCAAAACCGTGAGCTGAAAGACACTAAAACACTGCGTGAAGCTCAAGGGAATCACAGAGCTGGGTGCTAGTTATCTTTATCACTTGGAACGGCTCCTTTTCACACAGTGATTTGATTTATTGTTTTCATTTTATCAGCTTTAATGTCTTGCTATGGTTATTAAATCAGATTTCCCTTTTAGATGATGTTCAGGAGATTAAATACGACATAAATGAGAAGGATGACTTCCTTATTTTTCTTTTTGAAGTGGTGTAAAGCAATCAAAATGAAAGTGTGAGTGAAGGGGCAGAGGGAGGTGTTCCTCCTTTTTCGGAAATGACTCTAAATCTGATTAACAGCATTCCTTGTTTGTCACTAATGCTACATCCTGGCTACAGAACAGTCGGCTGTCTCTGCTGTTCCCAGGGTGTGTGTGTGTGTGTGTGTGTGTGTGTGTGTCCATCACACATTTCAATAGATTCTGCCACCATTGCGTCCTTTAACCGAGACCACACACACTCGCTCATATCAAAGGAAACGATTAAATGTGTGTGTGGGAGAAGAGGCTAATCCGCTGAGCTACTTTGAGAGAAAAAAGGGAAGTGTTCCTGCCGTCCTGATAATCTGAAGGATTACAGAGAGCTGTAACTCTTTTAACAGGCAGCCGTCCCCTCAAACACAAACTGGAGCATGTCACCAACACAGCAACATTTACATCGAGCAAGTTCCTGCAAACAGGATAAATGATCCTGAACCACATTTTCCCGTCACTACCACGACTCAACTGTGAGATTGTCAGTGACATGAGGCTGAGCTGAGGGGTATTCAGTGGCTTGCAATCTGTAACCACACCGCTAGATGTTCCCAAAGCCTACACGCTGTCCGTCCCCTTCAAGCCAAAGTTATGCACCAGACTCCCCACGAGCTCCCCAGAGGAAGAATCCATCATCTATTCAAAAGCACCAATTTTAAGTGAGAACAGCGAGGTTCTGAGAACAGAAAGATGTGCACGCTGTTGTGTCCGTTTTCAGAATCACACCACTAAACAACAAAAGAACCCAAAACCACAAGCTTCATCACCAGTAACGGTTGTTACGGAATTTTCCCTTTAGGCGCCTAATCAGAAACTGCTGCTGAACAGAAAGTCAGGACCAAGTTTAATCTGAAAGGTTTGTATTTCATGACTCCTCGCAGAAGACGATGATGCCAAACTATGACCAAACTACGACCTTATCGCTTTGCCAAGAATGTTTTCCCCCATAAAGACTAAATGGTGAAATGTGCACCGCACGTCTGCGTGATTATGGCCAACGGCTCTTCTTCTTCTGTGCTTCTCAGTGGTTTGATTGTTAGGATACAACCGTCTCACTCTCTCCCCATTCCACTATTTGAACCCTTCCTAACCACTACGTATCCTTCCACTTAATAAGACGTATGCTCCAATGTAAAACACAATATGAAGATTAATATTCACCTTCTATGTTCATCTCCAATCTGTTACATCCAGCGTCCATCACACAACGTCATTGCATCTCAAATGAAAACATTTCAACACATTCCATATATTTATTTATTTTATTATTCTACTCATTTTTCTATCTTTTTTCCATCTTCAGTTCCTGATTTCTTCTTTTCCCATAATGCCCGTTGACATAACAGATGTGAACTCTTTTCTTTTTAAGTTATATGAGCTTCTCCAGTTGAGTGAATGCATTGTGTTCAGCAGTGCTTTTCTCTTGTATGGTTTCTCCACATCAGTGAAAATAATGAGCCGATTGAAATTCTCTAGATATGTACGACACACCACCGATCGGTTCCATTCCTTTGAGCACCGTCAGCATAATTAAGTCATTGGCTGAACATGCAGCAATCACACACAGACACCTGCACCCATAGCCTCACACCAATAAAAAGGCTTTCCTGCGTTCCCAAGCTGGAGGTATGTACTCTTGGCTGCGTCGCCGCTCGAGCCCGGCTCTTTATTTAGTTTTTTAATGAGTTTATGATTCTTCACTGATGCCGTCACCAAACTGTGCAGGTCGACGGCTCATCGCATCCTGTGCCCGGCGCAAACAGGTTGATTTGATGAGGGGGAGTAAGGATCGATGGGTAAGAGTGGACCCCCCCCCCCCCCCCTTGGGAAACAGATTCCCTGAAGTGAAAACCATTTAGAGGAAACAAGACTTTCCCGGTATTAGGGTTGCAGTCATTAAGACCTGCAATTAGATCATAAAGCTGGCTCTCAAATGTTGTTGTTCCTCCCCCCCCCCCCCACCATTATTGCCTTTGAACTAAATAAATTCAGACTAGGACTTTGTCTTTTATGCAGAGACTGTGTTCCTATATGTGTGCTCCCTGAAGCATCATCACACATCCTCATCATCTGAGCGGTGCTGCCCTCCCTCTAGCCGACGGACACAAAGGAGACAAAGTCAAAAGTTACTCTTTCAAGAGGACGGAGTGGTAGAGTGGTATATGGACAGACTTATCTGAGCTGCTGCAACAACAACGATCACTGGGCAAAGAGTTCAAATTGTCAAATGCGTTGTCCGTGTCCCAATCACTCCTATTGAAATGTTGGACGTTTTGCACTTATTGCCTCATGGAGCCTCCGGGGTAATGAGTTAGGAGCGGTGCTATGCGGTGAAGTTAGCTCAGGCTCTCGCCCCCGATATCAACGTGGAAAGTGGGGGTGTGGCAGCTGTGAGCAATGTTGAAAGTATCTGCTGCGGTGTGAGTGGGGGGGGTGCAGCAGGCCGAGTGGGACCAGATTGGCCCAGGAGGAGGATGATGAAGTGGATGTGGAGAGAGTGTTTAATTTCTTTGGGGGGGGGGGGGGGGTAAAGTTGAGATAGAGATGCTACGATTGCCCACCGAACCTCTGACATCACCCTCTATTCTGGACTTTATCCAGCGTGGTTTTGAAAGTTCCCCGGCCTGCAGAGGAGCCTGACATCCTCTTAACTAACGTTTGAACAGAAAGTAGGGAAGTGTAGGGAGGGGGGGGGGGGGGGGGGGGGTTCAAAGACATTGTGAAATAGGTCCAATATGTGACTATTCACCCACAAATATCACTCTGCCTCTGTGAACTGAAACAATGCCGTTCTCCATCACTTGTTTCCCTCTCTGTCCACAGGTATTTGTTTAAAAGAAACTGCAACAAAAGGGGGAACAAATAAAGCAGTGTGTGAGAGAGAGAGAGAGAGAGAGAGAGGGGAGAGAGTTTACAAAAAGAGATGGAGGGACATGACGGTGACTAAGATCTAGACAAGTAGAAGGGATACGAGCAGAGATGCTGTGGTGAACAACATGCAGCTCCATATCTTTAAAAACAGTGTTTTATCACGTCTTTAAACTTTAAACACTCAGTTCTTCCTCTGATGACTAAAAGAGAGAACAAGTCTCACAATTGCAGCCAACATGTCTTTTTTCTGTAAAAGCGAGGCAGCTTATAACCATGTGACCCATTGAATAAACTAAGAATGATGAAGAATTTATTCCAAAAATAAATACGACAAAGTCCTTGAAAAGTCTTGAGTGTTGATGAAAAGGCTGCATTGTAAACATGACTTATCATTTATAACTAAGATAATCAGTAATACACATTATTTAATTCGTATTTTGGCTGAATTTATTCATGTTTCACCTTCCAAAACATGTTGTTTCGAGTCTTTGACTGTCCGTTTTGAAAGTCCTTGAACTGTTGACTTTATTGATTACTTTGTGGCTCCTTTCTATGATTCCCTTCTGTTATGAACAGTCTCACGTGAAATGCATAATACACCTCTGCACTATATCTCTAATAACATTCATACAGACTTCTATAGAAACCTCGCTGCAAGATTGCATTTTAACAATCTGCCTGAATTCCAGTGAATAAAGCGATGAATCATGCCGTCAAAAACAAAACGCAGGAAAGCACGATCACACTTTCTATATTTTCTGTGGAAGGTGAAACATGTCTGTGTAATCTGATAAACTGCACCTTATACTCGCACAGTGTGACTGTACTTCGCCTCTTTTAACCGGAGTGTTATCCGACAGTATATCTTCACACGAGACACTCAGGTATGCACTCACCCGTGAGCCCGGCTTCTGTGCGCAGACGTGCGGCAGGTAGCAGAGGAACAGAGGCGCCCAGAAGCGAGAAAAGGTGAAAAGAAGCAAACTTGACAATAACATAGTTGATGGTCGGTGAGCTGCAGGTCGTCTGTGTGTGTGTCCGTCTGATGATCAACAGGTCCAAAGAAACACACACACTCCTTCACTCTCTCCAATCGGTCCTTCTAGTTCTTTCCCTCGTGTCTACTTCTCCAATAACTAATCACATAGTGCCGCGCGTGGGATGAGAAATCATGACTCGGCGGTGATCATGCTCATCGGGTTTTTTTTGTTTTTTTTATCCACTGCGGGAGGATCAGCTGTTCATCACGGGCGGCTTCCACAGGTTGAGTCGCGCTCGTGTCCATTGCGGCTTCATTTAAAACGCAAAGGAGGGAGAAGCGGCGCTGACTGACACCCGCAGCCGTCCAATAGCAGCGAGGGATGGCGTTAGAAAGCCACGCCCACCTTTACACTGGTCCAAGATTAACTCTCCACGGAGGAGAAAAGGGCTGCTGTGGTCAGTCAGTCAGGAGAAGCAGCAGCTGCAGGGACACTCGGTGTATTATCATCGGTCTTTGAGAGCACGAACAATGGCCGAGCAATTGTGAAGTCACATTTTAGGTTCTCATCCCCATTCAGAGACATATAATGCTCTATAACAGCCGAGTATCCTGCTGCCGTGACATCTAGCCTGTGTACTTGGGTTACAATAGAAAACATCTATTGAGTAAAGTCAATAGCTGTCACAAGCACCGCAGGGGGTCGGCCTGTGTGTGTGCGTGTGCGTGCGTGTGTGTGTGTGTGTGTGTGTGTGTGTGTGTGTGTGTGCGTGCGTGCGTGTGTGTGTGTGTGTGTGTGTGTGTGTGTGTGTGTGCGTGCGTGCGTGTGTGTGTGTGTGTGTGTGTGTGTGTGTGTGTGTGCGTGCGTGTGTGTGTGTGTGTGTGTGTGTGTTGAAAGGATGGGGATTCAGAGGTTGATTGGGCAAAAACGTCTGTTTGTGACACTTAATCCCTGATTATTGTTCGTGATTTAACTTGTTTTTAAGAGTAAACCTTATTGGTGGCTGATCACTATAAAGAAAGCAGCAGTAATATATAATAATAATAATTGTCTTAATTCATGAGCAATATAACCATACATAATAAATATGTTTGCAGTTGAAAAATACCAAAATAAAGATACACTTCCTGGCCCTTTTATTAGGTAAACCTATACAATCTAATGCAGCTAGTACAACCTCTCTGCCACAAATACAGTCCAGTTTAACACCAGTAAGCAACAACCTCAACTAAAAAACATATCGTTCAATTAAGACCTCTGACAATGTCAATGAAAAGTGAACATATCCTTTATGGCTTAGCTGGTGTATTGGTTTGCATTATATTTGACAGGTGTACCTAATAAAGTGGCCTCTGAGTGTATTTTTCAATAAAACAAATGTATGTAAGTACATCTAAAATATGTTTGAGTATTTTCATATTACAGTATTGGTACTTTTACATGAGTAAAGTATCTGAATACGTCTCCAACACTGATCGTATTGCATTGATGTCCATCCTGACTCATAAAAGTGTCTCCACACTGTAGTCGGTCTACACGTCTTCTTTCTCTCTTTCTCCATCTTTTCTCTTTCAGATAAATTGTGTGGCCCATTGAGAGCGAGCTAAAAAGGAGGAGGAGAGACCGAAGAGGGCGAGCGAGGGAAGCCGAGTGCTGAGTGCAGGTGGCCGGCTTCAGAAAACTGAGCTTTTAAGAGCTGAAAAGGGCCATCCGGTCACCCCCCCCCACCCCCCCTCAAATCCCCTTCCCTCAGTCTTTGTCCCTATAGATATTTTTTAATTGTTGGCGATGACAGTTCAGCGGCTTTTTGAGTGCCTCAGTGAAGAACCTTGTAATTAGAGCTATTGAGCTTCTGGAATTGGCACAATTAGGGTCAGCATTAACCATCTCTGTGAGCGGGTTCAGGAGGACTGTGTTCTCAGAGAGGATGGAGAGAATTTGTGAAGAGGGTCAGGCCTCTGGAAAAGAAAGATGGACATAAAGGAGAGGAAGAATGGAGGCCTAAACGAAGTGAAGACAGTGAATTATCTGGATTCTTCTTTATCGGACCACCGCAGAGACTCGTGTAGTGTCATCATCAGAGCTGTGAGCGGTCGGGTACGCCTCACTCGGGTGCTGGTTCTCCTCTCTGATCTGTGCCAGCCGGTCCACTCATGACCTGGTGTGAGTGGAGAAATGCTGTGGGAGGTGAAGATGAGGAGGGGGGGGGGGGGGGGGGGGGGACAGGAGTGTCTCTTGGAATGTTAACGAGATCAGTTTATATCTGCTCTTCCCTCTCGCTTCAGCCCCCCTAACAAAGAAGACGAGCTGTTGTAGGGAAAGCATGGCTCCACACTTTAATTCTGTTGTCATTTGGCCGAGCATGAATGAAAACCTCTGACAACAAAAACAAAAAAGGAATGAATGGGCACGCTGAAAGGAAATGTATTTCCCAATTACTGCAGCCCCCACCCCCCCCCCCCCCCCCCCCCCCACCAGCTTACACCAACTACATACGGCCGAAAATTAGCAGGTGTCTGTAGACACAGAAACAGACGGAGCAGGACAGAGGCCACCCAGAGATCTGAGGGGGGGGGGGGGGGGGGCACAGATGTTCAACCATGATGTCACATGTACGAAGAGTTAGACACACACACAGAGTTCAGACGCGGTGTGCTTCATGTTGTGGGTAAACGTTCTAACATTTAACTGGTTCGTTGGAGCTTCTCGTTGTTGATCGTTTCATCATTTTTATATTTCGTCTTCTGCACTTTATAGACAGTGGAAGTACTAAACGTACAACTTCACGGTATTTGTTCTGAGTATTTACATTTTGTGAAACTTTATATTTCATCCACGTTTTACTGGGAAATATTGTACTTTTTACTTTTCACTACATTTTTACTTCACACAGACATGTCTGGTATAATAAACTCTTTGATATGAAACGTTGCAGCATGATGGGAAGCAACAAATACATTAATTAAAGTTCTGTACTAAAGAACAATTCTTAAATATTTTTTATTTTGTTTTAATTTTGACCGCACTACCTTAATTCAGTCATTTTCACATATATGTCAGATTAAATATTGAATTATTAATATTCAGTATTTAAAAGCAATTATTATCTTATCTTGAAAAGAGCCACTTTGCATAAAACGTAGTTTTTCTTTTACTTTAAGTATAAATCTCATATTAATAATACTTCTGTGGTTTTACTTGAGCAAAATTCTGAATGCAGGAGTTTTGCTTATAACTGAATATTTTTACTCTGTGCTCTTGCTTATTCTATTTATGTAAACAAATGTTTGATTTAATGCAACTCAATTAATGCATCAATAATCCAGGAACATAATATAAATAATAACACTATGAAAGGAGACATTTTGCATGATGAGTACTTTGAATTGTGTACATTTTCTCTGATGATACTTCTGTACTCTTACCGTAGTAAATGTGTATTTCTTGTTACTGATTTGCATACGTCTTCCTCTGCGTGACGCTCGGGTGAGGTTGATGTTGTCAAACGTGAGACAGACAGACGTGGGACGGGGGACGGGGGGGTCGGTGGTGTGCTGTGGAAAAAGCGGAGGTCAGATAGAAAGCCCACTCCTTTTAAAGTGTCATCTGGATTTCATTTCATAAATTCCACATATTTTACATGTACTGGCCGCAATTTTCATTAGCTCCTGAAAACGAGGAGCCGCAGATAGCCCTCGGGCTGCATGGCCAACAGGTCTGGACAGCAGCAACCTGGCCTCTTATTACCCTCTTCAAACACACACACACACACACACACACTGAGGCTGATGGAGCAGCATGCCTAGTGACGGAGACGCACAGCAACAAATAAATAAGCCCACAAAGACAAATTATCTGTGACATTAATCAGAGATGCGAGGGATTTTTACATAGCGAGAGAATGAAAGAGAAAATGGCAACAGAGTGCAAAGGGTGTGAAAAGGGCTATTGAGTCTGGACTTGGGTGTCCCGCACCTGCGCTGTCTATTCACCCCACTGTTTACACACTGTCATCCACAATTAATACCTCACGGGGACTGGGCTGCCTGCCCTCTCCGGGGCCCCCAGACCCATCCAGAGCCCTTATGGATGCTTAATTGAGCATACCGCTCTTCTGATTGAATTAACAGCTCCGTCTCAGGGACCTTTTCCCCTTCCACCGAGGAGGGGGACTATTCCACACCCGCATGGGACCCCTGTACCCACAGAAGGCAGAGCGGGGGGGGGGGGGGGGGGCTTCGTGGCTGGAGAAAGCAAAGGGTCAAAAGGTGGAGTTGTTGAAACTGTCCAGAAAACGTGTCCTTTTCTGTTTGCAAACCGAGGCTGGAAGTGTGAACTGGGGGCAACCAGAGGTCTCAGTCTTCACAGGACCAGAGCGTTCCTGCAGGGCAGCGAGTGTTCAGGACATTGTTGAGAACATGCACAACATCAGCCTCGTGCACATGCTGTACTACAGCACCGCATTTACATGTTTCTCACATTCTGGTCTGTTTTTCTTTGTTTTATTGTTCTTCTTTTGTTTTGCAGCGCAGATATGAATTATGAGGGTTAGACTTCTGCTGTTATGTATAATACAGTAACACCTGACAGGTCCATAGTTTCCTGTTGCAGTTATACGGAAAAAAGCTGACCTTCCAATTAATTAACATCAATTAACTGCCTGCGTAACCTAGAGTCCTTTCTCAGTGGGACAGTTGAACATTCATAAAAACCTGTATAATAAAGCTTTACTGATAATACAATATTCTATTTTGTTCCAATAATCGATATATTTACACATGACCAAAGAATTAAGCCGTTACATCAAAACAATTTGAGAAAACTTCATTTATATGATGATTTTAACCCAGTAATTTGCTGCAACATATATATATACACTGTAAAAAACGTACCGTGAAATTCACAGTTATTAACTGGCAGCCATTGACAAGTAACTTACTGTGAAAAGAATCACAGTAACTTACTGTAAAAAGAATCACAGTAATTAACTGGCAGCCATTGACAAGTAACTTACTGTGAAAAGAATCACAGTAACTTACTGTGAAAAGAATCACAGTAATTAACTGGCAGCCATTGACAAGTAACTTACTGTGAAAAGAATCACAGTAACTTACTGTAAAAAGAATCACAGTTATTAACTGGCAGCCATTGACAAGTAACTTACTGTGAAAAGAATCACAGTAACTTACTGTAAAAAGAATCACAGTTATTAACTGGCAGCCATTGACAAGTAACTTACTGTGAAAAGAATCACAGTAACTTACTGTAAAAAGAATCACAGTTATTAACTGGCAGCCATTGACAAGTAACTTACTGTGAAAAGAATCACAGTAACTTACTGTAAAAAGAATCACAGTAACTTACTTTAAAAATAATCACAGTAACTAACTGGCAGCCATTGACAAGTAACTTACTGTAAAAAGAATCACAGTAACTTACTTTAAAAATAATCACAGTAACTTACTTTAAAAATAATCACAGTAACTAACTGGCAGCCATTGACAAGTAACTTACTGTAAAAAGAATCACAGTAATTGTTACCGTGTATTGTATTTTTTAATACAGTAGCAGTGTTTTGATTGTGAAATCAAACACAGTAATTAAAGTATTTACTGTATTTTTGGTTACAGTAGTAGTGTTATAACCGTAATATAAATAACAGTAATCTCCAAGTAGTGTAATTGTTTTTACAGTTATACTCTTTTAGCTGTAAAATATAAAATGTAATGTTGTATTTTTAAGTTACAGTATCTTAATGCCATGCTGGTAATTTACATATTACCAGTAGTCTGCTGTTAAAATAAAATATCACTGCATCTTAAAATTGACACATTTTTAAGCTTCAAGAAGAACTGCAGGGAGACAGCAAACAATACATTTTTAACAATTTATTCTTAGTTGTTGAACAGTAGCACAGATCATTACACGTTAATCTGTTTCCTGTGCTTGTGAGTATACCATGGCTTCAACAAACACAATGCACTAGGAATTTTGTTTTCTTTTGATAACCCAATGACAATTATCTTCTGAAATGTGCATAACTGACAAGCAGCTGTAATCTCTAAACATTTACATTAGCAATTACAAAACGATGGATATTAATATCCAAAAACATGAATATTGCAACATTTGAAACTGTGGCGATAAAAAATCAACACAAAAATATGAGACCTTTTCTTCTGCCAATTTTAGATCAGGCATGAGACTGACAAATGCTGAAAAGGGAGGAACATTATCAACACAAAATTTTCTAGGGGGGGGGGGGGGGGTGCTGGTGGCATGAATTTTCATTTTTAAATATGATCTTTAAAATGTAGCACTCTGGTGTACTCTGAGAATAACATTTAGTGATAAGACCATATTTACTCTTTAAGCAAAAGAATAATTTATTATTCAGTTATTTATCACTATTTCTCCTTGGAGCAGAGGCTGCATTCAGCAGACCTTTCCTCATCAATGTATTTAAAACACTGTGACAGCAGGAAGCTGTACTCACGTCTGTTTAGACCTCCACCTTTATCCAGGCCCAGCTCCACTCACAGCTCAGCCCTGCGTCAAGCTGCGCTACACAAACAGCCTCCTCTTTGACCTCATCATCTCGTCAGTATCTGGGCCTTTGATTCTACTTTGAGTTAAAAAAAAAACAACCTGCCAGCAGATCCGCCGGTGTTCTGGTTTAATGTTAACGAGTGACCGCGTGAACTGAACCGGAACACGGGGGGGGGGGGGGCTTCATGTTTCATCACGTTACATTTTTTCCTCCAAATTCGCGATAATGACGAACGTTAACAGTCGACAGAGTTCCGCATGCAGTGGACGTTAACTTAACCAGCAAGTCTGAACAATAACGGAACTTAAACTGTAACGGAGGGAAATGAAGACGCTGTAGACATCTGAACGCTGATTGGACAAGACTCGACACGTCACATCAAAGATGTTTTATTGTGAAGATCACGACATCACCTTTTCTCCTCGTCTCACTCCAATCGGAGAAACGCTGGCTGGCCAGTTCGACGTACTCTGCTTTTTATCGTTATGTTAGCAAGCACATACATTAAGACAATGATACGAGTAGAAGCGCTCCGGATAGTTACGGAGTCACAGTGTGTTCACACGCGATCGTCAGAGCCCACGGAGGTATTCTTAACCCCCCCCCCAAAAAAAATTCGGATTTACACTGATCTCAGAAATGGTCTCTGGAGTTCTAAAAACGGCGGAAATCCGCCGAACGGCGGAAAAGTCTCATGCCTGTAGATATGTTCTGTTATTGAAAAGGCAGTTTGGTAAATATATTACACACATTCTTGCATAAAACACATTTAAAAACACTTTGAATACACACAACCAAATGCAAAAATGGTGCCAAACTAATTAATTCCCCCGAAATCCACCGATCTTACTAAACATTAAGATTGTAGAGGAATTGCCACAGTAAGAAGGGGCCAATAAACTAAGTGCTGTGACACAGTTAACATGTACTCTACAGGAGGAATTTGAGGTAGACAGCTTCAAAAGTAACTAGCTGTCTCTCAACTTTTAAGTATTAAATCTCTTTTTGAGAGCTTTTGAGTCTTTTGTGCATTTACTTCTGGGTAGATATAATACACAAATATCACACAAAAAAGTATTACATCTCCATGAAAACCTTAATGCTAACTGCAAAAACAGTGTACTATACACATTAGTATACAGTACAGCTCATACTTAACAATTGGTATATTTTATGGAAATTGGACCAAGCATATGTATCCGTAACAGTTCCATTTAAAACAATGATAGTAAAATCTTAATAATACTGTTTCCCCTTTACATACAAAGAGAGCTCACCCTGTTCCACGGACGAACTGAGGTGATTTCACTGAGCAAAGTGGTCTGTGGCTCCCTGCCTCTTAGTGAGTCCATCACTATTCAGTCCATCAGCTCCACAGTGCAAAATGAATAGCAGATCCCTGAAAAAACAACAAAAACAAGAGCAAATAAGAAATTAACTTAATTTGAGTGGATGAAGACCAGGGATCAAGGAATATTCTTTGACCTGTGGGAGATCAATGTCCCACATATATCTTTAGTGGTGTGAAGGCAATCTGGCATTCATGAGGTGGAGTCACCAGTGTGGGTACAGGATTGTTGGGGGGGAATGAAAGGAATTAAATGGTTTTGCAGGCAACGCGTTTTAGCGACGCGTCTTGGTGTAGTCGGTGTGAAAATTGCATGTTTAGTAAAACTCACTGTTGTGAGGAACTCTGCTTTGTCTGTGCCTGTTCTCTCACTGCCGCCAGTTCATCAGTTTTAAGTTACCTAAATATTTTAAGTTGAAGTCCACTCAAACAGACACACACGGATAAAATAACACGGAACAAAAAAGCAGCATCTTTTATCTGTAGAGATAAAATCAGTAAGCCACGCTTGCTCTGGTTACTGATATGCTACATGTATATATGCAGATCTACAGTGCACTGCGGTGAGTATAAACGTGTTCCCCGATTACCCATAGAGTGGATGTTAACACAGTTAGCGCAGGTGGGTTCAATAGTATATGGCATCAGAAAAAGCCACATTCTGACAGATTAACTTCCAGCGTGCAATAGTAATAAAACTCAATTCAGAGTTTATGAGTGTTATTTTACAGATTTGTTAAATTGTACTGTTGTAGGACAGAGTTTAACATATGTAATGGGCACTTAGTGGTGGTAATGTTTGCGATTACTTACTTACATTAAATTTTGTTTTTACTGTTGCATGCTGGGAAATCTAGCAGATACAATATAAACCTTTTAGTCTTACACAATACTCCATTCAATTCTATGCCATTAGACAATATACATGTATATATTTTTTTTTAATATGTATTCAAATTACTTTATAAAATTGGTCTAAATAATCAGATAGTTACTTTTTCCACGCTCATCTGCAACAAAAAGTATAATATTTTATTCCAAAAAAATGTATGTTCTGTGTAGAGCAAGGTTGTAATAGTTTTTTAATTAAGTATATTTTATATTAGTTTTGACTTTTAAATTTCATAGTTTCATAATTTCAGAGTATTTGCTGGTTTTAGCTTAGTTTCAGTTTGTCAGAAATGATTAGTTTTAGTTTTTAGTTGTTGTAGTTTGTTTTTGTTAGGGCCAGGTATACTGTCTCTACATATACATACAAAATACATGGTTAAAAAAAAAAACTGTGTACGAATGGCCATAATTTTGTAATCTTTTGATTTGGGAACCAGTCAGAAGAAAACTTGCCTACAATTTCAATCCTACCCCAGCTGGTCAATATCAGACCTGAATAGATCGGTTAAATGGAATTTGTTCTACTAAATCATATTGTTGTTGTTCAATTCTTCAAGACTAGACTGCATGTGAAAAACAAGAGGGATTTATTGTGAAAGCAATTTGCAGCATAGCCCCATCCCGTGGAATGTCATGTCTGTTTAGTTGATGGAAATTTCTGTCGTCTCCTTTTTATCTGAGTGATATATTAGCAGTAAAAGTTTTACGTCCATTTTATATTTTTGTTGAATGCCAGATTTGCGTGCATACCATTAATAGCCACATATTGGTCATTTTCTGTGACTAGAAGGGCAGAAAACAGAGACATCTACTATACCTGCACACAGTTAAAAATATCCCGTTTGAAATTGACATTACATGACAATGACTATTTCTTCAGTGGAAATTAGTTCCATTGAAAACTGTCTAATGTGTGTTCTGGATATATTATTTAAAGTATCAAGGACACATTGAAATCAGATTTAACATTAACATTATCTAAGAGACTAATATTTCAAAACTTATAAAATAAATAAAACAAAATAAATTAAAAAAAACAAACCTTCATGGATAAATACCACAAGAGGGAACTCTTTAAAGGCCACGTTATTATAAGAGCCTCACCTCCATATGGTTATTCTGCCAGTCAAATGCAGTGACGTCCCTCATGAAGGATTTGATGCGTTGGTTCATATCTGATGTCTTGCGCTCTACTGGTCTTCCACTTTCCATTCTTTTCTTGACCGTGGCACTGCATTTGCTGGAGTCTGGATTAACCCTGACAAGGAACCCAATACAAATGAAAGTTAATATTTAGAACCACCAAGCTCATCAGTCTTTTCAGGGCATATCAACAAGGTAATACAACGATCAAACTCTTTTTAGATAATAAATTGGGCAAACGTTTTTTACAGCAAAATCAAATAGATGCTGATTGTAAAAAGTCCTATTCTTGAATTGTCCACAAATGCAAGTACGGTGATTTTTACCTGGTCAATGCTACAAGCAGACTTTAATGGAGAAATGCAGGTAATGCAAATGCAAAGAAACGTGATGTACATAAGAATTTTTAACAATACCTTTGTATACGTTGTGGCTGCTTCCACCTGCTACTCAAGGGCCAGGGCAGTTGTGAAATCTGGCATGGGAGGTAAATATGTGATTACCACATGGCCTTCTATGGACAGCATCCACCTGTTCGCAGATATACATACATACAATAAACGTATGCTGTACATGATTTTAAAAGTCCAATCGCGGCAAGTGAGCATATTTGTTTAATCACTCTTATTATAAACTGCAAAACTTACAATCCTTGCCTCTCCACCAAGTCAGAGATGCAAACTTTGACGAGTTTCAGCATGTTTTTTTCCTGTAACAATGGCCTGAGTTTGGAGTTCCTCAAACATTTCGGGAACTTTCTTATCGAGGAGAGGCCTCAATCCATCCTGTACATCCGGCTCCTTTTTAGGCTGAAAAGAGAACTAAGAGCAAAGCCGAACAAAGCAGAAATTTAGATTAATTTCCATGAGATTCTTTGGAACAAAATTTGACAAGATGTACACATAACCCCAAAAAATATAAAAGAAAATGTACCCGAGTTAGACAGACTTCTCTCGCAAAGGTTGAAAATGGGCACTTGGAATTTGTCAAGGTTCCTTATCTGTACACTACTATCAACATCAGTAAACTCTTGGAAATCTGTGTTAAATTTTACAATCCTTTCAAGGACATATCCCAATTCGCTCGTCTTTTCCAGAAGTTGGTTTGTGCTTTGGACACAATTTTTCTTTTCAATTCTTTACCATTCTTTAAAGTAGTTGCGAGGACTTTCACAGATTCCTGCTGCTCATGTCTCCCTTCCTGTAAACAACAAACAAAGACACGTTAATTAAGTACCAATCTAATTTATTGTGATATTGACTAAATGTATTCATTTATCCAGTGTTTTCCACTTTTAGAGGGAAAGGGTGCTGCATCACGCATTCACAGAAAGGGAGAAGTCACCTAAAGACACTTAAAGTAATATTTAGGCAAATAATCAAAACTCACTACAGGGACATTTTTTATATATAAAAAAAAACAACAACACATCTACGAAAGGAAGGAGACAACTTTGCTGAATTATATTGAATAGAAAAATTTAAATGTCATGAGAGCTATTGTGCTTATACTACAGTGCACCATTTCAATAAAGTTTCAGAGTACCGTAAGAGCATCTACTCCTGCCGCACATGCAAGAGGAGAGGGAGAGACAATGCCCCAACACACAGAGCCATGAAGCTCTCCACATTGATTTTATATTCATGTGCAGAAAGGTCCTTCGCCCTATAACGGCAGGGAAAGCCCTGCTATCAAAGTCAACTGTGATTAAATAACCTGTTCTAGTCCCTGTTCAAGCCAATTATAAACAGCTAGCTAATATTAGTTCCATGTAGGTTAATGGCAAACTTAGTTTCTTTAACAAATCAAACACAGTTAACCCAAACTTTACATTTAATACCGTTACAGCTCAACCACTTAACGATACTTACTTTTCCTCTGCCCCATCGCTAACACATGTCTGCTCTAAGCGCATCGAAGTCTCTCTATCTACACCTCAACACGTAACGTTACACACTGACGTTAACGTTACGCACTTTCGCGCCACTTCTGACGGAACAATGAATTAAATATAACAACGATAGCTAGCTAGACTTGACCAACCAGTGTTTGCTAGCTCACAAATGCTAACATGAACTAACTTGAGATGACATAACGCTCATCATGATGGCCAGCACATAATTTGAGAACCCAGGCAGTTAAACAAAGAAGCTAACTAACGTTAGCTATCCGACATCAGCTAGCAGACTCATTCATTCAAGTTAACCACTAACTCAGTTCTTCAGCTAACTAGCTTAATATGAGCTGATAGCTAATGTTAGCCAGATGGCTAGATACTGTTGTCAAACTATTTTTAGAGATATAATGTTAACGTTACTCACTTAAATGAATCTTTACCTATATCCAACCAGCTCTGTGTCATCACAGTGTGTGCAGACGTTCGCTCCGTAACGCAGCGCCCAGAGCTCCCCCCATCAGCCGCACAGGCGGCAAGCGGGCGGGGAGCTCCGAGAGCTGCAGCACGGGGCGAAGAGTTTGGCCGGGAGCCGCTGGACTGCACACACTACGTTACACACAGTTCCATTAAAATATGGGGTCACTGTTTTTGTAATATAACCAACGCCAACAACTCACCGTTAGTGTTAGAATGTCCTCCTCTGAGACGTCCATCTTCTTTGGCAGCCAGCAGCGAAAAGGGCAGTTTGACGGTTGCAACTTGAAACATTTGAAATAGCTCAACCGTGATTGGTCATGGCAGTCCACTGTTCCCGCTTTACCGGGTCTCAGGAGGATACACGTTTTATATTTTCGTTTATTTGGAAAGCAATAATTTGATTTCAAGTCCATTTTCAGATGACTTATTCATACATTAAATATTTAAAATTGTAGAAACTGAATTGTCAAAAAACATATTTTGCCACGCTCAACAACACACTCGTGTGGGCTGATCCATTGTCATACTACACGTGTGTGTGTGTGTGTGTGTGTGTGTGTGTGTGTGTGTGTGTGTGTGTGTGTGTGTGTGTGTGTGTTAAAAGGATACAGAAATGACACAAAATGTGTTAAAGTGTCCTTGACATAGCAGATGTGTGATATATTAATTCAGATTAATGTTGTTCTCCTGGATGGCACCATCCCTGAACATGTTCCAGTCTGTATTCCAAACAGTCCTGTAGAGCAGATATATAGTTTCATCTAACGGTTGGGAGTGAGGCTGAGGGACAAAAGGGTGTGCTAGCTAGCTAATTTTGTGGTCTGATTAACAGTAAATTCATAAAATGTAGTCCCCCATGTTACTATTACTCAGTTCAATAATAATAATAATACTTTTTATTTGTATAGTGCTTTAAAAGGTACTCAAAGACACTTTACATGATAAAAACAAACAATAGAAGCAATTACAATATAAACAAGATAGATGACATAACAGTATGGAACAGCACAAAAACATACATCACTAACTGCAGGTTAAAAGCAGATTTAAATCAATGAGTTTTAAGTGCAGTTTTGAAAGTGGCGAGTGATGGAGAATGTCTGAGGTGCTGGGGGAGGGAGTTCCAGAGGGAGAGGGCAGCAATGGAGAAGGCCCTCTCCCCCCAGGTCCGGTGCTTGGACAGACTGGGGGTAAGGAGGTTGGCGCGGCGTCTTGTTGGGAGCGTGTTGATGCAGGAGGTCTGAAAGGAAGGGGTTCAGGGTTATGAAGGGCTTTGTATGTGATGAGAAGAATCTTGAACTGGATTCTTTGCTGTATGGGGAGCCAGTGGAGGTTTTGAAGGACTGGGGTGATGTGGTCTCTGGTGCGGGAGTGGGAGAGCAGACGTTCAGCTGAGTTCCGGATGTATTTTGTTGATGATTTGGTGGGTGAGCCGTACAGGATGCTGTTGCAGTAGTCCAGTCGAGAAGTGATGAAGGCGTGGATGAGTGTTTCAACAGCTGTTGAGGAGAGGGAGGGGCAGAGACGGCGATGTTTTTGAGATGAAAGAAGGTGTTTTTTGTGATGTGATTGACGTGGCGTTAGAAGGGTTTGATCAAAAGCAGGGACAGTGATGCCATCGATGCAGAGAGAGAGAAGTTGTGGCGGGATTTGTTTAGTGATTTGGGGCCGATGATGAGGATTTCAGATTTGTCGCTGTTGAATTTGAGAAAGTTGGCTGGCATCCAGGTTTTTATATCTGTGAGGCAGTTTGTGATGGTGGAGTGGGTGATGGGGGTGATGGATTTGGTGGAGATGTAGAGCTGGGTGTCGTCAGCATAGCAGTGGAAGTGGAGACCATGGTGGCGTATGATGTCACCAAGGGGGAGCAGGTAGAGGATGAAGAGGAGGGGACCGAGTACCGAACCTTGGGGGACACCTTGAGAGACTGGGGCTGTGTCAGACTTGAATTTGTTGATAATTAACTGTTCACGGTCGGAGAGATTTGTGCCAGTAATGTCGAGGGAGGACTCAAGATGGGAAAGGAGGATGGAGTGGTTGATGGTGTCAAAGGCTGCACTGAGGTCGAGTAGTATTAGGATGTTGAGGGAGTGGTCATCAGAGGAGAGGAGGAGGTTGTTGGTGACTTTGATTAGGGCAGTTTCTGTGCTGTGATGAGATCTGAATCCAGATTGAAATGGTTCACAGTTGGTTCGAGTCAAGGTGGGTTTTTAGTTGGTGGGCAACAGTGCGTTCCAGTATTTTAGACAGAAAAGGGAGATTGGAGATGGGTCTGTAGTTGTTGTGGATGTCAGGGTCAAGGCAGGCTTTTTGAGGATGAGTGTGACTGATGCCAGTTTGAGGGCGGGAGGGACGGAGCCAGTAGACAGGGAGGAGTTGATGACAGAGAGGAGGTGCGGGCGGAGGGCCGGGAGACAAGCCATGACTACAGTGGAAGGGATAGGGTCCAGGTCACAGGTCGGAGTCTTCATGCCAGAAAGTGATTTATTAAGATCTGAGGGGGAGATGAGAGAGAATTGGGAGAGTGACCAGTCAGTTAGTGGGGGATTTACAGATACAGGGTTGGACAGGGCGGGGCTGGAAGTGGCCAGTTGGTTGTAGATGGTATACATTTTTGCTTGGTAGAATGACAGGAAGGAGTTACATTTCACTGCTGTGGAGGAGTGGGAGAGATTGTCTATAGGCTTGAGAAGTTTATTTATTGTGAAGAAGAGGACCTTGGGGTTGGTGGAACCGGAGTGGATCATGCCAGAGTAGAAGGTGGAGCGAGAAGTGTTGAGAGCCAGTTTGTATTCCTTGTAAGCCAGGGTGTGTACTGTCCGGTTTTGTTGGAGAGTCGCTCTAGTCTGCGTTTCCGGGATTTCATGAGGCGGAGTTTAGGGGTGAACCAGGGAGCAGTGTGGGTGAAAGAGACAGTTCTGGTTTTGAGAGGGGCAAGCTGATCAAGGCAGGAGGATAGTGTGTTATTGTAGAGGTTCTGGGGGAGGGGTTAAGGGAGGGGGTGAGTGTGGAGAATTTGTCAGTGAGACAGGCTGACAGGGATGAGGGGCAGACAGACTTGATATTACGGAGAGTGATGGTCCGCGTGAGTTTGGGCTTTGGGATGTCGATCTCCATGATGATGGCTAGGTGGTCGGAGATGGTGTGGTCAGAGCCGGAGAGGTGGTGGATGGTGATTCCAGTGGAACACAGAAGAGGAAAGGGCGTGTGTGTGGAAAGTAAATAGTCAGTCACGTGGACAGGATTGTACAGTGTGCTGCAAATTAGCCGCTAGCATTACATTACAGTCATTTAGCAGACACTTTTATCCAAAGCGACTTACAATAAGTGTATTCAATATAGGTATTCAAGAGAACTACTAGTCACCAGAAGTCATAAGTGCATCTCCTTTGTTAAACAAGCATCTAAGAGCATAAACCAGAGCAAAAGTACAGTGCAGAAACAAACTAATACGAATACAATAAGTAGAACAGACTAATACGAATATAATAAGTGCTAAGTGGAAGGCTCAGGGTAGTACTTCTTGAAGAGGTGAGTTTTCAGCCTGTGCCGAAAGATGGGCAGCGACTCTGCTGTCCTGATGTCAGTGGGGAGTTCATTCCACCACTGTGGGGCCAGGACAGAAAAAAGCCGTGACCGGGTCGATCGGCCGCAGGGACCTCTGAGCGACGGGGCGACTGGTTGCCCCGTCGCTCAGAGGTCCCTGCAGCAGAGCGAAGTGGTCGGACGGGGGTGTAGGGCTTGACCATGGCCTGGAGATAGGAAGGAGTTGTTCCTTTCACTGCCCTATAGGCTAGCACCAGAGTCTTAAACTGGATAAAAGCTCTTACAGGGAGCCAGTGTAGAGAATGGAGAAGGGAAGTTGTGTGGGAGAACTTGGGGCGATTGAACACCAGGCGAGCTGCAGCTTTCTGGACAAGCTCCAGAGGTCTGATGGCCGACGCCGGGGCTCCAGCAAGTAGTGAGTTGCAGTAGTCCAGGCGGGAGATGACAAGAGCTTGGATGAGCACCTGCACCTTCTCGTCAGTGAGGAAGGGGCGAATCTTCCTGATGTTGTAGAGCAGGAATCTGCAGGAGCGTGTAACCGATGCAATGTTTGCTGAGAACGACAGTTGGTCGTCTAGGGTCACACCCAGATTCCTCGCAGTCCGAGTTGGCGTCACCACGGTATCATCAATGGTGATGGACAGGTCTCGGTGCAAGCAACCCTTCCCCGGGAGGAACAGTAGCTCGGTTTTGTCCAGGTTGAGCTTCAGGTGGTGTGTTGCCATTCACTTCGAGATGTCAGCCAAGCACGCAGCAATGCGTGCCTCCACTTGAGTGTCACCGGGGGGAAATGACAAGACCAGCTGGGTGTCATCGGCATAACAATGTTAAGAGAAGTCATGCGAGCGAATAACAGAACCCAGAGATGTTGTGTAGAGCGAGAAGAGAAGGGGGCCCAGAACTGAACCTTGTGGAACCCCCGTAGTCAGCATGCGTGGTTCCGACACGGCCCGCCTCCATGTTACCTGGTAGGATCGACCTGTCAGGTAGGATGCAAGTAGGGAGAGTGCAGAGCCTGAGACGCCCATCCCCTTGAGGTTGGAGAGGAGGATCTGGTGGTTCACCGTGTCAAACACCGCAGACAGGTCCAGGAGAATCAGGACAGAGGAGAGAGAGTTCGCTCCCGCGGCATGAAGCGACTCTGTCACCGCAAGGAGGGCTGTCTCTGTCGAGTGACCCACCTTGAACTCGGACTGGTGGGGGTCCAAGAGGCTGTTCTGGTGGAGATAGGAAGACAGTTGGTTAAAGACAGCACGTTCAAGTGTTTTGGATAGAAAGGGTAGAAGAGCAACCAGTCTGAAGTTCTTGACATCAGAAGGGTCAAGTGATGGTTTCTTCAGAAGGGGGGTGACTCTGGCAGTCTTGAAAGCCGTGGGAAAGCATCCTAGCAGGCCGCTAGCAGCCGCTAGAAGGCTACCCAGCTTGTTAAGATGAATACCATCGTTCTTAAAAGAGGAAGAGCGGTCCCAAAACAGATTAAAATTGTCAATGAAGCCTACGTTGTGGGTCCTGCAGGTGGACTGGAGCCAAGTGTGGAGGCTGAGGACTCTGCTGAACCGCTGTGATCCATGGCCGAGTGTTGGAGTTGGACCACTGATGAAAGCAGACCGTCCACGGCTGTTTAAAAAGTGTAAAAGATTTTAAAAATCAATCTTGGTCAACTCAGACTGATGGAGTCTGAGTTGACTCAACAGGATGTTGAGAGCTGTCGCTCCGGGGGAACAGTGTGTGGCTGCGTTGAAGAAATGGATATTCCTGATTATGGAATGCACGACTATCAGTGTCGTCGGGGAGAAGAGGGGACGAGGAGACAACACTGCGCGTGTAATATGGAGGAGGCGAAGATTTAACAAGTGGTGACGGAGTGGACAGGGAAGGACTGAGAAAACGGGGGACAGAAGCTCGCCGCAGTGCTGGTGTAAAGAGCGGTATGGAGCGGCGAGTCCTGGTGCGAGAGGAGGGCTGAGGAATGACTGGCATAGGGATCTCAGGGGACCCGGGGCTGTGGGTCCCACGAGGCGGCTGGTGGGATGGTGTAGGAGGCTGGGAGTCCCTAGTCAGAGGAGGGAAGTCGTGGAGGGCAAGAATGTCATATTTATTCTCCAGCTGGACATTGAAGTAATGGGATGTAGGAGAGGGATGTCTCCCTTTCCGGCTGCTGCGAGCACAGACCAGGGACCAGGGCTCGTGATGGGATGGAGTGGAGCTGACCAGGGCTTTAGGCTTAGCTCTGAGCCGTAGCCAGGAAGCCTCAGGGATTTTGACTGGAGGAGGGGCCACGTCAGCAAGACTGGAAGCGGTGGAATCACACGGTCGCTGGCTGTGTCGGTTTGTGCTGGACCGAAGATGATGGTGTCCATGAGCTTCTCAGTATCCTGGATCCTGTAGAGTGTGGAAATTCTTCCTTCCAGCTCTGTGATTTTATCGATGTGATTTTATCGATCAGGCGGGTGCAGCTGACACAATTGGATGGAGAGGTGAGTGGAGCCATAGTAGATGTGGTGGACAATTGGGCTCCAACAGCCTAGTCCAGGTATTAGCAACGTAGCTGATTCACAGACGGCCCCGTTTTCAGTTTACCGATCTGTATCTGTGGTCCCTGTAGCGTTAGCTTCAAAGCCCAAAGCTAAAAACAAGCCGGTAGTAGCCCGGCAGGCTGTCCGGTCTGGGGAATGCCTAGTCTAGTACGTGTTGGCTGACATCGTGCTCCTAGTTCAATACACACGGATCAAAACAGCCAGGATCTCAAAAGTATAGCGCAAGAATGTGGACAAAACTGGACAAAAATGCCAATTTGTGGAAAAGGGGAGCGGAGAAACAGACACAACGCCACACAACACTAACACATGCGCATAACCACAATACTGTAGCTGTTATGTTTCCTGGAGACAGACCTTCAGTTTGCACCAGTAACAACTAAAATTCAGCCAGTCCAAACCCCAGCACTGGGGAGTAAGGCAGAAGTACCCTGCGAGCTAATTCTTGTGCATTGGTCTTATTCTGTGAGATAACCTGTGATGACTCATATAGACTCTAGTTAACTTCACTTCCTGTTTTATTTTGTATTCAATTGTCCCCATGCTTTTGTTTGGTTTCCCGCCAGTTTTATTCGTCACCTGTGTTCTCTTATCCCATTATACTTATACTATTATTGTCTTAGACCTTGTTTGTCCCATTTTTTTTTTTCCTCAGCCTGTTTTCTGATTTTGGTTCTAGCCTGTTCTTGTTTTTTGAGCTGTGAGCCCCTTTTTGTTTTGTTTGATTTGTCATTTGTTTTGTTTGATTTGCCATTTGTTTTGTTTGATTTGCCATTTGTTTGTCTGCATAGATTGCTCCACTGACTGTCTGTTTTGTTATATGTCTCAAGCTTGTAAACTTTGACTTTTTGAACTTCTACTCTTTTTGATTTTGTTTGATTCCTGCATTTGAGTCTTTTGAGTTCTGACCATCACATAACCGTGCTTCATTTATTTGAATATAATGGATGGAATAAAAAATTAGCTGTGAAATCCCTGAAATAAATAAGGGTGGAATTATGAAATAAAATTCCACTGAAATAAATAAGTCATTTGAAATACATGTATTTAACTATACTGATTATTTTAAATATTTATCATTCCATTTATTTAAATATACAGATATTTATTGCCTCAATTATTTATTTCAAGATTTCTTTCAGAGCCATATTTATTCATTTCAGAGGCATTTTTATTTTTTATTTATTTTATATTGAATTAAATCCATTGCAATGCAGCTATCAGTTACTGTGATTTTCTACAGAATATTCTCAGTTATTGGGATTTTCTACATGTTTATTACTGTGACTTTCTACAGTACTATGATGGGTAATGTGATTTTCTACAGTAGCTTGTTGGTTACTGTGATTTTCTACAGTAGCTTGTTGGTTACTGTGATTTTTTACAGTAGCTTGTTGGTTACTGTGATTTTCTACAGTACTATGTTTGTTACTGTGATTTTCTACAGTAGCTTGTTGGTTACTGTGATTTTCTACAGTAGCTTGTTGGTTACTGTGATTTTCCACAGTACTATGTTCGTTACTGTGATTTTCTACAGTAGCTTGTTGGTTACTGTGATTTTCTACAGTAGCTTGTTGGTTACTGTGATTTTCTACAGTACTATGTTCGTTACTGTGATTTTCTACAGTAGCTTGTTGGTTACTGTGATTTTCTACAGTACTATGTTCGTTACTGTGTTTTTTTACAGTACTATGTTCGTTACTGTGATTTTCTACAGTAGCTTGTTGGTTACTGTGATTTTCTACAGTACTATGTTCGTTACTGTGATTTTCTACAGTAGCTTGTTGGTTACTGTGATTTTCTACAGTAGATTGTTGGTTACTGTGATTTTCTACAGTACTATGTTCATTACTGTGTTTTTTTACAGTACTATGTTCGTTACTGTGATTTTCTACAGTAGATTGTTAGTTACTGTGAGTTCTACAGTACTCTGTTCGTTACTGTGGTTTTTTACAGTACTATGTTCATTACTGTGATTTTCTACAGTAGATTGTTAGTTACTGTGAGTTCTACAGTACTATGTGCGTTACTGTGATTTTTTACAGTACTATGTTCGTTACTGTGATTTTCTACAGTAGATTGTTAGTTACTGTGAGTTCTACAGTACTCTGTTCGTTACTGTGATTTTCTACAGTACTTTGTTCGTTACTGTGTTTTTTTACAGTAGATTGTTAGTTACTGTGATTTTTTACAGTAGATTGTTCGTTACTGTGAGTTCTACAGTACTTTGTCGAGTACTGTGATTTTCTACAGTACCTTTTTGGTTACTGTGTTTTTATACAGTAAAAAAGTTATTACTGTGATTTTCACAGTAAAGCTTTGACTACAGTAATATTTGGTTGAATTCACAGTATTTTACTGTGAAATAATTTACAGTAAGTTACTGCTCACAAACACAGTAAATTACTGTGGATTTCACAGCGGTTTTTTACAGTGTATATAAAGTAAATAGTAGAAGAAAATATGTTATTGCAACTTGCAGCTGTACTCCAGCTCTGGATCAGCAGAAGCCTACATAAATACACACATATGAGAAGTGAAGGACCAATATCTTAGCCTATAGATTATAATATATTATTCACGTTTCTGTCTTAGCAGAGAAATAGCAGTTTGGTAATGTAAAGAGTGACATGTAGTCGTCTTACCAGGTGTTCATCACTACACGTATCAGAATAAACTCACTCTTTAAACGTCCTCCTGGTACGAGCCACTACGATAGTAGTAAAACGTAATAATGTGGAACATCAGTAGCCCTCTGGAGAAGTGGAAATGCACCGTATCCTCGTTGTTTCCAGGTCTGTAAAAGAGTTTGCCGTGTCTTCATCCGCACTTGTCAAAGTAGAGCTCACACGTAGAGCTGACGATCACATCGGCCTCTCGGAGGGACATTAAACGGGTGAATTCATCTCAGCTGAGGCTGTCGAGTCGTGTAGTAAAGCTGGTTATAGCTCCCAGAGTCTCTGTCTCGGCCTCGTTCATCGGAGCGAACGGCACACAGACCCTCTTAACTGCACAGATTCTGTCTTCACTTTGTTATTAACACAAGAACCTCTTAATGCTGCACGAGCTCCCAGAACTAGGAGAGCTGATGTAGAATCAGTTTGTACACAATGTTCACGTGCATTAGCAGACAGACTTCTTCTATTTAAAGTTTACCGACGTGACAGAAACACAAGTTTGAAGAGCAAAACAAGAATGCATGAAAAAGGAAATACTGATGAATTGAATTGACTGATTTCTTTGATGAATATATTTATTAAGTTTCAAAGACATTATTAACAAAAAGAAGAGTACAAACATATCTGGTTGTTTTCTTCAGTATTTACTGGTTGACTGACTCCTTGATTGATTTATTGATTGATTGCAGTAATTTTCCATTTTGAGTTCATATTTGAGAGGAAACATAAATCATTGCAGTCACAGTCCTGTTTATTAAATAGTAAAGTAAACTGTCAACTTATTAGTTAGATAACAGTTTACTTTGTAATAAACGTGTATTTGTACTTACAGTACTGAGTGCCACGTATCAAAGCCCCTGTTCACACGTTGTACTTTAAAATGTACTGCTGCTCTAGACTGGTTCCCACTACAACCAGTATACGAGGGCACCCTCAAGGCCCTCACCAGCAGCCGGGCATTGCGGTGGTCTCCATGACTGCACAGAGCAGCTCACCTCTCGATGAACCCCCCAGTCCAGCGTTGGTGGTGGGGAGCATGCCCTACCGAAAACAAAAACACGAAGAATTCTGTGGAGCATACCCCTGCACCAGTGAACTGTGCAGCGACCACACCATGCCCCCGCTCCCCTTTGGCCCCCATCCCAGACCCCATGCCCCCGGTTAACAAGCCAGCCAGCACGTTCCCTGTTGTCACTTGTTACCCGCTCTCCTCCTGATACGGCTCACGGGCGGGGCCAATTAAACTCGCACTGCTCCCCACACCGGGTCAGGAGTTTAGTGGGTCATCGGAGTTATCTAATCCTGATTCAACTGCTCCAACTGGACCGAACCAGACCGGCCTCAATAAATCCACGACAGTCACTCATGTAGTAGTGGTGGAAGAACACGGTCACACAAATACACACAGACAATTACCATTGTGTTTTACTCCTTCTACCACTTGTAGTACTGTGTATAAGTACTGCTACTGACAACTCTAGTGCTAATAATAGCTCCATCAAGAGTAGCCATGGTAGGAGTAGGAGTTGTACTCGTAGTAGTACTCGTAGTACTAGTAGTTTCACACGCCGTGGACAGACGCACAGACAGACGCACACAAACGAATGCATAATCTCCTGGTGGAGATAACGAGGCTACCTTATAAAATATAGTATATGTCAGAGACACCAACTCTACCGATGCTCTGTTGTTGCTGCCCTGTCTGTGACCCTGACCTTTCACCTCAATTACGTAACACAGCACATGTCCCAGTGTACTTTTTCATTAAATAAAGGATTGTCTCTTCCAGTTTATTCCTATTCACGTACAAAGAGGGACTGGGGAGAGGTGTTAGTCCTCTCTTGTATAGTGTAGAAACCATTGACTTTTAGTCATTTAGAGAATCAGAGTGGTTCAATAGGAAATAGAAACAGTATTTAGACTTTTAAAAAAATGGGCGAAATGTAACTCAGTACATTTACTCAAGTATTGTACATAAATACACATTTTAGGCACTTGTAATTTACTCGAGTATTACCATTTACTGCTATTTTAAAGTGTTACTCTACTACCTTATAGAGGTAAATACTGTACTTTCTACTCTGCATTTGTCTGACAGCTGTAGTTACTTTGCAGAATAAGATTATACGTAAAAAAAACATAACAATGCATCATGTTTTTTATCATGTTTTAGAAGTAGATTGTATTTTTGGTTTCGTGAAAAATTTACAAAATTACCCAAAAGTCTAAAAACTACACATGAATGCATCAGTAATAATTATCTAATAATTATAAAACACTCACAGGGGGCTTTTTTTTCAGCAATATAAGAACTTTTACTTTTGATATTTTAAGTAAATTTAGTATGATAAAAGTATGACAACACATACTTGTAAAAAATTTAATTTTTGATGTCTGGTATTGATGCTTTTCCTCAATTAAAGGATCTGAACACGTGTCCCTCCCCTGATGAACTGTGATGACGCTGATTGGCTGCTGACCCTCCTTTGTCTGCAGAGAAAGTGAAGACGTTAATCTATTATATTACAGCGACCTCTAGTGGCTGATGTGAGTCATTGCAGTCTATCTTATTTTACACTTAAGCAGGATGGCGGATGGCAGCTGTTACATGCGGTGATGTGACTTTTGATAGACCATCCTGCACAGATTGAACATCTATTTATAGACGGATTCGACTTTCATATAATATATGTTATTTGTATTTTTATATTGCTTGAAATGCAAACATTAAAGCGGTGAATAACACAGGAAACTGAATAACATTATTAGTATTAAGACACGTCCCTTCTGTAGATGTATACACCTCTGGTTGAAACACAGGCCTATAGGAGGAACTGTGCTCGAGGCTAACGCGTTCACAACCATCAGGCCCATGTTTCTGTCACATGTTAAAAGCATGTAATTAGAGTGTAATGAGCGCTCGGTTAATTGCAGCGTGCAGACCGTATTTTTATTTTTTTTAAAGCATATTCGCCAGAAGCAGGCGGAGCTAAGGAGGCTGAGATGGAGGGATGCTGCTGAGTAGCAGGTGGAGCCCGCTGATGTTTACGGGATGCACTCTGCTGAGGGAGGAGCGGAGGACGCTGGATAGCACATTCTTTTCGACGTGTCGTGAACATTTCTCTCTGGACGCTATTTTAGTTTGTTTGCCATTTGTAATCTTGCAGAGCGCAGATTACAGCAGACCGACCGGCCGCGAGACGCTCCGTCTGTCCGTCGAGGCGCTGCAGGTTGCGACGATGTGAAGCTCCATCGTTGGGTCGACGGCCGCAGCCTTATTCCCCCGAAACCTGATATTATGCAGGGAACAAGGGGCACTGCACGGATTAAAGGGGAGCAAAGCACCGGTTCAGAAAAGGTTTTACAAACTGGCAGGTCAGTGGGTGTTTTCTGTGGTGCGACGCCGCATGAAATGCAACCAAACCACAGTCAAATATAGTAAAGATTGTTTTGATACACAGCAGCAAACTGCAGCTAAACATGTCTAATGTTATAACAATATAATCTGTGTTTAGAATTTGACCCCGAGTTGTTTGTGATGTCTAATTCAGATATGCAGCCTCTGAGCTGCTGATACAGAGAAGTCTCGGCCTTCACTATCTGTGAGGTGTGAGTCCATGATGGTGAGCAGAGAGCAGAGGAGATCTGTCCTGAGCTGGTTCACCAAATCAAGCTTTTAAATCAAGCTTCTTATTTGTATAAACTGATGAATAATATATATACATATGTGTTACAGGGCCTGGTTTGATTTCAAAGGTATTCTTAGGTCGATTGTGTGATGTAGAGTGAAAAATATGGCTGTGAGTAATCAAATTCTTCACAGCCTAGTAACTCTGCCAAAAATAGACTCTATTAAAGGACTCTGGTGCTTTTTCGTGTCTTATGTCACTTCCCTGAGGGGGAAATGTCTCATCTGGTGTAAAAATCAGTGCATGAATATGTGTTCATGCATGCATGCAGCTCTGAACATGCGTTGTGTGACCCTCCCCCCACAGACTGCACATCTCTCTTAAGCTCTGGACTGAATGCTATAATCCTCTAATTGAAACCTCTTTCCACTATTTTATTCACATCCCCTCAAATATCATACCCCCCCCCCCCCCCCTCTCTCCATCGACCCCTTCCCTCTTCTCTACCTGCAGTATCAGCCAACTATGGTCGACCCCTCGGAGGCTGAGGAGTGCAACAACAAGTGCAAAGGCCCGCAGCTCGACACACCAGCTGTGGCCACTGAAGACCTTCGTCTGCCAGAAGAGGCCGACGGCACGACAACAGAGGATGATGGGGATGCCGGTTTCGAGACGCCGCCCTCCGGCAGTTCCGAGCCGAGCCCCTGCCACACTGCATCCCCGGCGGAGCCAGACGGCACGGCTCAGGGGCCGCCCTCACCTGAGCAACCACAGACTCAGACTGAAAGAGATCCGTCGCCAAAGTTGCACCTGGACCTGTACAACTTTGACTCGCCGGTCGCAGAGGGCAGCCGTTACGTGCTGACAAGCCCTCACTCTCTGGAGGCGTGTGCGCGATGCGGGGTCAAGCCCGTGGAGCTGCTGCCCCGCCCGCTGGCTGACTTCGCCCGGGAGGCTCCCGGCCGCTCCATGCGTGTGGCGACGGGCCTGTTCGAAGTCTACGAGAGAGACCGGCACGGCAAACTGAGGCAGTGCAGGGAGGAGAGGGAGAGGATTGTTAGGGAGGAAAAGAGAAGGATTCTGCAGGCGGCAGTCAATAACGGCAGCACTGCGTCAGCCTCTGCTGTGGAGCAGCAGCACAAAGCCTCCTCTGGCTCCTCTCAGCCAAATAAATGTGGGCCGGTGACCTCCAGCTCACCCCCCGGTAGAGCCTCTAGAGCCGCAGCATCAGGTCCAACCTCTAAAGCAGCTTCGGCTCTGTTATCTAAAGCTCACAACTCGAGTACATCCCCGAAATCTCAGTCCTCAAAAACTGCTTCCACAACCTCTACACCATCCTTTAAAGGTGGTTTCCAAGGATCTGCCAAGCATTCACCCGAACAAGTGAAAACCACACGGCCGCTCTCGTCCGGCCCTCCACCAGTAGTCGTGAAGTCCTCAGGCGGTAAATCTTCTAACACTTTCCCCAGGTCGACACCGAAAACCCCCTCCTTCCCGAGAGCCAACTCCACATTATCATCATCAGTGAAGAAGCCAGTTCAGAGCTCTGGGACGCCTCTGAACGGCGTAACAGGAGCTCCGTTCTCTCAGCACAATGGACACCTTGGCCTTCACTCCAAGGTGCCAGGAAAAAGCCATTCGCTGGAGTCCTTACAGCGGAGGATGGATCAGGTCTGCTCTTCCACCTCCACCACCTCCACCACCACAACCACGACTGCATGCACCTCATCAGAGTCGGGCGCTTCCTCTACTTACAGCTGGGACGGCGCTCGAGATTACTGGGCTAAGGTCTCCAGTCCTCGGGCTCGCACCATGGCCACCTTCAACTCCCTGATGGGCCGCAGCCTCAGCCTCGGCGACCTGAGCCACTCTCTGCAGACGACGCAGAAGGTGGAGCGCATAGTGAGGGAGGTGAGGCGCCGAGGCCTGAAGGCCGTGTCCGAGCGCGACCGCAAGATCGCAGCTCTGATGCTCGCCAGATACCAGGAGGAGGACATCATGAGTCAGACCCGCTACGTGGCTCACCTTCAGTGGGACAGTGAGCGCAGGATGGACGAGCTCCGGCGAGAGCAGGAGGACAGGGAGAAGCAGCGCGCGGTGCTCCAGTGCCAGCGGGTGTGGCAGACCCAGGTGTCGATACGGCAGCGACGACTCAGCCAGCAGGAGCGTCTGTCGACGGCTGCCAAGATGCGACAGGCCGAGGAGAGCGAGGAGCGATGGCGGGAGCTCTCGGAGCAGCAGGAGCGCAACCGCCTGCTGAGGTTGCAGCAGGCGGCGCGAGAGGAGAAGCATAAGAAAGCTCTTCAGGAGCAGAACCTGAAGGCCCTGGAGGAGGAGAGGGCGGCCATGCTGGAGCAGGAGAGGCTGCTGCTGAAAGAGAAGCTCACCATGGCCGAGCTGAAGAGGCAAGAGAAGGAGCACCAGAGCCACGAGGACAGACGAGGTCTGAACAAAGCGGAGAAGAGGCGCCACGCCGCCCTGATACAGGAGATCGCCCGCAGAGAGCAGGAGGAGAGGGAGGAGGCCAGGAGGGCAGCAGAGGAGAAGCTCAGCCGCTCCCTGGAGAATTATGAACAGATAGTGGAGCGTCGAGGGCAGGAGCTGAAAGAAAAGGCCAAGCGCGAGGAGAAGCAGATTCAGAAAGCGCGCAAGGCAGCGGAGAAGCGCGAGAAGCAGCAGCGGCAGCTCCTGGAAGCTCGCGTGAAGGAGGCGGAGAAACGGGCCCAGCAGGCATCGTTGGTGGCCGAGGAGAGGTCCAGAGAGAAAGCTCAGCGGGCCGTCCAGACCCGGCAGGAGAAGGAGAAACTCCAGAGGCTCAACAGGCAGCGGGTGGAGGAGGAGGAGAAGCAGAGGCATCTGGAGCTGCTGCAGTCCATCGAGAGGAAGCTGGAGAAGAGCGAGCAGATCTTCAAGGAGAAGAGGGCGGTGCTGGAGAGCGCTCGCTCTGTGGCCCGGGCCTCCTTTCACGTGCGAGACAAAGTGCGCGAGGAGACCAACATGCGTACGTTTGATAAAATGGCTCTGGAAGCTCAACTCAAAGCCAGCCTGGATGAGAAATAAACCCACGGCTCTGCTGTGGAGCCCTTACTTGTGGTCACGTGCTTGACTCCTGCCTTCATCATGACCCTCATCACCCAACAGCTTTACCCTTCTTCTCATAGAGACCCACAGTGTTATTGTTTCCGTACATATCGTCACCCTATCAGCTTGTTCGATGACCTTTTTGTCCATCGTTTTTTTTATTATTATAGATCTTTCAAAGCAAACCAAATGTTGCATCATGGATGTAATGAGACGTAATATCAGCTGATATAAATGAGCAGTAAAGCCTGTGTGGGACGTACAGTGGACTTCATACTAGCTGAGAGGAAGAGAGCTGCCCTGTGCAGCAACACAACCCCCCCCCCCCCCCCCCCCCTCTCTCTGTGCCCTCTGTGCTACTGGACTGAAAGCTGTGCCGTCATGAAAAGACTCATTGTTTACCAGGAAGCACAACTCCATGACAACTGCAGAGGCTTCTAAGGGAGCGCTCCTGCAGGGGGGAGTCAAGCGCAAATAGTTCTAGCCCCACCCCCCCCACACACCCCCAAAGTAAACGCAGGATCTTTTTGTCCTCGCACTGTGACACAGCTACATATAGCATAGAAATAAAGCCCCGGGTTGGACACTTGTGTGTGCAGCGCAGGAGGGCCGTGTGCACGAGCCTCCTGCTGATGAAGCATCGGAGGACACAGACTCCTGCTGCAGGGTTCTTCTGCTCTCCCTCTTCTCCCCTTCAAGGACTCCCTCCGTCTCCTTCATGTCACATTACAGTGAACAGTAAAGCGCTCTGAGAGACCCCCCCCCCCGATCTGCTCCCAACACAACCGCCTGGTGACCGAGTCAAGGTCAACAGGTACGAGTTTGTATTGCTTTCATGCTTTCACGTGTTATGCAATGCCTTCTGTTTCGTACTGTTTTCTTTCAGCGCTTGAAGTAAAAAACACAACAACCCTCGATCACACTGACAGAGAATAAAATGCATCAATCATGAGCCAACAGGCTTTAGGCCTCCGGCTCCACTAATCCTACAATCTCACAGATTAAAAGAAAAGGGAGATACACATGGGGCTTTGCCTTCAGATGTAATGGAAATCAGGACGGAGCAGCAAAAGGTGAACGAGTGCGTGGGAACATGAGGGAGCTGCTCATTCTGTTTCCTTCTTTGCCATCTCTTTGTTGTACCAACATCTGTGTTTAGCAGCATTCCTTCTCCTCATTAAGGCAGAAATCCTTTAAAACGGTCACCGACACAGTCGGTCTCTGTTCCTGCAGCACCTCTGTAGACTGGAAGTAGACCGGACCACAGCGTTCAGACTGATACCTGCTGACGTCACCAACGACTGAGATAAGAGACATTAGAGCAGCAGAGGACCGACAGGCTTATAAACCTGTAAAGCTGCTCCTACAAGATTATCATTATTATTAAAAAAATACTCTTATACTCGACTATATTGTGACTTTTTATGAAGCTTTTTCAACATACTTATACGACTTCATTACATGCTACACTAGGTTTTTTCCACATCCTGTATTGTTCCTCGTATTGATCACGTTCTCATTTGATTCCCTTCAGGTGATGAACACGAGCTGGTGATGTAACTTACAATCCTCCTCCTCTTCCCACCTGAACTTCATCAAGTGGAAAACACCAAACCTTTCCTCTCATGGAAGTACATCCGTATCAAGAGTTCATGTGAAACGATCTATTGAGATGCATACATGACATGTACAAGGTTCACAAACAGCTTTATTCTCATCACGGCATGTCGTTCGGTCCCTATGAACCTTCATCTTACCCCAACACGTGGGCTTCTGTTCTGTATCGTTTCTGCTGTTAAGTTATAATTTGTACATTATCTTAAAATGCTTATGTCAGCGATTTACGTTGAGTTGCTGCGTCAAGGACAGATCTTCAGTTGTAGCAATAATGAGTCAATTTAACACAAATCTGTGAGTAGTTTTCAAAAAGCCTCCGTTAATGTAAAGGACACAATCAAAACCAGGAGAATAAAAACAATTTTACAAGATGGATTTGCATCGTGTGCTATCTGTTCAATAGTATCATCACAACGGATCATCAGGTGGAGGCTGGAGTCCCACTGCTGACGTGCAGTGTTCCTAACGTTCATGCAGTTCACACTTATCATAATTACATCTGCTCTTCTATCTATCAGGTTAGACAGAACCACAAACTAATGTGCAACAGTTTCTGTATTTGGCTCTTTTGGCTCCAGAGTTTAGAACCACGACCGTAGATTTCTGTGTCCAATCATCTACAGTATCTTAGTAGGGGGGGGGGGGGGGGGGGGGGGGTTCAGGATCAGGACCTCTAAATCACTCTCTCCCCCCTCAACAACGCTGTCTCTCCTCTCAGTCCTCCGTTTTGTTGGTAGCGTCCTTCCGAGCGATGATCTCGTACACGCTCTCTCTGAAGTCGCTGTCGGAGGTCAGTCGTCGGGCCGTCTCTCGCAGCTCCTCCATGCTGTCGTCATCGGGACCGGATACAGCGAAAGACTTTGAGTGCTTTACTGTAACAGCAGAGAGAAGAAAACAATTAGATACTCATCGCTATTGATAGATGCCTAGGATAGCATGCTTTCTTTAAAAAAGTGAAACTAAAGAAAGTAATTTGATTTGGTAAGCGACCTAAAGAAACAAGGTTCTCTTCAAGGTTCGCCTCGTGTTTCATGTCTGTTGGGAATGTGGATGAATTTAAACTATGCTGAAGTGTCCTTGGAGTTCATGTTGTGCTCCAGACTCACACCAGTGGCGTCTGGAGGCTCTCCTCTGGACCCGGCAGCTCTTGATCCTGCGTGCGGCAGCTTTGTGCAGATACACGGCGTTCTTCATTATCGACGGAAGCTTCGCCTCGATCTCCGCTGCACAGATACAGTCCTCAAAGAATCCTGGTCACACACACACACATTAGAAACACGTATAAACACACACACATTATTCACTTGATTGTGAGCGAACATCCTCTTTGATGCTAAATATGATCAACGTGTGATACACACTCCATCCAGAGGAGGGCAGTCACACAGGTGCAGGTGTTCTTCTGTACTTCTGATGTCCTCTGTGTGTGTTTAAGAACATTTAAAGCTATCTAAACCCGTTAGAGAGCAGAATATGCACAAACCTGCTAAAGTGCATATTAATGTACCTATTTTAATGAGACATACTGATTATATTCTGTCTGGATATGAAGGTACCAGTGAACGCACTCACTCCTCAGCTGCGTCACACCGCCCTTCATCTTCTCGTCGGTCTCTTTGCTCCGCTCCAGTGACTCCAGGCCTTTCTCCAGGTCCTGCAGAGCTTGTTCAGCCTGATTCAGTCTCTTCTCCAGCTCCACCCGAGACTCTATCTCCGCCTAACGCACACAGGGAGACACACAGGATGTTGATTTATGTATGTGGAAATATTGGGCTTTTAATGATGAACTGAGCTGATCTGATGGAGGTCACAGTTTATTCACATTCAAACTGTCTCGTGATGTTTGAAACAGGATGAACTGAAAACAGCACTACAGGCGTGTCCACCTTCATAGTTATGTAAAACATGAATGTTGACTCTAACTACACAGAATGAATAGGGATCGTTGTTATCTTCGGTCCAGAGGTTCGGAGGAAGACAAACATGAGTTGATGTAAAGAGGAAACAAAGGTCATTTCATACAGAGCAACCAGGAAGCAGAGAGGACAATGAGCTTCTTTTGTTCCAGTAAACGTAATGCGAGATGAGCACGTCGGACTGGGCGTCAGTGAGGAGGAAGCACCCTGAATATCAACGTTACATCCAACTGGTTTGTTCAAAAAGACTTATTTGTTATTTGTACAAGCAGGGCCTTTACAGATTCATGCGGTCACCTTCAAAGTGACTCTGAGCAGCGATTTGTTGCCGAGTCGCGCTTCGTTACCTTGAGCTCGGCCTCGGTCTGCTGTTTGTCCACAGTGAGCTGAGAGAGCGACTGCTGCAGCGTCTGAGCCTGAGAAGAGTAGAACTCCCTCTCCTGCTGCAGGACGTGAGCCCGCTGATCGTTGTCCCTGAGCCTGGGCGACAGACACACATCATCATCATCATCATCATCATCATATACGACATAACAACATAGAGACAAGTCATGCATATCTTTATCCTAATGAGAACACGGTCATAACTCAGGTTTTAAATGATTTTGGCATTATTTAAACCCATTTCAAAGCTCAAAGCTTAAGCCGTAAAGCCGTTAAAAAGCTGTAAATAGTGCTTCTGGTGCGCTTCATCGTCAGGACTGCAGAGCTGTGTTCATGCTGTGTTCACTGAGCTCTCCAGGACACACACACACACACACACACACACACACACACCTGGCATTTCATTTCAAGGTTAAAACAGGAACCACAGAGCTTTCTGTGAGACACCTAAAGGAAGAGTTTGACACTTTGGGAAACTTATTTGCGTCCTGACAACCGGTTTTTGAAAGAATTTAAGCTATAACGTGTTAGTTACTGAGCTTTAGAGGTGCTGCTTACCTTAAGACAGGCTAGCTATCTCCCCCTGTTTCCAGTCTTTATGCTAAGCTATGCTAACCAGCTGCTGGTTGCAGTGGTATTGATCTTCTCATCCAACTGTCGAATTATTGCTTTCTGTGGTTGAATATCTGTTGAATTGACCAGCTCCGTTCCTGTCTTTATGATTCGTTTGTTGTCAGACTACAGTTTCTGGTCTTTCTGCTACTTTTGCTCCTCAATAATGTAAATAACTGGACAGAATATATAAAAAAACACTTTTCAAGGACAAACAAATGCAGGAAAACATGTTTTGTTACACTAAATATTGCATCAGTGGATTCTGTATGGTTTTATTTGTGCATCTGTCCATGCAGCTGCAGCTGTGTGTGTCAGTCAGAGCTCATGGAAACATAGCGTAGCGGCTCGGACACTTCCGTGTTCAGAACATGAGAGCTGCACAGTCAATAGCAGCTGCCTGTAATATCCCACTTACTGGTGCTGATCAATGCGGCTGCTTGTTTAGGAATCAATACACATTTCCACCAGCGGTTACGTCCTCTGTGCCGTTAGCATAGAGGCGCCCTGGAGTGTTTGACCCTTTGGGGGCCAAAACTTAACCGTCAGCCGATATCACCTTCAATTCTTTATTTTGATGCGGTAATCAGTGTTTCAGCCTGAAAAAAGACTTCTGAAGATGTTCATAGTAAATATGAAACGTCTGTTGTACATAACTGGTCTCTGCTTTTGCTTCTGTCTCTAAGTCACTCACTTGATGTCAGCTTGCTCCTTCTCCTTCAGCAGGATCTTCATTTGCTCCTCGATGTGTTTCAGGTCCTGCAGCAGGTCCACTTCTCCGGGATCCTCTCCGACCTCGGGCTCCCTGCAGGCTGAGCTCCCCCCCGCCGTCTCCTTCACCCCCAGCAGCTCCAGAGTTCTCTGTTTCTCCTGAGAGAGCTCCTGCAGGACGAAACAAGCACATTCAGCATTCAGCGGGAGTTACAGTAGATCGACAACACCGACACCTAAACAGCTTCTTCTGTTTTAATCATACCTCGATGGATTCCTGCAGCATGACGGTTAAACTGCTCAGCTCTTCTTTTTCACTCTCAACACCTTTCAGGCACTGAGCCGTGCCGTCCAGGTCTCTGGATCACACAGAGAATAAATCACATTCATTCACAGACGTGTGACTTGTAATCAGCAGCAGTTCACATTAACTGGGACATGTTTTCTCACAGTTTGATATGCTCCTGCTCCGCCTTCAGCTCCACCACCACCTCCTCAAACTTCATCTTCTCCTCCTCCAGAACCTGGTTGAGACGCTCCAGCTCCTGTGTGGAGGTCACAGCTCCAGTTAAGTTTCATGATGCACCAAACAAGAGATTCTGGAGTTTGAGCATTTCCTCATTGCTTTATCTGATTGCAAAGCGTCATTTTATTAGGATGTGGTGAGCTTAATCAAACCGTGCAACGTGAAACACTTTTTCTGATGAATTTGACTTTAATCTCAGAGAATATTCAAGTTATTTCCTCATAAATTTAGTTTTTTCTTTCCTCTTCACACGCTGTTGCCGATATGTGACGACACCAGTGCAGTGAAAGATCTCACCTCTCTTTGTGCTCTCTGGTGACTGAGCTCCTCAGTCTCTTCCATCAGTTTATCTGGAGAAAGAAAACAACTTCTTGTCAGCGGTCTGAGCTTGTTGAGCCTTTACAAAGCTGAGGTGACTTCCCTCCACGTTTACCCAGATACGCCTGCTTCTCCTTGGCCAGCTGCAGCCCCTGAGCCTCCAGACTCTCGATCATGGCCTCCCCCAGCTGGGCGTTCTTCCACGTGCTGTTAGGCGAACGCATAGAATTAAACAAAACCAATGATGATTTGTTCATTAGAACACAGTGAGCACGTGACTTTAGCCATCCTCTGACTTCTTCTCGAGCTCCACCAGCAGGTCAAAGTCTTCACGTGTCCAGTGAACGAGCTCAATGGTTACTGGATGGTTTACCATGAAACTATGTCCAGACGTTCATGGTTCACTGAGGAGGAATGCTAAAGATTTGACACACACTATCATGTTCCCCAGAGGATGAATTACATCGTCAAGTGAAAGTTTCAATACTTTGATTTATGACCACTTACCTGGAAAACTAATGACTTTCCCGTCAGCCTCAGCTGTACTTTGTGTTTAGTGCTAATTAGCTAATGTTAGCATGCTAACACGCTAAGCTAAGATAGTAAACGGTTTAGTTTACATGTGATGCTGTTAGCATTTAGCTCAAAGCCTCAACTCTCAGTACTGGTAAAAGCTGCAGCAGACAAAGTGAAACGTTATTTCAAATTACCGTGACACATTATAGTGACAGTTTGTGGTTGAATCAGGCCGTTATCTCGAACATTTACAACTTAAAGTCTCGAGTTTGAGCTGAAAATGAAAACAAAGAAGCTTTAAGAGTCATGTTCTGTCTGAGTCAGTGGAATACTCACACTTTCCCCGAGTCCTGCAGCATCTCCATCCACTGGACCTGCTCCTCCCCAGACTCAGCGGCCAGGACGATGGTGCCCTGGGGGGACGGATGCACAACGTTAGACGTCAGCAGATTGTCAAAAAAGATCTTAGCGCTGCTGACATAGTAAAAATGAATGTAACACTGTTGTATCCCAGAGTGCAGTGAAGTTCACTCCATTACGTGTCCCATGTGTTGCAGGATTAAGCTGATGTCTCACGTCATTACAGTTTATAAAGAGCTAACTCTGCAAGATGCTTTGTCATGCAATCAATTGTGACACCGTGTGTTGCTATGTTTGCATAGATTGTTTGTCTGTCTTAACAATGATAGTTTAAACCTCTGTGAGGCTGATAGAGTAATGGAGGAGTGAATGTGTGATCAGGGTCTCACAGTGAAGTCTTCCAGGTCGACCACGATGGCGAACGGCATGCCCATGTTCTCATTCGCTGACACCACACATCCTCCCAAAGGAATGACTCCCTGTGACAGAAACACACAACACAACACTCAGAATGTTTCTGGATAATAAAGGTCTTAAACACAGTTATTAATCTAAATCCTCCTAAATCTGTATGTGCACGTAGCCGTACATGCTCCAGCATCTTACAGGTGTTCAGACAGGATGCAGCGGCTCACCTTGGGGTGGATGTTCAAGTACCGGTTGGTCTCAAAGTTTCTCTTCTCGCTCTCCGCATAGTAGAGCAGGAAGCCGTCTTTGATGATGAAGAATCTTTGTACCGAGGAAGACAATGAAAGCAGCAGTGAGTGAATCCTGAGGAACCGACGTTCTCAACAAAAGCAGGTGACTTGTTTGATTTACTTGTCTCTCTTCTTTCTCAAACTCAGTGCCTCCAGTTGATAACTTCGGTTTTCTGTCTTGAAAGACGTGATGCGGCGAGTAAACCGACCCTAATGTGTGAAATCAGGGACGGCTGTTAACTATTCAGCTCATTCAAAGTCTTTCAACCGGTCACGCACTTCTAAACGTCATCGCACTGATTGGCAGATTTGTTTGTTTGTTTCTGACCTTGATGACAGAAGCCGATGGGAGAGAAGAGTGTGCAGCAAACGGACTCTCTGGATCGTTTTAACGGTTATGTAAACTAAGAGCATTATCATGACTTAAGGTCATTTTAACATCCAAAGCTACAACGCATCAGGATGCACCGACACTGACTGTGTGGAATCTAAACTTCTGTCACAAAAATCATACTTTTCTGTAATTTGTGATATTTTTCTAAAAAGGTAAAGCCACTACAGATATGTGCAGCTGCAGCTGCAAAGCAAATAAAATAGTTTTTGCCTTCAGAAAAGTAGAAAAACAATATTTTATACCCGTGGTGTCAAATCAATAGTCAACATATATCACAGCAAAGATTCCCTTCTTAGTATCGTGTCACCGTTCTCTTAGAATATTCAGCATTCTTGTCTGGAACGAGAAAAATGTTCTGCACCATAAAAGTCAACTCTTTAAATATGAAAGAAAAAGCAGATTTACTTTAGACTTTAACTGTTGTTTTTACAGCTAATATAAGCAGCAGAGAGGCAGAACTGTGGTGTAAAGTGCTCAGTCTGAGGCTGGAAGATAAAGACCACCAGGTGACTCACACCTCTCCCTCACCTGCGGGACCACTTGGCCGATGGCCGTCCGAAGGGCCTCTTCCACAGCACCCCGTGCAGCTGCAACTTGGTGCTGATGTCCAACGCTTCAGAGTCCCACTGCTCCATGGACAACCAGGGCGAGAACAGAGAGTTTCTGGACGAAGATGAGAACATCCTCTCTGGATGTCCACGCCCTGGGAGGTTGGGCAAAACAAAAAAACGATCAATAAAATAGAAATAATGGATAATACAGTCAGTCAATAACAATTAGCTGGATAACACCCAATGCACAGGCACAGAGGTGCAGGGACAGCTGCAGGGACAGCTGCAGGGACAGCTGCAATACACAGCCGGAAAAGTAGCAAACAAATCCCAATAACTCAGCAGGGTGGAATGATGCAGCCGTCGATACGCTCACCACGCCGGAGGCAGACTGACCGCACAGCAACGGAGAGATGAAACCAGGGATGACAGGGAGAAAGAGGGAGGGAGGGAGGGAGTGGAGCGGTGCTGGGAGGCGATGGGGGGGAGGGAGGGGAGCTTTAGGAGTGAGTTGCTGAATCTGAAGCCGGTCAATACATTCCAGCCGGTAAAAGCTGTTATTCAGATTACTGGAGTCGCCGCGGTCTCCAGCTCTTGGCAGGTATGAACTCTCCGTCCATCGCTCCATCGCTCCATCAGTCCATCCGTCCATCCGTTGCTCCAGCAGTGAATTAGTAGAACATCTGGGGCAGAGGCGGGGCTGCTAAAGAGGATGGAGAGTCAGAGCTCAGCTCTGTTGAGTATCAGATTAATTTACACAACATGCGTCGGAGAGGATGGACAGCAGATTATAAAGATATTGACAGCTCAGCCTCAACAGAGAAGAGCATCAGCCTGCAGACTTTTCTTTTTCACGAGAAAATCACATAATTTGTTGAAAATGTGACCGAACGGAACGGTAGGAATCCATAACTTCTTACCTTGATGAATACAAGAAACCTTCATAGATGGGAAACCTGCTTTCTATAAACTGATGAATTCCACCTGTTAAAATCAGCAGGTAGCTGACATGTTACTGCAACACGTTTCACTTAAAAGATTCAAACACAGGAGAGCAATGTTCACCAGTTAAAAAACTTTAATTTAGTCGTCATAAAACACATCGCTTTACAACTGATCTTCACAATCAAAAGTATGGAAATAAGGCAGACTCATTCTGGAATGACAGAAAAAGAAAAGGAAATAAAGATACACCCCCACTGAAACGATTACAAATATCGAGTTGATCCTGAACCTCCACTCAGCCCCGACATGTGCCTCTACATCACGATGCATCAAACTCCACCTCAGATATCGGTTTAACGAGTTCAACGAGTTTCTAGTTTAACTTTCTCATTTTAAACGCACGTTTGATCAAAGATGTTAAGATGTTAAGAGCCGACACTGGAAATGTGATGGTCCGGTATGTTGACGATGAAGCTTCACATTCATTCATTCAAACACGATGCTCCAGTTAGTGACACTGGAATCACATCATAGAGACATCTTTAGGAACAAGTAGTCTCCAGTAACTCCTTCACTGTACATGAGTCACGTCTAAGACGCTTAATATTTCATTCATTGTAACATTTATCCTCATAAGTATTGTGACCAACATGAACCATTTCTAAAGCTTCTTCCTCTGAATGATGACGTCCTACATGAACACTCTTTGGGCTGATGTCACATACTTTCATGCATTTTGAGTGTTAAGCTCTTATAATAATAATAATAATAGCTAAGGATGTTTGATTGTTGCTTATTTAGTCAACAAATATTTCATCAGATTTGTATTTGTTTGTTTTCAGCGACTTATTCCCTCATAAATCATGCACACAACAATTATTTGATCGACGTAGAAATATATCTGGAACCATTTTGATAATAAATTAATCGTTTAAGCAATTTTCAAGCAAAACTCGAAGGTTTCAGTTTGAGGGTTTTCTGGATTTCTTGGTCCTCTGATAGTAAACCGGATACGTTATTACTTACAGATTGTTAAACCAACCGACTGAACGTGAAAACAATCAGCCGATTAAAGTCAGCTACAGCTCTTAACACACGTAGTGGACTAAGGATGGGGAAGATGTCAAAGACAAATCTCAGCAGGGGTCCTGATGCAACAGGTAGATGAAGTGACACATGACGGGGACACAGTGGAGTTCTTTCCCTTTGTACACATACAGCGTCCCACACTAAATAAAACAGTCATGCAGCTGCTGGTCTGCATGCGACCCGACCCTTCCTCTCTAAAACACCGCGGCAGGTTTCTTCTTCTTCTCTTCTTATAACTCGGAATTAATCGAAGAGTTGCGTTTGTAGAAAACTGTTCAATTTATACATAAAACAGAGACTCCTCAGACCGGTTGACGCCTCGTGTCAGAGCCGTCCAACCGTGTAAGATTTAAAAGAAACAATGTTTGTGAGGAAGCAGTTCCGTCTCACACGAGATCATGATGATGATGATGTGGAAAGAAGAAGTTACTCTGTACAGCACACGTACTTACATATACATGAGCAGGCACAGTGATACAGTAACACTCACAATATCCACCTGTCCTGTTCCCTACGTAGGCTTTAATGCATCAACCGGTTACTGTTTAGTTGTACTGAGGCAGAGATGATGATGGGGGGGAGGGGGGGGGGGGGGGAGAGTCGATCTGAATCACATGACCAGCGCTTTGAGGATGGAGGCGAACCCTGTGAAGACATTGTCCCGATTCCATGCGTATGATTATTGCTCAGGTGTAATTAACTAAAAGTTGTGTTCAGAATCCTCCTCCCTGGATCTGTGATGTGTTTGTTCTCCTGAGCCGCTGGTCCCTAAACGGTTTCCTCCACTTGATGCCTTCTGTCAGGAAAGCCATTCATCCAGAGCTGCTGAAGTATCCCTCCGCCCCGAAATCATCTTAACAACACTCTATACAATCAATTAAGACAATTCTATACACATTTGTTTCCCCTCCGACTTCTATTTATAATTACTCTCAAAGTAAAACGGAACAAACTAAAAGTAAAAGTGACTGTTGTGACGCTGGTCGTGTCTTCTCCTCGCTGAGGACTCGGCTTTGAACAGAAACACGTCATCAGTGTCGTAGAAAAGCTTCCCGTCAGGCCAAGAAACAAAAGGCAAACTCAAGAGCCAAAGGAACACGTGTGACGAACATCTGGGTGTTTATTCGAGCTCATCTCATCTTCAGAGTCGACTGCCAGAAAGAGATCTCCGTTGGTCAGAAAGATAAGTCGGGACCGTTGACGACTAACTGTAAGGTCAATAGAAACAGAAGGAGTAGAAGGGACATTCAAATCAACGTAGCAGGGCGGTCAGAGGGGCGGCCATGTTTACGTGTAGCGTTCCCATTCTGTTTCTGTGGCGACGTCCCCGCGGCGCCGTCTCTTCCGGTGTCGCTCTCATCTTCCTACTATGGCACTTGAAAATCAGCTCGCATCTATCGGAGTTGTTGCGAAGAGATTTACACTTTGTACAATTATCTTTTGAAAAAGAGAGTTTGCTTTCTTGATATTGAATCCGGGTTGGTTCTTTGACTTTGAACGAGCACGATAATGCAACACTGAAAACTCCACGATGATGGAAATGAACAGCTACTGGTGTCTCTTAAAAAGGGCTTTCTGGTGGAATGAATGACACACGCAGCAGCTGAGAGATGTTTCGCCGTAAACATCAGATAAAACATTGTCGTGTTCGTCCGTTGTCTCTGCAGCGACCCTCGACTTCCCGACCGTCACTCAGTCCCTGTTTAAGTCATGAGATGTCCCCGCAACGAGCACCAGTCTGGTCCACGAGGTCCATCAGCAGACAACAAGCAACAAGACATTTAGATCCACAATGTTTGAAGTCTCTGTCTCCGCTCCCCCCCCCCCCCCCCCCCCACCCCCTGTACACCTGTCTTAAATCCGTCCTGCAGTCTGGGTCTAATGGTGGTGACCGACGGAGAGCACCAGAGGAATGAGGCAGCCCAGCACCAGAGCTACCACCTCCACCTTGCTCAGTCCTTTCCCTCCGTTTCCTCCTGCGGGGGCGTGGCTGTGGCCGCCGCCCCCGACCTCAGGGAGGACGTGGACGGTGGCCACGTAGAGGAAGGTGCCAGCAGAGAAGAGCATGGCGACGCCGGTGGCGTTGAAGTCTGACAGGGCCTCCTTGCTGCTCTGAGGAGGGGAACACACAAAGACAGTGTGATTGACAACGGAAAAGGAATTATTAAAAATGTGTTCCACCGAGAAGGTTTCCCTCCGTCTCTTGTAGAGTCCTGAAGTCTCACCAGTCAAACGGGTTTAACATGTCAAAGTCAACAACAAAAACACTCACTGCCTCCAGGAGAGGGTTGCATCATCGTTTTACCTGACTGAGGCCTAAAAAGGTGAGCATGGCCAGGATGGGCGCTGCCAGGGAAAAGACCAGGAGATGTTTGCGGATCCGGTTCCTCTCGAGACCAGCATGCATCAGGAACGACACCAGGCCGAACGCTGCTGGGGCCTGCAGGCGACAGAGCAGCAGAGTTCACACAGGCTCACAATTATAGTTCTATTATCTTCTGATCTGCAAATTAAATGAATTCATCATTTGGTCGATACAAAGTTGAAATAATAGGTCAAAGTGGCGATCCCAATAAGCTTGTTTCAGCTCTACTGCTGCCACACGTTTAATCATATAAATGTGTACGAGACATGAGCCGTTATTACCTTGTGCAGCATGATGGCTACAAAGACAATGAGCTGAACGCTGGTCTGAGAGGTGGAGGCAGCAGCTCCCAGCGCCACTCCGTCAGCTGCAGACAACAGACACGGTCAACGAGACATCTTTCATATCTGGCTACTAGCACAACATCTACCAGGTTCTGATATTGTGAAAACCGACAGAGAGCAAATGTTACTGCTCAAACAATCGGTTTCTTAATTCTTAAGATCAGTTCAAAATGGGATTCTCAACAAGTAAACTTAGGTGTCGCAGAGAACAACAGGTACGTGTTCAGTAAATCTAACTACACAAGATCTGTCTGATCACATCTATGTATATTAAGAAGACCTTTCTCTATCACAGCACCACTTTGTGATTTAGACTAATCAGGATGATTTCAACATAAAAAGTCTCATAAAGCATCTTTATGACACAATAAATATTCAAGAGCAGACCTACCTGCAGCGTGGACCACCAGACCCAGGGTGGTGGTGATTTTTGAGGAGGCGACTCTCGCTGCCTCTGGATCTAAACCTAAAAAAAACACTGAGTAAGAACTGTGTGGCGTCACATGTTGGGTGCATCTGGAGAAGATTACCACTTGATGAGTCTAATGACAAAGCTGCTGTCACCAAGCACCATCCTCACAAACTAGTTCTCCACATATACGAGGGCTTTGTGTGCTTGCTGTCTCTTGTAACACTGACCTTCTGTGCTGTGCACATGAGAGCTGCCTATCTGGTCCACCAGCAGCATAAAGACGAAGCCCAGAACCAGAGACACTCCGATGCAGGCGTGAAGCTGCTCGTGACTGTGCTCGTGTTTCCCGCCGACACTCAGGGCCGCGTCGGCTTCGCCCTTCGCCTCGGACACTTCCACGGATCCAACCTGGCCGTGGTTGTGGTGTGCACCTGCACCTGCAGAAACACGGGTCAGGAGAGAGCCGGAGGAGGAAACCATCACTAATCCACGGAGCATTCTCTGTAGCGCAGACGAACGTGTCAATACAAATGATCACAAAACAAACATCTATGTTTGACTAAGTTTGTTGTGCAAGAACAGACGTTGTTCTTTACAGCTTGTTGAACTTTGTTCTGTTTGAGAAAAGACTGAAACAGTTACAGTCTACTCAGACGAATGTCTACGTGTTATATATTTTCTATTCCTGGCGTCTCCTCTGAATGCGTCTAAAGCGTTGGAAAAGAGGCAAAGACATTAAAGTTTCTTTAATTAGTACACAGTAGAGAACGGACAGGAAACGGAGGAAGACCACCGAGGCCACCAGCACGCCCGGCCGGAAATAGTTCTAGTAAATAAGTCAACTTTATCTAAAAAGCGCCTTTTGAAAGACGACGTACAAGTTGCTGTCTGATAAGTTTCACGCACAGAGCTTTACTGATTTTAACTGATGTTAAACCAGCAAACAAGTCCACGTATTCTTTGGAATAACTGAACCGACTGTGTTTAAAAGCAGCCTTCAGTATTACTGTGACACCATCTGGACACAGTGGAGCAGATCTACACGATGACAAACTAGTCTTCAGGCTATTAAACTTAAATGTGGACAGACTGCTGCTCCCACTAACATACTTTAGTTGCCTCATTGTTTGTTACTCGGGAATACCTGGAGAGCAGCACTGACGCTGAGTGAATTATCCTTGTGGAATAAATTGAGATCTGATTGACAGCTGAAAAGATTTGTCAATTAATCAATTAGTCAACTTCGGAAATTCATCAGCAAAATATGCGTTTATCAATTCATCGTTTAAGTTAATTATCAAGCAAATTTCAGTTTCTATAATGTGAGGATTTGCTGCGTTTGTCTTTGATATATCACTATACATTTGGTCTACATGGTATTTTGGATAAAAAAAGCAATTTGAGGAAGGTTCCTTTGGACTTTGTTATATTGTGCCAGACATTATTCACGGTTTTCTAACAATTTATTGACTAAAACAATCAAATTGTAGCCTAATTACTGGTTCAAACATAATGAAATGCAACATCTTCAAAGTTGGATAAACAGTTCCTAGGTAGTCCTTAAATACATTTGTGAATCAGTGTTTTGGTGCCGTCTACCTTCCAGTATTTCTTCATAAAGTGCGTGGACCCCCTCAGGAATAATAACAGCCAGAGCAGTCCCACACAGCAGCCCTGCTCCCAGCACAGTGATCAGCTTCAGCTTCTCCTGGAGAAACACAAGCACAGAGGAACCATCAGCACAAGTCTCTTGTTTTTAAGCATTGGATGATCTGATAACAGCACAGAGTTCATGATGCAATCACAACTTCTTTAGATTAACAGGCACCGACAGAGATGAACTTTTACCTCTCTGTAAGTTTTGAAACGTGGTCAAAGTTACTGCAAGCTTCCAGGAAGCACATTTTTAAAGCTTATTGTGTCTTAGACTTACCTCTGAAAAGTTGACTGCTAAAGGTATCGTCCCGGCCACATAACATCCCACTAACATCGCAAGAGACAGAAGGCTGATCGAGCTAAAATCGTCCATGACTGCACTTTCTTTATATCTTTAATCTTCTAAACCATCAAAAACAAACCTGCACCTGTACTTTTAACACGGTCCTTTATGTACTGCTCGACAAGTTTGATAACATGCCTTCAACCTGTAGCTGTTGGTTAAGAACAGTTGTTGAATAAATACATAAATACACGTCCCCCTGTATCTGGTACCAGTTCAGCTCGCTGCAAAACATCCACGTTAACCAACCAACGCTAAACTGATACGCTACAGTCTCTGGCCTCGTTAGCAATGCTAAGCTAACGAGCTTCGGTAACTGTCTGTCTCTCAAAATTCACAAACGATGAATCCTGACACGTTAACGTATGATTGCAAACATCCGTCACCGCGCATCGTTTATTCCATATTCAACTGTCACTCAATAATAATAATAATGCAACTTGCAACCGACTTGGTTTTTGCGGGTAGCTAACAAACGGTACACGGTACATCCGCTTGTTTGGTGTTGCAACAAAGTGCTTCCGGGTCACAACTCATCTATCTCCTGAACCCTCAACCTGTCGACGCAAACCTGCCACGTAGCCGCGTGACAGGAGGAAGTATAATGACAAATGTTTGTTTTTGTTCTTTGAAAAATAATAGACAGAAGCAAACAAAATAAACAAGATACAAGCATGGCCGTGGTTAGCTTTTATATAGTCTATGGTGCAACCCCAGATCATGCATCATGTTTTTATTTTATATTAATTAATGTATATAATATATATCGTTTTTCGTGGACTAAACATTAAGATTAAAATCTGAAAAATATTGGTAACAGCTATGTTTAAATGTATAAGTACAATTAAATCCCCAACTGGAAGAACATTTTAGGAAATATTCAACAAAGAAAATGAATAAACTGTTTCAGTATATTTATGAGGTCATATAATTATGACCTCATAAATATACTGAAACAGCCCATTCCTGCCAGCAAAAAAAAAAAAAGATCACTAAAAAAAATTTAAAAAAAAATAAGATCACAAAAAAAAAAAAAAAAAAAAAATAGTAACTTAAAAAAAAAAAAATCCACCCACAAAATAAATAATAATAATTCTAATAATTTTTTATTTTTTTTTATTTTACTTTTTTCCACCAGCAAAAAAAAATAAATGTTGGTGCATCCATCTGTAACCATAACACTGACCAGATTTTTCCAGTTGCTATAGAAAGTCGAAATTATGAGATACTTTAACACAACAGTCATAGAAGCAGCTATGACATATGAATGGATTGTGAGTACATTGAAGACTTCTTTAAAACGCGGCTTTACAACACATGAAATACAGATGATGTTTCACATGGATTGTACTGAGCAAACGCACCCTTGAATAGAATGTTAAGCAAGAAGCAGCTCTGGAGTATAAAGAATGAAACCAATGTGGCTGAGGTGGCGACCAATAAACAGCAACTGGAAATATCTTTTTCTTTTTTTTTTTTTTGCTGACAGAGAAAAAGTAAAAAAAAAAAAAATATATATATATATATATATATTTTTGTGAATTCATTATTATTATTATTTTTTTTTTTGTGAATTCATTTTTTTTTTTTTTTTTTTGTTAATTCATTATTATTATTTTTTTTGGTGATCTTATTTTTATTTTTTTTGCTGGCGTGAATGGGCTTCCATAGTTTATTGGTCGCCACCTCAGCCACATTGGTTTCATTCTTTATACTCCAGAGCTGCTTCTTGCTTAACATTCTATTCAAGGGTGCGTTTGCTCAGTACAATCCATGTGAAACATCATCTGTATTTCATGTGTTGTAAAGCCACGTTTTAAAGAAGTCTTCAATGTACTCACAATCCATTCATATGTCATAGCTGCTTCTATGACTGTTGTGTTAAAGTATCTCATAATTTCGACTTTCTATAGCAACTGGTAAAATCTGGTCAGTGTTATGGTTACAGATGGATGCACCAAAAGTTTTTGTTTTTTTTTTGCTGGTGGAAAAAAAGTTAAATAATTTTTTTTAGTGATCTTATTTTTTGTTTTGCTGGCGGGAATGGGCTTCCATACATAATAGAATATCTGTCATGTTTTAATTAATTTTAAATACATCAAACAAATGCTTCTATTTTGTAAATTAACATGCATGAATGTGTTATTTGTCAGGAATAAAAATAAATTAGTAAAACAACTTCCTAAAAAAAATAAACTTTCTCAAGCATAATTGCTTATAAAATCCACCAAAATGAAGATAAACTAAATAGTTAGAAACGCATTAAAGACAAACAATATTTTATTAAAAAAAAGCATATTTATTAGTTCACACAATGGAGCAGTGCCTCAACATGACAACAGTAAATCAAAGCAGACTGAGTCCAACAGTTTGGAGAACAGGTGGGGGGATTGCAACCATCTTTTGCCCGAACAGCTTCAACAAAGGAAAAAAATACAACCAAAGTTTCATCATGCAGTGTTTGTGCAAACCCTTTCTGTTCACAGCTCAGACTTTCCCTTCCAAACACACGCACACACACACGCACACACACACACACACACATTCAAGGCAGCAGCTCCTTGCTGATGGAATGGAGGGGCGTATGGGCACGTTGTTTACAGTCTGCTGCACCAGAAAACTGTCGCCAGCAGAACTGTGATCTTAGGAAGTCAGACGGAGAGACACGTGTTCTTTATTTCACCAGACCGATCTTCTTCGCTTCCGTTTCATATATCAACAGCCTCCACATTTTTACTATGAAGACTTCTGCTTCCTCGTCAAGAACCTAAAACACAAACAGGTTGGTTAGACAAACTTTACATCAAAACAGCTCGACTAATATACGCAATGAATCCGACTCGTTACATGAAAGTTACAAGGATTACTTAAAAACAAATGTGTGACAATGTAGCAGGCTGAAGCTGCTTCACCTTAAATAATAACCGACTAAGACCAACATTCAGCAGCCAAGCTACTGGAGTGGATGTAGTCGTTGTGACGTCACCCAAATGTTCCATCATTGACTAAATGAACATCTTTTTGTATTGAAGAAGACTTGAAACTAGAGATTGAGACCATAAACTCATGTTTACAATGTTTACTGAGGTAATACATCAAGAGAGAAGTAGAGTCATTTTCTCATAGACTTCTATACAACCAGAGGAGTCGCCCCCTGGTGGACACTAGAGAGAATGCAGCTTTAAGGCTCTTCCAAATTGGCTTCACTCTTATCTCATTTTTATAAACTCATTTATCGGAACACATTTGATGTGTGTTAATATATTACGCCAGTGTTTTTTTTAGTGACTGATGTTCGGATTCAAATAATCAGCAACTCCCATAAAAGATCAATTCAAAAACACTTTGTCTTTGTGCTTCAACTTACCATCGCAACATCATCAAGAATACCCTGAGGGGTGCTGTGTGCCATCACCTGGGAAGAAAAGAAAATAAGCAGCTGAGCAACGCAACAAGTTTCAAGACACACAAATATCAAGACTATTACTAACGAATATATTCATGTTCTCAACAGGAACCAGCATTTTAAATGAAATAATCACAAACCTTTGAACAGACAAAATCAACCAGCGTGGCTTCCTCCTCGCCGATGTATTCGATAATCTTCTTATTGATCCACGGTTTAATGCGACGATCCATCAGAGTCTAAAGAAAGAACAACACACGGCCTCATTTATTTATTGATCATGTTATGGCAGCAAAAACAACAGCGCAGAATATCAGATGACTGCACTTTCTTTGACCTTTTTAACATCGTTACATTTGAAAGTTAATGACATTGTTGCAAAGTGAAATGCCAGAGGCTCCCTACCGAGTCGACCATGGTCCAGTCCAGAGGGTAGGTGAAGAGCTCGGGCCTGGCTGTGGGGATCTTCTCAATAAGGCTCTTTATGTGCTTGCGTTTCTCCTCTGTGTTGACGTTGCCTTTGGCCCCTGGAATTTCAGCCCCATCCAGCCCCAGACTCTTGTCGTCATCGCCGTAGTCCAGCGGAACCAGTTTCCTTTTGCGAGGCTGCTCGTCGGCCTCCTCCTCATCAAACTTGTTGAAAACACTTTCCACGGTCGCCAGCTTCTTTCGCTTTCCGACGCTGAGCTGGCTGGGACTGTTGGTGGCACCTGGAGAAGAGAAACACCAGTTATTTCTAGCCTGAAATCAGCCTCCTGCCCTCTGGGAGAAGATACCGGAGCCTCCGTGCTCGCACCACCAGACTTTCTAACAACTTGGTCCACCAGGCTGTTAGGAAGCTGAACTCTCTCCCTCCTCTCTCTAAGACTCCCTGTCTGACTGCTGCTAAAATACTTTATACTTTATGTCCGACAGAATGATAGTTTTTTCTTAATATATGTTGTCTCAATGTTTTTGTTTTCTATCTATTTTGCACTTTATTATTATCTGTATTCACTTTATGTTGGACTGGAGAGAAACGTTTTTTCAACTCCTCTGTATGTAAAGTATTTGAGAAGTTGACAAATAAAGCTGACTTTGACTTTTTTGAAGAAGTAGATCCCTCCGTGTCCTCCGTGTCCTACTGTGTACGTACCCATTTTGAGACTGAGACCAATCTTGGGCCGAAGTTCCTCCGGAGGTTGGACTTCAGGGGTGTTTTCGCCGGGAATGATGATGCCGCAGGGAGATTCGTTGCCGGGTGTGTTTGGAGTCGCGTTCCCACTGGCAGAGGACACTGAGGGGGCGGTGGTGATTGGTCGCATGATGGGTTTGAGCTGCGGCTTGGCCTCCTGCGAGTCCTCGCCATCGTGGTAGTCATCCTCCTCGCCTACTTCCTCTTCGTCATCATCCGAATGCTGCTGGGGGACTCGGGGCATCGGCTCCGCGGGCCTCCCTGAGCTCCTCTTCTCCCGATCCCGATCCTTGTGAGCCTTCTCCTGGATCACGTCCTCCTCGGGTTCAAGCTTCAGAGGAGGCTGCCGTCTGCGCTCTGCCTCCTCCTCCATCTGCACAAACGTACACGACACACTAACGATGACATCCTGCTTTTCATTCGTGTCAGCAATCAATATTTGGTGACATTTTAAGAAGACTACTAGGGAGAAGCTACTGTGTGAGGACAAGTCCCTCAGTGTAATGATCTGTGGTTTCATCCAGCTGCTCCTTTACTTCCAATGCTTAAGTCTGGACATGCATTCTTGTTTCTGGTTCACAGCTAAGACATCAACTTGCTGCAGAAGGCCGAGTAGAACGCGGTTACTGAACGGAATGACCGACTCACCCTCTGCAGCTCAGCATCGGGGTCAGGGTGGCCTTCAGCCAGAAGCCGCTGTCTGATCTCCTCCAGCTCCTCTTTCTCCCTCTTCCGGTCTCGCTCGTCCAGCTCCGTCTCCTTTTCTCGGTCACGGAGTCGCTTCTGCAAAGCGCTGCCCCTGAGGATGAGAACGAGAAGTCAAGTAACGAACAAGCGTGCACCTCACACTTCTAAAAATGTGCAGCAAGATAATCACCTGTAGTACTTTGGGTCGTCTCTGTCGTCGTCATAATCTTCAAGGAATTCTTTCAGCCTTTTGGCTTCTTTCATCTGAATGTAAACGCAGTTTAACAATGAGTGTCTCTGCATAAATCACATGTCTGGCGATACTAATTGTGTGAAATCTATTGATTCATTATTCGATATGGTGCGGTGTGCGTTCACCATTTCACGACGCCGCTCATCCTCCCGCTCCGTTTCTTTGCTGTAGTCACGAGCCTTCTTCCTCTCCCGGATCTCCCAGTTTTTCAGGCGCTTTAAGAAGAAAAACAATTCAACCATCACTGACAATTTTCTTGATGTGCAGATATTTGAACTTTTGTCTAAATCGATGAAAATCTAAATGACAGAAGAGATGTCATACGTACTTCTTGGTAGGCCGCCTCCTTGTCTCTAAGCCTCCTCTCGAGTCTCCTCCGTTCGTACACGTCCTCCTCGTCTTCCTCGCGGTCTCGTTTTTTATCTTCTCTAGTCCTCTCTCTGCAACAGACCATTCAATGAGTCGAACACCAGGAACACTTTTATGTTAAAGTAACAACAAGTAACACAAAAGGTCAAGCACTTATTTCACTTGTAGACAGTCTTACTGATCTGGTCTTAGCCAAAGCTGCATTCTTACTACACTGGTTTAAAGATTTGATATTTGCATGAGGCAGCACACTTGATTTCTTCAGGGTTCACACAACCAAGAAGTTCCTGAACTTAGCACTAAAACTTGTGTGTTTTTAGTGCAGATAAATGCTAGGAAAGAGGATGATTATCTGTTTATTATCCTATGGATTGAGTTTCTCTCCTGCTGACCGTGATCTGCTGCGACCTTCGCTGACGTCTCGACTCCTCTCCCTCTCCCGCTCCCTCTCTCGCTCCTTCGTCCTCTCCCGTTCGCGATCCCTCTCCCGTTCGCGGTCGCGATCTCGGTCTCTTTCCCGCTCCTTGTCCCTCTCTCTCTCCCTTTCCTTCTCTTTCTCGCGGTCGCGGCGCTCCCTCTCGCGCTCCCGCTCTTTGTCCCTCTCTCTCCTTTCCCTCTCGACCTCCAGTCGCTCCTTTTCTTTCTTTCCTTTTTCCTCCTCAAGTTTCTGCAGGAGCCCAACAGGAAGAAAAAGGAAAAGAACGTGTTAACAGATCGTCAATACCGAAGACATCAGACTAAAATACATGAGTACACGTGTTGTCAGCACTGTAAATGATTTTGACTCCCTTGGCCAGACATGCTCACATACTGCCATGACTCATTGCCTTGGAGAGGCTGGCTGCTGCAAGTGAGGAAGTCCTCTTAGCTCTGGTGTTTCCTCCAGGAAGAGTGGTCCGCTGTTTGAGCAGGTTTAATACAGATGCTGCTCAAGTCAGGACACACTTACTTCAAACCATAAATTACAGGTCAATCTTGAAAAACACCGATAAACGTAAGGTTATCCGAGTTACGACAAGAGAGGAAGTTAAAACCATCTAAACTTTCTTTTAGCTCTAAACATTTACACGATTGTATTTTGTGGTGCATAGATCATTTCCTGTCCTGGCATCAGTATCCAGCCGTCCCCTTGATCACTAATTGATTTGTTTTTCCCATATGAAACAGGTCAACTTGACTTCTGCAGTTACTCTGCGCTCTTTGGTGATCTGAGATTACGCTCTGTTAGGAGGTCGTTCCAATAAAAACTGTACATACGGGTGAAACCCATATCCGGCCACTTTCAAAATCAATATAACACACTGAACGGTAATAGATTTGACCTGATGCAAGAGATGCTGTGGGTTAAAAGCATCACGTCTGACACGTAGAGGTTTAATGGTACACAGTAACGTAATGCTTTATGCAGTCAGCTTTACATGATTCCATACGTTCAAAGTGGGGCTACTAATACTACACTTAAGATAAAAGTATTTACCAAGTGCTGAGTCAGCTTTGAACCATTAGGTCAACAAGTTCTAACTGTACACTTAAGATCACCACTATATAAAGCCCTGGTTTGGTCTTACCTTTAGGTGCCAAGTGGATTAAAACAAGCCCAGGCTTAACATGGCAAATGGCCCAACTAAGTGAATTACATAATCTACTCCCATGTGTCATACGAAATGCAAGGGAGGAGCTCCAGACGGCAATTCAAGTCCCGTGTGCAGCAGAGTGACAGACGGGAACTGGGAGCACATTGTGTTCGTTGTTTTTCATGCTAAATGAGACCTGAATCCAGATGTTTGAAGGCGTCATATTTGTGACTGGATGCCAAAAGACGCTAAATTAGTTTTAGTGTGAACTGACCAGAAAGTTGGTATCGTATTATCGTTGACCATTTGTCTGCTTTCTAACTGGTTGACATAGAAATCATGGGATTTTCTACAGACCGTTTTGGAGCTATTGGTGTGCAACTCACAGGTGATGAACTACGGTTGCAGCACTTCTCTGCCCCTACACATCCTACAGGCTACGTGTGGGAGGAAAAGCAGGTCATGTGTAAAGTCAAAATAATCAGAAAGAAAAAAAAGCTCCAAACGATACCTGTGAAGCAGTTTATCTAATGTTCATCCACACAAATAACATCAATAACAACTTTAAAGTCATGTCCGAAACAAGTCAGATATTTCATTATGCCACAAAGAAATGAGTGAAACAGTCTTACCTGCAGGTTGTCTTCGAGTGTCTATTTGGCCTCTCCAACCCAGTCAGTAATATAAAACCCTCAGCCGAGTCAGGCCCACATTTCACTGATTTAACAAATGTCTACGAGCCGTTAAGTGTTTCGTGCTGTTGGAAATGTGGGTCTGACAGTTTAGTGATGAACAAAAAGAAAAAGAGAGGGAGAGGTCTGAACTGCCTGTTGTATGTGAGCTGTATGTTCTACATTATTTAGCTGGACTGGACTCAAATGAACTAAGACACAGAAAAGAAGAAAGAAAAAGGTTTGAGAACAAAAGAAGAGGAATAAGAAATAAAAGCACTTACCTTGCATGTCTTCAGACCACAGAGTGCTGTGGAGGGGCGCTCCCTGCTTTAGTAATACTACAGGCTGCAGTTGAAAACACTGCAGTGGTTAGGCTCATTCAGTCTGTGTGTGTGTTCTTCAAACACATAATTTATCACCCGAGGACCTGCAGAGGTTCACTGAGCTGCCCCGCCTTCTGAGACCTGACTGAGGGCAAGTGCAACATGCTACATTCAGACATCACTAGCAATGTGTGCATTCCAACTCCGGCACTTTTGTTTCCCCCCCCCCCGAGTCTACGTGTAAATAGAAATACTGCAAGTGAACTGAGAGCCAGTTGCCCCTCTGCAAACCCTCCAGAAGGGAGCGCCCAACAAGAGTAAAGAAGAAGTGAAAGGTCATACTTACATCCTATCCTCGCAACTTTTTCCAAAGCTGAGATTCTGAGATTCATCTTGCTCTAGTCACCAAATGAACTCTACCACATTGGTGGGGTTTAATCAATAGATTAGCTTTGGATGGAATTTAACATTGTGTCCATGCACTCTGTGTGATGACTTTGGCTTGTGCAGAGCTAAATCCTTTAGTCTCAAATCAGTATTATGAATAAGAATAACTTGTCCAATTTGGAAACACTGACAGATACTATGAAAACCATCTACGAGTGGTTGATGTAGTATTTGAACACTTTAAATAGATACTATGAAATATTTGTATCAACATGTACTACTCCCTATTCCTTGAATGTTTGAAGTTGACGAACTGATCGATATACTAACACACTACCTCCTGACTATAGTTGACAGTAACAGAACAGACTTATGGAGGAATTACCAGAAGTTATATAAATTGCAGCTCCATTTGCTGTTGAGGAATTTCTAATTACAAATGTGGAGGATTTCTTCTCGGAAACCTAAATGAGAGCGTAATAACAGCAGGTTGATACATTACCTTGTGCGTGTCCCGGAATTTACTGATCTCTCTGGAAATCAAGTCTCTCTTGTCATCCTCCATCTCCATGGCATTGATATCCTCCTTACACGAAGGAAAGAAAGACAAGAAAACACACACTAAGAACTCAACAGTTACTATGAAAAGCCACAAATCACATCTTCATTAGGACAACAATACCTCCTCTTTCTTCTCTTTCCGCTTCTTGTTGCGAGGTTGACTGTCAGGGTCCTGCGAGGGAGCATTGAGCTCACTCGCATACTCTCGGATGAGGACTTCTATTGCCCCCTTCACAACCTGGTCCCGGCGCAGGGTTTCTTCATCGGGAACCTCCTCCTCATCCTCGTCCCCGTTCTTTGACCCACCACCGGCTCCCTATATGTTACAGCCAGAACAATTAGGCTCATGAACCCAATATAACAAAAGCATCACCGTATGAGAAATGTTCATCTTTTACTCAGCAGGGGAACAGCATACCCCATTGGCACTCCGCTTCTTGGCCTTCCACTCATCGAGCTGGGCCTTGGTCTTGGCATCTACCTTCACCAACAGCTTCTTATCGCCCAAGAGCAACTCGTGCAGAAGTCTGAGGGCTCGTAGTGTTGATTCAGGCTCCTTATACTCACAGAACCCAAAGGCTTCCAGGAGAGGAGAGCGGACAGAAAGTTAGTTCGACAGATGATAACAAACAAACGGAAAACATATCGACTATAACAACTGTAAAACGTGGTGGGGTGAGTCCTCTTAAGTGGCATTACAGTGTCTCTATAATGTAGTATCTGGTACAGTAACGTGTATTCACAGCATAAGAAGGTTTACATGTGTTGAGCCCTTTTTACCTTGAAGTTTCCCAGAGGCACCTTGGACCCTTTTCCAGCTTAGAACGATACCACATTTCTGTATTGAAAGAAAACAGAAGTTATTTCATTTCACAAAACAGATGTTAATATTTAATTAATGATCAATGAATCGCTGCTAAGGAAGTTGACACAACAGTATTTGTTTATCTTTGAGACACGTGTTCCCCCGGGATTTGTCACTGGATATGCGAGATGAGTCATGAGCAGCTATAACCAAAATCTGTTTATGTCGGCAAGTGTTCTGCTGTAAAACGGGTTTGTATGAAAAAGGGCTGTCACAATATAAGACTTTCATGATACACGGTGCTGCATACCTTGATGATGTGTTGGAGGGTTGAATTGTACAAACTGTTGCTGCCATTCCACTCTCACAATATCTATACCGTGAACTTCATTTGAACATTTTCTGAGTACACACGCTGTCAACTCACCGCTAGAAGCTGCCTGACTAACATGTCCGATGCTTTTTCAGAGATGTTTCCTACAAAAACCGTGGTGGTGGGGCCGCTGTTGTCGTCTATGTCCTTTGCTCTGATGTTAGGCTCCTTCTTTAGAAGCATCGGTTTATGTGTGACAGCGACTGTGGTCGGGACAAGAACCTGCAACATGAAAATACATTTTAGGTATTGAAGTGGTTTTATTGTTGCTCTGAATAAGAGTGACAATAGGAGAAACAATGCAAACATTACAATAATCTGATAATACTTTTAAGGGTCAGTTAAACTGCCTCGGCTGAGCAGCAGAGTTGCCCAAAACAAACTGTATGAACGGAGCTAAACTGATAATGTGTAAGGATTATGTATTCACTAGCAGGTCATGCATAGCAGCTGATGCTTAAATTGGCATTTAGTAGGAAGTCCTGTTTCTAACTCACTGTGGTTGTAGGGGTCACGACACCCATATGAACCGGGATCATGGGTGTACCTGAAAATAGAAAGAAAATACAATAACTGAACCATGTATTGAAGCATACAACTACAGAAAATCATATATTGTTTTGAGTGTAATTACCCACGGTAATAACCAACTAGGTTTACCAAACAAATGCTGGCAGCTGTCTTGCTATTTGTTTATGTGATAAGTATAATTTGTGATTTGCTGTTTCTAGGTATTATATTTAACCTATAGGTATGTATCTATATCGTTCCCTTACCATTTACGGCTCACTAGCCTCTTTAGTGGTTTAGTGGTCCATTTAGTTTTTGGGATTTTAAGATATTCTGTGGTTAACTGGTGTGACATCAATTCAAAATGTGAGCCCAGTAGCCACAGCTTTTGTTACAGAAACAATGTCACCTTGCTTCTGTTCTTTCACTCTCACAGAGCTAGTCTGAGTTGTTGACGTGCAAGACAACAAACAGGAACTCCTTACACCTCGGGTCACGTATCCAGAGGCTGATTTACAAACACACAAACAGCTGTTTCTGCTGATGTGAGGTATTCAATAACGTTACCTGGCGGGACACCCGGGGCAAATCCCGCATACTGAGGAGGTGGGATCCTGGGAGGTAACTGCGGGATGCCGATCTGCTGGCGGTTGAGCGGAGGAGGGTAAGACATCCTGAAATATACAGGAACCTACAACGAAGAAAGGATGTTCAACCGAAGACCACAGGAAAAACACTGTTGGCGCTTTTCAGGGTTAAATTGGGTAATGTCAAGTTCATCATAGTATAACATGTTTACCATGGATGGCGCAGCTGACTGGCTAACGTTACAACCTAACTAGGTGTGATCCTTGCTTAGTCGAAAAGTGGGCTTTCCTCCACGTTTGACGTTAACTAGCTAAATTAGCTCAAGCTAGCTTAGCACATTCACTGTGTGGCCTTGCTAGTTCACGTTAGCTGCAGCGGTCATGTGAGAATTTACTCACCTGTTATCAAGTGTAAAATAAAGCCCAGCGTCAGATAATACTATGGTTTATCCGAGTAAAAGCCCATTAAATACGGTTAACAGAAAAACGTTACACTAAAGATTAGCGTAATAACTGCCACCGGCGCGCAGCAAGAACACCTATGGATACAAATAACTGGGACCTATTCTTTTCGCAATGAATCATGGGATACCATAGCATTAGATTTTGGTTTCGTTGCCCTAAATCTAGTCTCTCAGGCAGTCACTCACGCATAATCACAGGCACAAATAATACATAATATAATACATTATTATATTATGTATTATTTGTTCACACAGTCAAACAAAGAACCAGACAGCACAGATATTGCCAAATTACAGAACAAAAATAAGAAAATTTGTAAATGGGTTACAAAACATACATATGAATTATACATTTTTGTATACATTAGCACAATGTCAAAGGAAAGGAAAAACAGCGTCTGTAACTTAGCGGGCACCCTTTCTGCAGCAGGCAAATAAGTAATAAGTAATAAGAAAAGAATTGAGGAAGGGTTGCCAAATATCATGAAACCTCTCTGTAACACTATGTGACTGAGGGAGGTTTCTCTACTATCAAGTAGAGAAACATAATGCATCACCTTGCTAGAAGCATAGGTTTACCCATAAATGTCAGCTGTCCCTTGAATAAAGAGAACTGCCCTGTAGGTATATTCAGGAGAAACAAGCCTTGTTCTTTACTGTTATGTGGAAAATTGAGCAAAGCTCCATGGCAATATTTTTCCAGTCTCAGGCACCTCTCTTCCATCAGTTTGCTCACAAGGTAGATCTTGTGCAGCCCCCCCACACAGGTTTGGTATGTCTTTGGCCTGTTAGGTCATAAGTGCTACCCCAGTAGCACTTGAGCTGAACAAGATTTCCTGAGGGACTTCTAAAGTCCAATCAGTTTTTTTGTATCCTTAAAAAAAATCCATTAATAGAGTGAAATATACTATTGAAAAATACTTGCAATAAAGTGTTAATGATTAATTTAAACAAATGGTCTAAAGACGAAAGATGGCTGATTATATCTCCTTAATTTGCCTTAAACATTTATTTGGCAGCTGCTTTTATTCAAAGTGACAAATTATAAATAGAAGGTATCAAAAACACACAGCATGCCATGGAAATTTGTTCATGAAAATGGGATTTGTAATAAATAGACTTAACATGCAAAAAACAAAGAAATACAACAACAACGCTGTAATGACCCTTTAACCATCTATAACCTACATATTTGAATGAGTAGATGTTTTTGCAGGCTATACACAATCTGTAAGGTTTAATTCAAAGAAAAAGGGTCCATATGCTTAATCACAATAACCCAGACTGCAACCCCTGACATACTTTGTAAATCAAATAGTAATGTCTAGGACATAGATTGGACTAAATTGGAGTCGGAGGGGGAGATTTGAATACATCCTGAAGAAAATGTTGCCTGACAGGCTTCACTCAGGGCATTTTAAATTCTGTACCCTTATTAAATTCTCGGAATTCTCCATTTCCAACGCTTGGTGGCGCCAAAGGCATCGTCAGTACCCGATCCGTTCCGCGCATGTGCACACCTACCACCCTCCCTCTGGTTCTCCAACATGCTCTGTAGGCCCTTGCTTGAATCTTAGCCTACTACGGGAACAAAAACGTGAGCCGCCGTGGCTGAGTCGCTCTTACCCGGCGTATCTAGTTCGAAGCGCCGGTTAGCATCATAGCTAGGCCAACGTTAGCGTTTAGCAGCAAGTAGCCAATCAGAGCAGAGTAGGGGCAGGTCTTCTCGCAGGGATTCTGGGTGGGCGGTCCCGCACATGCGCAGAGCGGATCCAGCAGCTGGAACGGATCGGGCTTTACTTTCCCGGACGTGTGCGTAGCAGTACTGTACACACCTTTTCTAATGTGTATATAGGAGTTATTACATATTAATTCCGTTTATTCGTATTATTATTTTGTTAATAATACTTGTAGGCTACTTTAGTTGAGTGTTTCCATATGCTAATTTAGGCCTTTTCCACTAAATGTATCTGACTTGAATTAATGTTAGATTAAGATAATTTACAGGATCTTAGAAAATGAATTGCACTGTCTCTAGTTCAAATTAGATCAATTAGTTCAAACAGATAACCACTAAACCCAATTTACACATTAGTGCATCAGTAATAATAATAATGTATAAACATGTAACGTATTATTCTGCATAATGAGTAGCCTAGTTTAACCTTTGACTGGCCATGTAGCCTACATTTAGCTGATAATACCTTTAATTGAAGGGATTAACGGAGTTTTTATAGTGTGGTGTAGCTACAATTTATGTAACAGGTTTGAATGATAGCGGGACACTAGAAAAGACACCTTAGAGTACCATACATTAGGCTAAATGTACAGATGTATAGATAGGCTGTTAACAAAAACCAGGTCAAATGCTATTATGTAAACAAGTCTGTATCTGCCACTTGGCTCCGTCTCTGGAAAATTTCCACTTAGATTAGACTGCAGTAAAGTGTTTCACAACAAACAAATCAGTAAAGCGCCTGACACGCAGGCCACGCCCACAGAGCGAACCCACATATTTCGCCGTTTCCCATTGGCTACTCAGAAGGTGTGTCACTCAACCTGACGTCAGTCGCTGTACATGAAACAGGACATCATGCCATCAATACAAGTTTATAACTGGTCATAAACGCTGAGCGTCACAGATAATTCAGAATACAATGTTTCTAAGAAAAAGAAGTAAGGTTAGATCACCTCTACTATTCTTACAAGTCCTCCTCTTCACCAGCTCATGAATATTAAGTAGCTTAAGGAGCAATAAGACCAGCCTCCTGCACCAACCAGGTCACATTCAGCATCCACCAGCGCAACATCTACAGCGCTTTCGTCAGACTTTTTGGGGCAGCGTCTGGGATCACACTGATTTGCACTGGGACGATTCGGATTTTTTTTTTTAAAAGAAAAGAAAAATGGCTTTGAGAGGACCTCTATCCCGTCTTCTCAGATCTCAACTCGGCCACACGTGCCAACAAAGCAGAGCTCAGTCCGTGGCTGTGCTGGGAGCTCCGTTTTCAAGAGGACAGGTAAGAAAATTTCCACTTGATATATATATATATATATATATATATATATTATTAATCTTCATTTTCAAATAACATCTTCAGCACAGAATAAACTCCTTTCTGTTCATTTCAACACAGAAAAGAGGAGGCGTGGAGTACGGCCCTAAAGTCATCAGAGATGCGGGGCTCATCGAGAGGCTCTCCGGTTTAGGTAGGTGACAAACAGGATAATAAAAAGGAGCAGCCGGTGCAGCGGCGTTATGTAACAGTGGGTGTAACATGCCGGTTCGCGTGGGCAGCGTTTAGACAGATTTACCGTCTAGCTGCTGTTATCTCAGCCCGTTACATCACCGGAGGCTGTAAATATAAACATCCGACATGTAGCCGGGGAGAGGCGCACGTGCTGTAGAACAAAGTGATCCCTTTTTATTTTCTGTGTTGGAATATTACGAGACAACGGGACATTAAAGTATTTAAATAGACTATAAAGCTCCATTTAGTACATTTTTGTTGTTGTTTTGCGTATATTTTCGCAAGAAGTAGAACGATGAAACAATGGCGACTAGTTTCATTCAGTCCCCGCCGGAACATCTACAACGATTGACCATAAAAGGGCGAGAATAGCATAAAGTAGACCTTCCGCAGGGTCACTCTGTGAGTCGGCACACGTGAGAGGACATTACATTCTTTCATTCAGTCTGGGAGACAGTCTGGCTTAGTCATTCTTGTCTCCGGCACATGGTCTGAAGGGCGCAGGAAGAGGACAGGCTGCGGGTGTATTTCCACTCCATCGTCACCACAGACTTTCCCCCAGAACATGTTGCCAAATAACTACTTTGTTTTCTTTTTTAAATCTTCCGTTTCAACCGACACGCCGGCGGCCTCGTGCGGGAACAGAGAGAGATAGAGAGAGAGAGAGAGAGAGAGAGAGAGAGAGAGAGCTGCTTTGAATCTGAAAGAGGACTCCTGAGACGGAAAGAATCCGGTATTCATGTTGGCTCGGCAGGTCATTGAGTTTGCATTGTGATGGAAATGTCACGCCCACACATGAGGAAAAGAAAAGGAGATTTAAGACTGGTGACGAGTTAGGACAGTTAATACTGTAAAAAAAGAAAAGTCAGCCTGCCAAGGATACTTAAAGTCTATTTGTAGTCCACACACACACACATTTCTCTTTTGAATACCAAGGACACACTGAAGATTGATATGGTACAACATATCATAAAGAAACAGGTCTTGTGTACAATAAAGTGATAAGGTCTTTAACTGACTACTCGTAGTCTTATGATTCATGGTAATTCATTAACAAAAAAAAATCTTTTATATACATTTATAATGCTGACAAATGGCCGTTTTAAGTGAGCCCAAAGTAGTTTCTCTCCTTAATAAAACAATAAAAACTGTGTCATCATACAACTAATCTACTAGCAGGCAGGATTATCCAACAGAATAGTATAATTATACCACAAGAAAAGGAAAAATACTATAACCTATGGTGAGGTCAAGTCAGTGGTGCCTGTTGACTCCACAGAGGATTTAAACTAGGCTACCATATGTATAAGGTTACAATAAATACGCTCACTATATAGTTTACACAGTCTAGGTATACATATCACTGCACCACAGTGGACACACGGTCACTTTAAACTCACTGCTGCACCTTCCATGAGACATACAGAAAATGAAAGAAGTAATAATAGCAGTGTTACGCAACTCTTAATACAGTAGGTCATCTAGGTGTGTGACAGCAGGACAGAGAACGGCAGGACCTGTTCCCTGTTCCTGTGACCGCAGGACAGAGAACGGCAGGACCTGTTCCCGTGTTGCAGCCCAATAAACAGGCCAGGAGCGTTCTAGCATTAGTACTGGCACGTCTGGTCCCCGAGATCATCAGATGCAAACATCAGATGTTGAGCAACAGTCGCAGCTCTCAGATTTGTAACATCACTGCAGCATGCAATCATAGGATTTAATATAGAATGTTTAAAATGAGAGGTTTGAGAAATGTCCTTCGTCTGCAGAAGTTGAAAGCAATGAGTTGGCGATGAATCAGCTCTCTGGCAAAGTCATGTCAACTTGGCAGCGGTGAAAAAATATACAGCTGCCGTGGAAACATAACCCTAACTGAGCTAAACACTCTACTCTCTCAGTTTGTCCAAACTGTCTCAGTAAAAAATAAAGTCATACATATGATCAAACCAGTACAGTTTAACCACAGAACTGTGAACACAGCAGCACTCTTGCATTTCACAGAGAGCAGAAGCAGCCCGTCGCTGCTACAACAGACTTTTTTTTAATTGTCATGCAATAGAGGCTCCCTGTTGCACCAAGACAAGGGCTATTCCTGTCCTGGCTAGGAAAGGTAATGAACCACATTGGTTCCCCATAGATCAGCAGAGTAACACTACACTGCCATAACGGATCACATTGCCAGATGAACCCCCAATGTGGTAGATCACTCACATCACTTGTTTACTTCACAGTCCAAGTGGAAATTTTTACAGTCTTTACTGCTACTGAGCGCAGGGCGACTGAAACCTGAGCTGACGTGGGAAATGGGGCAAGTTGAAAGTGCTCAGTCACTAATGTTCCACTGGCGATGAATGAACCGGCCTCCCCAGGACTGCAAGGTAGACAGACGTCAGGAGCTGCGACTTTTTCAACTGAAACTGGCACCTGCGGTATTTAAAGCACGGAGGCTTCGTCAAGACAGACAACGGGGCATTGTCCGAACAATTAGACAGATTGTCCTAAAGCAACAGTCTTGCAGGTTCAATGCAACAGCCAGTGTGTCCACCAACAGTCCTATGTTCTGGTGTAGAAACTCTGAACTCTTTCTCCGTCACTTGTAAACTTCACCAAAAGAGTGACTCAGCTAAAAGCCTTACAGGCCCTCCCCACTATGAACGGATTCAGTGTGCATCTGCATCCGATAGGTTGTACTTTTGAACTGAACTGCAGTGGTAATGCAATGATAGCGAAGTGCTTTCTGTCACCGTGTTTAGACTACTCTGTCCACGACTTCGGCGACCTCAACTTCCACCACCTTGAGAAGGACGAACCCTACATGGACGTCAAGTTCCCTCGCACCGTGGGCGCAGCAAATAAGATGTTGGCTGGCGCAGTGAGCAGAGCCGTCGGTGCAGGACACACCCTCGTCATGCTCGGAGGTGATCACAGGTAACTATAAAGAATGTGTATGAAGCCGTATACAGTACACAGTAGTACAGTATTTAGGTGTCCAAAGGCTACTACTACTGTCATTTTACCATACGTTTCTACGGTAAGACTCTTGTTCAAAGATACTCTCGTCCTCTGAATTTAACGGATACAAACACCAGATATTCATAAGACTGTCCTTCTCATTTCAAAGCCTTGCTATTGGATCGGTGGCAGGCCACGCCCAGCAGTGTCCTGACCTGTGTCTCATCTGGGTCGATGCTCATGCCGATATAAACACGCCGATGTCTTCTCCATCGGGGAACCTTCACGGCCAGCCTGTCGCATTCATGCTCAAAGAGCTGCAAGAAAAGGTGAACACTAATTAATACAACGTGCACTGTTTATTCAAAATCATATCATTTAATGATAATACATTTTATTTAGGAAGAGCTTTACACAGGGGATCAAATAGAGAGAAATACTTAAAAACATACATCACAGAAATAGACAATAACCCGATTACGACAGACAAGTGAAATGGTTAGAGGTTAGAATTAGACTTGAAAAAGTGTATTTTAAGGGCTTTAAATTTGACTTGTTTCGACGAAGGTGCAGCGCGATCTAACAATAGAAACCTGCGTCAGAAACAACGCCCTTTAGCTGTGATATAACCACAACATATCCCAGCCTGCAGTGCTGGCATAACTTCCTCTTGTTCAAACATGACCGGATTATGAGATAATGGACCTCTGTGCACAGAGATGTAAAGGCAGCCCAGCCCGACTACATGGGAGCAAGAGAGCCAGACTGAAAGAGATCCAAAACACTGCCCTATACATACATATATACATATATACATATATATATATTCCAAATGACATTATCTCTATCTGTCCACCACAGATGCCAGATATCCCAGGGTTCTCCTGGACGAAGCCGTTCCTCTCCTCGAGGGACCTGGTCTACATCGGACTGCGGGATGTTGACCCCGGAGAGTAGTAAGTACACGACATCAACCGTTACCACGCGTGGCTGATATGAACTCAACTCTCCCTGAATGCACAGTGGAAATAGTTGTTGTTTCTGATTCTGCTTATTACAGCCACATCCTGAAGGACCTGGGCATCCAGTACTTCACCATGAGGGACATCGACAGACTCGGCATCCAAAGGGTCATGGAAGTCTCTCTTGACCACCTTTTGTCGAGGTAACTGATTACGTTCTCTTACTTTTTTTCATATATGATGAAACCCAAATGGTTCCTCGTGTCTGAGTTGAAGTGACACTTGAATCGTCTCACCTTGAATAGAAAACAGCGACCGATCCACTTGAGCTTTGACGTCGATGCGTTCGACCCGTCTCTGGCTCCGGCCACAGGAACACCAGTGAACGGAGGTTTGACCTACAGGGAAGGAATCTACATCACAGAGGAAATCCATAACACAGGTACAGATGACTATCCTATGTAGGCAGCTTCACGTTATCGTCACGCATTAGTATCTAACTGGTGAATGTGTTCAGGTCTGCTGTCAGCCATGGACCTGGTGGAGGTGAATCCGATGCTGGGGGCCAGCCCTGAAGCGGTGGAGGCCACCGCCTCTCTAGCGGTGGACGTCATCGCGTCGTCTCTGGGACAGACGAGAGAAGGCGCTCACGCATCCAGCGACGAGATTCCCTCTGTGAAGGACGACACGGAGCAGCTTCGCCTCTGAGAGCACGAAGCCACGCTTTGAACTTTACCGACATCATCCCTGAGCATTCCACACTTCTGAATACAAGACTGTGAACACAGAATCTAATAGTAGCCGCCGGTTTTGTTCTGATCGCTTTGCTGTTTATGTTTCATGAAGAAAGCTAACGTACGTCTGAATTCTTCCATCTATTAAAAGGGCTTTACAGATTTGAGGTAAAACGTTCACATCGATAATGCTCAGACTAAATTATTGATGGAAATACTGTTAATTGAAGCAGCAATACTAACTTATTTGGCTCCTGTATGTATAATAAGTTGCGTGTTAGAGGACACAGCTGCCACATATTTATTATGCGTTTGGTTTGAAAGAGAATGAACCTGCCTCAGAGGTATGATAAACCAAGTTTGACTTGTTTTCAAGCCCACAGTCTAACGTGGACTCGCCTGTTCTGTGGCTGTGTCCGTTAACTAAGAGTTAGAAATGATGTGTTTGCACTTTGGACCAGCTGTGGTTAATGTATTTTCTTTAGAGTTTACTTTTGTATTTTCACTATGAACCTAGCAGTACATGTATTAGCATCCATCTTTGATTCAAAATGGATTTGGATTTATCTTTGATCTGAACTAATGTTTGACTTGATGTGGCCACTAAATGACGATCGTCTATGTAACACAGAGTTTATACAATATTTTGGGCTTCCATAAATGTGATGGCATTTTTTATTTGTGTCAATGAGTCTTATTTCCTCTCTGTGGTTTGTTTCATTTGATTTTCAAGGCATACAAGTAAGGTAAACGGTCATCAACCAGAAAGTATCGTTGACCTGATGAAAAACCAACTATCGCCAAAGTTATTGCTAATTTAGGGCTCGACAGAAAGGACTGCCTTGGTTTCCATCAGTGGCAGCCAACAGTCAAAAGTGCACCATCAAATAAATCCTTTTTTAAATTTAAATATTGTTGTTACAGTCAGATGGGAAACAGACAACGCTGCATGTGCATTGATGCGTTTCCTCGCATGGCCACACGCATCCCTTTTAGAGACACCGGTGAGACAAATGAAGTCGTCTGACTGAGCGGTGAAAAGTTCACGACAAACACGTCGACATCACGACAGAATGTGCAAATTGATTCAACCGACAAAGAACCAGACGAACATAATCGAGAAACAAAAAGGGAAACTTGTGAAGTCTTGGGAGGCAAAGTATTCCCGTCATCTTTGAGCCGGACGGAAAGTTTACAACATACACACGACATGTTTAGTGTCTTAATGTCTCATAATGTCCGGTGACAATAAAATGGCAACCATATTTTTCCATTTTGGCAAACAAAAGTTGTCAACCACCAAATAAAGTTAGAGTTGCGCCCTGAATTTACCCTGAAGTGAAGTAATAAAAAGCTCAGAGTTGTGCTAGCATTACAGTAAGAGGATTCATCCTCAGGGAACAATGAATGGCTTTACCAAATCTCACGGCAGTCCATATTTCAGTGTCGACCATCACTGCTATCTGTCGAGCATAGAGCTGAAACATGATGCGGATACATTAAAGAAATAATGGCCAATGTTTGGACTGGTATACATTGTTATCATCATATTTACAGTAACGATTAGTTGCACTTATATCACATCAAATAAAACATACATGCAGTAATACCACCATAATATTTACTGTCAGAAACAGCACAAGTTGTACTTTATTTGTTGTTTTTTAAGGGGACGTTTCCCCCCCCCCCCCACCCGATCCACAAAAGAAGGTCACCAAACGTGGTTTTGTACTTGGCACCACTCTAGGGAGGCGTGGTATCTACGCGGAAGACAAATATTATGGCACTTCAAGTACATGGCACTAAGAATAACCTTATCATTACTATTTGAGAACGAACTACACAGCAACAGGTGCTGTTCACCCAGCGCTCTCTGGTCTGGTTGTAACTCAGCGGATGTTTTTTGAACTTTGTTTGACTGCCGTCCCTGGAAACACCAGATAGAATGTAGCCCGAGGTTAAAGATCAGCTTTAATGATGTGGAGACAATCAAATAAGGAACGCTGAAGCTTTTTCTAAGATTGATTTTTGTATTACACAGCGATTAGACAATATTATTTACTGTTATGTATTAAGAGTTTCCACCCATTTTTAATTCACATCTCTGACCGACAACACTTGGCCTCAGGTCTCCGTACTCAGAATTGGAAAGATTAACTAAATACAAGTATTTGGATACGGGGGCATGATGACACAACAAACAAAAACAGATCCAACTGGTGCCACTTCATCAAATACTGAGCTAATGTCTATCAGTAACATCTCACAGGGACAGTGAATCTACACATGCGGGAGGAAGTGGAACCCACACCGAGGTCTGCAGCAGGCAGCACACACGTCCACAACATCACCCTGCAGGGCATCGCTGGTGAGAACAGTCTGATGAAACGGTGCAAATACCAGGGAGACGTTTGTGTAGGTTTCAGGTTCAACAATCATCATTAGTCGTTCTCGACTAGTTAACTTCACCTGCTCGTGGACAGAGCCCTCGGTCAGTAAAGGCTCATTTTAGGACTGAACCATCTCAATGTCCTCATCTACTCACAGAAACAGTTGCTGAAGACAGCAGAGGAGCATTATTGCTGCTGGAGGTGTCGGTGGAGACGGATGAAGAGAGTCTGGGTTTGCTCTGAATCGAGAGCTTAAGATTGTTTTTGTTTAGTTTGCTCATCGGAAGAACTTCAGATAAATCACAGCACCCAGAATGGCCAACTCCATTAAAATGATGACGCCTAACAGCAACTTGTTGGTCACCAGCCTACAAGACGACACAAGAAGAGATTCAACAATAAACAGAGGCTCCTTGTTTCACAATCGCATTTCATGAAATTTAAATTTAAAGATTATTTAAGTCGTCGATCGACAGAACATTTACAAAACAAAGATGCCGATAATGTGCTGGTTCTTTAAAAAATGCCGTGTCTCTTTATAATCAATGTGCAGCATTATGGCACGTTAATACATTATAATATAATAAGAGCTCGCTACAGAGACAGAAATACATTCAAAGGAACAGAGAACAAATCAAACCCAGGGAAGTGAATTTTAGTATTCAATCATTTAGTGCATTCATTAAAACAAGAGAACTTTAAACGTACAACTTCCTCGGGGATAGAACTTACCGCCGTGACATGGCACGAAGAATTTTTCTACTTCGACTGAGGTTCTCTCCGGTATCCACCAACTTCAAAATAAACAAAAGAAGGACTTAACAAAACCATGGCCTGAAAACAACTGTCTCCCTATATTAAAGTGATAAAATAAACCTAACAAATATCGATCATATTGACCCAAATCTGAGCTGTACCACCTGCTTTTGCCCCTAAAAATTCGATCAAATATAAGAAACTGAATATCAACCATACAGGATCAACCCCCAACGGATTAAAACTAATGGAGCATCACAATCTCATCCCAGAGTAACAGTTGACCGCTCACTCGGTTTCTGGTGCGGTCCAGCTGTTCCCTCTGCTCTCCCAGCTCCTCGATGATATCTGTGCCGATCTGATCCGTCTCAGCGGCGATGCGCTGACTCCGCTCAATACTCTGGGTGGCATTGTTCAGACAGTCGGAGCCCTGGAGGAGCAGCGCTCTCTGGGACTGCACCTGTGTCTGCATAGGGGGGCAGAAAGGACAAACCAACCAGAGTAAATATCACTTATTGTGACCGAGGAGCAAGAAGAAAAGCCATTGTCAGATATTTATACTTCGTTAAAGAACCATTTGGGGTTATTTGGCAGTAACATTGTCATGTCAGTGTGCCAACCTTCCTTCAAACTTCTACAAAATCAATGTATTGATTTCCTGCACTACCACAGAAAACCAAAACATACATTTTCTACTGATATTTTGGTTAACTGAAATGTTTCCTTTTCTTTAAAGTTCGATAACCCTCAATGAGATATTTACAGAATGTCAAAGTCGACAGCCACACACTCACACTGTGTTGGTTTTGTGATGAATAGATGCCATGATGACTTCCCTCCAACGTCTGGGAAGGCGACCCAAAGCCAGGAGGAGAGTTCTTCATGTCCCTCTGCAGCTTGCCCAGATCCCGGCGGTACATGCGCAGCTTGGTACTCATTGCGTTTCGGTAGGAGGAAGGTGCAGCACGCAGCTCTTCTTCCATTCCTTGTAACTGGACACAGAAAAGCAAAATAGTGTCATTTTGGGAACTGGTTTTTCTTTGGGCCCTCTGCAGAAAACTCAGTGGTTAGATTGACTCGGTCCCTGATCCAGTTCCTACAGTAGTACATGTAGACTCATCTTCTATTTCTATTGTGATGTTTGAAGAATAGCTTTGCTAAAGCAACCCGCCTGTTCACATTCCAGCTTGTTAGAGGCGTCACTGTGCACTTGACACTGAAACAGGAACCTCGTCCTTTTTAAATCTGCACACATTTGGACTGTTGGCTCTTTCTGCCCTTTAAATCGTCAGTCTGGTTGAACCGTTCTACAGTGTTTTGATCTCCACACATACAAAATTATTTTTTTGCTAGCTTTAAATCCCAAATAACAGCTACCTAAACGCATGAAAGACAGTTCAAACACATAGAGCCGTGCTGTCAAATGACTGTGAAGTGATTTCGTGGCAGGTCTCAGATTACAAACTTTTGAACAGTAATGTGTTTATCTTTGTTGTCCCTGTTTTTAGCTACATGTCTATTGATGTCTTCCTGTAAATTGTTCCTGGAACTGTGTGGAAGTACATTGAGAACAACTTCAAACATATAAGCTTTAATTAAAGTGCGTATTGTTAGCTCGCACGTATCACTTCCACAACAGACAGACAGGACTCACCACTTCCTCAGCCTCCCCATGCCTCTCATCGAAGGTCCTCACCAGCCTCTTCCTTTCCTCTGTAGATACAAAGCGAGTTTCACAGCACAGAACACATGCTCTGATCACTTTGTAATACAGTTAGCTAACATAAGCTGGTAAAACAACAACAACAACAACAACTAACCTCCGTGGCATTTCAGAGCTCTCTCTGGCATCAGCTTGAGCTCCTCACACAGTGATTTGTAGATTTCGTGCAATTTCTCGAATTCCTCCGACGACATTTTTGATGCCTTTTTAAAGCTGCTTTTTCTGGAGAAACTACTTCGTCTCTTTGTTGTTTAAATACAAGACTAATCACAGTCACGTCAACTTTGAGTTAATCTACTGTTTTTGCTTTCATGTTAATCAGATTCCCGGGACTTCCGCATGATGGACCTCGTGATCCAGTGCCTAAAACTCCAGACCAAAAATAAAACAACCATGTTTTTTTTAAACAATAAATAACAGGTTAAAAGTAACGTTGTAGATCAAAAATACGACATGCGAAAATTATGCCAAATAATGGTAAAAGATTATTTAAAAACCACCCCGACAACAATTGTACTCAGGCACGACGCAGACAGCTTTCACTGCGCCTTCTGGGAAATGACGTTTTGAGACACTACTACTTCTTAACGTACATTACAACTTATTTCTATGATTTATTTAATTTTGAGCGGATTAAAAAAAAAAAAAAACTTTAAAGTAATTAATTTTTTGGGGAATTGTATTATTTTAATTTATTTTCCAATTTGTATATTGATGTCATTTTTAATTTTAATTTTGATTGTGTGTTTGTATTCGTCTTGATAGTAGTGAATAGTTATTTTTCCTAAAAGCAGTTGTATCTTAAGGTAAAACAAGGTGTCTGGAGAATTAGAAACATTATGTAATTAGAAACATAATAATATACTTATCTTATTCAGTCCGAATAAGATATGGTAATTTAATTACCAAACATAGTTTATATTACATAAATTAACACATTTAAATAATTCGAATGACAGTTTACTTTTCCATAACATGGGTATGATTTTAATATAAAAATAATAAAGATAACCTTCCTCTCTTCTTTTTTTTGCCAGGCTGTTAAAACTACATTTCCCATGATGCCGTTCGCGGTGTAGCTTTCACCCCTGCTACGCTCTGCACCCCTTTATGCTTTGACATCAGCTGTTCTGCCGACAGAGCAGTGGCATCCTGCAGGAGGAGACGGGAAAGGCGCACATCCGTGGTATGATGTTGCTTTTATTAATTGTCGCGGGCCTCGGAGTGGTGACGCTACTGGTGATTTTATTTGCGCCACACATAAGGTAAGCAGCGATGAACGCACTCGTTTATTATCATATTTAAATCCAGCGTCTAACACATCCCGTATATTGTTACTTGGCTGACAGGGCATCACATTGCACTGATGTAATCATTGCGATGAGGGTTCATTTACATCATATACAAATACTGTCCGTCCATTGAACTCAACTGATCGTTATTGTAAAGGTTGTTGGTTTTTTTTCATCACGTATTAGTTCACGCGACGCTGACTGGCATTTCAAGCAGAAAAATCAATGAAACAGAATGATGGAGCTGTGGGAGTCTTTGCACAGAGATGAACCGGGAGTCCGTCTGAGCGGCTCGGGCCTATCAGCAGGCTGAGCGTAGGAGGAGTTATATTTGTATGCATTACTCCAACAGAGCGATTGGTTACGGGGCCGTCCTGCTCAGTGGCGTGGGTCGTATGACTTGACGCTCAGAAACTGTCCGTTTTCCAAGTTTCTCTGTGAATAATTAAGCCCGGCTGTCCATATGTCCATATCCTCACGAGGACATGACTAGAACTGCCTGCAAGAAGGGGGGCTACTCGTCATGCAAATGTGAGCTGTCTGCTGTGATTCAATGTCCCCAGTATTAATCTGTGGTCATTGTGTATTAACAGAAAATATGCTGCAGGAGGAGTGTGCAGGTCCTCAGCTAGTGTGGAAGGCAAGACGGTCCTCATCACTGGGGCCAACACAGGGATCGGGAAGGAGACGGCCCTGGACCTGGCAGTGCGAGGTGACTTTTACGTTCAAACACACAGCACAGCGACTCTTTACATCCATAATGTATCCCTGACAGTAAGAGGAAACGGGTGTCTCTGTAGGGCTACGCAATGAGATTGAAATCAGAATATATCATATCCCATATCCTTATACATTAATATACATTTATATATAATGATATGGGAATATACATACAATGACAATCACACAGATGTTTAGTGCAATTAACCTTGTTCCACTAATTAATCACGTTTCTTTCATTTTAAATCACAATTCGCTGGAGAAAACTAATTTGTGCAACAGAATAAAATGACGTCATGGTATCATCACATCTTCACAACACAATACATGATGATTCTTAATTGTTGCTCAGCTCTAATCTCTTGGCTGTAGGTCAGGAAAATCAGAGTTGTAAGTAATAAAATGGCTGAATTCCATTTAGCTGCTTCAGTTTCAGGGTCCTGGTAGAACAGAGACATCAGTAGTGTTGTTAGTGACAGCTGGGGTTTTCCTACTATGACGAGTCAAAATGTCTGCTGCGAAAAGTTTATATGGATCTTACTAAAGTTATGTTATAACGTTTTAATGTGTCTGTCACATTAAAACATCTGTTGCCTCTTGTAGTTTATGATCTTTGGTTGACCGTGCCATGTTATTACGGTGATGCTTGGCTTGAGGAGTGACATAAGATGTGGGTTAACTTTGTCAAACACTGTCCTGCATCACTGAGCTACAAGCGTAAACCAGAGACCTCCAACAGAAGCCCCCCCCCCGCTCTCCTCCATTCTATGAATGAATGCAGTTTTGTCCATAGCTTAGCTGCTGCTTATTTATCCACACGACAGGGGCGCGGGTGATCATGGCGTGCCGAGATGTGGCCAAAGGAGAGGAGGCCGCGGACAGCATACGAGCTGCGTGTCCTAATGCGCAAGTGGAGGTTCGAGAGCTGGACCTGGCAGACACCTGCTCGATACGAGCCTTCGCTCAGAAATTCCTCGGAGGTGAGCCCAGAGTCACATCTACCCACAGAGCCGGTATCACGGCGGCCATGTTCCTTCTTTTTATTGTTGTGATGTTCTCTTCTTCAGAGGTCAACCATCTTCATATCCTCATCAACAACGCCGGCGTGATGATGTGCCCCTATACAAAAACAATCGACGGCTTTGAGATGCATATTGGAGTCAATCACTTGGGTGAGACGGCGCTTTGAATCAATAAATAAACCAAACCTTGAACTTGATTTAAAAACTTGATGGAATAACTGATTGATTTGTGCACAATTTATCAGCCTAATCAAGCAAAAATGTAATTAAATGTACTTTACATGCAAACGCATACTGTAGGTGAGCTGGGAACATAAGAGCGATTCACCTGTAGTTTCAGATACACATTTCAGATGCATCATTTGGGGTTTAATTTGTACTTAATCTGCTGTAAAATGAGAGATAAAATGTGTTGAAGTAGGTTTAAACTTCATTATTTCTTGGTTGACAGGATGTGAATGTGAAAACTGAAGTCTTGTTTTTACAGTCAGGCTAATAAAAGCACAGGCAGTGTGCGTTCAGCACTGACCGTGTGCGTTCAGCACTGACCGTGCGAGTTCAGCACTGACCGTGTGAGTTCAGCACTGACCGTGTGCGTTCAGCACTGACCGTGTGCCTTTCTTACGTCTGGCAGGGCACTTCCTGTTGACGTCCCTCCTGATCGGGCTGCTGAAGCGCAGTGCGCCGGCCCGGATCGTGGTGGTCTCGTCTCTGGCTCACAACTTCGGCTGGATCCGTTTCCATGACCTTCACAGCCAGGGGAGCTACAACAGCGGATTAGCATACTGCCAGAGCAAACTGGCTAACGTGCTCTTTACCAGAGAGTTGGCACGTAGACTCAAAGGTACACAAACACTAAACACACCAACACATGGGAGAATACACAGGTGACCTGCAGTAGTAACAGAGAGGGTTAGTGGTTAGAATCGGAGACAAACAACTCGTCTTAACCAGCCTAATGTTGGTGTTTCAAGAGCACGTAGTGCACAAAGAGCTCAAATAGATACAACAAAAATATGTATACAAGAGGAACATCGTTTCATCGTATGTGGCTGTTACGTGCCATGTGAGAGAAGGAAGACTAAAACATTCTGGGAAGAGGTTATTCAGGAATATTTCAAAGCAAATCTTACGGTTCTGCTGTTGGATTTATATCCACATAATTATACATAATTATAATTATGTATAAGGCAGCTCACTCGTGGAATGCTCTGCCACCACACATAGGCGCACAAAACACGTACAAAACATTCAAGCATGACCTTAAGGAATGGCTTGTTGCCAATCAGGTGTGCAAGCATTGATGTGCCGTCTGTTCTGCCTGTATATGCCTATATGTGCATTTGTCTTGTTCAGTGCGGCTGTTTTCCATTCTTTGATGTGTGTGTTATGTGCTTGTACTGTGGGTGCATGCTGCAGCCTGTTATGTCTGCTCTGCTTTAATGTCGTACACTTCTCTTTTGCTGTGAATTGGTTTTGTCTCTACGTTGCCGTCCGTTTGTCCATGAATTTTAATTCCGTTTCCATTTTTAGATTTTGTTATTTTAGGCTGCCTTGAAACATCTGGCCGGGGACAGCAGATGGAAATGAGCCTCTCTGGCTCACTTACAGTTCAACTGTTGACTGGTGTGCATTGTCCCTGCAAAATATTGTCTCTTTGTTTTATGCAGCAATTTAATGATGTGTTGCATATGAAATGAACGTTAAAGGCTGTAGATGTCACACGTCGTGATGTCTGTTTGCTGTCCTCACAGGTACCGATGTGACGGTGAACTCGGTCCACCCGGGGACGGTGAACTCTGACCTGACCAGACACTCGACTCTCATGACGATATTTTTCTCCGTCTTCGCCACGTTCTTAAAAACTCCACGGGAAGGAGTGCAGACCAGCCTCTACTGCGCGGTGGCAGACGAACTGCACTCGATCTCTGGGAAACACTTCAGGTAGGTGGACAACAAGCTCGACATTTCATTACGTTCCTTTCAAAGAAGAGGAAATGTGCCGTGATATATTGAATCGTGCAACACGCGGGTTCCCGTAGAAGCCATGTGATAACCTGATCTCATCTTCTTTATTAATGTTTCGCTCCCCAGCGTCTTGTAAAAAAACTACACAACCCACAAGCTTTAGTGTCACCACGAGGAAGCTTCCTGCTTCAGAACTTGACTCCATCATGGTTTTCCTATTAGACAGTTTGTCATTTTTTTTAATATAATTTTATGATGTACGATTACTCTTGTAAATGGGGGGAAGGTAAAGGAATGTCACGGCTAGTATTAGTTAGACTGGTATATAAGTTCAACGTGGATAACGGATTACAGGCGTCGCTGACCTTGTTGTCTATACTAGCAGCTGTTGTGCAGTTAAATTCTGCATTTTATAATTCTACTACTGCCGACATGCGGAGGAAGCAAAGCTGCTATTGGAGCGGTTAGCGAGCGGCGTACGAAGCGGACGCTTGAAGTCACGGTTTGCGGCTTTGAAAATGGACGACTTTCCTTTTCTTATTAATGCATATTTTTGTGAAGTCCACACAGAAACTGTAAATGAACAAAAGCATAAATGCTCTCCGGTACGACAGCAGAGCTACGAGTGTAAAAAACAGACAACGAAACCGAGGAAACGAGTGACAGACTTGGACCACATTTATTGACCCATAATCTAGTAAACTGTGATTTGTAAGAGTTCGTTATAAAGGACATTTGATGTGTGTGAGAGAGTGAGATAGAGCAAGACCTGCAGTCTTGTAACACAAAATGTGTGTTTTAGCAAATAGAGGGAGATCTTAAGTATCAAGCATGACCTTTTAATATTAAAGAGTCCTATAATACTCATTAATAACTGTTTACATTCGTGCATAATGACCTAAAACTAAGGATCGTTGTGTATTCGTTAGCTTAGAATGAGCCTATTCATGGGCTCTGCCTTGTTGCACCACTCTGTTTCTACAGTAGCCAAACACAGGCTCCAGCGAGAGCCTTTCATGTTTGTATGTTACTCGAGGGCCACCGTAGTTCTCAGTCACACTTGCAAAAAGGGAAGGCTGGATGCCACTAAATCCCAGACATTGCTCCTTTAAGAGATCACCAGAGTGATTAAACTTCACCCAGGGGGGCGAAACGAATGTCTGCAGCAAATTTAATTTAAATAGCTGTTGCGAGACATTTTAATCTCAAAGTCAGAAGATCACCAAAGTCACAAGCACTCATTCATTCCCTGCCAACTTTGTTTATCTCCACCAAATGTCACGGCAATCCACCCAGCGAGTTGTTGAAATGTTTCAGTCCGGGCCACTTCCCGGGACACACGCCACTAAACCTTCATGGCTGGTTGGTAAACTGAAATGATTTGGGGAGATTACCCTCTGGAACCAGAGCCACTGAAAATAGGCTGCGAAATGACCCAGAAGTATCCAAGTGGCAGCCATGATAGGACCCTAGGAAAGGTGCCTAAATGTTTCCTTTCTTATCTCCTTTAGCAGAGGGAACACTGGACCATCCTTTACGAAAGAAAAGGAGATAATGCCGTCCCACAATTCCTTGCGGCAGCTACATTTAAAAGGGACGCGCATCAATAACATCCGGCATAATTACATAAGCTAGTGTAAGTGCAGTCGGATTCTCTTAGTTTTCCTTTTGAGTCGGCCCTTTTCACAGAAGCCATTTTGACGTGACTCTAGTATACTAGCATTCAGTACACCTGGGTTTACCCTGCAGTGACTTGTTAAAATGGCTGCTGTGAAAAGAGACATCAAAGTGAAGATTCAGGACGTTTCATTTACTGTAGAGGAAAAAGAAGACGGAGATATGTTCCTTGTGTACAGCCCTTCCAGACACTTTGATGCTACACATCATCATGCTCAAGGTCAAAGAGAAATGAGATCACTGCACCCAGAGTGGTGACTCACAGCGTCATTAGCTGTTATCTAATCATAACCCCTCCTTTCATTTCAGTGACTGCGCCCCTGCCTTTGTAGCCCCACAGGGACGAAGTGAGGAGACAGCTCGGAGACTGTGGGACATCAGCTGTGAGCTTCTTGGCATCGAGTGGGACTGATTCAACTTTTAACCATCTATCTCAGTCCTCAAAGGAGTCCCTTAGTCTTTCTTTGATCATTCATTTCAATATGGTTTTGATGTTCTGTACTTTGAGCGTTTCTTACCCAATAAGCAGTCAGGTAATACTGTAAGAGGTACTATAAGGTGAAGTTGCTTTTTTGTGTAATAATGCAGTAATTACAGTATAATAACGTGAGTATTTGGTGCTCCTCAAACCAAACTCTACTGTATTATCATGTAACCACAAATAACTTTTTGACTCTATATTTTTGTGACACAATGTGAAAACAGTGTAGGCAAAAAAGCAACTTGATGTATTGTAATGCTGTAGGAAACTGTGAAGGGTCAAGCCAGGGTAAATGACCAGCATCTTTATCGAATACCGCGTTCTTTTGATTTCTCTAGAATTTGCAGTTAAATTGCTCGACTTTTGTGCCAGCATTTCTGAACAATTGCAGGGGTTCTTTATAGCGTTTCCAGGTTGATCAAAAAGATTTAGTGAATTATCGAATATCAGCGCCTGTCTGAGCCATGATTACCGCTTGAATTGCATAAATGTATTTTGTGATAATTGTAGTCAATGTAGGTTAGGAGGTTTTTCTATATTAACCAAATCCGACTTAGAATCATGTCGTTGCAATATCTGCAGTTTTTTCCCCATTTGCCAAAAATTGCACATTCCTAGAGGAACTACAGTTTTACATTTTTAGGATCCCCCTAGTCATGTTTCCTTCTCAGCATTCACATGCAAGGTTGCCAAGAGTTTACATTCTGTGTTTTATACAAGTGAAACATGCCTTTTACTACACTTACATTCATGTTAAGAGTTGAATGTTTACATTTGATGTAAATAAACAGAGATATTACTATAAGGGTGCTCGTTTCAGTCCTTTCAAATCCCAGTTTGAGATCAACAAAATGCCATCAGTGAAGCGTGAAACTGGATTAATAGACGAGAACAGAGAAATGGTTCATCTCAAGCCGTGAAACGTCGGATAAAGTTGAATTATCGCCCAAAACAAATGAGTCAGATTCTATCAGTGTTACTTTGAAGAAACTTACAATAACTATACCACTTTCATGTCTGTCTGCTAAATATATATGAAGCTAACGCTAGCCGCCGGCTAACTTAGCTTAGCATAAAGACGGAAACAGCTAGCTTGGCTCTGTCCACAGGGAACAAAATGTGCAGTTAGCCAGGCTAACTGCTTCCAGTCTTTATGCTAAGCTAAGTTAGCCCGATGCTAGCGTTAGCTACATATTTAGCATATAAAACATCAGATTGGCATTAGTCTAGCTAACAAACTAAAAGTGTTTGTCAAACTTTCCCTTTCATTTCAAGAAACTTTGTAGCATTAAGCTTAATATTCAGTATTATTGTACATTGTTTTTATTATTTCATTTCACAGGGGATAGAGAAATCAATTACATTTCAACATCATTAGTCCCTGCATCATGAAAGCAGTTACTGAATTACATATTTGACCAAAAGAGGTTTATTTTTGTTAAACTCACGAAGTATAAAGTGCGGCAGTGACGAGACAACAGTCGAAGTTAAGGAGGATTAGAGTGCAAGAATGTCAACACTGGCTTCTTTTCATCTCTTGCTGATCAACACTTAATAGGAAGAATCCGTCAGTCTCGGTCCTCAGACTAGTGCAGCAGAGGGAAGCAAGACAAAGGGATCACAGTATCTGCTCGAAATAAAGACGATTACCGTGTAATCAAGAGTCGTATCCTTGACAAGGCCGCTTCAGCAACATAGTTGATTGTCCTGTAAATGAACTGAAAACATGTTTTGTGGCGGCAATGCTTTTGCACCGTTATCTTGAGTTGGCCAGAGTGTTTCTTAGTGAACAAAATATGCAAAAACAGAAAAATATGGCAATAGTGAAATCCCTTTTCTAACATCATTTGATTGATTATCTGTGTAAGTTAATCATTGTGGATTTATATCATTCAAACAGATATTTGTCAGGTCTCCCACCAGAACAGAGTGAAAAGCATGATTTAAAATTAGCAACACTAGAGACACAAGACGAGACAGAAAACATCCAGAGAGAAAACTGATGAGTCGACGTTCTTCATCAATAACATGATCTATAAGCGGGTCCCTTTCTGTATCCAACCTAAAACTTTTACTTTCTTGTCAATTTCTCAACATCGTCTTAAATGCCCTAAAATACCTCAAATCCTGTTAGATATTAATTTCCCTTACCAAAAGGGAATATACGCTGAAAGCTGGCCTTAAAATGTGCGATACAATATCAGGTAAAACAGGTAAACAGGTAAACAGCTTCATCAGGATTACAAACACGAGACACTTCATTTTTCAGTTTTCACAAGGTTTAAACATGTACCGTTGGCGGAGGACATCTAACTGCATTGACGTCTAAATTCACTCTGAAACCGTAAGGAACCATAAATAATACAAATAAACAAAAGACAGGCAACACGTTTATCAAAGGCCCTCCAGCCACTTAAAGATATCTTCCCTTTTGGCTGAGGTAGGAGATGAATCAGTCAAATACTGAGTTCTTAGAGGAGTTTATATTGTGTAACAACGACTGTATCCGGTCCAGTGACATTGTTCCCTCTCAACACGTGTACACCAAACGATTTCCAGAATGGAAATAAAGCACGGTGGTGATTTGTCAGTTTTACGGACAGGAAGGCTGCACAAACATTAAGAGAAAGTGATCGTCGGGGTTTCACTGAAGTAGAAACCGTGTTTCACTAACCTCTCCCGTTGAACGCTTCTCGTCTGTGTCACCTCTGACCACACCCGGTATCAGTGGTACATTACCACACCTAAACGCTACGTCACAGCTGTGCACAGCTGCAGCAAGAGGAGAATTTAAACTCTTGGGAGGTTTGAAAAACGTATTTCTAACAACGAAATTTGAGCATAGACACCAAAATCCTTGACTCCTGTGGCCCCTCATCCACTCCTCAGCACACGCCGAGTGTAAAGTGTGCTGTATATCAATCATTATAATAATCTGCATGTAATGTAACATGTGCAACAGCTGCTCTCCTGATACACCCAATGTGCAGTCATATCTATCTGAAGGTTTACTAATCCTCCACCTCCCCCCGCGTTTCTATAACTGTGCAACATTAGAAACCCCGGATCCTCTTATTTGGGGCTCAATTGTTTTCAAGTGCTGTTGGTGTAATCCCTCGTCATGCCTTTACCTGGCATTGGGTCGGCCCTGGCGCTGCTGAGAGGACTTGCTGTGGTGTTCGGACAGCCACTGGCCGCAGATGTTTTGCATCACGGAGTCCTGCGCTCCCTCTGCGGCCTGGAGGACTTCCTGGACCAACGGGCCGGCTCGGCTCGGCTCCAGCTTCACCGCCAGCAGGTACGCTGGTCTCAGTTTACTGCACACCAGGTAGGCCTTGATCTGCAGACGGGTGTGATGAGAGTTAGACCCCAGAGTATTTTTAAGAGTGTTTTAATTGTGATTTCTATGTCTATTAAAAAAAAAACAGCCTCAAGAAAGAAAAACCACGATAGTGTGAAGCAGAGGATAATAACATTAGACACACTACCTTGCTCTCTGTGCTCTTGGTCTCCAGAATGAGACTTTCCAGCTCCTTGGCCTAAATCAGATAAAAGGACAGCAAAACGTCTTCATGACCAATGTGCTGGAAATTGCCTGCAAGCACTTCGCTCTATGAAGTCTGTGTTTGTGTGTTTATTTGTGCCAAGTCACGGCCATGATTAGTTATCCGAGTACACTCGGTGTCTCTTCCTTGTCCGTACTCACATCAGCTGGTCCCTTATCTGCAATGGAGACACAGCTGAGGATGAGGGCGTCGCAGTCGTTCTTGGTGGCGGTGCCCGATTCACCGACACATTTGAGCAGCTGCCGTACGGCTCCATACTGCCTCTGGCGGACGAGCCTTTGGCCGGCCTGCACGTAGACTGCCTGGGCCTCCAGCTGGAAGTCCTGAGGCAGCGAGAGAGCGAGAGAGAGAGAGCGAGAGAGAGAGAGGATAAACACTTACCAGTAAACACATGTTCACGTTTTATTTGTCTTTTGTTAGTTTTTGAGTTAATCAGTTAATGAAAGCTGACTCTTAATGTTCTAAACCAAATATAAAATCACTTTAATCTGCCTATACTGACGGTCTGTTGTCCAAACGTTCTGAAATGATTTTAGCAAACGATTGTGGGAACATGTGTCACCAGGACGAATGAAGAGTAACGGACATATGGGGACAAACGTGACATGTTGGCAGAGGTATTCTTTCTTAAATACTAAATGAGAGCAAATATTTGGCAAAGCTCTCCTCACACACAACATACCTGTACGACTCTATATGCAATGCCAAAACCTTCTTCTATGTTCTTTCCTCCAAGCATCACCTGCAATGACACAAAAGACATATTACGTATGTTATGAGAAATGATTGACAGGATGTTTTACATTATTCACACACTTGTTCTTAATGAGTTGAAGTTAAATATATATATATATAGATCTGTGATCGAGGGTTTTAACGCGTGAATAAAGTCAGCAGTTAGGCAGTGTGCCATTTTAACAAACCTAATCTGTGTAAAGTGGATTATAGATGTTTAAGTATATACAACTGGAACCTCACCTTGCAGGCAACCTCAACCTTCATGGGGCTTCCTCCAAACAGTGTCGGTGGTGAAGTGGATCGGGGGGACTTGGGGGACGGTAAACTGGTCTTTGGCTCCTTAGAGGAGGCCGTGGTCTCACAGCGTTGGAGGAAACGGGTCACCTCCAGCTGAAGCTCAATTGTGTTCATATGCCTGACAAAATAAGACAGAAGACGTCCATACTTTTAAAAAAAAAAGAGTCTATTTGACAGGTAGCAAACGTGTGAATCAAAAGTGGAAGTAATAATAATATTACTATAAACATAAAAACATTTTAATAATAAAAAAGGCAAACGTATTGATTGAAATAAAGATGCATTGAATAACCTGGACACGTCACTGGACGACATCATCTTCCTGAACGAGTTGACCGGAGATCTTTTCCTCACAGCTCCCCGACCTTGCTGCTCCTGCAGGTACGTCCTCAGGTGCTCTTTGGCTCTGACCAGCCAGCGCTGTACAACGTCACGGTCACGTTTAAGGTACTGTGTGTTTTTTTTTTTTAAAGTTCTGCAAACTGCAAAAACCGCAGTCATAAAAAGAGATGTACCTGATTTTCTCCCAGCTGTAGGTACGAACTGGCTCCATGAGTGAAGAACCGGATACAGGTCATAGCTGCCCGCACCTGATCCTGTCCAGGTAAACATAATAACATACAAATTAGAATAAGTGTATCATTCTCCGATGTAAAATTATAAACTTAAAACAAATGTACATTATTTTTGGGGACTTTTTGCTTTTATCTATGGAAGCCCATTCCCGCCAGAAAAAAAAAAAAACGATCACAAAAAAAAAAAAAAAAAAAGTAACTTAAAAAAAAAATATATATATATGTAATTTACAAAAAGAAAATCCACCCACAAAATAAACAATAATAATTCTAATAATTTTTTTTTTTTTACTTTTTTTCCACCAGCAAAAAAAAAAAAAAAAACTTTTGGTGCATCCATCTGTAACCATAACACTGACCAGATTTTTCCAGTTGCTATAGAAAGTCGAAATTATGAGATACTTTAACACAACAGTCATAGAAGCAGCTATGTATGGAAGCTCATTCCCAAAAAAAAAAAAAAAAAATAAGATCACTAAAAAAAAATGTACAAAAAAAAATTTTATTCACAAAAAAAAGAAAATTAATTCACAAAAAAAAAAAAAAAAAATATATATATATATATATATATATTTTTTTTTTTTTACTTTTTCTCTGTCAGCAAAAAAAAAAAAAAAAAAAGATGTTTCCAGTTGCTGTTTATTGGTCGCCACCTCAGCCACATTGGTTTCATTCTTTATACTCCAGAGCTGCTTCTTGCTTAACATTCTATTCAAGGGTGCATTTGCTCAGTACAATCCATGTGAAACATCATCTGTATTTCATGTGTTGTAAAGCCACGTTTTAAAGAAGTCTTCAATGTACTCACAATCCATTCATATGTCATAGCTGCTTCTATGACTGTTGTGTTAAAGTATCTCATAATTTCGACTTTCTATAGCAACTGGAAACATCTGGTCAGTGTTATGGTTACAGATGGATGCACCAACATTTTTTTTTTTTTTTTTTTTTTGTTGGTGGATAATAAAAAAAGGAAAATAAAAAAAATAAAAAATTATTAGAATTATTATTATTTATTTTGTGGGTGGATTTTTTATTTTTTATTTTTTTAAGTTACTATTTCTTTTTTTTCTTCTTTTTTTTGCTGCGGGAATGGGCTTCCATAAGAAGCAGATCTGGAGTACAAAGAATGAAACCAATGTGGCTGAGGTGGCGACCAATAAACAGCAACTGGAAACATCTATATTTTTTTTCTTTTTTGCTGACAGAGAAAAAGTAAAAAAAATAATATATATATATATATATATATATTTTTTTTTTTTTGTGAATTCATTTTTATTTTTTTGTGAATTCATTTTTAAAAAAAATTTTTTGGTGATCTTATTTATTTATTTTTTTGCTGGCGGGAATGGGCTTCCATATTTATCAGACTGACTGTTGGAAAAAAAAACTCACAAAATTGTATATTTATCAAACTTTTCTCTTTCTTTGTCTTCTCTAAAATCTAAAAAGAATATGACAATTCAAGAGATAAAAGAACATTAAAGAGTCTAACCATCATGAACTGCTGGAGCTGGTAGAGAGTGTTGAAGTATCCCCGCCGCTGCAGGAACTGACAGGAGGCCATGAGGTAGCGGCTGCACGTTTCCAGGCCAGGGTCGAGTTTTTCCAGTATGCCCTGCAGCATGCCCAGACGGCCCCGCTCCAGACTGGGCTGCAACACACCCTCTAGAAAGACCTCGTCTGGGCACTCCTGAGCCACGAGAAAGCAGAAAAACATGCGTCAAACTTTAGGACGATTTTCTTCTTGGAAGAAGACGATGCAGTCGTACTCTGGTCAGCTTACTCAATTCCTGTACTGTAGCGATGCACTCGGTACTCTGCGACTTGTTAACCCTTACTTTGGTGCAAACAGGGTACTAAAATGTAATGTAACAACTACGCCTCACCTTGTTGAGCAGGTATGTCAGAGCCTCCGTCATGCAGTCATGATGCATGTAGAAGCTGATTAGTGCCATGTGAGTGCCGTATGTGTTCAGGTAGTAGAGACACTCCTGGTGGAGGTTGCTTCTCTGTGTCGGACCCTCTGGTCGATCCACAGGACCGGCTTCGCACAGGGCGTCCTCCAGCTCCCGCAGGGACGCTAAGATGTCCTCACCAGGAGACTGACGGAGACACACGGACATCGCACGACAGGTCAAGGATTTATATCTGCGCATAAGCGAGCAGATTCACCAATGATTTCTGGACATTTTATAGTTGCTGTGATTTATGTATTCTACCGTGGCCAGACCGGGTTGCACAGTGGTCTCCAGGTGCTGGACGACGTCCTGCAGCAGTAAGGGACCCAGGTTGAGCTGGTTGCGATCCACTGGAGCCTTCAGGAAGCGGGCAAACTTCTCCCTCGCTCCAGAAAGGTTACCGGCCTTGAGCGATGCCATCCCCCAGGCCTGCCACACGCCGCCAGGGTCCAGGCCGCTCTTGGTAGACACCTGGCAGAGCAGCCAAACAACCAGTCTCAATAAGAACAGCTATGGAATGTAATGTCTGCATTTATCTCATTGGGATGGTTAATAAGCTGCCTAACTAACTGCATGTTAACCTCAAGGTGCTCTTACAACAGGTGAACTCATTAAAACAGAGAGAGGTGGGTGTATGATTGAACTGTGACAATAACTGTGAAATAAGATGAATAAAAACAAATGAACCGCCTCACCTCCACTGCTAGCTGGTAGTGCTCTGCTTCCAACAGCTGGTTACGGAGGCGTGTGACAGCGGAAGTCTCCAGAATGTCGTCCAGAGACGGGATGTACTTGTAATTGGCCGTCACTAGAATTTTGAGCACGTCTACTTTGCTGATGTAACTGTGGAAACAGAGAATACAATAACAGAGGAAGCAAAACGGTGTGGGTAAAGTATATTTGTGTAAAATCAATCATATCCATAATTTGAAATGTATCCATGTATATTCATACTGTGATAATGGCCGGTATCATTGTCATATGTCTAGTACGCCCAGGTGAAGATAGAGGGGGGGGGGGGGGGAACATGTAAGAACAAAGACGTTTGCTGAAATGTTAGCTATAAAAACTTCGTCAATCCCTGAACTCATCGGCCATCGGTCTGACCACGGATATATTTCTGGCGGTCCGGTGAAGACTTCCTTTTCCCAGCACTGCTCATTGTTTAAAGTGCACCGCTTGAGATGCGAGACTGGAGTTGCAGTTGAGAGACGAAGCCGGTTCACACGCCAATTTTAAACCAATAAAAGCTAAATCTTTGCCAGACGATCGCAGTCGGGTTTTCCCATTACAGGTTCCAAGAGTGCACTGTTTCTTCTGTGCTTCTGTGGGAAAAGGGCTGACGGTTAATGCAGATTTAAAACCTGTACATACTCGTGGTCCAACCACACAGGTGTTTAGACTTATGTTACATTGCGTTACCTCCTCTGATACTAGAGAGCACTTGATTGATAGCCAACTCCTTCCCGTTATCAGGGTTTAGTGGCATTCCTACAATAGCTGCAGGCAATTCCAACCCGACTAAAGATCTAATTTGAGGTGAGCAGAGTCAATGAACACCCCTGTGTGGCTCTGCAGGGCCTTTCAAATGAAAGTGTTTAACTGACAGGCTTTGAAGCCTCGCCCTTCCTCCACAGCCAGAGATAGAATCTCTTTTGATCCTTCTCACGCTCACTTTCCCACCATATAACTGATGGCACAGTGTCCTTAACAACAGAAATGGGTAACATCTTACCTGTCGCATAAGGCGAGGTCCTGGCTGCGGCCAACCTTAACAAACATCATCTTAGCGCTGAAGAGCAGCTGCCGCATGATGTCGGTGAGGAGGCAGGCGTCCACCTCTGGATTGGTCAGCTTACGAGACAGAGATCGGCAGTGGCTGATCAGCTGATGACCACATGCCGCCTGGTCATTGTGCAGAGACAAGATTGCCACGCAGAGGTACGCACTGGGAGCCTTGGAGTTTTAGGAAAAGACAACAATTAGTCTTCGTAGGTTGAATAACAGTATCGTGGTCTGTCGACTATGTAAAACGCTAGAAATAAACTCAACTTTAGGCTTGTTATACTGCACTTAATCAGAAGTTCTACGTAAAATAATCCAAAATGACAGACCTGCTCATAGTAGAACTCGCTCCGCAGCAGCTGGTTCTCTGCAGGGTTTGTGCTGAGCTGGATCCGTCGTTGGACCACTTCAGGCAGATGCAGCATCCCGTCGAGAGCTTCCTCTGTGACCGCGGGGCTTCCAGCCACTGCAAGACAGAAGAGCACAGAGCGACATCATCATCATCATCATCATGGCTTCATTTTGGACATTCCAAGCGGCCGGTGTGCTTCTTCAATCCTACATCCTTTCTTGACACATTTTCTTCTCAATCAGAGTAAATAGTTCACATGCAATTTCTGATTTTATTTTATTTACCTTCAGCTGGTTCCAGCTCATCGTCAGAACTAAAAGAACGGGAAGAAATAAATAAATATTGCCATCGCTAAAGAAAGAGTTTTCATTTGGAGGTTTGCATCTCTTAGATCTAGAGCGTCTTACTCTGGGTGAAAGTAGGCGTAACACTGGTCACAGGCTCGGACTTCTTCATCTCCTGGGCAGCCATCGACAGACATCTTGTGTTCTGAACACGAGTGACAAACCAGACGGCCACATCTCCGACAATGATGCCGCCTGTTGAACTGAGAAAGCAACAGACCGCTCATTTGGTTGTGAAATATTAAAGGACAGAGGTGATGTAACTTAATGTGAGGTAAGGTTGGATTTTCTTTATTTGTCCAAACTGGGAAATTTGTTCATATGCCGGCAAGTATTTCTGGGTGACACATCGTTGTGTCACCCAGTGTTCAGCCCACTCACCATGGTGAACCTCTCACGCTGGCAGACCATGCACACGTCCCGCTTGGTGTCAGGGACCCAGTCTTTGCGGGCCGGGGGTTGGTCCGGAGGCTGGAACTTGGCAGACGAGCGCCGTTTCCTCCCCGCGGAGCTGCGGTCGTTCTCCCTGTCCGTGCTGTTTGAGGAGGAGGTGTGTGTTGGCGTGCTGCCTGGAATTAAACACAAGAAAGGAATCATTTAGAAAATCACAAGTTTCAAACCAGGAACTTCAATCAATAGTTTAACACTTTATTAATATGTTTCCTGGGGAAAGAACGTATAAAGAACGTATAATCCCGTAACAGTGACCCTCCATGCAGGGAGATTCTCTGTGGAGGATCAATGTGTGTTTCATATTGTTACTGTTGAACAAGTGCAACTGTCTCACCTGTCGAGTTTGCTGGAGATTCGAGTCGACCGGAAGATAAGGAGCAGCTGTCTTGAGCCGGACATTGCATCAGCGCATCCTGGAGGCTGATTACAGAGTCTGAAATACAAGCAGTCAAATATTTTGGCACGAGTTGCTGTGGTAACTGGCCGTGCTAAAACATGAACTTGATGTACCAACAATATCTTTAGGAGCACGAGGACATTTTGTTCTTTAAACTTTGATTCCAAGCCAAGAACAATATAAAGATCATTGCACCTGAGGGCAACAAAGGCCTCGTCAGCGCGTGTTGATTTGTACGAGTTTGTCTCAGTTATGTACACGTTACACACATAACACACTGCAGCCAGTCGTACCCACTCTGTGTGTCGGTAACCGTCACCACACAAAGCTCGCTCAGCACTGACCAGATCGAGACCTCTCTCTCGGGGCGCAGGGGAAGTCGAGGGCCTTGCCGGCATAGTCGGCCAGAAGCTTATCGATGTCCTCGGCGCCGAAGCCGGCCTCCTGACCGACCAGGAGGCTCCGCAGGGTTCGCACCGCCACCTCCGCCCAGTCCACCTTCAGGTTCATCAACAGCTGCTCGAGCATCAGCAGGGGCTCCGACAGCAGGGGGAAGTACTCCTGCCTGGCCGCTGGAGGCAAAGTCAGCAACACCTGGAGGATGAAACACACCCGCTGATATTAACACATATGAAGATATGGAGCAATTCAGCAAAAACACAGTTCAATGGTATGAAACCAACATGTTTGACTCGGACTCATCTTGTCATTTGCTGAATACTGGAAGAAGTAAGAGTACAGGACTGTAAATCACTCTGTGGCAGAAGATAAATACTCATCCTTTCCTGCGCAATTATACAATTTTCAAAATGTAAAAGTTGTTTGGAATGGAGACGGAGCAGTCACCTTTAGGTCTTAAGGATTTAAGGCTGCATTCAGGTGCTCTTAACCATTTGTGAGCATTCGATCTCACAAGACATCATGGAGGATCTGTCATTTATTTGCTCCTATTGACGCTCAGCCTTTCTGCATTGTCATTGCACGGCCCGAGTTGTATCACTGAACCACGGAAGAGCTTGAGATTTAGACCGTCTAGTTTTGAGAGGGGCTATTAGATCAATACTGCCTAACAGGATGGGTTAGGATGAGCTCATCAGTGTCACTGTGGGATATCGTGACAGATATATCACTGTGAGCTGCCAAAAAAAAAAGCCTCAGAGAATTTGGCAGCAGAGAGAGGATGGCTTTGAAGGAGAAGAAAGAAGCAGAGCCTCAAATATAATTGCCTTGTGGACACACACACACACACACACACACACACACACACACACACACACACACAATGAGAAAACGAGGTCAAGAGTATGATCCTTTACATAAGTGGGCTCATTGACAGATTGAATAAAGTTAAAAGCTGCATACAATCAGTGACAAGCGCATGTGACAGCATGAATTAAATCCTCTGTCAGATAATCACCATTAAATAGTATTAAGAATTACATTGGTGCAGCATCGACAGACCTTAGAGCCCAGGTGGAGGGCGTGGATGTGACGTCGGCGTGCTGGAGACACCTGCCTCTGGAAATGCAGAGTGAGGTAGTCAGCCAGGAAGTGACAGGCAGCCAATCCGGGGCGGCGGTCCAGAGCTCGCTCACAAACGTCCAGGCCGACCACACAGTCTGAGAGGCCCTCCAGTAACTAAAGAAAAGAAGTAGGATACGAAGCACGTTAACAGAGGGAGAGATAAACTGTCACAGTGGTAACTAAATACGTCAGTTAAAGGCCTCACATACAGGAGGACACATTCACAACGATGAGAGTTTATTGTAAGCATCTGCCATTAGTGATCCCTGACAAATTGAACAATGTTATTTTAAAGTTTCAGTCTAAAGTTAACCGGATGTTGAGTGGACTTGACCTGGAAAGCCTCGTCCGTCTGTCCCTTCTCCAGCAGATGAAGCAACTGCTCGGTCTGTAGCTGCAGCCTCAGCTGGTCGGAGACAGGATACAGTTCAACCCACTGTGCACAAAGAGCAAACTCCTGCAAAAAATAAACAGATGATTTATATCACATGTATAAACAAATATGTGTTTTAGAGATCAAGTTGTTCCCAGAAGCAATGAGCAAACTGCTGCAGGCGTGTTGTACTTACTTTTGCCTCCATCATCATAGACAACAGGGACTCAGAGTTCGTCTTAGACTCCGTCCTCAGCTCCTGCCAAGTAGCCCAAGGAAACGGAGGCTGCAAATTCAGCATCTGCGACAAGAGAAGAAGAAAACAATCACAATGTAAAGTCAAAACATGTCACATGACAGTCTACTCATGACAAACTATGTCAACACCAGACAAGAACAATATGTAGTGAATGACAAATAGATGAAAAGGTGCAAGACGAGAACTAAAGTCAGCCAAAGGTAAGCCCGATTTCAAGGACAGGTGTATATTTATCATTATGATATTAACAATCACTCTCCTTTCTGTTGTTTTCACAGCTTCTACTTGGTTTGAATGCATGCATGACCACTTTGCTGCATAGATTCCTCTGGAGATTAAAACTAGGTCACTTAGTCTCAGTTGAGCTCTATGAATTACCCAGCGATAGATGTCCAGTTCTTTCTTCTTGAGCTCTAGGTCCGTCCTCAGCGAGGTGTCCGTGCTCGGGTCATTGAGGCAGAACTCGAGCAGCTCCAGGCAGGCGGACAGAGGCCAGCGCTCCAGAGCCTGGAGGGCAACGCGCGCTCGAAGGTTAGCATCCCGAACGCGGAACAGCTGACCGATCCCTTTATCTCCTTCTGAAGACAAACAGGAAGAAGAACAAACGTCTTAGTTACATTGATAACTATTATAAAGTAACCGCTGCACTCAACACGTTGTTTTAAGATTGGAAGGTAATGTCTTAAATGTGTTTGTTTTGTTCTAAACTCAATATAAATTGACTACATATATATTTACAGTGATGTAAAACACAGAAAAGAAGTAAATCTGCACATATGGAACCAGTGGATGTTTGGCATTTTTGCCTAATAAATTACGTTAATTGTTGTCAATATAAAATGTACTGTTGCTCAACGTAAAGCGACGACATGTAGGTGCTGCATATACATGTAGCTGGGCAACAATAATGTGTTTGTTACAGACGGAAGTTAAGTCGAAGCTCATATTAAAAAGCACATCAAGCATTAGATGAGCTTCAATATGCTGCCTTCTGTTAAAACGCATCACGTCTCATCAGGTCTCACCTTCTAAGGCAGCACAGGCCAGTAGGCGGTCTCTTAGCGCCCCCTCCTGGCTGCAGCCTTGCCCGTACAGCTCCAACAGACTGAGGGCTCTGCTGAGGTCTCTGGAGGACAGAGCCTGCTGGAAGGCCTCAGCAGCCACGGCCTGGGCAACTTCATCTTGAGGCCCAGACAGCAGGAGACCGACGACGGGTTTCCCACAAACGACCGCCCCTAGTCCGGCAGAACCCTCCTCGCCCTCACTTAACAGGGCGCCCAGCAGCGGCTCCGCCATGGTGTGAAGGTAGGCCCGGAGAATAGGGAACTCCTTCAGGAGGTTATCTGCTTCACGAGAAATCTGCTCTCCATCTAGGGCAACCTCTTTACGGCTGCTACGGAAATAGCCAGACCATCCGGAGGATTGTGTCCGGGCGGTTTCTCCTTTGCAGGCACTCAGACACGCCAGTGTGGCCAGTAAAGGAGAGCGAGACTTGAGGAAAGACAGCGCTGACGGTGTGAGGAGGAATGAGCTTGAGGAAGAGGTGGAGGAGGAGGAGGAGGAGGATGGTGGCGAGGTGGAGAGGTTGGTGGTTGTAGGGGAGTGGTCCTCCACCGAGTCCTCAGACTCAGAGCTCGGCTCAGACTGAGGCTCTGTGATTCCCAGAGTCGACACGTGCTCCTGAGCATGCTGTTGGAGCAGGACGGACAAACTGGCCACGCCGAACACTCCGTCGTCTTTCTTGGCCCGATTGGAGTCGCCGTCATCAGCTGGACAGGAGATCCACACAGGCAGAGTCTCACAGCATCGCTGGACAATCACCTGCTGGACGCTCAGTCGCAGACCTTCCTGCTGCAGCAAGGACAGCACTCTGGGGGAGCAAACCGGACATTAACTAAGCTGTTGCCTTCACACCACTCCTTTTTATCTCATTTCACCTTTGTTGTAGATCTCCTCTTTCACACCATCATTAATGGATGGTTTGGCAGCGATCACAGAGTCATATTAAATCATTTTGCTGCTCTTAAAGATAACAAAGCCTCTATTGTGGCACAGTTTTATTCAGGGACACTATAGTTGCACCGTGTATAACCATTCCTACAGCACATCGTAGCTGCAGCTCAGGTAAACTTGTCCAACAAGAAGTGCAGCCTTATGCATGCGTGTTCACATCGACTGTGCATACCTGTCAGGAGACACCTGTCTGTCAAACAGCAGGTAGGAGAGGAGCTGAAACGGGGCTTGAAGCAACACCAGCAGCGGATTCCCGAGTTTCACTTCGCTGCTCTGATCTAAGAGAAACAGTGAGAGAGGCAAACCAGAATGAAACCAGGTGTAACAAGCAGAAGAGTCCCTGCTGGCTCACGGTGAAGTCAGTATTTAGGTTAGAATTGCAGTAGTTTGGTATAAACAGTGAGCGTATTACTAAGCACCTCCAGTACCAACTGGGATAACGAGTGACACATTACCTTCCGAACCAAGGCTGCGCACTAACACAGATGCCAGTGTGTTGACGTAGTCGAGGAAGCTGCGCACGTAATCTGGTCTGGCGAGATCTCCGCCTGGCTCGAAGGGGCAAAGCTGATCCAGGGAACGAAGCAGCTGCTTCATGCCGGAGCGCACGGGGTGGGCGTCCAGCTCCGACTGCTTCAGGCTGGCCTGTTCAACCAATTGTGCCAGCAGAGCGCTGCCCACGCCGCCCTCTGTTCAAAACGAGAGGTAATCAGCAATCGTACAGACTTTGCTAACGTGGTACAGCTCAGATTGTATCTGACATTACACAAGGAGTGACAAACAATCCTCTCAAATCCCTACGGAAACATACAACGGATCCAAGTAAAACAGTTTGATTGACATGTACAGTTCAACATTTGACTACCAAAACAGCATCTGAACGTCCACGGTTACTGAGCCGACCTGTGCCATCTGTAGCGGTGCTCAAGACGTGCAGGGTGGTCTCCAAACGTTGAGCTAGACCGAGCCGAGCAGCGACGGACTCTTCGCTCAGGGCCGGGTAGCAACACAGGAGCACTTCCTGGATGCAGCAACCAAATGGGCTGGTGAACACTTGGTCTTCCCCAACAGCTTCTATGAACAAGAGAGGATCCGTAACAAAGAAACAATTATGCACATTTCATAATAATCTCTGGTGAAGAAAGGTATTTTGTCTGCAGGTCATTAGAAGATATGTAAATACACATTTTCTTGTTCCCATAATGAAAATGTTTGAGTATTTGTACTCACCTGTTTTGACAGAGCTCTTAGTGGCAGAATGATTCAGGATCTTGTTGATCTGCTGTAATACAACAGGAAATCCACAGATCCCCTCAGAATGTGGAACCTTTGAATCAACTCTTACTCCTGGGGAGGCAGACAGGGATTCAAATTACTACATGTGCAAAGCTGCTAATAAACACACGACGCTGTAGTTGGTCTCGTTTCAATTTCCACGTTCAAGTAAATCTGCTCTGCAACCTGCACCATCTATTTAAATCATCATACTCTCAAATACTGCATACCTCGAGCCTCCAGGCTGCTGCCGAGTCTGCGCTCCGCGGTGTCCAGCAGCTGTCGGGACGTCTTCCAGAGCTGACAGTGGCAGCAGGCCAGGTCGAAGGCCGCCATGGCTGCCGGGCTGAGCTCCTCCAGCAGTGTGTAAAGGAGGCCAGAGGGGTCCGAGGTGCAGCGGCTCAGCCAGTAGCCGTCCTCCAGTGAGGGCATCGGGTGAGCAGGGGTGCTGAGGAGACGGTCTGCTATGTCTGAGATAGAGTAGAAAGCCACACCTGCGGAGAAAACACACACACACACAAGTCAGATCCTGAGTCAGTGTTTCCCCTACCATTGTATTAGGGGGGCTAAGCTTTGGAGGGAGGCCTGAAGGTCAGTGTTGCTGACTATTTAATTCTGCTTGAATTAAAAGAAACGTAAAATCTTAAGTAGGAAAAAAGATGTCGAACCTGCAGCAGCAGCACTTCCGATGGCCTGCAGGGTCGATAGCCCACTGCTGCCCAGCCGACTCCTTCCTGCCCCCGACACAGCTGCTGTCCCCAAACCCTCCGAGGAGGACGAGGATGAAGACCTGGACTGGCTCTCCATCTTCTGCTCCACCCGTCCCAGCTCCACCAGCACTTCATGGTAGCGTTCCATGAACACCAGCTCACCACAACAGGCAGACGCCTCCAGATCAAACACCAGAGACACCTGCAGAGAAGCCACGAGATACACCAAGCTAAATAAAGGTTTACCGAAAGCACGATTAGGCAGTAAGCATAAGTGGGTTAGCGCATATCAAAATGAGGAACATTGACTTTTAAGCTGCTAAAAAAAACAAAATCGGTTTTGTAAAAAGTCCAGCTTGCCGCACAGACCTGATGAGCCTCCATGAAGTTTCCTCGTTGGATGCAGGACATGAGTAGAGACTCTGGAGGGGACAACATGGCGGGGACCAGCCAGCTGTGTGGACCTCCGCATGGACAAACCTCCAACTCCACACAACCTGTCCCTCCTCCACCATCTGACAAAGGACAAATAAACACGTCATGAAGCCACACAAATAACAAAAGCCTGGATTTAAGTCATGTAAATGACGGGCTGCTGTGTATGCGTTACCTGATGCACTCGTGCTAACTTCTCCATTGTGTTTCTCCACTGAGGTTTGTCTCTCTGTAGCGTGTCTCCCTGGTCTCTTCCTTCTCCTCAGGCTCGAGCTCTTGCTGCGTCCCAGAGAAGTGACGGGAGAGCCGACCGCTGACACCTGGAGAGGACTTTCTGAACCTGCAAGTCAATTTACCGTCAAGACAGAGAGAATTAATGCCACAATTCTATCTGAACCCATGCAGCACTGACGCAACAATAAGAAAGACCACAAAGATTAAGAAGACACACCGGTCAAATGTTTGTGGATTTTAGTTGCTGTTGATTTTCCTTTGCTACGTCTTGCATGCAGAGAGAACTAAAGACATATCTTGTCCATCTCACCACTTCCACGGCCCTGATTGCTGGCGATGATCTGCAGCCTCCACTGAGCCTCTGCAGTGCGTTTGGACAACCTCTGCAGACGAGGCCCGAACGTGTCAGCCGTCACCGAGCAGCCGAGGTTCTCCGCCGCCTCGGCCTCTCGAAGGAGTGCTCCTCCCGCCTCCTGACCCTCATGGCCCAGCACACACATGCCCTCCAACCCTTCTTTCAGCAGCTTCAGGAAACCCGTCATGGCCGTCACGTCGGACAGAAACCCCCTGCAGCCCTGGATAAAGTGCCCCAGCTCCAGGTGGCTACGGTGGGCTGCTGATGGTGAACTTGAACGCAGTTTCTGGTTCTCTTTCCTGCTGTACTCCGTCTCATCCGTCGCTAAAGGTTCTGACTGAGTGACATTCCCCGTGTTCTGGTTCCAGTTTGCTTCTTTTTGGATCTGCAGGGAAAAGTCAGCGGTGGACAGGAAGAGAAGGGAGAAGATGTTCTCCAGGAGCTCCAGGCGGAACATGGCAGGAACGGCCTCCAGATAGAGCTGACACTCTGACAGGTAGTGCTGGAACAGCACATGGTCACCTGGAAAACACAACAAGCGGAGAAGATCAGGGGGTCGTTCACAACTATACAAGAAAAGAAAAGGTTGATGAACAAAGACAACCTTGTCAGCTTTAAACAACAAGATTCTACTTGTCGTATTCCCACTACAGACGCGACGCTTGCTGTGTATTATCCCTGCAGTGGATGACCTAATCAAGTTAGGCTTTGCAATCACCAGAATATCACAAGTATCCAGACTTTGCTCTGATCAGACTAAAACTAAACAATGATCTGGATGCCGCGATAGCTTTGGTGCATCAACGCAACGGACAGATGGAAGAGTATCGTCATGTTTCATACCGGTGCACCTCCACACCAGCGTGTGGCACTTCCTGTTTACTGGCGTGGTCTGTGGTGCGATGAGCTTAATCCAACCTCACAAAGTGATAACATGTGGTTCCTTTTTTTTTTTTGTGATTTTCTTTCTTGCAATGCTGTGACTTTATAATCTCAGATAATATTTGCATTATTTTCTGACAAATTTGTTTTTATTTTTCTGTGAATTTCTAAATTTAATCTTGGATATTTAGAATTTTATCTCTGAATATTACCCCCTCCCCCAGCTCCCCCATGCTTTTTAAACATACAACGGCTCTTATATGCAGTTCTGCCAAAGTGATGTCTTTAAATGTTTTGTCAGTCCAAAACCCAAAGATATTCAGTTTAATATGATGTAAAATGGAGAAAAACAGGAGAAGCTGATAAGAGCAAACTCCAATACTAACTTCAAATACTGCATATTTAAACCATGAGGACAGAACTGTCTACTTATGTTGCAACAAGATTACAATCAGCTTTAATTATCAGACAGGAAACTATTTTATCATCGGTCATCAAACTGAAACTTCACCGCAGAAAAGAAAGACAGCTTTCGTACCTTCGGAGGACGTTGGGGTTTTGGTTTGGTCCACTTCTGCTTCAGAGCGCTGCTGCTGCATAGGCTCACACTCGGTGCAATTTGAGTACTTGTGTGCATTTACACAAAGAGCATAGATGGCATACTTCATGGCACAGAAGCCCTGGAACAAAACTATGTTCCTCTGCACACCAGAGCTGAGATTACTGACGACCTCGGTGTCTTCTGCAGGGAAAAGTACAAATGACATTATTCTTTTGGCAGCCAACCCCAAAACATTCATGTCAGACAACGAGAGAGAGGACGATGACGATGCTGACCTGTTCTTGGTGAATTTGGCAGTTGCTGCAGCAGATCCAGTATCTTGCGCTCCTCAAACTGAGCCAAAGGAGTCAGAGAGTGCAGAATATAGAGGGCGGAGTGATTGTCCAGAGTGTGCAGCTGTGCCAGCAATGCCTCCATGGAAATCCCTCTGCACAGACACGGTTATAAAGGACATTAACAATGAATAATGATTGAGATGGAGTTAAATGCCGGTCAAACAAATGCTTACGGATTGCTGTTTTTACACCATTCAAGTACTCCAAGCTGAGAGGACAGAAGATCAGAAAACTCCTGCAGAACAGAGTCATTGGCTGGTGCCTAAAAAGAAAGAGAGCGTATCAGCAAAGGACACTTAATAGCTGTAAAACAGCTGCAGAGGTGGAGGTACGAGAGGACGTCTGACCTGCTCTCGGTGAAGGATGCTGAGCAGCGTTTGAGCCGAGCTCAGGCGGCGACACTGAGTCCACCCGAGGAGCAACAGCAGACGAGATAAAGGCTGGAACTCCAACCTCAGTAAGTCTTTCAGCGGAGAAAAGTCCTCGTGTTTAATCAGGTCAAGTGCAGTAACCTACAGGAAGCAACCAATCTTATTACATTACTGCATTTCATCGCATGTGATCGCTAACCAACTTCACTTGACGATCACGATCCAGTTCTAATTATGAAGAATACAGAGTCGTGATGCTACTGAAAGAAGACTGTGTACACTCCATTACTTCTTGTGGGAATTTAAATGTGATTACAAAACTAGTTTACTTACCAGGACCTGCTCAAGGAAGTGCTTTCCACTACTAAGGCACTCAAAATAAATGGTCTTCCAGATGGATGGACGATCCTTGTGGCAACATAAGCTGAGGGCCAACTTCTCTGCTTCAGGAAGGTCCACTAAGAGGAAGATATGATGAGAGTGGAAACAAGTTGAGTCCTACGATCCATAACGGGCTATTATTTAAAGTTACAACAAGAGGTTTTCAAATGGTTACGAAAGAGTCTCAATTAAATAATGATGTTTACAAAGAATTGCTATTTCAAAAGGATTCAAAACCGATCCGGAATTGTCCGTCTTCCTCCTAGACTGGACTGTAATATTGCGAGATTTGTCAATAAAATTGTATGTTGGTGGTTAAAACAAAGTTTACTTAGTTTCACCATCGTCATATTTACACAGACTCTGTAAATACGATATTCTGGGAGCCATTTAGGGGTAAACAACTGCTCAACATTGTGTGTCTTCTTCTTTTTTATGTTTTTCCTTAATAAGAAGTTTGGTTTGTGTCATTAGAAAATATAAAGAATAAATGTCATCATTACATACAAGCTAAACCGTCAATCTCCACTATTGGTTTAATGCCACATTGTAAACAAACTGATCTTTAACAAAAATGAAAGAAAATCTATGTAGACGCTAACAAAACTGCAAAGGAGTAAGAAAACATGTCACGTGTCAAGTTTTCGAGACACTGAGTAAAATCTGTTGAGCGTCGCAGCCACAGAAGCAGAAGTGTGATTGAAAGAGGAAAAGAAGTGATGCCAACGTTTGCTCTTTCAAACTGGAAGCACAGAAGGCAAAGAAATTGGTACTATCAAATAAAAAGAGACAACCTGACTGCTAAAACAGCTCAGAGGAGGAAGTGATTTATAGGAAGTTGGAACATTTTACAAAGCAGTCCGTTCTAACTAATCAACATGGAGATAACTTCACATCAGACGTTTAGACTGAAATATGTGTTTTAGTTAAAGCAAATCCTGATGATCCCAAAACCAACTCCACTTCTATTGATGAATTCAACAGTCGAAGGAGAGAGACGTTTACATCACAATAATCAACGGGCTTCTCTTATTATCGGAGCTGAACACACTCGGACTACCTCGTGTATCGGGCGCGCTCCTCAGCAGATGATCCCTCTGAAGTCTCAAAGCGACGGAGCAGTAAACAGAGACGAGGGCATCGCTCCGGGGGCGGAGCAGCGAGCTCAGGATCCTCTCCTCCTTCAGGGGCTTGTCTCTGGCGGCCCACAGCGCCTCACACAGCGCCTCCAGCTGCCCGCCGCTCCGACCGGAGCTCCATGGCATCACAGACAACACGGCGTAGATCTCCTCCACCCACTCCTCCACCTTCTCCGGCCTTCTCTCCGGTTTCCCCAGTACCTTCATCAGGTGTTGGATGAAAGTGTGCTGCAGAGTGTGGTCCTCTGTGCATGACTCGTCCTGCAGGAGGAGGAGAAAAACATATACGTAGACTCAAAGGTTTGATTTCAACTTATACAAGTAATGTGAATGTATTATTCTGTCTCTTCTGACATCCACAGCCATCAGTTTTATAAACTCAATGGACACATGTACATAAAAGAGGTTTTCTTTCTATTGTTACATTTATGTCTAGCAATATATAGAGATTTGAATAAGTTTGCTTTGTCGTGACTCTACCTGTAAGAAGTGCGTTAAACACTGGGCGAGTCTGGGCTTCTTTTTCTCCAATAAGGTCCGCAGGCAAGACTCAACAGCATCTGTTGAGCTGGAACCCTCTAGAGCTCTTTTCTCAGACTGTGTGTCCAAGAAGGCCGTGTGCAACTCCTGCTGAAAGATAATTGATCTCAGTCTATAGTCACAACATGTAAAACAGAACAAGTTAATCTCAGTACACTTAGCCTGAACAGAAAGTTGTGTCTCAATCTAATTAAAAAGGTAAATGCTTTCCTATCTACAACTTCACTTGTAAAATGAGATGCAATGATAATAACCTTGAGAACAGTGTCTGGTATGCTCTCTGAGCCCAACTCCTCCAGGAGGAGAAGGAACTCCAGCTCTCTCCTGACGTCGAGAGGGACCTGAAGTGGACCGTAAACAAGAGTCGAGTTATTTTGTCACAATGAAATGATGTGAAAGAACACATTTGTTTCTGGTCGCAACAAAAGATTTGACCGAAACAGATTTTGTAAGTTAACACAAACAGAGATGCTCTCAAATACCAACATACAGCTGGAGGATGAAGTGACTAAACATGTCGTTAAAGAGTAACTCAAATAAGCACAATGGAGCGAGCTGCGATACCGGACTCTTCATAGTGTTACCTGCTCTTCTGTCCATTTCTCCAAAACCTGAAGCCAAAACCAAGCCAGTTTGTGTGGACTGCCCACAGACTCCCATCTGCAAAATAAACACAGTGTCATTAAATCCACAGCACAAATATAAGGGTTTGGTTTTGGGACTTTTGCAGACTCATAACAGTACTGCCTTACATTTGATTCATCTAAGAATTCACAATGTCTTGTGAGCATGCAGCTGTGCGACTCACTTTAAATTGTAAGGATGGCAGACAATAGCTTTGATTATGTCTCGTAGGCTTTCCGAAAGTCCTCCCGTTGAGTTAACCAGCTGTGGCACACAGGCATTGGCCAACTCCCACTCTCCGTGCTGCAGGCACCTCTTGAAGTACTCAAACAGGTCCTGAAGAGAGGTCTCAGCCTCACGGCCGAAGGGATGCATGGCCGCTTTCAATGGGACACTCCTCTGATCAGCTGTCACAACTGGAACAGCAATGTTACTTCCATATAGCCAAGGAGGACGCTCAAGCTTTCCTCACCTGAAACGGAAGTTTGACAAAACAAAGAGATGCATATATTGTGTGATTATAAAGTCAATATATACAGAAGGATAATTGTTTACACTAAATATAATCATACATTCACAACTTGTGGATACATGCATGTGCTAATTTATCATTTACTTTACAGATGATTAGTGTGGCATGATAATCTACAAAGTCTTTGTCTTTTAGAGACATTCATGTATTAAACAATGGGCTTTGTTGGTTGTGGGTAAGCAGCTCTCTACTGAAGTATACACATTGGATTTGTTTCTACACAGTAAGTCATGTGTGACAGTATCAGTGAACAACATGTATAATGGAGTTTAATTTAATATTTCATTCATTTTATACAGTATTGCTATGTCTTTTTAATTAGCATTGACACATGCTATATGGTTTACAGCATCATGTATTTTATGTGATCACTCCCTAAAATTGATTTCAGACACTTTTAATATAATATATAATTTGTTTGTTTTGTAAACTGAAGATAGTAAACTGAACTTGCTTGTTAACAATATTTTACATTATTTTCTTCACGTGACTCAAGAGGCAAGATCTGAATCATAGATGTGGGATGTTTTACAGTTAACATTACACAACTCATTTGTTATTTAGCAAGTCTAACGTTACCTTTAGTTGTCTTTTCAAACAAACCACGAAAGCTGAGAAAGAAATCAAAACAGCTGCGCAAGTGAGTCAGCAGGATTAAATAAGCCTTTAAATACGCGTTTAAAATGTCAAAGTTTCCATCGTCTCTTCTCAGATTTGACAGCTAACTTACCTTAATGTCTCCAGTTAGCTAGCTTTAGCATTAGCTACAGAATCTTGCTGACTGGCTTTAGCTGAAACATTAAGTTAGCTAACTTCCGTAACAGCTGGCAGGCACACACATAAATCAATAACAAGTTAGAGAGTATTTAATGAAGTTACTTACTCATTTCTTTGTGATGTTTTCCCCGAAAATGGGGACTATTTACACTCCCAGCTACTGTTTTCTCTTGACCTGTTATGTTGGGAGGCTCGGTGCGTGTTAACGACGGTCATGTGACGAAATCAGCTGATTCTCCAACGCTGGTTGGTCAAAGGTTGGCACGAGGTGGGCGTTCCTTTTACTGGTGCCTTCATGTGCTATCGTAAATACTGCTACACAAACAGTAATTTACATACAGCCTGAGTATTATTTACCCCACACATATATATATATATATATATATATATATATAATATATATACACATATTAAATTATATATTTAAATACATATATATATGTATACAAAATACAGTAGTAGTAGCAGTAGTAGTAGTGGTAGTAGTAGCAGTAGTAGTAGTAGTAGTAGTAGTAGTAGTTGTAGTTGTTGTAGTGTTGTTATCAGTTTTATTATTATAATTAAATAGGAAATTAATTGCAGAATTAAGACAAAAGACAGTAGACATAGATGAAGTAGTCTGAAGACATTGACATTGTACTTGTTATTATTATTATTATTATTATTATTATTATTATTAATATTGAGGTACCAGTTTAACGAGTAGAACCGTGACCAGTGAAGGCAGCATCAGGTGGACGGTGACGGCTTTTATTGAACTGAAATATTCAGCTTGTAATATATCCCCCCCCCCCCCCTAAATTGGGAGCCTGTCTCTATGACAACTACAGGCGGGGTTTGCCAGCTGGAGGCAGAGTCGATCAGTCCTCAGTTGGTATCACCGCTCGAAACCTCCACACTGCATCACGCCCTGAGTGGAATGGAAGAAAAGGACGAGAAAGAAAATGTATGTATAGCTGTGAAAATTATGATTGACATTCTGATAATGTATAATATCTCACTCCGATTGGCTCAATGAAAGAAATATACAGAAATGTTTGTGCAGCTCGAGTCACTGATTGTTTAGAATGTGGATCAATAACGCTATTGTTCCCTGCGGTGCCATATAGGTTGCAGCTCACCGCAGATTCCGATCAGCATGGCTGCATGATCACAGAGCATCATGCAGTAATGATCTAGTGTGTTTAGCGGTACAGGCCTCATCCTGTGTGTGACCGCTCATCTGTAGCCCTACGTGAAACATCTCTATTGTTTCAGGGGGAGTACACCGGAGAGATAAAGGGTGGACTGCGGCCTTCAATGAAACTGGTTGTCATGGGAATTATTAACAAAAAACCCAAGAGGTAAGTTAGTGCACACCTTTTTGCAATAAAAAGCGGATCATAAATTATTTATATAGCCTACTGTTGCACACATGACGTGGCAGCCAGTTAAAGTTATGAGGGAAAAGATGCTCTGGCTGCTTATAAAACAGGATTTCAGACAGATGTCGTCTGTGTTTGAGTGCATAACCACCCAGCGAGTCCCTGTTTTGGGAAAATATCTTTGTAATGCCAGTGTGTTTCCTAATTATAGGTTGGTAGGTGAACGTGCGTGGTAAAGCTGCAAAATCCCATGAAATCTGAAAATCTGAGTCACACTGGAATTGTTTTGGGGTTGATAACATCAATTGGCTATTTACTCATTCAGACATCAGTTAAGTTCCAGTAAAAGATGACAAGTAGGCTGCCAACAAAACAAAAAAACATACGTATACTGTGCAAAAATAAACTGTGACGCAGATCTTTTTAAAGAAACATCAGGGAGGTTTTAAGGACAAAGGTTCTCAAAGGACCATTTTCCTAAATACCTCATGTAATGAGACAGAGCTCATTGATTCAGGTCCTTATGATACCAACTCCACTATCTAAATGTGCTGCCAAAAGCATGTTTCTTTGTCATTTTGGTAGCTAGATCAGGTCAAAACATATAATATAATATATAATATAACTATAAAATGTATAGTTTAATTAATATAATAAACAAACAGCATAATAATGCAATGCTAGCAACCAGTAATACAAAATTCCCTGCTAAGTGCCAGATTTGTACAGAATATTGTTGCTTATAATGTTTTAGCTTCCCATGTAATCAGGGCCAAAGGCAGAGTTTTTGTATTCTCAAATAAAGAACCTCAAAGTTGTACTGAAGTATTCGAGTAAATGTACCTTCAACCACTGAATAATGTCTTATTACAGCAGCACAGTTGTGATGAAGACCAGAAGATGTCACTGTTCTCCAAAGAAACCGACAGATTTAAAATGCAGTTGATTCCACCAGAAGTAAATAATAAAACATAATAATAAATATAAGGCAGACACACAGACCAGCTACATGATATCAGCAGTGGTGGAGGAAGTATTACCTTTAGAGTACTAGTACCACACTGCAGAAATACTCTGTTACAAGTAAAAGTCCTGCATTGAAAATGTTGCTTAAGTAAAGTAATGTATGATTTATTCAGGAAATCTAAAGTATTAAAAGTATTCAATGCATTAAAGTGACTGCTGATCTCTCTGTCCTGACTTTTGTCCCGTCCTCGATCAGCATCGAGGTGCTTCTGTCCAGTGAGCCTCAGGAGGAGGACGCAGACGGCGATGTGGGACTTCAGTTACACGTGAACTTCGTGGATAAGGCCGTCCAACGCAACGCTCGCCTGGCTGGAAAGTGGGGAAGACCTGAAACTACTCTCTCCTACTTTCCGTTTGCACCTGGAGAATCCTTCAAGGTATGTTTAGAGTCTCTGACGGCGAGGGCCACAGTCTAATACACTTGAACAGGAGATTAGTATTAATCATTGTGGTCAAAAGGAAAATATCTGTCCTGCCTTTACTTTTCACCTCTCTGATCTCCGCATGATCTTAGATTGTAAAAAGTAGATTTCCTGGAGATCTTCCTGTAGTTCAGAGTAAGTTATTTTTAATGGAAGACAATGCAAAAATAGAAAGGTTCTCATGTTATAGTTTGAACAATCTCCATCAACCCTTCCCCTCCTATCCTGGTCAGCAATGCAGTAAAGACGTATTAAACATTGAGAATATATGGACCAACTTCTAATGCATAAATATAAAACTTTTCATACCCTGCAGGCAAATCTGTGACTTCTCTGTTCACGATTCAGGCCAGTACAATGTGTGTGTTTTTAGCATTAAACACAAACCCTGACCGTCTCCTCCTCTCCTTCTCTTCTCTGACCGTCAGATGGAGATAGTCTGTGAGCACCAGCAGTTTCGTATCTTGGTGGACGGACAGCCTCTGTGCGGATTCACCCACCGGGTCACCCGGCTCGCCTCCCTCACTGCCTTACGGGTCTTTGGAGACTTTGAGCTCACCAAGGTGGCCTAGCACCGGCGCCCCGCGTTGTGGGGACAACAGTACGAACGGTTAGAATAGAGCTACTTTGAATGAAGTGACCCACGGTGGGGATGTGGGGGAACAAAATGACGCCTGCCTCGTAATCACGTGTGAAGTGCCTTCACTAGATTACCTGTTTGGGGACTTGAAGTTAGACTGAATGTAACAGTCGTCCGTGTCTTAAATCAACTGAGGAATGTGATTAGAACTGAAGCAATTTGTGGTCTAAACGATACTATTTTCCCTTCCCGGTGAACATTTGCACAGATGTGATGCGTCGCTGCTTAAAGGAGTGCTGCATCCGTCTGTGTGCGTTCCAATCTCAGACCTCTGGAGTTAACCTTTGAAAGCACTTACGTTTACGAGCGCCTGCATGAAGCTGAATGTTTCTGAAATCAACTGATTGTCATTCTGGGCCCAACTCAGTATATAATAATGTAAAGTGATCCGCGTAGCCTACGTTAGAGCATGTTTGTGTCATTCCTCTCAGTCTGCTCCAGATTAAACACAAAGCTGCAGAGGTTTACGTCACATTTAGTTATTGTACCATTATCAGCTATGAACACCCACTAACACGCACTGGTTCATGTACTTTTCTTTTACCCCGAGCACTTTTTGTGTGAATGTTTCATATTAACTTAACTTTACTGCAATAAATCACTTTTGTTGTTAACTGATTTGCTGTTTTCCGCTTTGTGGTCGAGTAACTTGTACTTGGATTTACTCCAAGACTGACTGTACAGCGTCTCATATCACTACGGTGTTGTGTCACTTATGATTTCACTGGAACAAGCCCGTAAAACAACAGCTTGAGTCATTCAGCCGATAAAGGCTGGGCTCAGCTTGGTGGGAGTGCCCGTCTGTGACTTCTGGGAGCAGCAGGTCTGAACTGGATGATTGGGACAAATACCTCCTGAGGCCTTTTTCTGTCTCTACTTGTACTTCTTCCTGGTGTCAGATCATTCTACTTAAGTTAAAGAATCATATAAAACCATAAAACAATATTCCACCCAGGGTTTCTGCAGCAATCACCAAGTTAAAGACAATTTAAGACCTTTTAATACCACATAGATTACATTTACACAGCCTCCTGTGTGAACAGTCCACCGCCACGACAATCCCGCAGTCCGATACAGAAACATGTCATAACTAATAGAAAGAAAAGAGAGCTTTGTGAATTAAATTAAAGACTTTTTAATACCTTCTAAGGACTTTTTTCTTTCTTTTTTTGAGCAAACGGAATCCAACACAACTCTTTAAGACTCTTTAAATCCTCCGAGCACAAACTTAAAAATACAGAATAAACAAACTGAAGGCACTGATATTTTAGAGAAACGTTTCGTGACCACTAACACTTTCATTTGAATTAATTTAAATTGCATGATCCCAGTTGGCTGCTACAGTATATGTGCATTCATGGAATGTGTAATTCTTTCTTCATAGCTGGATAAGTGAACTAGTTAATATCTTAAAGAGCTTTAACCGCTCTACGTCAGCTTCCTGATCGCATCGATCCAGTCCATCTTCTGCTGGTGGGTCGGAGCCTGCATGAAGTAATGCTTGTCTGACTGGGTGATGATTTTGAACAAGTTGCCTTGAATGTTGCCTTTCACACCTGCGTGAGAGGAAACATCAGAGTCAGTGAAGTGGAACTGCGTTAGGATTCACTAACAGACGAAGTGACAAAAGCATTTCTCCTCATTGCTCGTCCCGTCTTGTGATTATTTGCTTGAATAACTTTGTTTGGAAGTGTTCAAGCTTCTGAGGTCACTGGCGTTGCAGACAGCGACTCACCTGAGGGAACTCCGTTATCGTCCAGAGACGACACCAGACAGGAGCGCAGAGAGAAGCCGCCGGCGGGGCTGATGTCATCCTGATGAGTGGAGAAAGACAGGAAGGAAGAGTCAGATTTGTGGAAGTGGATTACAGAGACTTAAAAGTAATGACTGGTTCAGAGTCATAGCTGGCCTGAGGCTCAGGAAAACACAACTGCTTTGTTTTGCGTCTCCTCTTGTCCTCGTTGAAGCATTTATTTAGGTCATGAAGTGATTTAGTGTGTTTGTAAGTAAATGACACGGACCAGATTTATTTTAGACTGAATCCCTTAAGTCTTTAGTGGCTTTAACAGTGTATTGGCCTGTGTTGGGCCTCCATAGCATTGGCTGCTGTACACTCACCTTGGTGGGATCGTAATAGTGAAGGTACGCAGGCTCTGAACGCAGCACAAACAGTCGCACCTTCCAGTTCTTCCTTCTGTGTCCCTGTGTTTGAAGGAGGGCCCAGGGTTAGTTTGAAGAGTTAGTTTGATCACATCACGCATGAAGGAAAATAGTACCGCTTCATAAAAGACTATATATAAAAAAGGCTTCTAAGTTGTAGTACTAATAAGAACACTTTTGGCGTTGCCAGGTTGTGAACACCTGCTTTGGCTGGTGTTTATAATGCTTTTATAAATGTTGGTAATCCATTTACAGATGGGGTCCTCATCACTTTACAATAAGCCATCAAGCCTGCAGTTATAAATGTTAATAAGTTGTTCATAAAAACGATTTTGGTCGAGATTTTCTGCAACTTAAATGTATTAAATCAATCATTAATGAACTTTATCAATGGTTGATTTAATACAATTAGGAATTAGACATAATATTGCCTGATTGGTGCTTAATATTATGTATTTACTTACTTATGTCTTTATTTTTGGGGCTTTTGCTTTATTTAACAGCTTTGTTTACCTGTTTAAGTAGATATCCTCTCTTCACCACTTTTCCACTCAGTTCCACTGCAGAGAGCGAAGACTCTGTCTTCACACTTCCTCTCTTCTTCATGCTGTCAGACTGTGATAAAACCCAAACGTGCTGTGGATTAAATACTCCGTCCTGCTTAATCAACGGATCAACATTGAACATCTGTCTATAACGCATGTGTATATTCTCAGTGTGGCATCATGAGGTCGGCACGCAGAGAGACTTCCTGGTACTCACAAAGCTGTACAGCGCGGTGGAGTCGTCCATGAACTGCTCACTGAGGCCGGCGGTGCGGAGAGCCTCCACACTCTTCAGGCCGACGGTCCGCAGAAAACCCTCCTCCAGCAGGGCCGAGGCCAGCGTCATGGCGTCCACACGGGTCAGAGTCAGCTGCATGAACACCAGCCAGTCCACCACCGCTGAACCTGCAGGGACACCACACACGACACGTCTGTATGAGACACTGGAGCCATAGATACACTGATACAGTAGATAACATCACCTGAGATGATGCAGAAGACTAAAGATGTTAAAGGCTCACCTGAGAAACAGTTGCTGTAGGTGTTGCCCTGCTCCACGTGGTTGCTCATGTTGATGCCACTGTGGACGTCGTACATGGAGTCCAACACTTTGCTTTAAAAGAGACAAACGAGCAGAGACAGACGTGAGCCGGGTGAGACAGTGAAAACACTGTTAACACAGGAGTCTGTGTGGCTAACATGTAGACTTACCTCAGGTTGATGTTGTGTAAATGGGTTCCAGCAGGGTCCTGCTGCGGCGTCACCTTCACACCTTCAGGCGTCTGCAGCTCTCCCACCGCGGCGGTGATGTCACCGGCCCAGTCATCTCGCTCCTGCCGGGAACAAGCCTCCAAAAAATGATCCACCCCATTCTTTGTCTGGAGCTTTAACACCAACTAGGAAACATGAACAGAGAGGAGATCGATGTTGAGTTCTGATGACAAACTCAGGCAATAAAAACAAGATTCTGCTGAAACAGTAGCCTGAGGCAACACGGAGCCTAAAGACACACCTTCACTGTGGTTTCTAGCAATAAAAACATCAACAAAGGAAAACACTGAGTAGAAATCGTAGTACGTCCATGTGACAGACAGCAGACATGTTTAATCTTACTGTGTCTTGTGTATAACTATGCAAATATATTTATGTTTGTGTCAAATCAAATTATGAAACCAAATTAATTAATTGCTTTTTTTGTGATTTTATACCCTTTAATCATTTCTTTACCTCATCAATTTCTTTCATAAATGGGGACATCAGACAGAAAACTTTAAATAAAAATAAAAAATAACAATTTCATTTGAATCCCTATAATTCACAAGGAGAAAGTTAAATCAGTTAAATAGGACAAACGTTACTTAAACTAAGAATAAGAATCATTTTTTCAAGGTTTGAATGAGGGGTGGCACAATATACTGGTATTATATTTTTTTAAATGTCTCTAGATATCGCGATAATATCGTTATTGTGAGTTATTTTGGCCTCGATAATCTTGCAGTGAACATCTGATGTTGTGACAGTCCAACTTTTGGAACTTCTTGAAAAGTCTAACAGTAACGCTGGAGTCTGGAGTAACGCACCGGTCGGTTTTCGTACTCCAGGAAAGGACAAGTGATCACACAGTCCTTCAGAAGGACTTTCCCTCGCTGACACGAGTCCCTCTTGCCTCCTTCGTACTTGTAATACAGCAGCTTGTCTGGCATCAACACGAACCAGCGCGCCTTCCAGTTGTGAACGAGATGACCCTGAAATCACATTCAATGATCAAAAGCGTGTCACGTTCTCAGAAAATCAACACACTCGTCTCTCTTGCTGTTGTGTGTCTTACGATAGTATGACATTATAAGTAATAGCCACAACTCTTTTCCACAAATAAAAGTATGGATATCACATTTGTATAATTTGATTATATGTATTTAAGTAAAATGTCTCACCCTTTTCACCAGGAATCCTTCTCTTAGAGTCTTGTTTTTCTTGTCTGTATCCATTCTGTTCAGTGTGATCTTGACAATTGAGCTTTGCCTGTTCCTGCTTGCTCACGTTTTTAAATGTAGAGGAGAGTGCGTCACTCTGTTCACCCCCCCCCCCCCCCCCCCCCTCCCACACACACACACCTCAATATACACCTCAATATACACGCACTTTGCTCAACACTGGGAGGCCAATCCAATCCTGCACGTTCTGCCAATTACCACAGGAGGGCGCTCTGACTCCTCCAGAGGCTCAGCACAGGTGATGATCGTTCAGTAAAGACTCAAGTTTGAAGTTGTTGTCATGGGCACAACAATTACAGGTTGTTGGTAATGAGGATATGATGAGAACCTCAGACTAACTCTAACAATGCTCATAAAAAGAAAAACATGCAAGTAAAAAAAACAATGCAGAAGTTAAATTAAGAGTTAGACAATTATTGCTAAATGAATACACTAACAGGGATCTAACACATATTTGGGCTCTGCATAATGATAAGTATAAATGTAAGCTGTAAATCAGTAAGTACAACAGTAAATAAAAGTATATAAAGGTAAAGTGACAAAAGTGACGAGCTCATGAATCTTGAATTATGAATTTCTGAAAAACATTGAGGTAATGTCCATAATGTTCTGTCCAAAGGAACAGGATTGGCTTTTAGCTAAATGTAATTACAGTTTATTATTACAAATTCAGTATGTGAAGAATTCAAATCCAGGAGAAGCTGTAGGAAACATCCTGCTGACGGATGAAAGTTATTTTTTATCCCATTTTGATGAAAACCCAGCAGCTGGTGGTCGACCACAGCTAATCAGCTTTGTAGCAGCTGTACCCAGCAGCAGGACAAAGTGCACATATTACCGGTTAATGCGAGTAATGTGGTCGGTGCACCATTGTTACTGAGACCACATGAGGCCCTGCTGGACGTTACTCTGCTCATCTTCATCTCCTGAAAGAACAGGAACGAGTGGATAGCTGCCTTCAAAATAAACCTCTCCACTGCTGTAATTCATTCTTTCAGTTTATATTGTTGTAAAAAGCAACATTCACTTTCATTTGTTTCTGTTTATCTGGCAGATGCAAGTACAACATTCACTCTGTTTTAGCTCTTCCTGAGGGAAAGATCCGTCTCTTTAGCTGCTAAATGCTCTACTATTACAACTTAGTCTGTCTGTCTTCTAAAGTGTTGCAGTCTACAGTGTTTCTTTGGAAGCTTTTTGTTTAAACAACACTTTATGAAAGTGACTGTGAACTAAAACAAAACTATGAGCTGAGAGACGCTAAAACACTCTGAGAGATGAGGTTAGTTACTATGAACAACACCATTCACATTCATTCATTTCAATGTTATCACAAGAATATTAATTAGACTTTTCTTTATGTTGAATTGTTTTTTATGGAAGCACATTCCCGCCAGCAAAAAAATAAATAAGATCACTAAAAAAAAAATAAAAATAAATAAGATCACTAAAAAAAAAATAAAATAAAATAAGATCACTAAAAAAAAAATAAAATAAAATAAGATCACAAAAAAAAAATAGTAACTTAAAAAAAAAAAAAAAAATGTAATTCACAAAAAGAAAAAAAAGAAAAAAAAATCCACCCACAAAATAAATAATAATAATTCTTTTTTTTATTTTACTTTTTTTCCACCAGCAAAAAAAATAAAAAAAAACTTTTGGTGCATCCATCTGTAACCATAACACTGACCAGATTTTTCCAGTTGCTATAGAAAGTCGAAATTATGAGATACTTTAACACAACAGTCATAGAAGCAGCTATGACATATGAATGGATTGTGAGTACATTGAAGACTTCTTTAAAACGCGGCTTTACAACACATGAAATACAGATGATGTTTCACATGGATTGTACTGAGCAAACGCACCCTTGAAGCTCTGGAGTATAAAGAATGAAACCAATGTGGCTGAGGTGGCGACCAATAAACTATGGAAGCCCATTCACGCCAGCAAAAAAAAAAATAATAAGATCACCAAAAAAAATAATAATAATTACTTCACAAAAAAAAAAAAAAAAAAAAAATGAATTCACAAAAAAAAATAATAATAATAATTAATTCACAAAAAAAAAAAAAAATAACATTGTTACGTTTTTTTTTTTTACTTTTTCTCTGTCAGCAAAAAAGAAAAAAAAAAAAGATGTTTCCAGTTGCTGTTTATTGGTCGCCACCTCAGCCACATTGGTTTCATTCTTTATACTCCAGAGCTGCTTCTTGCTTAACATTCTATTCAAGGGTGCGTTTGCTCAGTACAATCCATGTGAAACATCATCTGTATTTCATGTGTTGTAAAGCCACGTTTTAAAGAAGTCTTCAATGTACTCACAATCCATTCATATGTCATAGCTGCTTCTATGACTGTTGTGTTAAAGTATCTCATAATTTCGACTTTCTATAGCAACTGGAAAAATCTGGTCAGTGTTATGGTTACAGATGGATGCACCAAAAGATTTTAGTTTTTTTTTGCTGGTGGAAAAAAAGTAAAATAAAAAAAAATAAAAAATTATTAGAATTATTATTATTTATTTTGTGGGTGGATTTTTTTTTTTTTTTAAGTTACTATTTTTTTCTTTTTTTTTTTTTTAGTGATCTTATTTTTTTTTTCTTTTTTTTTGTGATCTTTATTTTTTTTTGCTGGTGGGAATGGGCTTCCATAGTTTTTTAATTGCGCTAGAACGAATATTTCTCTGATTTGAAGCCAACGTGTGCGGGATTTGAAATGTTGTGACTGTGGCGCCCCCTGGTGGCAGTATCATGCTGAGAGGATGAGGCAGGTACTAGTCTACATTTGGTCTTGTTGTCAACATCTCTATATACTTTGTGACTTCCCTTCCCTGTCTGTGGCACCCGACCTCAAGCCCATTGGTTCCTTGTGAAACCGTAAACATTAATTCGGGACTATTTCTTTTCAGCAGCGGATTAATACACATTTAGTGCTTTAGTGAGTATTTCCATCAGCAGGATGTTGTATGTTGAATTTAAATTGAATTGAATTAAAAGGAACTACAGTTTGAATGTTCATAGTTTTTAATTGACCCTATTTGATGGGGACGATGCAATTTGACATTCCAATACAGATCAGCTTTTCTTAAAATCCAGCTGAAAAATACTCATCAAAAGTCCTGCAGGATTACTTTCCTAAAGGAGTTAAAAAAATGTTCCAGGATTTGTGTTATGTTCCTTCAAGGACATCTGAGTTCTTTTCCAACAGGTTGTCAGCAAGTTTTAATAAGTTTAGGGGGCCGTGTGTCGTGTAATGTTACATAACCCTTTATTTTGAATGAAAACCAGAGGAAGGGCCTTCATATGTGAGGAGAGAAGCTCTCCTCTCTGCTGCAGGACTCCTGTAAACCCTCCATTGTGTCTCCCAGGTGAAGGAACCTGCAGACACAACCATGCGGTTATAAGACAACTGGAATGTGCAGCAGACTCACTGTGGCAACCGGCCAAATGAGTGCCGGGAAAAGAATCTGTTCAGCACAAAGAGGAACAATAAACCCAAAATCCTGCTGGTGAGACTCGGGCTCCTTTCCTGAGTCAAAGTCAAACAAGCTCCTCTGAGTGTTAAGTCAAGTCACAGGGTTAAGGTGTGTCTGGAATGCCCTCTGTATAACATTAACCATAAATCAAACATTAATTAGGTAAAATAAAGATGATGGTGTTTTGGCACGCCAGGATATGAAGGGCTCTGACGCAGGCCAGGTCACGTGGGGGGCCCGGTTGTCCTGGTCACACACACTTTAAACACAAACACCCGCCGGGCTCTGTTTTCTTGGTCCACAGACTTATTGTTCACTGGGTGTGTGTTTGCGTGTCCACGCCTACAGCTACACAGACCACAGCGCCAGTCAACCTCATGCTTTATGAGACTGAAATGGAGACAGGATTCCATCTGGGATGATGAAGCACAGTTTCTATTTCCCCAAAAAGTATAACTTTGCCTGACGAAAATATTACTTTATGTTCCAAATGATAATTTGAATAGTTATAATGTTCACACAGTCCCTTTAATACCGGCAAGTAAGGAGATTTATTTGTAACTGTTGGCACTGAAACATTTCTACAGGCGCTCAAATGCTGCGGTTGCGATTGCCCACATACAGTCGTGACATTAAATTGCCTTTATAATAAAGCTGCTGTTTGCCTTGAGATTTCTCAACCAGTGGCCTCTTCAATAAAAAGTGACAGAGTGACACTGTGGTTTATGGCTGTTGACCTGTTCTAACAGGCGCTGCACTCAGTGTGACGAGTGTACTGTACACGCTGAAGGCCACGGTCTGTTTTCCTCTCAAGTGACGACCCACCGTTCACATAAGATCCCAGAATTATTGTGCAAACTTAAAAGAGATCCTCGTCATATTTCAGCTCCTGCCGAGACGAAACGTCACCTACAGACTAACACTTAAAGCAAATTCTCTCTTTACTGCTTTCTTTCAATAAACACACAAAATAACTTAAAACGACGTCTACTTTTAATCACTAAACTTTCAACATTAATACATTAAATACATCAAAAATAAAGTGCTTTCATCAGAAGCGTACAGCTAAGGTTTGATACTCTGGTATTCTACAGTAACATGATGGGAATTAAAATTTATATTTCTCTTATTGTCAACGAATATCATGAAAAGACCAAAACCAACAGTGAATTGATTTTTACTACAAAGTCACATATCACTGATTCCTCAATTCATTGTTGTCCAAAAACTATTAAAACATATCACTCGCTAACAGACCGAATGTTGATAAATCCACATTAAAAAGTCCTTGAAAATACACTATTTACTCCCGTTTAAAGTGGCTACAAATGGTAAACGGACTTCATTTATGTAGTGCTGTTTTCAGATAAACCCACGAGCTCCTCAGCACTCAACAGCAGACAGACGCAGTGAACATAGTGGAGCATTCAACAGGTTAAGAGTCAGATTTATCCTTTATCATCCATTATTAACTAAAACAAAGCTTAAAAAAAAGATTAAATGTTGGACTTATGTTCATAACTGTTTTCCGTATCAACTTAAAAGATGAGGATATCGTGTTCACAACAAGTGGCCAAAACATTCAGTTATTGCATGTTTAAGTAATGTTTGCTGAACACTATAGCGCCCGGCTGTTTTAGGAAATTATAGAATGTAACTGTGGTCATGACCAGTATTTAACTGTGGAACCAATGGGGCTGAAAAAAGAACCCCGAAATGGTTAGTTTTGATCGATGTTTGGTTTGTTGACAATAAGAAAAGCCTCGTCCTTTCAGATGGGTGTTAATGACAGACTGATACAGTGAGTTTGGCTTCATGGTGACTTCCTCTGCTTGTAAACTTTCTATCTAATTGAAACAGAGTTTTTCCCTAAAAAGTCATGTGAGTTACAAAATTCTGCGCTATATACAGCTAAATGCTATGAAGCTGACTTTGTTAAATTTGTCTACCCAGAAACCTCCAGCGATTAAACTTTGTTCGAAACCCCCTATTTACAGCCGAGCACCTGAACAGCGGAAATCTGGTGTCTCGGGGCGTTCAGAGCACGTTCAGTAGTTTTACAGTCCCGTCCGTCAGCAGACGACTCAGCCAGTGTACCAGACAGATGTGTCCATCTGTGCAGAAGCGAGCCGGCACAGCTGGACCTGCAGCACGAGAGCGTCACGTCCGTAGAGCGTAAAGAAGACGCGAGGAGAGGAGGTTCAGGCGGCGCTCAGCCGGTGCCACGCAGACACCACTTTCTCTGGGTTAGCCATCGTGTCCTTCCACCGCTCCACTGCTTCTGGGACGGGGCTGTCGAATCCCAGCGGAACCTGCCGGAAACATTGGGAAGACAACAAGTCCTCAGCTTGTTGCATTTCGTCTTTTCTTCACAAGTGTGTGTGTATTGAGGTGAGGCCTGGAGTGTTCTTTTCATACATAAACAGAAAACCTGGTGTCAGAACAACTCACCTGTCCGAGACAGTGTTTCCTCCTCACCGAGCTCCGGCTGTAGAGTTTGACTGACAGCGAGCAGGCTTGGTCTAACGAGGCCAAGAGGAAGTGAAAGGTCTCCACCCACTTACACTGCCCCCCCGAGGCCTTCAGGACGCGAGTCTTCTTCTTCATCACGACCCGCCCCAACTGGTGCATCTCCACTTTGACAAAAAAGGCTTCAGAGGTGGAAACAACAGCATGTTAGTCACACAGGAATCACTCTTTTTCTTCATTTCACTTTAGACTTTGTTCCAGTCACACCTGCGGTACCTTGGGTGAGCGGCGAGGACGATGTTGGGAGGTTTTGGGCGGCGAGGACCTGGAGCTGGATGCGTCCGTTGACTGGTTGAAAACAGGTGGTGAGATGCAACTCAGAGTGGCACACCTGAAAGAAAAAGATTCAATCATATATTTATAATTATAATAGGTAAGTAGGCTGTCAATGAATGAAAGCGACATTTTTGTGACCCCAAGCATCCAGTAACTGTACAAGGAAACAGTACGAGGTATGAACATGTGTCATTTATTACTTGCATTTCCCTTTGGCACATAGCAAGCAGGGCAGAGAAAGACTTCTACGATTCACTGTAAGAGTTTATGTCTTCAAAGCTATCTCAACAAATATTGGATGGGTCGCCGTAAAGTTTGGTCTAGAGACACATTCCCCTCGGCATGAATTGTAATAACTTTTGTCGATCCCCTGACATTTCCTCGTTAACATCAGGTGAACAAATATCTGAAAAACTAATGGCATCGTCATCAGCTTCACTTTGTTATTAGAGCTAAATGCTGAACCCTGATTTAAACCAGATGTTGAATCAGAAAACTAATCAAATATAAACTAGAGTTTATTCTGTGATCTGTCTTCACTGTTTACATGTTGAAAAAAATCTCATCAATCCGATCGGCTGCAGCGTCCAATCACATAACAGATGAACAATGAGGGGGCGTGTCGGCCGTTAAAACACTTCCTGGAAGTCTGTTCTCGTGGCTCCTCGCTCATGGCTCCTCCGAGGTCCCTCCTCCCTCCTCCCTCCTCGATCCTCGATCCTCGCTCCTCAGAGCTACATTAGAGCTTTGGGACGGCCGTCAATATGGCGGCGCAGAACACCGGTTCGAGGAGCGAGGAAATGACAATTAAGAGACTTGAGAAGTACTGGTACCAGTACTTCTCAAGTCTCTTATTTGTCATTTGCTCGATTCCGGTTGAACCGGCTAACCGGAAGTTGAAGGTTCAACCGGTTTCAACTTCCGGTTCAAGCGAGTATCGCTTCCGGTTGAAACCAGAAATTGGAAATGACAAATAAGAGGGAAGCAGTACATGAAGCTTCTCTACTAGCTGTACATCGGACAGGTTTGGCTAGCTGGATGACGTCATGCTAATAACTTATTTAGCTTTTAAAAAACAACGGGACAGATCCAGCATGGACAGTTAGGGAGTGAGGGACATGAAGCACCTGTCTGAGGAATGGATATATAGTTATAAATAAATAATTATATATATATGTGTGTTTTATATTATAGTGAATATTATTATATGATATATATATTATGATGATATACATTATATCATACTGAATATTATTATGATATATATATATATATTATACTGAATTCCCTGTGAGGGTGACATTAATAAGATGTCCTGACGTATTTATCAAAGTGTTATTTACTGCTTTTTTTCATGTTGGAATAAAGGTTAAATATTTAACTGCAAAGTAGTAATACGTGTTTGATAGCTTAATTTTTTGCATTAAATCATTCTGGGATGTTTGCTGAAATTGATTGGATGTGGCACAGCCCTACCTAGAACATGTTCCACCAGCCGCCACTGCCTAACATGCTAAACATCAGCTTGTTAGCCTTGTTATTGTGAGCATGTTAGCATTCTGACGTTAGCATTTAGCTCAAAGCATCACAGTGAATAAGCCCAGCCTCACAGAGCTGCTGTTGTTGTATGAACCACCAGCTGCTCTGCTTTTTCTCAAAATGCTGCTGATATTTTTCCTGTTCAAGACTTTGACGAGTTCAGCCGTCATTACCCTTAAGAGCTTCGACTGACTGACAGTAATTTGGACAATTTGTGTCTTTTGTGTCCACAAGATGGGTAAAATCACTCACTGAATCAAATCGACCCTCTGAAAGATGATTCACCGTCTGAACCACTAAGTGCAGAAACACTTCACATTTTACTGTCACTGGCCATGCATGCATCCATTTATCAACAAAACCACTCTTCGCCGTTGAAATGGTTTGAGGTTTGACCTACTTTTCATGTATTACATTTCCAGAATCCACGCTCTGGTTTCTTCTCTCCAATAGAAGCATGTTTCCCAATTTCCCTTGATAATGAATCCCATTTCTCCATTTCCTGTGATTATGCAACAACATAAAGTCCGCCTCAACGTTCCCCTGTTAGGGCCAAGAGTACGGTACATGCCAGTGAGCTACAATGCATCACGGGGACAGTTTTATGAGGCACACACAGTGCTTTGTCCCGACTGTGCTCGTACAAAGGGGTGATAAAAGACAGCAGCCAACATAGAGAATAAATAATAAAAGTCTGAGATATTCCCACACTGGAAGTTTTTCCTCTTGGCCACAACAGCTGAGACACACAACAGGGTGAGACACGCTCAGCAAACACTGCTGACTTTGATGATCCGCTGACTTTTTCCTGCAGTGCCACCATTAGGGTTGACATTTGGGGACTTTGAGATATTTGGGGATCAAACACTTTAGTGCCAGAGGCCTGACGTGAAGTGAACACTCACGGAGGATTTAGACGGAGAGTTGAGCTCCAGCCAGTGCTCCGTCTCCTGAGGGCCGAGCTGTCGCAGGGAGAGGACGCACTCGGCCACCGTGCGTTTCTTGGGGTTGTGCGTCTGCAGTCGCAACACCAACGCACTGCAGCGCAACTGCTGGAGATGCAGCGCAAACACGAAGGTCTCCATGAAGGACACGTCCTGAAAGAGTAGGACAGTGAAATGTGATGTTTTTCCACAACTCAAATCAGAAATAATGAATCCATCTGATGCAAACTATTCAAGTGGAATAAAGACCCTGCACAGAATAGTTCAACTTTGCGTACAAAGGTTGTATCAGGTTTTAGACGGCGGTCAGTACCTGACAGTAGTCTTTGACCGAGCTCTTGAACTGTATGGGTTTGGGGAGGGTGATGATCCCTTTGAATCCAATCTTTTGCTGTTCCACTCCATCTGGAACAAGGTTGAGGTCTGAACACTGATAACGAAAGAGGGAAAATAAGTTTTGAGTCGAGGCAGGTGGAATCTACGCCACGGTGCTCTTAAACAAACAGGTTTGTACTGCTTGTACTTAGCAAAAAAGGACATAAAAACAAAAACAAGATAAACCTCAGATAAATCAATCCCGTATGTGTGAGTACATGTATTCATTCGCTTTAATGCTCAAATGCTTTTCTTTTCTTTGCAGCCTCTATTTAAGCATGAAGCTTCATTTATGCTCCAGGAAAGAATACATTTTTGACATAATCATAGTCACACAAAAAGAATATTTCTGCGACCCCACTTGTCCATCCAAAGGATAGTTCAAGTGCAGCAAAAAATAGTACAAAAAGATCGATTGTACAACACACACACAGATACTCGTCGCTGTGTTTCGGCATCAATGAGGAAAGTTCTGTGTCTTAAAGAAAACAACCTTTTTCTCCCGAGTGTCCGAGCCAAAGTTAATAGAGCGCTGAGAGAAGCTGACAGAGACCTGTGTTCCTGACACACAAAGGCTTCATTGAGAAATGGCTGCAGCGGAGCACAACGGAGCGGTTTGTGTTCTCGGGGTCTCCTCCTCTCACAGCATGTAACCTTACCTGGACCACGGTGATCCACACCTGCTCCAGAGCCTCCTGGTAGCTCACTCGGACGCACACCTTCCCCAAATCCCGCTCGTCCCCAGACAGGGTGACGGAGTCTGTAACATCAGCAGCACAACAGGAACACATTACTGGAGGTTATTGGATGGAATGGTGGAGAGTGTTAAAAGCGGACGTAGATGGAAATGTACACGCTTTTGCACCAAATTAAATCCATAATCAAAGAGTCATTTATTTCACAAAGTATTTATCTGACATAAAGATTAGAGACGTTACAAAGTACATCAAATGTTCTACTCTTGTTATCTATTACATGCTTTCTGTCCATTGCATTGCATTAAATATGCTGAGCGATATGCGATTCTGCTTATTAATCCACGAAAAGCAACACTGTTTTATTGTTGCAAAGAATATAACGCAAGGATTCAAGGACAATATATTGTCATTATGCAACACAGGGTTGCACAACAAAATGCAGTTGTAGCCCTTTTTACTGTCTTCCCTTTCATGACTGATCAATGCAGAGTGATCTTAATCAGACTTACTAGAAAGCATGAAAAGGGGAAATTGTTTGTAGACAAAACAAACGTGTAATTAAGTTACCAAGGCTGCTTTCAATGGAGCCAATCATGGAGGACGTGCTGCTGAGGACGCTGGAGACGGAGTCGAAGCGCTGAAGGTTAAACCAAACACACGTAAAGATGGTTAGCGTTGCGGGATCAGAGAACATGAATGTCTGAACCACATTTCATGCCAATCCATCCAGTAGTTGTTGAGAATGTTCCCCTCATAACCAAACATGTCGACCTCCTTGTGTTGCAAGAGGAAAAGCCTGCAAGTCACCAAAGTCGTTCATGAAGGTCTGTACCAAATGTTATAGCAATCTATCCGATAGTTTTTGAGATATTTCTGTCTGGATATTGCCATCCGTAATGAAAATCACTTAACATTCTCTCGTCTCCTAAATTTGTAAAGACCGTCTCAACTGGTTGTTATTGCTTTACCTTCCGATTCAGGAAACCCGGGTGTATTTGTTCACAGTTTGATCTTGTGCCGAGGTGCCGTGCCTTTCACGCTTTCATTACTAAATGCTGTTTGCTCATAACGCTGCCAAGCTAAACATTTGGGCTAATTGAACTGTAATCACACACCCACTGCATGTTAAAGTCATCAACGGACACGGAAGGTGAACAGAAAATGTATCCATGTCGGTTCACAATGAGTAAAGCAACGAGCGTATTGCTTTGACGTTGCTCTTTGCAAAGTGCGTGCCCAGAATGAGACGTTATAATGGTTATCACGGTTTTGGGCGAGACGTTAGATTGATTGTTTGTAACACGCCCCGACTTACTCTTTCTTTTCCTTATTGGATTACTGATTAAATAGCACTTCGTCCACGATAATCAATGGATGATTCATATGCAGCAAACAGAGATACATCCAGGGTCAGCTGGAGGAATGAGAAATGAATCATCACTTTTAAGATTTCAAATACCTGTAAGATCATTTTCAGAATGACTCACAAGCTGACCTTCACTTCCTGTAATACATCGAGGATCTCTTGAGGCCCGAATGAGACACAATCAATAACAAACACAAAGAGATTGTGATTTCAGTGAGGCATTCAGACCAGTGTTTAGGATTTCGTGGGATCTACTAGCAGAAATGGAATGAAATATTCAGAACTGTATTTTGATCAGCACCACGCTGCACCGCCATGTTTCTACGGTAGCCCACAACGGACAAACCAAACGCTGGCTCCAACAAGATGTGTATGTAATGACAATTTGAGGATTTTTGAGGTGGACTTTCCCTTTCAGGTATAGTTCACCTCCCTTTCTCAACTCTTCAGAACGGAATGACCTTCTAACTTTGTACCTTAAATCAAAACGCCAGCTTGTGAGGCGTGTTGGCCATATGTTCCTCTCTGCTGCCGAGGACAGTGGAAACTGTGAAACTATATTTAGTCTTGGTTGACACAGGGTGAGAAACGCTGACTGAATACAGATTAGATAGTGAACAGTCTCACCTGCATGAGAATCTGAGGGCTGGACAGATCAAACATGGAGCTGCTCAGCTGCTGCTCGTCGCCCACATTCAGCGTCCGACCTGGAAGCAAAACATCAAAAACATCAACCCACAATAAGGTTTAATTCACTTTGTCTGGAGGTATCGGTCATTAAAGCAGCAATAAATGCAATTTTTGTATCCTTATATCTACAACACTATTCTTTCTGAACAGCAGGCAAAGTGTAAATCAGGACTAACTGTTGAATAGATGCATATTCTTTATCACCTTAAAACATACACAATTTGAAGAAAGTTGTCTCTGCATTTGACCCGTCCCTGTGTGGGAGCAGTGGGCTGCCTATGAGAGGCGCCCGGGGAGCCGTTAGGGGTTCAGTGCCTTGCTCAGGGACACTTCGACACATGACATGTCCCAGCTAAGGATCAAACCGTCGACCTTGCGGTTTTGCCTTTTCTATCACAAATATGTCCTGTACTTCAACACCAATCGGTGCCTATTCTATGTTCAGGAACAGGTATATAATGATGAACATGCACGTTGATATCCAGCATGGATGAGGTTTCTGTTACCTGGACTCTGGGGACCGGAGTCTCTGTTCTTCAGTGTGCCGCGGCGGGTTGATCCGGGGGAGAGGTACTCGGCCACCTGACCCTGATGGAAGCTGGACTCGGGGTTGTAGGTGAAGTGACTGGAGCCCAGAAGCTCTGCTTTCCTTTCTGCATACGTGCACCGGGCTGAACCTGCAGACAGACAACAGGGCTGGAGGTCAACATTCTGCCTTTTCACCAAATTGATCTTTTCAGTGAACTAAAAGACTGCAGCCGTTCATTTAGAAACAGGACATCCTGGTAGTTGTGTAATCAAACGTCAGGTCATACAGCAGTAGCCTCTGAGCTGATTTTAATGAAACTTCGACACATGAGGCATTATGGCACCTTGGCTCTGTGGAGTGGGTGGAGTAAAATGTGTCAATCAGCATAACCTTTACTTTAAACTAACCCGATGTCGAGGAAAGACAACACGTGTTATTCCACCCTTTGTCTTTGTGTTTCAGGCTGCAGGACCAAATGTTAGCTAGCTCAGGTCTTCAATAATTCACAAGAAAAGCTGTCAGCTTTGAATTCTAAGAAAGCAGACAGAGTTGTTTCAGAAACTCCAGAATACATTTAAACATTCTGTGATTTCAGACACGTCATTGGCCAAATATGAGCCGAGATGTCGTCCGGTTCTCCATGTGAACGTAAACCCAGAGCTGGTCTGACTGAGTGCTGCTAAACAGATCCACACCTCCAAAATCCAGCCAATCCTGTCAGCCACGATGTACCGAATGAAGCGCAGGAGAAACCACACTTGCAATATAATATTTCTCATGCTGTGTGTTCAATGTGGTTAGAGACATTGTAATAACTGTCAGAATGTCCCAGCCCAACCTTTAAGTCAACGCAAAACAGGTTTCTACATCATTGCAGTTCATTTGTAAGATGGTGAGATTAACAAATGTAATCCCTTAAAATATGAAATGATCTTTAATGCAAACAAAAGGAGAACAATCAGCTGATGTTATCGCTCAGTGGGTACGTACTCTGCGGCCCAGACTGTAAGTTGGGGTAGCGGGAGCCTCTGGGTTGGATGTAGGAGGCCTTGAAGGTCGGCAGGACGAACGGCACCTCTCTGCCGTCCGGGGGCAGCTTGGACAGGAGGTAGTCTTCCGTGACCCCCCTTCTCCCGCCATCCGGCTCCCATCCTGATGCCTTAGGAGGCATCTTCAGCGCGATCACTTGAAAGCAAGCGAAAAATCACACAATCAGAAACAAACCCACTGTCAGAGCCGTCTGACATGCAGCTGTGCAGGACGCCGTGTTTACCTTGGGTCTCCTGCTCCCCCCCCTTCTTCTTCATGAACTTCTTGCAGCAGTCTTTGAGGCACTCCATGGCTGCAACTGGAAACATTTCAATGATTAAAGAGTAAGTGGAGGTTAGAGTTTACACAGTAAACAGTGATACCAGCCGGGCTGGAGCAAAACGTTCTGGATATAATCAGGAGTTGATAACACTCAAAATACTAAAATGAGTTATGTGCCCCAGAATTTGGCAAAAGTCCATAGAATTCACTATTTGTTATTTTGTTTAATAACACATGTGGTCACCAAACCCCCATATCAGCCAAATTTGCCATACAAGTTGATAAATGTGTTGTAGAGTGGCCCTATCGCCAGATTTAGCACAGTGTACCAAAAATGTGGTTTCATGATCCCAAAATGTAATCTAGTTTCCACAAAAAGTTTGCATTGCACGCCAATAATATAGAATTTGATAAAACCCACAAATGTGGTAAAATGCTCCTACTTCCCTCCCCTTATTTATGAATTTTTATGATCCCAAAGTATTTTAGAGGTCACCAAAACAAAACAAAACATGGTATAGCGCCAACCAAACATTTTTAATGTGTTCATATATTCCCCAAATTTGTAAATTATTAGTTGTAACACTGTTTTGAACCCTTTCCATATTGTTATAATCTTAAAATGTGTTATTGTACCCATAAACCCAACGTTAGTGATTTGATTAAATACAATCCTCCCAATCAGTTTAGGTGTAAATGTGTCATAGTGCTGATATAGTCCGTCATGGCTGGGAGGATAGTTCTGTGTTATATTAACACGTTTTCCTTAAAAAGCTAAACTGTGACAAAAAAAAAGAAGATTTTAATTGAGTTTGAATTATTTCATTTCCTCAACCAATAGTCAACAAACAGCGCTTTGTGTTGCGGACATACGAGGGAATGTGCGTCGCTTTGACTTCACTGAACACACAAAATTGCAAGTTAATCAACAATAACTTCACATAACAAAAGCAGCCAAAGAGGGAACTTACCGGTGAGATGTTTCCACTTCAGGAGAATAAAGTTTACACATCCGGCGGTGCAGTTCTCTCGCGGGCCGACTGGAGAGCAACTGGAGAGCTCTGCAGGTTTATGGAGCACTTTGGTAACAGGTCTCTCTCTCTCTCTCTCTCTCTCTTTCTCTCTCTCTCGGTCTCTCTCTCTCCCTCCCTCACCCTCCTCCTCTCTCTCTCTCTTCCCGGATGGCTACTGCCTGTTTGCGCTTCCTTCCCAACAGCGTCTCTTTCTGTTTGGATTGTTCTGCTCGGTGTTATTTTAGTTTAGTATCGACACGGTTTACACCACCCAGGTCCAGTAATGTCTTTATTTACAGACGAGTTATTTCCTAATGTCAAAAGTCCCCCATTGCCAAAGATTGTCATGATCCTCCAAATCTAGTTTATTCATTGTTATAAAAAGTCTCATTGTGCTCCCAAATCCCCCAAAATGTGATGTAATGTCCCCAAAGATTGTCGTTTGTTATGGTCCCTAAATCCCCCATATTTGGAATAGCTCCCCAAAAATATTACACATGTAATCCCACATTGTTCTGTAGTCAGGAGTTAATCACACATTTTGTTTTTGTGCAACCCAAGTGTTGAAAAATGTGATCTTTTAAAAATGTTATCAACATTTTATGTAATCCACAAATTTGTGACAGCACCCCTAATGCGTGTCCCTACATTTGATATTCATAATCACACAGTTTGTTAAAGTATGACCTAATAATCCTAAAATGAAGTGTGCTGTCAGAGCCAGCTCATGCCAGAGACAGTCGTGTGGTGAAGACATTTATTGGTGTAAAAGAAAACTGTGATCAATAATTCAGTTCATGACTGGCTGTTACATCATTTCAAATATATAATAAACACAATTACACTTCAGCTCAGATAACCGCCTCATAATAAAAAAAAAAACACGACGATGACGCAGCGACAGCTCTAGATTTCCGGCATATAAAAGTTCACAGCTTATCTGAAGGGGTGAAAATTCACAGACAACTGGGGCGAAAACAAACTGTATTGTGTATACGCTGGTACTCAGTGAGGGTAATTCCCATCATTTTCTAAATAGAGGATGTCAGAAATTGTACACCATAAATACCCCTATGTGTCGAAAGTCCATATCGCAGCCATAACAGCCCAGTGTCCATTAAACCAGGGGGGGGATTCCAGCACAGGGATGCTTTTCCCATCAGCTGATCTTGGAGTCTTTATCGGACGTGTCTTTATTGAGGATGACATAATGATATAAAAAGGTGATGAACTGTCTCAAACAAACCATGACATCAGCTGCAGATGAGGGCAGCTCGATTCTTTGAGAGAAGGGGGGGGGGGGGGGGGGGGGGGGCATCAGAGTTCATTTTGGGGCGCTCAGAACGGGTGCTCTGAGACAAATACCGTCAGACGAATGATGGAGCTGCCTCTGAAGTTGATGACGTTGTTGACCGTGACCATCTCCAAGTCCAGCACCACCTCTCTGGGCCCCTTGATGGGCCGCGACAAGACCAGCGTGGCGCTCACGTTACTGGTTTGCTGAAAAGATGCAGAAGACGGGAGAGGAATGTGAGGAATGAAGTGCAGGAAACGCTTCGAATGCGACAGCTGCACACGGTGGAGGAGATCTAAGTCTCGGGGGCTTTGTCGTATCGTTTACAACCAGCAAACACGAGCACAGAGTCGAGGAAGGTCAATGTGGTTTAGTGCATACAGGACCAGACCAGGGTCTGTTTAAAGGACAGCAGAACTCTAGAAACATATTGTAAAAGTGTGGTCATGTATTCATGCTGCAGATCATCTTTATAGATCCTCCTGAAAAGTCTCTGTTAAGAAAAACCACCCTCCCAAAAACATGACACAGTTATTGCTCCATCTACTGGACGAGGTCAGGCGTTTCATCCTCCCTTCTCTTTCCAGGCATCGTGCCCGACACACCGTGTGTTTACTTGGTGTGTAGCCCCTTTTCACAGGAGCTGAATAATTGATGTTTTCATGGTTTGATCTCTGACGTACTCACCCTCATGTAAAACTCTCGCCCCTCGTTGCCCGACTTTATCTGGAATATGTAAAAGGCGCCGGGGTAGCGCGTGGTGGCCTGCATCTGGAAGATGTCTGCAGGCACAGTGCGCCCCGACGACAAGTCCATGTGTCGGTACAGAATAGTGAAGGGTTTGTCCCTGCAGGCGGGGTTCTCAGCAGAACACATACACTGACTGCAGAGGACACACGGGGGGGGGCAGTTTGAGATACGATGCAACGTATTAACATTTCACGTCTGTGCGGTAATGAATACAGAAACGTGACGGTAGAAGTACTCACTTGTCACCAACTTCGACGTAAGGAGAGTGACACTGTAAAGCATCCAGGCATGTATAGCCTCCCTGGAAATTGAAACATACTTGTGCTGTTGTACAGGTGTTGTTACCAGTGTCACATTCATTGATATCTTCAAAATCAAACACACAACAATCAGAGTCAGTTAAATCATCGTCATCATCATCATCATCATCATCAGAGAAACAACAGTCAGAGAGCATCAACAGTACGCTATATGAGAATGGCTGGAAATGGTACAAAGAACAAAGAGAGCACATAATAATACTTAATACGGTGACGCTTGTTTTAAACATTAGCTGATACACATGTGCAACTTTTACAAATGCTGGCTTTAGTGGAGCAATGCGTGCGTGTTATAAACACACAAAAACCCTCAAATAAGACACAGTTTAGGTGACAGATGAAAGCAGGATTAAATAACATTTAAATCTTTCCTGATCAAATCAAGATTACAACACAACAAGACGATTCACAGCAGCTTTGTGAGTTATGTTTTGACGCTGCATCTAAACTGCCAAAAAGACATCGAAAATACACATTCATTCAGCGGTCCTCTGTCCTGAAGTGTACCTTCACAAGTCCTGCCGTCCTCAAATACATAATATCCCGGCGGACAGAGGCAGGAGAAAGAGCCGGGGGTGTTCACACATCTGTGCTGACACAGAAACTCAGAGAAGCTGCACTCATCCAAGTCTACGGGGAATAAAAGAAAAGAATTAATGACGATCAAAGAAACGACTGTGAGGGCCGCTCACTGGCTCAGCGGTCAGAACCAACGACAACAGTCTCAGGTTCAAATTCAACCAGTTCTGTGGATTAAAGAGGCTTTAAGTGTGAATGTGTTTCTCTGTCAACAGTAGAGATGCCAGCCTGTGATACCCAACTGGAACAGGCTCCATCGTCCTGTGATGCTGCACCGGATGAGCAGTTATAGAAAATAGATGAATAGACAGTGTTATGGATATATTACATCATCTAAGAAAATCAAGATTAAATCTAAATATCTAGTTGATTAATATATAGTTTGGCTCATTTAGAATGATGTAACACTTTAATGCTCTACAGACCGGCTTCAAAGTCATAACATGTTGTTTTCTAGATATAAAACATTCTAGTCTCACCGATGCAAGTCGTTCCGTCGGACGCCAACTCGAATCCCTCGTCACAGTTGCACATGAAGGAGCCGTAGGTGTTGAAGCAGCCGTGACTGCACGGTTCATCTTCACACTCGTCCACATCTGGAGGAACAACAGTGGATGAGAGTTTAACACAACAGTGGTGCACAGCGTGGAGGTGTGCATGAGTGTGTGTGTGTGTGTGTGTGTGTGTGTGTGTGTGTGTGTGTGTGTGTGTGTGCGTGTGTACCTTGACAGGTCCTGCTGTCTGGGTTGAGGATGAAGCCGGGGTTACAGGAGCAGGAATAAGAGCCGGCGACGTTGGCACACAGCTGTTGGCAGTAACCATAGCGGCATTCATCAATATCTGTTCAGAAAGAAAAAGACAAACTGGTTATGAATCAGAATACATACATACTGTAGGTCTGTCTACTGTGTTCAATTACAAATAAATACAAATAAAAACGGCTTCATAATACACCGCTTCTTCATGATTTATTGATTTGATTTGGCTGATCTGAGCTGCTCTGCTGCACATGACATGAAGAGGGCGCTGTTGTCCACGAGGAGGCTGAACGCTTTCACACGTAACGGCATCTTGTAAATGAAGATAAGAAGCAGAAATATCGCTTCTACACTATCCAACAGTCTTACAAGTAATACGGTCTTAAGTTTAGGAAATACTTGACCATTACCGAGTCATTTGAGACGCATATAAACCAGGAAGTGACTCAAAATGACCTCAAGGAAACTTGAAATGACTACAAAGAGACACAAAAAGACTACTAATGATTAACACAACTACAAAGAGACATAAAGAGGCACAAAGAGACACAAAGAGACACAAAGAGACCCACAACGACTCTGAAAAGGTGCAAAACAACCACAAAGACACACAAAACTACAGAGATGCAAAACAACAACAAATAGAGACTAAACAACTCTAAATACTTTGTGTTTTGCCTCTATGTGGGAGATGTGGTGACCATCTGCATGTCTGTGCCCAGCAGCCCATCGTCTCATAACACACCATGTTTATACGGTTTAGGTCATTAACTTCAAATCGTGTGCAATCTACTTTACCGCCGGATCAATTGTGTACCTTCACGGCTGCCATTACATTCATTACAGGAACTAGAAACCTGCTTGGCTTGAAATAACTTAATCAATTCACAACAACAACGTTGCTTTCTCAAACACAACTCTTATGCTGTGCAGATGTTCACTCACCCTGGCACTGTCCTCCAATGAGCCAGTATCCTTCAGTGCAGGAACAGGTGTAGCCGCCTGCGGTGTTGATGCAGACCTGGGTGGGGTTACAGTGATGAGAGTTGGTCTCACATTCATCAATGTCTGGAACAGAGAGAAGCAGCAGAGGAGAGAGAGAGAGAGAGAGAGAGAGAGAGAGAGAGAGAGAGAGAGAGAGAGAGAGAGAGAGAGAGAGAGAGAGAGAGAGAGAGAGAGAGAGAGAGAGAGAGAGAGAGAGAGAGAGAGAGAGAGAGAGAGAGAGAGAGAGAGAGAGAGAGAGAGAGAGAGAGAGAGAGAGAGAGAGAGAGAGAGAGAGAGAGAGAGAGAGAGAGAGAGAGAGAGAGAGAGAGAGAGAGAGAGAGAGAGAGAGAGAGAGAGAGAGAGAGAGAGAGAGAGAGAGAGAGAGAGAGAGAGAGAGAGAGAGAGAGAGAGAGAGAGAGAGAGAGAGAGAGAGAGGTGTTATTATTAAAAACAGTTCAATCCCCAGTGGAGAATGTAAGGAACAAGATAAATAGATATATGGAGCGAAATTTGCAGGTCATAAAAGCTACACAGTCGACTGATGGCAACGTTCAAGGCCTTGCTTGAAAGCTGGCTGACAGATTGCCCAAAAGTCTGTTTCTCCAACACTCAGGTTTTCACCACCCTGTGTTAACATTTACAGTTGTTTTTGCACAAGAACAAAGATTTCTCAGATTACAATCTGAATTCCTTTGGCGCCCTTGGAGCAGCTCTCACACTACATCATAATAGCCATATTTCCTTATGAGGATGTGACAAATCACAAATTCCAACCTCTGTTTCTGGTTCTCAGACCGTGAAGTCACCGATCTCTAGGAAAGCGTTGGGGGGGAAGTGGGAGGGAGCCCAGCGGTTTTGTTTGGACAGGCAGCTTTGATAAGCGATAACGTCTGTCGGTGGGACCGTCGCCCTTTGTGGCAACTGATCGCTGGCCCTTCACGGGGACGGAGGAGGCCACCGGCCAACAGCTACAAGGCCCCCCTTTCCTGACACCTGCTTGGAGTTACCAGTCAAAACCTCTCTGAATGATCGTCATCTGCACCCCATTACTGCAGATCTCCAACGTACAAGCACGAGCTGCAGGATCATTTCAGTTCAGCTCCTTATATAGACCGTTTCATGAGCTTTGAGGTCACCGCTGACAGCTTCAGACATTGTTTGAAATGTCCGTCGCATGTAGGAAAACGGAGAAAACTTGACCCCAAGCCGTTCCAAAACAACCCCCAGTGGCTGTTGATGCCACGTACTCTTGTTCATCGTCTGCTGAATGTGATCATCAGCAAGTTGTAACTGTGAAATGCCACAAAGGTCTTGTTTTCAGATCAGCTATTGTGCATTTTTTGGTTTTCAAAAGCCTCCAACATTGGCCCGTTTTTTTTCTCAAGCCACAGAGGAGCATTTAATCCTTCAACTCAAGTAACAACATGAACCGGAGTTACGAGCGGAAATGAACAGCGCAGTCCCAAGTGAAGTGTCATCATTTGACCTACAATGCTCTCGGCTTGCTGGTTCATGTGACGTTCACGTGTGTGTGTGTGTGTGAAAGTGTGCTGGAGCAATCCATGCAAGATGAAAAACCCGACAGCAACATGTCTTTCCTCTTTATTTTTTGTCAAACACACTTATTCGCTTTCTTGATGAGAAGATTGATCCGTTCAGTATGAAGCTGGAGCCAGGAGACGATTCTCTTCGCTGGAATCAGAGGGCAGCCAGCTTGTCTGGTTCTATCCAAAGATAACAAATCCACATACCGTCACCACTTCATCTTGTTGGTTTAATCCATACGAAAAACTGTTGTGGTCGCAAGTTGTGCCAGACCGTTTCTTGGCTTTTAATACTTTTGTTTTTGTTTGGATCAAACAAACGAGACAGAACGTCTCATGGCTAGCTGTTTCCCCTTGTTTCCGGTCTTTATGCTAAGCTAATTGGCATCCAATGCTTTTCAAGAAAGCGACACCACTCCTTTTAGGAGAATCTTAATGCACACAATGACTCTCTGGACTATAAGTCTGCAGTTTGGGGAAGGCTCTTTCCTGTTTCAACACGGCAAACTTTCTCCATTAATCTCGCGGTTGATTGGAAGCAAATTCCTGCAGCCAGGGTCTGAAATCTGGTGGAGTTCCTTCACAGACGCATTGGCGGCTGTTAATGCTTATGGTTTTGTAATAAGATGTTCTACAATCAGGTGTCTGCTTAGCTAGACACCACTAGGGAAGATTACCAATAGTCTATTTGTAAAGTAACCAGCTAAGAGACAGATACGACTACAACACGCCATAGCGTAGTACTATCTGACCTGAAAAACAAAACCCACAAATGCATAAACACAAGGCCTACCGGTAATTTGTTCCATTAGTCTCCCACACTGGTGCCATTCGTGACATTGTTGGAGTGTAGTGCCTTAGCTTAAAGACAAAGCAATGTTTGTTGCAGGTTCAGACGGGAAGTCACAGTCTGTTTAAGTTCTGCCCCACAGCAGCATCAATCAACAAGCCATTACGTCACCACGCACACATCCACCCACCAGGGCCTGAGGACTGGTTACGAACGGCCTCAACAGAGGCATGCCTGTTCTCCATGAAACAGATTTGGCAACACATGACCTCATCTTTGGCACCGTGACGGTGTAGTTTACCCAAACAAGGTTGTGAGCCTGATTCCCTGACAGGTCCTCTCCCCTGCAAAGACAAACACTCCGTATTTGTGCATGAGCTAAACTCTAAAGCTCTCCTTCAGAGAAAACTCTTCTATATGTGCACATTCTCCACTCATCACAGGGTCACGGCTGATTTATACAAAACACCCCAAATGGACTTTAAGGAGGCCATTTTTAACAGCTGGACGCACTGGGGAAATTCAGCATCAGACATTTAGTGTTTATCCGACAGCTGGGAATTCTTGCGGTTGTGAAATTCAACAGAATCAATCAGAAAGCAGAAAAGTCTTCACTGAGAGGAGTTGAACGCCCCTCTGATTCGGCTGGGTGACGGCAGAAATGTCGCTGCATCAAACGACATCTGTCCCTGTGATCGGACCGGATTCATACGTTCCCCCCGGAGCTGAACCGTAATCTCTGGTAACTTGCACTGAATTTGTGGCCTCTATCGCGTGTCCCTCGTGTCCCCTCGTCTATCGTTTCACTCTAACATCTGATACACAGCAGGAGGCGGCAGATGTCGTTCTCAGACCATTCACATCTGTCGCGCAGAGATTCAGCGAAGGGAGGAGAAGCTGCAAACAGCTGCAGTAAGAGACAGACACCATCCATTCTTGAGGAAATAATGCAGTAATGACCCTTAAAACATGGTGTGAACACCGATTACACATCACCTTTTAAGACTCACTGCAATGATTCCAGGACCTTCATCTAAAAAACGGTTCCCAAGACTTAAAGGTTGCAGCCCCGTCTCCTACAAAATATGCAAAACACGGGACTTTCACCCAGTAGACCGCTGTTTGTGTCCCGGGCGAAACATAACCAAGTAGTTTACTTACCTAAACATAACTAAGTACTTGTGTTTAACTTTGTTTTGTTTCATTTTAAGCCAAACCATAATGTTTTTTACTAAATCTAACCAATTCATTTTGTAGTGTTTCTGGTTTTGTTTCGCTTCAGTATATGTTAACCTCGCCTGGTTATCAGACAGAATAGTCAACTCGAACTCGATGGAGTGGGCGGAGACAGATTCAGAACTGACCTACTGGAGGGGCCCCAACCCCTGGACTAACCCCTGGACTAAACTACCAAACTAAATAAAGTAGTTAAAAGTACTGATTACACATATTCATCAGTATTGACAATCAAATAATGTGATATTATAATATTAAAGTCACAACAACTTTTACTGTTAATTCTTTAATACATTGATCTGATGATACTTTTTGAATGCGTGACTTACTTATAGTGGAGTATTTGTACATTGTTGTAATAGTACTTTTACTTACAGTTGGTCAGTTACTCACCATCACAGGTGCCATCCTCTGCAGGACTATATCCCAGGATGCATTGCGCAGTGGTCCTCACTCTGGGGTAGCTGGGCTCCACAGATCTCGGTGGAGCTGGGAGGAAGGGGTCCGATGAGTCCGGGTAAACGGGCTCGGGCAAGGCCGGGATCTCCGGTCTGTACGGCTGATTGTACAAGCTCCTCGGGAGGCACAGGTAGCCTCCGTTCTGGTTCACACAGCGCATGTCTCCTCGGCAAACATCTGGCTGGGTACGGCACTCGTCCTCATCTGGAATACAATGATGAGATCATTCCTGCAGCCATGACATGTGTGGGCTTGTGATTCATTTACTTCTCAACATATGGGAACTTATTCCACTTCACACTCTACATACGGGTCTTAATGACGTGCTTAGAATTTAATTTATACATTATGTGAGCAGAAGTCACTCACCTATACACTGTCTCGACATGCGGTCATAAGCAAAACCTTCTGTGCAGGTCTGTGGAGAGATGATCAAGAGGCTGTTTGAAAATACTGACAAACTACAAAACTATTCATGAAATACGATTTTAATGAGAAGTTGTATCCGTTACAATTTTCCATGCATTATTCAATCTGTACATACTGACAGTTCAATCACTCTGACATGACCTTGGTTTTAAAATGAATGAAAACACAGGACGGTGCTGCTGTTACCTGTCCGTGTCCAGGCTGGATACAGAGCAGAATAAATACCAGAGCTGCCAACATCCTGCAAAGAGGGAATGTCAACATTTTAAACTTTTGTCAGAAACAGTGTCGCTAAAAAAAAAAAGGAAGGAAATCGGTGAGAGCATCGTTACAAATCCATTCAAACACAGAAGTAAAGCACAAACAACTCAAGTCCGTTACGCAAAGAAAATACAAAAGTAAGATTACTGACCTTGCAGAAGAGCAGAACCTGAAGCTACGTACTTCAAAAAGCATGGTTGATGGTTTCTCAAAGGAAAGATTTAGACGACCCGCAAATTCTCCCCAAATCCCCTCACCACTACCCAGCAGGGCTCGCGCCACCCCTCCAACTATGCGCCTTTACGCGAAAGCCGACACCAGGTTTTCATGAACCCGTCTTCTGGTCGAGCTGGAGCTTCGGTGCATTGACCAAGTGTTGCAGCAAATGCCTTTTTCAAAATGGACCGTTTCTGCTCCGCTCTGTCAGGCTCCACAGATTATTTAGCAATGCAAATTGACTGGCCCCCTCCGAGCGCACTCACAACAGCTGGATTCAATCAGGAAGAGCCAGCCCCCTCCGGCCAGAGACAGCGGCGCGCTCACGCCAACAAGCTACAAGCTGCGACTCCTGTGCTGTTGGGGGGGGCACAGAGGCATAAAGCATACAGTGGGTGTCTGTTTTCCAAAGTTATAAACAGCCCCCCCCCCCCCCCACGACTACAGCTGAATGACACTGCACATCTGGCGCAGGCAACGCAGGCCATCCACGCTGTAGTAGCCACATCTGGTTTGCATGAATGCGCGTTAGAGAGAGAAAGAAAAGCACAGCAGTAAAGGGCCAGCACAGCAGTGTCTTTATTTGATTTCAAATTCCAATTAAATCACTTACATCAGGGTAAAGATCATCCAAGTTCAAGGTAACCCAACTCCCTTTGGAGACGTGCTAGTTTCAGATTTTACATCTACAAAATGTATTTTACAGCGAGGATTTACAGTTTTTACACTTGAACAATACACCTGGAGAAACCCTGTGATACTCTGCAGCGGCTGACTGACTTCTGTACAAAAATGTACAGCAGCTCAGTTATGCGCTGGCCAGCTCTGGTCAGGTAAAACTTCTTAAATGTGCAGTTTTTACATTTTGTAAATATATATATTTATATTAACCATTTACAATCCTGATTATACAACTATCTAATTAGCAAAAATGCAGGCACTTAACTTCAAAAACTTCCATAGTGCCTATAAATAGGAAACAACGCCACCCATTTACATACATATAACTATATAATAGTAGTGTACTTTAACATATGAGCAGCCTCAAGCCTCCGATCAACCACAGTCCACCAGTTACAGCCATAATTACTACGCTTGTTGCATATCACAGTCTTGCCGTCTGGAAAAGACAAGATTTCGCAAAAAATGTCTTTATGGTTTGAACAGATGTACTGAACCACATAAATCTCCGCGCAGACTACTGCTGCCAGAGTTTTTAGGCAAGTCCTGGATCAGAAACAAACTGCATCGTCGAAAAGAAAGAAGAAAAAAAGACCCAGAAGACGAGAAAATAACAGTTGTCCTGCAAGTCAAAGGATGACAACTGAAGGACATGAGATGCTTCCTCTTGCAAACAGAGGTGATGATTAGACTCAACCCGCATGGATTGAACTGCACACAGTGAGTTAACAAGGTCACTTGTGTTCACAACTTGTGCGATGAAGAAAAATCTAAACGTAAGACGTAACTCATAAGACACTTTCTATGAAAATCCACGATGTTGCTGAAAATGTTCTCCTCCTGTGACCTTTTTGCATGTGGCGTCACTTTAGCGATGATGTTGAGACCGATGTGTAAAGGGAAACTCTGTTGCATAGAACAGTGATCGCATAAAAATAACTGTAGTCTCCGTCCCCTCACAAAGAAAAGGAATTACTTCTCTGATATTTATTTTTGCAGGATATCTTAAAAAAAGAGCAGCAATAAGTATCTCAGTCTGTGTAGTGTAAACCTCACGTTGAATGAATTAATATGGCTGCGTGGCACTCTTTATGGGGCCGATCACTGCTTCAACAAGTCCTTGAGCACAGATCCAGCACTGGCGTCAGCGGAGACCGGCACAGGTGTGAAGGTGGGCAGGGCATCGGAGATGGGCTTCATCAGCAGGTGACCCAATGAGCTGCCGGAGCTGGAACCGGCCAGCAGGGGAACCGCGGCAGAGCGAGCGGCCAGGAAAGGGTTGGACTCGCCGAGTCGCTTGGCTCCTGTGAAGAGAGCGGCGTCAACTTTAAATAAGGTTCGACGTGTTTGGGGAACGCAAGAGAGAGAACGACGCCTCCCGTCTGACAGGTGGTTTACCTGCAGCGCCGCCGGAAGCAGCACTGTTGGTTCGTCTCGGAGGCGGAGCGCCCAGAGCCTTGATGTCATGGGCTGGAAGCTTTGCTGCGGGCAGCGAAGGGGTCGACTCGATCTCCAGGAACTTCACAAACATCGCTGAGAAGGACTGCAACAACAAAAAGGACACGAGAACAGCGTGCTGCTGAATGACTGGTGTATTTTAGCACGGAACCTCTGCTTTACATCCTAAACATGGGGTCCAAAAGGAAGGCAGTGTGTGTGTGTTGATATATTATCGAGACTCAGTGACTGCTTTGCTTCTCTGTGATTGCAGGGAAGTTACGCTGACGCCATGTCTGGTGCCTTGTGATAACTTGCTGAAAAACAGTCCTGGGAAGTGTAGTCGTTGCATGGTCTGCCGTTAGGGTATAGTTAGTCTGACTCGCCCGATGTAGACTAAAAGTCTACGAATAGCCGCCTATTTCAGCCGTCATTCTCCTCCCCTTCTGATATCTATCTTCCAATTCTCTGCATCCTGTGCTCAGCGCCACCCAAGATGATTGTTTTAAAGGAGTGTTATTCCCCTATCACAGAATAATAATGTGTGGAGGCAGACCTTTCTTTAGTCCTGAGGGGGAAACCATTCAAGTGAACCTAAAAACAGAGGATACACTCAAAAAGACGCAGGAAGAACTGTGGGATCGAGACACACGCTGACCAGATGTCAGTTTTAGGCTCAACATATTTCTGTAAGTCCGGTTTAAGCATTATAACAGTATGCAACGTGTGTTCTAGTGGAATGTGGATGAATCAGAAAGCTTCGTAGTATTATGTTTAAAGGTGCCTTAGCTAACATTAGCTCGCTAACAGCTAACTTTAGCCATCATCATTTTAGTCGTCAACTGCACCCCAGGTAGACGTTTATTCAAAGGTCTGGAGCGAGCCACGGTAGACAAAGGGTGCTGAAATAATCCTTTGGCATTTTAAAATCTACCTAAAAGGCATTTTGTTAGCATTTCAGCCCCTTGGTTGTATATTGTGGCGTTGATTGTTGACACTCTGTCTCTATAGCACACTGTAAAAAATATAAACTGTGTGTGCGTCTGTGCTAAAGGAACTCAGTGTGGCGTTTCTTACCGAGTTCAGCCCTTGGCCACTGGTGGGCCTCGGGGGAGTGGTTGGGACGCTCTGTGCTCCTTTGCCTCCCAGCCAGTTTGACATCCATCCACCGTGCCGTCCGTCCTCCCCTAACATCTGCAGATGGGCGGTGAGGAAGTGCAGACAAATACTGTTGGACTCTTACAAGGAACAAAATCTCCAAATCATCACAGAAACCGAAGATTTTATGATCAAGTACGTGCGATAAGTTATTAAACGTTAGATGAAGAGTGCAGGAACAGTCGATTATTTTAGTTTGAATTGTTCTTGGCTTTCTTTCTACCTGCCATCACTTTCTGTAAAAATGATTCTGTGGACCCAATCACTCGTTAAGCTCATATACAGACACTCTACACATTTATTATTGACCATCAGTCATGCTCTCTAATCATCATCAGAGTCATTTGACAGGATCCAGCTGGATGGACCTCAAATATATACATATACAGATATATACAGAGAGAGAGAGAAGAGGGGGGGGGGATACTCGCTGATCCACTGAGGCCAATTCTGAAAAGTCGTCTGGTTTTGTGGGACTCTTGGCTGCCGTAAACACGACTTGAGTGGAACATTTAAATAGTATTAACAGGAGATGAGGGAGAGATGAAACAGAAATAAGCAGAGCGACCTCCAACACAATAGAAAACGGTCTTCTGAGGAGTTCTAATCGCATTTGCTCCTCACCCTATCTGCTCTACTGTAGGAGTATTGGGTAATTTACTTTGGAGCCGTTGGACGGAGTCCCACAGGACTCCTGCCAGAAGATCCGTGTAAGGAAATGCTTTATTTTTCTGGGCTGAGGCTGCTGGAGCTAAAAGTCACAGTTGAATAGCGAGTTTCAGGATCGACTCTCTCAAGGACGATGTTTAACTGATCAGTGACAGCGTCTAAACACTGGACATGCTGGTCGTGTTAACTGTTAGTCCTTCTTTGTCAGAACAAACTAAAGTATCTGTAACGATGAAGCTCTCTCAACTCGTGTTGTGAAAGTAAGATCTTTGTAGCTGAAACCCAGCGCTAACACGTAGCAGCTAATTTGAAGTGAAACTGCTGTATTCACGTTGTATTAATACCAATTCTCTCCAAGAAACGTGATTATGCGATTTCTGAAGTAAATACTTTGAACACGAGTCAAGGAACCTCTCACCTTATCAACATCTTCTCTGCTCAGTCCCAGAACACTTCCCATGAGCCTCAGCACGTCGGCCCGCTTGGGTTTAGGTGTGTGGAAGTATCCCACGAACAGGTTACGCATCAGGACTCTGGACACGGAACATGAATAATAAGGCTCGATGTAACTCAAGACCTCAAGACCAGCAGTACACAAGACATATTTATATCAACTCAATCACTGTACAGGGCATCACTGTAGCTGCCCTGTTAAAACCATGCACCTCCAACATCTCTATTTTCACCTTTGAGACAACGCATTTTAGCAGTAATTCAAATTTTAAATGTTTTTGGTAGCTAAAGAAACACTTACTTCTTAATTGTATGGTTATAAAATGACTTTCTACAATGTAATATTTAACCCAGACAGGACCAAACTTACTTGTCTATCTTCCCCTCTGTGCTGTTTAGAAGGTTCATCAGTTTCGTCTGCGCCTCCTCCAACATTTCCTGTCTAATGTCCACTGTAACACACACACACACACACACACACACACACACACACACACACACACACACACACACACACACACACACACACACACACACACACACACACACACACACACACACACACACACACACACACACACACACACACACACACACACACACACACACACACACACACACACACACACACGAGATGTTTTAATCATTTTAAAGTCCCTGTAATAACCCCAGTGTGTGCCTGTCATGTCACAACGCTACGCAGCCGATCACACAGTATTAACCAACGCTAACAATGATAACACAATATGCTAATATGCTGTGCAGCGGACAGAATGTTATTTTCATCCAGATGGTTTGAAGAGTCGTTGAAGAACCTGGAAACACTTTCAGAACAGCAGTAGGTTTTGTTCAGTGACCTTCTGGGTTTCATCATCGGCTATTTATTCATCAAAATATCAGATTCTTTGTGCTGCGGCTTGAAATCAGTGTTAATAGACGAGAGGCACGAACTGTGGCTATGATGCACATACCGACGTCACCCTCTCATTGGTGAGACATTCTCACGGTTAACAGACTATTAATAGACCCAATGTACGCGTTTTCATCGGTGACTGATTGGTAGAGTAAATATATGGCTTCATATCAGGTCTGAACGCATACAATGTCTGAACAGCCAGAGACGGGTGGAAAAAAAGAAGCCGTCTGAGAATTTGACGGCCAAATCTGAGAAAGATAAGAGTGAAATCTGCTGAGTGTGTACAGGAGAACCTCACCCACGTTCCACGTGCTCTGTTATTCAGACTATGATAAGGACACGCTACAATAAAAACATGAGCCTGGGAGAAATTATATTATATATCATTGATAGTTTGACATTCTCATCATTCCCTCAGAAGACGTGTGAGAAGTCGGCAGGTGATGACGCTCTGCTGCGGCTCACCTTGTTTTTTCAGCTCGTCGAGTTGCTCCTCGTTCAGATCGAGCTGATCCGTGAGGCGAGACGCCGATTCTAGAGCAGCGTTGGCTTCATCGAGGTTAATCTGACAGAGAGCACAACACCCTCGGTTATTATGGCTTTCATGTCAATGTAACCGTCATCAAGACGTATGTCACACGTGTTCTCTTTGTGGCCTTGTTGTTGGCGCCACATGTCGTATATTAATAAAGTGAACGGACATCCTGATCGGTTGTTGATTGCTGGTTTACCTGAAGGGAGGATGCTTGGTCCTCCAGCCTCACTGCTTTTCTTTTCCACTCGTCCTTCTCCTTCTTGTGCCTATCAAGCTCTTGTGAGTACATGGCTTTCTCTTCTGATGGGGGGGGGGGGGGGGAAGAGAAAATGACTACCGGTATAATAAGTATATTTTATTGCAAAACTGCAGGCATGAACTGCCTTATCAGTACCACCAGGGTAGACGCTACTACGACCCGAGTCTTCACGTAGAAGCAGACGACTTGCCTTGTTGAAACTGCTCTAGCACCATCTGCAGGTTGGAGAGCGACACCGCATACTGGTTGACCTGGTCCTGGGAGGTTCTGAGACGGATGAGAGCCTCGTCCCTCTGCTTCACCGCTCCGCTCAGCTGCTCCTGCAGAGACTCCACCTGCATGCTGGCCTGTTGGCTGGAGGCAAGAGGGCCAGTGAGCCGGAACCAAATGTAAGACACATCTGTACCACACGTCTATATCAGGGCATGGTGTCCAACATTGGAATTCAATTTTGACTTGATATCCCCCAGCTGGAGCATAGAACTGTAAATTGATAGGGGACCTAAGATGAAGCCTTGAGGGACCCCACTCGACACCAAAGCAAACCCTAGTTGAGAGGTAAGGAACTAAATCACTGATGAATATTATGGTCGACTTGGTCAAAGGTTGAGCTAAGTTGGAGGCAAAAGAAAACCTAAGAGAGAGAAAAAAGATCCACCAATGACACCTATTCTCAATTTAATGTGGCATGCTTTTCCTGGTGAAAATGAGCAGCGATATCCCCGATAAGTTCACTTATATTTGTCTAAAGCGCTGCCGTCTTAGTTCATGCTAACCTGGCATTCTCCACCGCACTCGAGGACGTGGCCAGCTTGTTGTCCAGCAGTGCCACCCTCCTGCGTAGCTCGGTCTCCCTGTCCTCTGCAGCGAGGGCTTCTCTCGTGTACGAGTCCTCGATCTCCAAGAGGTGATTACGTAACCTCTCCAGCTCCAAGTTGAGACGCTGTTCTTTGTCCCTCATATGCTGAAGCTGTGAAGGAAACAGAAAGTTTCTACTTATTTAACAGCATGTTTTTACAGTATGAAATATCTATTGTATCTATTGTAATATTGTAAGACAAACAGTTCAAATGAAAGGCTAGAGCCTGAATGTTATCCGTCCTCCTACCTCAGTTTGTACTGCAGTGGTCGCCATTTGTTTTTGCTTGAGTGCCATCATCACCTGGTCCCTCTCCTGCTGGAACGCAAAAGCTTTCTCCTGCATGGACTTCAGTTCATTCAGGAGTTGATTCAGCTCACCAGACTTACCCTGCATCACATCATCGGCACAGTAAAGCAGAATGAGACAATTTGAAGAATAAAAGAGAATGAAAACAGGAAGCATGTGTTCTAATACAACCATTCAAAAGTTGGTATCTTGCATTTAAGGAATCTATTAGTTTGGTTTCAAGACTTTTCGCCGATTGTTCTTCAACAGTGGAGGCGTGTGAGAAACACTACGTTTTCATCAATAATTAAAGTAACGCTGGTTGAGTAATTGATACTTCATACATATGGTTATTCCTTAGACAGGTAAATTATCCCAACTGAAAGTATCAGAATGTCTTTCAATATGAAACTAATGATTCAGAGGTCTTAGTTGCCCACTGACCTGCTCTTTGTCTTTGAGCATCCTCTCCACCGTTGCAGACTTCTCGCTCACAGCACTCAGTTCAAACTCCTTCTCTCTCAGCAGGAGGGAAACCTGCATGTTGGTTTCCTGCAGCGCTCTGAACTCGGACTCTTTCTCTCGAGAGCGTGACGCTACCAGCTCGTTCGCCTCCTTCAGCGTCCTCCCATCCATCTCCAGAATGAGAGCGCGCTCTTTCAGGTTGGTCACGGCCTGCTTCAGCACCTCGTTGTCATTCTCGCGGTTCCGTAGTGACTCGCTGACGTGACTCAGCTGGTCTCCTTTGGTCTTGATGAGCAGGTCTTTCTCCCTCACGGACCTCTGCAGGGCCTCCAGCCTCCCTCGGACCAGCCGAACCTCATCGGACTGACTCCTCTGCTCGCTCTCTGTGGCGGATGCCGAGTTGGAAAGCCGGTGGTTGTTCTCCTGAAGGGTCTTGATTATGTTTTCCTTCTCAGCCAACTGAATTCGCAATTGGACAATTTCTTCCTGGAGTTTCTCATAGTTGGCCGTTGGAGACGTCTGGTGGCTTGGAGCATCCGCTGTGAGAGAAGCTCCACTAGCCTGAGCAGCTACGACTTCAGGAGTCTGTGCTACGCTGTCCAGCTTACCCAGCAGGACATCCTTGGTGGTGCTGAGCTGGGTGATGGTCTGCTGGACATGGGCGAGTTCCTGACTCAGACTTCCCAGCCTCCTTTCCTTCTGCTCGTAGCTGTGGATCAGTCCGGTGTAGTCCACCGACAGCTTGGAGCTGCAGTCGCTGTCGGCGGAGACCTGACCCTGCAGTTTGATCAGCTCCTCCTGCAGCTGAGCAGACTCGTGCTGCATGTTCTTGACCGTGGTGATCACCTGCTGCTTCCACTCCTCCATCTTCTTCACCTGCTGTTTCAGTGTGTCCCTCTCCTGCAGCAGCTCCTCGAACTGGTTGCTGCTGACGCCTCCGGAGCCGCTTCCAGACTCCCCCACTGAGGCCTGCAGGACGGTCACCAGGGTCTGGCACTTCTGGGTCAAAGCATCGATCTCGATGTCCTTCTCCCTGATGATGCGGGACAGGTTCTGGATGGTCTCCTTGAACATCTCTTGGCTTCCTGAGGGATCGCTCATGTTGGAGAGGCGTTGGTTCTCCTGCTGAAGCTTCAACAGGGCCGCCTCCTTCCCTGCCATGATATCCATGAGACGGTGATAGTCGGAGCGAAGCTGGCTGTTCTCTCTGGTCTTCTCGTTGAGCACGGCCAGCACTTGCTCTCTCTCCACAGCGTACGCCTGCAGCTGCTGCTGCAGGAACATGACATCCTGGCTGTGTCCTCCGCCTCCGACCATGGACATTCTGGCATGAAGCGCCTGGATCTCCAGATCCTTCTGCAGGATCATCTGTGACAGTTTGCCCACCTCATCACGGGACACCACCAGCTGGTCCAGCTGTCTGGTCAGTGAGAGGTTCTTGTCGTTCAGCATGCTGATCTCAGTCTCTTTCTCCTTGATGCCTCTCACCAGTCTGTCGATTTCTACCTTAGACAGGTCGTGTTTCTCGTTGCCGTTCTCCTGATTCAGAGTCTGGGTCTTCTCCTCCTGCAGGATGACCTCTCCCTGCACAGGTGGGGAGTCACGCACTCGACTCCCGCTGAGCTGATCTACAGCCTGCTGGAGGCCGGATATCTCTTCTTCTCTGGCGTGGATGAGTCTGTCATAGTTCAGTGTGGTCTGCTGAAGGCGAGCATGAGACTGCTCCATCTCAGTCTGCTGAGCCTGGACGGACTGCTGCGACAGAAGGAGAGACGCCTGCAGCTCCTCCATGGTTCTCCTCAGAGACTGGACCTCCTCTCCCAGACCGTTCCTGGAGGACTTGAGCTGGGTGATCTCCGTCTCCAGCTCCGTGATGATGTCTAAGGTCCTGGGCTCAGACAGAGGTTGAGGTCTGCTGGTCTGATCCCTGAGTCGGTCGATCTCTTCTTTCAAATGACTGTTCTTCTCCTTCATACCCCCCAACTGTTTATCCTTCTCCTCTAGTGTGTGTTTGAGAGCATCCGCTTCCTTTGTCACGACTAAAATACTGTTCTCCATCTCCTTCTGCAAATCGGACGCGTTTTCTTTCAACGTGTCCATGAAGACATCCTTCTCCTGCAGTAAATCCGTCAGCTGCTTCTGCCCTGCGACTGTGATGGAAAGCATCTCGTTGGTGTCTCTGTGGTCGGACGCCAGCTGCTCCGCGTCTCTCCTCAGCTGAGCTATCTCCAAGTCTTTCTCCTGGTTGAGTTTGATGGCTCGCTCGTGCTCCATCTGTAAAGCGGAGGCGTCCATGGAGCGGGCTCGGGTCAACTCCTCGATGGTCTGCTGGAACTGTTTCCCCTGTTCTGTTAGCGTCCTCTCAGCCTGCTCCAGTTCACCCTCTAGTTGACTTTTCTCCAGCTTCAGAGCTTCGATACGAGTGTCCTTCTCCCGTACCGTCCTGTTCACAGCCACCTGGCCTTCCTGTATCTGCTTGGTTAGTTCCTCAGCTTCACCCACAGCCTGCTCACTCTCCCCCTTCAACCTCCTGTTCTCCATCTTCAACTCGTAGTCCTCAGACAGCACCTTCTCCTGAGAGCTCCTCATCTCATCCAATTCTCTCCTGAGCTCTGACAACTCCCTCTCCTTCTCTTCAGATCCCTGTGCCTTAGTTCCTCTATCCCCTGCCTGATCCAGCTCTGCTTTGGCAACAAATAATTGCTCCTCTCGCTCCTGGAAAGTCTTCTTCAGCTCTGCGACTTCCCCTCGTGCCTCCCTGCTCTGCTCCTGTGCATGTCCCAGTTTGTCTTTCAGCTCCTTCACTGTCCGTTCTAACTCCTGCTTGCCCATATGCAGGTCGTTGAGGGTGAAAGCGCTCTGGCTCACTTTCTCTTTTTGGGTCTCCAGCTCTTGCTCCAGTGCCCTCTTCTGGTCTTTGGTTGTGTTCAGCTCTGCAGTCAGTCCAGTTAGCTCGGCCTCGGCCTCCCTCAGCTGTCCAGAGAGCTGCTCCTTCACTGAGATCATGTGCTAGAGGCAGAAAAAGTAGAAAAACTAAAATCAGTAAACTGTACAAACTTATTCTCATCGTTTTGTTTTATTGTTGTGTAGCGTTTCTCCATGTTTTCCTTTTAAGATGTTCTACATATCCATATCTTAGCTGTTTATTGCTCAGCATGAAGACTTTACAATGTCTGAAGACGATTAAAACCCAGTTGGTTAAATAAGTAAGTAGTGCATTGTGTACTTCACAGTTTAATGTCACCACAATGTGAGAGATCTTAGTGGGTTTCAAATAATAAACATTTAAATCAAATGTACATTGAACTTTTTGTCGTGCTTTGACGTGCATGTGAACTTGAGAAAAGACCCGTCAGACCTGTGTTGCTTCCTGGTTTTGCCGGTCTAGTTCCTCCAGCTCAGACATCAGGGTGTCTCGTTCCTCCTCAGTGTTTCTCAGAGCCTTCTCTCTGCTCTCCAGCGCTGCCTTCAGATCCTCCAGTGACTCCCCGTCACCAGACGCAGCTTCATTATTGCTAACCATTTGTTCCTCTGACATTTCTAGTCTTTCTTGGAGACTGAGCTGTGAAAAGACACATAAAAACAACACTTAGAATAGACCTCAGTTACTCCATCTGAGTTCTGACCTTTTCTGTGTTACTGACACCTTAACACGTGTAAACACACCGCCAGTGTAATGTCACAAGCTACACACAGACACACACAATACATGCATCAATAAGATCAATAAACATATACTCAATCATTGAAGCAGCCTGTGGTTAACCAGATGAACAAACCTTTTCTTCTTCGAGGACTTCCTTTTCTTGTCTCAACGTCCCAATAATGGTGTTCAGCTCCAAGATGTCTGCGTGCTCAACTTCTTCCTTTGGTTCAGCCTAATTATTAAAAAAGAGTTGGAGAGGTCGTTAAACTACATACGTTATAAATATTCAACATGATGTTTGGTTAATGGTGTACAGTCACACTAACCCCAGCCATGCTTTTCAGTCCTTCTAGTTCTATTTCTGCAGCTGAAAAGCAGAAACTTTCGTTAATAAGCAGGTTAATTATGAAGGAAAACAACCAATGGATACGGAAGCCCTGAGAGGACAATGAGAAAACAAAGTCCGAGCTCAATATTTCATTTAACAGCATTAATTATCTGTATTCAGCATGAATAACGGAATACCTGCAAGGTTTTTTCTCAACCCTTGGATCTCGTGGTCCAGCTGGGCTTTTTGCAGAGACTTGCCCTCCTGCTCTTGTACTCGCGTCTGAAGCTCGGTGACGGAGGCCTGCAGACGCGTGTAGTTCTGCAGCAGCGCGGTGTTTTCTTCCTGGACCTCGTCCTTCTCCAGCTGCAGCGACGCCTGCTTCGTCTGCGCCTCCTCCAGATCGGCAGAAAGCTCGGCCAGCTGCTTCTCCCGCTGACCTGCCGCTTCCTGCAGGGAGCTCATGGCTTTCTGAAGTTCAGGCAGTTTGGAGGCATCTGACGGGGACGTGGCAGGACCACCACCTGGAGAGAAGGATTCAGAGGAGGGAGTTCATTAGGTGTGTTGTGTCTCGAGTAGAAACACTGAGTTGAAGAGATTTGTCACAACTACCGTACTGCATTTGGCAAAGGTGGTATTAAACCATCATTTCCTCGGGAACATCTCTGATTTCCTATCGCTTCCACAAGTTACAATAACAAATACCAAGAGTTAGGCTAACCACTGTGAATCTGTTCCTCCAGCTCCTCTATCCGCTCCTCATACTCTGCTAAGTCCTCTCTATGGCGCCGGGTGATGTCGGCCATCTTCTGCCGCTGAGCGTCCTGCAGAGCTGCCAGTTCATGCTGGTGTTCATCCACCTCACGGCTCATCTCCTCCCGCAGCTCCTGCTCCAAAGACATCAAGGTTAGAGTCTCGGTGTCACTACGCTCTGTGCAAGTTGTTGTTACAAATTATTAAAATCTGCATTCATTGAAATTTTGGCCACATGGGGAGAGACAAAACTAACACCGACTGGTACAACACTCCATGATGATAAGTAATACGAACAACCACTTTCACATTCACTTCATTTAAACCACGTCAATATATAAAATATTCATTATAGCAGTTTTAAGATGGAGATCCAACCATGAATAAAAAAAACTCACCTTAACAGTTCTTTGAAGTTTGAGAACTTCTCCCTGGTCGCCATTTCCAGCTGCTCCTGCTGTTGATGCCTGAAATAAAGACAATAACTCAGATCTCCTCAGAAACAAACAGAATAAAGTTTAGTTTATTTATTTATATATATATATATATATATATATAGGGATAGGGATTATCTACTTTGGGAATGTGGAACTATTCCTTGAACTGGATGACCCAGTTACTCCCTGCTACATCATCATCATCATCATCATCACCTCAGACATTCTCCTCCAGTGTGCCACCTCGGCCTCCAGACGCACGACTTCCGTCGACAGCCGGTTGATCTCCTGCTGCGACCAGATCACGTCGCTGAGGTCCATCTCGTCGCCGTGGAATCCCTGGTGGGAGTCCGAGGGCCGGGACATGTAGGAGGAAACAGAAGAGGAGGTCGTGGTCGAGGAAGACGTGGTGACGGGCAGCATGGCCGCACCGACGGAGGCAGACTGCCGAGCTTTCAGGTGACTGATCTCCACCTGGAAGACACAAAGAAACATGAAACTCTTTAATACCACGAGCTCCACGTCCATGTTGTCTTGACGAGGCTGAGCTGCATGTTTCAGTTACAGAAGCGACACTGGTCTGCTTTCTGTCAAAACCAAAAGTCTTTTAAAAGCTTTTAATTTTTTGCCTTTTTTTAATTTTCTTATTAGACTTTGGCTGATTTCTGACAGATCTTTTATGATTAAGATCATTTAATGAATGTAGGTTTTACGTGAGGATGTGAAACACTAAATGTGGGCAAATGTGCTTTTAACTGCCATATGTGTGCATAATGTCTGGTGCTACAGTATGTTTTATATATAAATATACAGTATATATATATATATATATATATATATATATACTGTATATTTATATTTATGAAGGGACATGCTTACATTTAATAACAATGTGTCTGTCATTTAGTTATCTAAAGATAGTTTATGAGGATATATTTCTAACTCAAATACTATGTCGATGCTTTGTTATAAACATGTTATAAAGTGTACACACGTCTTTCTGTTGCAGGAGGGTTCTGTACTCTGCGGACTGTCCTTTAATCTGGATCTCTGAGGCCTCCAGCTTCTCCTCCAGCTCTGCGTGGAGCTTTCTTAATCTGTCGCTCTGCAACAAAGAGAGAGAGAAGCGAGGGAGTCAGTCACAAAAATATAGATATATATGCAGGACATTAACATTGTTCTTGTCCGCTTTACAGGAAGGGGTCAGAGGTTATGGTGGAGTACAAAGCAGCAGTTATAGCTGTCAACACGTCTACGGTGAGAACGGTTTTAGAGTTTTACTCCTCGACTCTGAATAAATGCACAAAGAATCTCACCTCAGATTTCTGAGAGGTAAATGCAGCCTCGATGTCGCCCAACTTGGTATTGGACACCTGCAGTTCTGTGGCAGCGTCTGCAGTTACACGGAAAATATCAAAAATATACACAAGTCAGTTTACAGTTTAACCCACAAACATAGCTTCCTGTTTTTCTCATGTACACAGAAAGAGAAACATTTTTATCAGTTTTCTGATAACTTGAATTTCAATGTTTATCTTGCAGCACATTCAAGAGATACTAACTGCTGACTTCTCTTCTCCATCTTAGTCTCACACACAGATCTGCTCTATCCGGCTCACATGACAAACAAACACGCTGAGCAGGTCAAACATTTCTGGAGATTATATCGGAGTCATGTGACCTTAACAGCTGGACGAAGCTCAGCCAACACGCAACACTACTACACAAACTAAAGTGAAGCCGACAGGCAAAATCTAGCTCCAGGTCATTTTCTTTTTAATAAAATGCACTTAAACGATGGACGTAAGGCCCGACATGCAGAGAGCGTCGCAGCTGTGCTCCGTACTCGGTGATAAGATACTGCTGGTGTTTGAGTAGAGCTGTGAGTTGGAGATCTGCGGTCAAAGTTCTCGTCGAGTCGATACTTTATCACTCGTCGTCTGTTCGCTTCAGAGTGAGGGTACTTTTGGGGTCTAACTGGCCAAATGAGACGGAGCCCTTCTTTGATAGGAACTCCATAATTATCGCATTTTGTCTTCATGAAATACTCATGAGCCCAGAGTAAGGTATATATATATATATATTCAATATCTGGCATCAACATTTCGAAAGGGAACATCCCTAGAATGTGATTTGATCGTGAACAAATCGTGAGGGGGGGGTGACTGCATCGCCTGAGGGTTTACACCAAAATAACTTTGAACTATTAGTTCTGTAGATGTTGCAATAGATGAACATTTCTGACTCGTTTACTTTTACGTGCATGTATGAAAAAATCTAAATGAAGTACGTGGGTTACTTTTAAAACAAGACAAACGCGTAGTTTACCCACGATACAGCCACACGTGCAAAACAGTTTGTGTGCATCCTTTAAAAGCACCGTGACTCTGCTGACCTTTAAGAGCTCTTCAATCTGTTTTCATTCTATAACGTGATCCTGACTGGAAGGAGTTAGACCACGGTGAGGTGTCACAGACCTGGTATTAGCCGGACTCTCCTCTGTGTTTAACAAAGAACTATTTACAATCCTGTTTGTTCAGTTAGCTTGAAGCACAGAAGTGGAATTAACTGTGAAATAGCAGCCGTCTCTTTCTACACATCTGCATGGTGCAGTGAAGACTGACACCCAAAGGCAGTGCAGTAGTGATGTGGAAAGGCAGCGTATTTAAAAGGCACCACACACAAACGTTATGGAGTGCTGCAGGAATGAGTCCTGAAACCAGAAAATGAGTCAGCATGTTTGCACTTCCGGTTCCCTCGTCTCGAGGTCGATGGGGTTTTTTGGTTTGATGCCTGAAATAAGATCGGTGGTTAACACAAGGATTTAAAGTTTTATAAAATACGTTAGTAAATACTCCTCTCGAGAGTTTTTAAGCTTTTACGCGTCTTAGAGAAGGCGGTTGCTAACAAGTGGCTGAATGAGACTGAAGAACGTTGACGTTGACGTTGATTGCCACGGAGCTTCTTTTCTGGATGGAATCCAACGGAACAATCCTGTTGGCTTCCTGGGTTGACGTTCGTCATCTCTGCAGCTCTCTATTGTCTTTCAACAAGTCCAACTCTCATTCAGTGTCAACAGAGCAGCGATAGAAATAGGGAGTTCTGTTTACATATATGCACTTTACCGCACGAGAACACGATTATCTCGAGTGCTGCACCGGGTCAAGAAAGCTCTTTTTGTTCAAACTGTTTCAAAGAAGTGTTGATTTAACTTCACGGTCATTTTGGAGAATGTAGTTTGTGGAGCTGTTGAGTTGCGGTGTTTCTGATATTTAGTCTCAACTCATTGATCGAAATAAGATGGACAAAATATTAACAACACCTCTGGATATAACCACTCACACCTCTCTAAAAACAACAACAACAGAACATTGAACTTATTGGAAGGCTGTGATATTGTTGTGTTGTAGAGAAGACTTATTGATTTATGGATTAGTTCTTGCTGGTTGTACCTGGTAAACTTTTTTTTTGGCAAGAAATCTTCAACTGCTCAATGTTTTTCTCTGTTGCTTCCCAAGACAACAAAGATATGTTTACAAACATTGTTGGCATGTCAGGACCTGGGAACCCAAAGGAACCCTTAATTTAAGGTTGACACACTGGAACTATCAACCAGCTCATGCATGTGTGTACAAAACACTCTTTCCTACAGCTGTGTAACTCAAAACCTTGAGTGTGATGATGTGGCTTCCTAACAAAGAGATACAAACTAAAAGATGAACACAAACTTACCTCCCACTTCTTCCACTCCTTCCAGCAGCATGTCTTTGGTAAAGTTTGATATCTGCCCGGTGAAAGACGACAGGCTCCCGCCGACCTGGCCCAGAGACTGACCGAGGCCGGAGCCGATTCCACCCAGCCAGGATGACATCTTGAGGAGGACTACAAACCAAAACAAAGCAGGGCCGAAGAGGACCAGGGGGGGGGCTAGCCTAGCTTTGACTCCAGAGGTGGTGCAGTAAACTCGGTCATCAAGCTGAACTGTAAACTCTACACCACGGGGACTTCGTTAACTTCAAAATCCACTTTAATCTTCCGAAGCAAAGTCGCTTTTCAGGCTGACAGACGCTCATTTAGCAAAGACCCCGGTTCGGCTAATAACAGCTGATCCTTTTGCCTTCAGGAATGTGTCAAGCTAAAGCTAAGCTAAGCGACGCTATATCACAGTCAAACTAGCTAATACCTGAGCTTCCGTCCTTACGCTGAGGTCTGTGTCGTCTACGGTGAGTGGGAGGTGTGTTTTTTTTAGCAGTTTCTCGCCGGTCTAAACAACACAGCGTCCAGAAAGTGCCACCTCAACTGCAGCCATATCGGCTCGGCTGCGGCGATGGCTGTCAGGATTGACGTGGACACGGAACAAGGCAGCGGTGCATTGTGGGATACTGGAGGACCAACAGACTCAAGGTGCGTTCAAGAACCAAAGAGAACACCAACTGAAAGTCACGCGCAGTCTCCAGCAGGTAAATATTACAGTGTGTTCATACTTATATTGCGTGTTCCGTTTTTATTCTTGGTTAGTAAGATGACAAATGTATGGAAGCCCATTCCCGAAAAAAAAGATCACTAAAAAAAAAAATATGTAATTCACAAAAAAAAAAAAAAAAAAAAAAAAAATCCACCCACAAAATAAATAATAATAATTCTAATAATTTTTTTTTTTTTTATTTAACTTTTTTCCACCAGCAAGAAAAAACAAAAAACTTTTGGTGCATCCATCTGTAACCATAACACTGACCAGATTTTTCCAGTTGCTATAGAAAGTCGAAATGATGAGATACTTTAACACAACAGTCATAGAAGCAGCTATGACATATGAATGGATTGTGAGTACATTGAAGACTTCTTTAAAACGTGGCTTTACAACACATGAAATACAGATGATGTTTCACATGGATTGTACTGAGCAAACGCACCCTTGAAGCTCTGGAGTATAAAGAATGAAACCAATGGTGGCTGAGGTGGCGACCAATAAACAGCAACTGGAAACATCTTTTTTTTTTTTGCTGACAGAGAAAAAGTAAAAAAAAAAATATATATATATATATTTTTTTTTTGTGAATTAATCTTTTTTTTTTTTTTTTTTTGTGAATTAATTAATTCTTTTTTTTTTTTTTTTTGTGAATTAACTCTTTTTTTTTTTTGGTGATCTTATTTTTTATTTTTTTTGCTGTCGGGAATGGGCTTCCATACAAATGGGAAATATTTGTAAATTAAACTTTTTTTTGAAAAAATAGTTAAAGCTAAATGTAATATTTACAGTGTACATTTTTTAAGAGCTATAACCTTTATATTACAGATTTGGAAAAATATACCAATGTTAGACTTGGAGTATGTTTCTTTTTATATGTGTGCGTTTTTCATCATATTTACATCGGGCAAGTCACGTCCTTGTCCTCCTTTAAAAATAAACGATTCTTATACAATTGTTCAGTCCGTCCGCTCGTCTTCTGTTATAACATGAACATTAACATATTTACTACATGAAACCATGCCAGAAATGTATGCGTTGGCAGCTCTGAGTGTCTTAAATTATGTTATAGATGTGAATTATGACTTTCTAGACACAGACATTACAGACACTGACTTGAGCTTTGAAGATCCTCTTAATCTGAGCCACAAAACAAACATCATCCATTAGAAAAGTGCCAGGCTGTGTTGGTTCTTCTAACTCGTTTATTAAAAGATTCTTTTTTTTTTTACATAGTGTTAAATACAATCTCCCAAGAGACCAGAGGTCTGAAAGCAGATGATGAGAAGAACAGATGTGCGACCATGTTAGATTTAATATCCTTTCAGCAGACCACCAATACATCATACATAATATATCACTCTGTCATTATTTTAAAACTCAAAGCAGCTGTCAGGTATTGATCTTTAGTTGTAAAAAATAAAGAATGAATCAGAGGAAACGTCTTTAATTTATAGCATTTCTGTGCAAAACAGGGAGAGTCAGAACCCAGAGCCCATAGTCCAGCAGCTTGTACCATCCTTACATTGAAGGCTGTAGAACAAACACATTTTAAACACCCAACTGTAAAATTCAAGCCTTCTATCTTCCATCAGGTTGACCATGGTGCATTTCTGGTGTGTAAGTCAGGAGAACAACCATGACCCACAGGTGCAGTAGGGCCTGTACAAAGAAGGTGAAATTAAAACCACGGTTCATCAAGATGGAAAAAACAGCATACCATTCTATAAATACTCACTATGTACAGGATAACGAAGACTCTGGCCGCAGGGTAGCGCCTCAAGAAGATACCCAGTCTGATGCTGCAATGACAACACATTACATCTATTACTGGGGATCATATCTTACACAAGACACAGTGGAATGACAATGCAGTGTGATGGTGAAGACAACAGAAACAACAACACTACTGGGAAATGTTACCTGAAACGGTCAATGGTGCTGGCTGCCTTGCGTACTTTGCCATACACTCCTGGACTGTCCTGATCACTGAACAGGACGGGTGTGTTTCTTTGTCGTGCGACTGAAAACACACACACACACACACACACACACACACACACACACACACACACACACACACACACACACACACACACACACACACACACACACACACACACACACACACACACACACACACACACACACACACACACACACACACACACACACACACACACACACACACACACACACACACACACACACACACACACACACACACACACACACACACACACACACAGTATAAAGCAGGGGCATAGATACATGTTGCTGCTGCAGTACATTACAGTACAGGAGGCCCCGATAGCACCGATGACAAGCATTAAAAATAACTATACAGAACCATCTAATCTTCTGGCTGATGGTCTCGTTTGCTTCGTTTCATAACCAGTTAAAAGTCCCTCACAGTAACTTTAAAATAAGAAACTCTTTAACAATCATCTAGACCTCATACCTGGTCCCTCCAGACCGCTCATGTTGATGGACGGCCCTCCACTTTGTCCTCCCTGAGTGTTCTTCAGCTGCTGCTCCAGACGCTCCAGCTGAAAGACCAGGGAGCTTTTCTCTGTGCCCAGAGCCTCCAGCATCGTCTGCTTCTGGATCAGCGTCTCCGTCAGCTGGTGGAGACGATTCTCCAGCTCTGTCTGGCTGCTGCTGCTGAGAGTCTTGTTGGTCAACTGGAAGTACATCATCAATACCGTTTGTCATAATGTACCCAGCTTCTGTCCGTCATGAAGCAGATGTTGGCCCATCCCTGACCCCGGAAGAGGACTCTGCATTCACATGCATCGTAGAGTTTTAAAGGGACTGACCTGGTTCCTGAGTTTTTGGATTTCATCTTCTCTGTCCTTGATTCTGCTCTGCAGAGTGGTTTTCCCTCGATGCTGCTCCTCCTCTAGGTACTGAAGCTCCTGTGATTTAAGAAGAAAACAGAAAGATCCCACGTAAATTAGGAGTTCGATCAGATATGTTCAAATTATGAATGAGGTTTCAGGAAAAATATATATCCGTACCTGTTTGTAGCGCTCGACCTCGGCCTCCACCTCCTGTTTAGCCCTGTTCTGTAAGGCCTGTTGCTCCTCCAACTGCATCTGCTGCTCCCGCCACGTCTCTGCCTCCGCCAGCGCCTGATTCTCCAAATCCTACCAGATAAAAACGTGTCTCACTTGTACAGCTGCGACAGCAACGTCTCAACTGCAGATGTTAAATGTATACAAACAATAACCTCAAAACATAAACGCTCCTTTACATCATACAGACAAATACATTTACAGACCTCCCAGCGTAGCCATCAACCACACAGGGACCAATACAGCGTCACATTCATTAGAATTACCATTTAAAGCATCTCACCTGTATTTCTATCCGAAGTGTGTGCACTTGCCCCTGTAGTTTTTGGATGTCCTCCCTATGCAGTTCCTTCTCGTGACGCAGGTCCTCCAGCTCCAGAGCCGTGGTCCCGCTGCCGTCCAGGGTGTCCAGACCAGATCCCTCCTTCAGACTGCTGATCAGCTTCTCTTTGGACTAGAGGACCATTTCAAACGTTATCAACCTTTAAGCTTAGCAAAAAAGCCTAATAACACAAAAAAACAGAATCGTCAAAAGGGACAGAAAAAATAAGTGCCGACACTAAAAAGACAGCGAGTCTTACCTGTAGGATGCGTGAAGCTTTGTGCTTGTAGTCTTGTAACTCCACTCTGGCGGTCTCAGCTGCAGCTCTGGCACTTTTCAGTTGCAGCTGGCCGTCGTCGACCCGGAGCTTCTCCTCTGCGGCTCGCCGCTCTGCTGCAGTCACCGTCTCTGCGAGGATCTGCCTCTCAGCCTCCACTTTGGACAGGCGGCCGGCAAACTCATTCTACACAAGAACACAGATTCAGGAAGTCTCATCATCTCCACGTGTTCAGTCTAGACTTAACGGTCACGTATATAAATGAAGATGAAAAGCATCATGTGCACCTGCATCTGCCGGTAGCTGTCCTGCTCCCTCCTGAGGGCCAGTTCAGCCTCTCGCAGCCTGTCCTGTATCGTTTCAAGAGCTTGGGAATGCATGCTGCTCCCCTCTGTGTTGTCTTGCACTATTCTAAAAACCAGACGAGGAAAATTATATCTTAACCAATTCATATTAAGCTGAATCTGATCTCTATTTCAAAAAAAGGTGGCTATTAAAGTGCACCTTGACCGTTCCATCTGTGCCTCTTCTAACGCAGCACAGCGGGACTTCAGCATCTGATCGGCTTCATCAAGCCGGATTTTCAGGACTGCAAGTTGACCGTCTTTGGCAGCGAGGGCTTCCGTCAGGTCATCAACCTTTGACCGAAGTTCCCGTACCATCCGGTCAGTCTGAGACTGATCCGAGTTCCATCTGTCTGCACGTAGACGAGCCTGGTTCAATTCTGCACGAGTAGAAAACCACTTAATCATTTAGAGGGACGGGTGCAGAGATGCAGGTCGTCTTTGTTCCCGTTGCGTCTCATTTCTTACCATCTTGTAAGTCTTTTGCCCTCTGGATGACCGAAGCCATCTCCTGGTTGAGGGAGGACACCTCACTGCGCAGCAGCTGGTTCTCCAGACGCAAACTGGACAGGATGTGGCTCTGTGGCTCCTCTATGGGGGGAGGAGGAGGGGGAGGCTCCCGCCTGCTGGACTCTAGCAGGACAGCCAAGCCCGAGTCTGAACTCTCAGGTGTGTCTGTGGTGGCCGGGTGGGGGTGAAGAGAAAACAGTGTGTTGAACAGCTGTCCATCTACAGGTGGACAATAATAAAGAGTACTAATAACACATTCATAGATGTCCTATAAAATAACTGAGTGGCAGTATAAACAGATCATCAACGTCTTCTCTTATTTCAGAATCTTTCATGAGCAACGAGCACTTTAGATCTAGTGTATTACAAACTAAATGAAATCACAGATATCAAACACATAGTTGTTATTATTACCAGAGTAATATTCATATTGGTATTAACCGTTATACACAAGGTATTAATCATACCGTGGCTTTGTTCTCTAGCAGAGCTCTCCTCTGATGTTTTAAAGCTGTGAGCAGACAGTGAGCTCATGCTGGAGGCTCTGGATACACCCCGGGTTGAGGGGGGCGTCGACGGGGCCGAGGGGACGGTATGAGGAGTGTTGGACGGAGGAGGTGTTGGGTTTTGGTTCTCAGTAACCGGAACTGCCACTTTCACAAGTTCCCTTCTTGAATCCCTCCTGTTGCTGTCTGGAGGGTCCGAGCTGTTCAGAAAGTCAAAGAGCATGTCGTCGTCCACATCCTGCTCGGTGGCTTTTATGGGCCTCACAAAGCCAGACGAGGTCTTGGCAGAGTTGGGGGCACTGCTGAGAGAACCAGAGGGAACACTGGCCGTGTTGGCAGTACCAGCCAGTAGGGGACCACTGGATCTCTTGACGTTGGCAGCAGCTGCAGCGACAAAGCTGGGTGCATCATCAGACGATGCATAGGCATGATGCGTCACAGCTGCATGAGGCTTGTACTCCGCAGGGTTGTATTCGGGTTTGATAATGGATTCCTCTCCATAGGACGACGAAAAGGAAGACGATCTCTCGTTTTTGGTCAGGGCAGTGGCAGCTCCCTGGTCCACTTTATTCAGGAAGTCTTCAGCTTTCCCAGCGAAGTCAGTAAACCAGGACATTTTGTATCCTAATGACAGAAACGTTAACAGCACAGTTTGAGGATGAAATGGGCCTTTTCGCTGACTGTGTCCCAACAGGTACCAACATGCTGTGGTTTGAGTTTGAGCCCTTTTTCGTGTATGTCTTAAACCACAAGTAAGTTTAATGGAAACCCAGGAAACATGTTCATTACAGGTGTGAAATAACCATTTGTATTATTAAATACAAATCTGTGTCATTTATATCCTCCATCATACATATATATATATATACTCCCTGCATCTAATACACCATTACATTCATTTGGTAGATGCTGTCCAATGCAACTTGCAGCAGGTGCATTTATAACACGTACTCGAGGAGCAAGAGCTAAATAATCCAAAACTGGGAGTGCAACGTCATCTCTTCTGAACAAACAGGATGATGGAGAGTTATTGTTAAGATTTAGAGTTCTTACAGGAGTCGTCAGCAGCTGGGATTACGTTATCATAAAGTAAACACAGTTGGTACAGGATGAGCTCCATCGGTGCTAAAGCTAACGTGCTAGCTGGCTACTAAAGAGGAAAGCCTCTCACGTACCGTTAGACACGACGTCCAAAATGCCCAAATGTCTCGGGTCACGTGGCTACCGCCGGGGTTCAGCTGGTGAACATGGAGGAGAAATGCCGTTTGGATAAACACGATCAAATGTCATAATATCTGTCAAAGAGGATATTGGTGATCTTCTCAATACGTGGAGCAGGAAGCGCTACAACGAAGGACCCCACAACAGAGCGCCTTCAGAGACGCCTGATCAGAAATGAGTTTTACAAAACACATCAGCCACCTCCTGCTCGTTCGTGTACTCCTGTGAATATAAATAGAAGCAAAGTAGATTTAGATATTTTATTGTTTAATAGCAAGCAGATACTGTATTCACCAACTTCTCCCTTTAACAAAAACTATTCTATCAAGAGCCATTAAATGGAGTGAACAGAATGAGAAGAAGACTTTGTGTAATAATATTCTTTATCTACTTCTATGGCAGAAGTACAAATATATATATTCTTAAAATTGAATAGGAATGAAGTCGCCCCTTTAAAAAGTTCAAGCCACATCGTTTTCAGTGGAAATGTCAGACAAAGGCCAGAGCGCTTTCTTTACTTCACTGATAATGTAAACGTCTCCACACATCTGATATCTGATGCTTGTGAGAAGCAATATTTGTAGTGTCATAAAGGACGCTATGTTAACTCTATTTAGGTAAACAATTTAAACTCAAGGTACTTAATTGCACTAACAATAGTAAATTAAATCAGGTCATTTCAGTCTGGTTAATTAAATCTGATTAAATAACCTCAGCTGGAGGATCGTGTTGTCGTGTCTCACCTTTAGATTGGAAAATAGACAAACTGACACAGACGTTATGAAACAGTGCCTCTTTATTTATTTTCCGCACTCACTCCAAAATGCATATTTACATGGCATGCCACATCAATACAGGAACTGACTATGGACACAATCGATAACACATAGAATCTGCTCTGGGAGTTTAGGGCAGGAAGAGTTATCCAATGAACAACCAACAAAGAGATAACAGAAACGAAGCAACACTTTTATAACCAGTCATAGAAAAGGGTTCCTCTGAAATTGAGTCGTTTCAAAGACTTAAAAAGTGATGAATGTCCAGAACTTTTCACATTTGTCATGGAGGGCCAGAGACACGCGTCAGAGATAGTGATCATCTACACTCCGCAAAACAAAACTCACGAGGCTGTTAAAAAGCAGGATGGAAGGGGCAGAGCAGATGATCACACGTATAGAGGGGAAAAGATTTTGGACAGTAAATGTATTGTTGAGGTCAAGCTGGTCAGCTCCATTAGATATCCAGTCATTTCAAAATACCTCAACAATCTAAGTCTTCTAACATAGTGTCCTTGTTCAAGGTAATGATCCACAAGCGCTTTGTCCTTTCAGGAAAAAAAATAAAAAAGTCTGAAAAAATAAAATAAAAATGGAGTGGGCGCCGGAAGATCCCAAAAAAAAGGGGGGAAGACGTTAAATACATAAAAAAAACACAACTCAATATACAAGTTTGTGTGTGATAATGCAAAAATAACAAAACAACAAATATCTGGACAAGTTTCCTCCGAGAGATCCTTTGAGAAAAATGTTATCTTTGCTCAATCAGTATTTCCTCTGTGTTCAGATAAACAGTCTGTATCAACATTCAATCATACGTCCTCTGGGAGTCACTCACACTCTCTCTCAACCACACACATATACACAAACACACACACACACACACACACACACACACACACACAAACACACACACGCACACACACTCTCTCTCTCTTGCAGTCAATTACACATGCAATGTGGTCACTGAGTGACGGAGTACCACATCAGATCAGGCCCCTCCTCTTCTTGTAGTCTTCCAGGTTGAGGGACCTGCGAGGAGCTCCGTCCTTCACCGGCAGCGCGTTGGAGCTCACGGACAAAGACTTCGCCTCTGCAGAAGCACAAAGGTGATATTAATACGTCTCGTTTCTAGAGTGCTGTGGTTAAACAAACCACAACCAACTTTGTGCTGCAGCCAAGTAAAGCATAGGGCCGGGCAATACATCGATGTCACGATACGAGGCTAGATATCGGCTTAGATTTTGAATATTGCATAAGTTCTTTTCCTGGTTTTAAAGGATGCATTGCAGTAAAATGACGCAATTTTCTAAACTTACCAGACTGATCAAGCTGTTTTTTTTATTTTTATTTGCCTTTACCCACTTAGTCAATGTATCCACATTACTGATGATTATTTATCAAACATCTCATTGTGTGAATATTTTGTGAAAGCACCAATAGTATCGTCACAATATTGCAATATTCTCCATATTCACCAGCTCTGGTAAAATATACACGCAAGCTGAGCAAGTAAAAAATTAGAAACCCTTGGTAAAAGATAATCTCACCTGCATTGGGAACCTGTAGGTCAATCTTAACGTCAAAATCATGAACTTTAAACAAGTCCTCTGAGAGGTCAGTGTTCGGCTTGGGGCCATCTTTGTCTTTTGCTTGACCCTGTAAAATAACAAACAAAGGAAAGCATCAGCACAGAAATGGTGCAACAAGCACGCAGCTTCCCGTCAAAACAACAACGTGGAAACAAGCATCTTCTATGTGAACGCAGTGGGAGTGTCCTGCTTACCAGGTGGTTCATGTCAAGGCCAGAAACTTCCGTTGCCGACCCAGAGCCGTACTTCTGGTTCAGGTGAGCAAGAATAGCTGCGTGGACTGAAGGGTCTCTGGCCTGCAGAACCGAGACGAGCAGGTGGAGAGATGAACAGAATTAGACTCAGCCGTGTTTATGAATTTGTACAAAGTGGACATGTTGCATGAAATAATCATAGGAATCTTACATTAGACACCATGGTGGGTTTGCACTGTCTTCGTGTGAAAGGGTCCATTTGTGTGTTTTTGGCATTTTGCAGTCCTTCAGCCTGCGAGAAGATAAAGAAGTAAATAGAACCGACCCCTCCAATCCTTCAGTAACATTGTTGTAGTGCTTGTGTCACACAAACAGAAACTACAGGATGTTTAAAACAAATACATTTTCATGCACAGTTTTCACTTCATCATTTCCTGCACATCTTTCACCATCCCAGCCTTTAATATCAGAAATCATTACAGTCAAAGCAGCATATGGATGAAGGACACTTACCACAAGAGCTTTCTCAGATTCAACGATGTTCCAGCTTCTGTTCCTCTGATTGATGTAGCTGGATGACAAATACAATCAAACACAATCAGCTCCATAACGTTATGGATTTGTATGGTTTGAATGTTGATGTTGTAATTTCCATTATTTCCTTCCCAGTTAGCTGTAATGTTTGTTTCAACCAGTGAAAGGAAGAAATATTTGAGGTAAGCTTTTGCAGCTATAAAAACATTTAAAGTAATTTACAACCATGTGTCTGAAGCCAGGAAGCCCCTGCTTTATTAAAAAGAGCTATAACAACAGTTATAACTGTGGCTTGTGTACCTGATGGCAGAGATGCTCTTGGTCCTTTGTCTGTCCAGGGCCTCGGCCCTTTCCTCAAGCTCGTTCAGCTCATCCTGGATCGCTTTCACTCGGTCACCATCTCCGATCTCCTCTGCCATGGCCTTCAAATCAAAACGAGGAAGAAAGAGTCCGATAGATAAGAGTCAGGGTCACTACAGACACATCTTTGACAGTTGCTTTCATCGATCTTTCCTCTACCTTGTCTTTGAGTAGCTGCGTTTTCTTCATGGCATAATTCGGTGGCGCTTTTCGGAATCTGTCCTTCTCTTTTACAATCTGCAGCGAGTAAAGACAAAACATTCTTTAGTTCCACCTCATAATGCACGAGAGCAGAGGGAATCCATTACCACCTGGAGAAGAAGACTCACGTCCTCTATGTCTTTGTCATTGAACTTGTGGTTCAGAGCTTCTTTGATGGACTGCTCCTTTTTGGTGATCTCGTCGAGAGTCGGTACTTGCATTCCAGCAACAACCATCTGGAAAACAGAACGAAAATCAAAACCCAGACATGAAATCCTTCTTCACCGGGTGAGCAGACGGCTCATCACGTGTCTCTTGAAGAAATTCAAGATCCTACTTAAACTGATGCAACATCTCATATTTTGGCTTTTTTCAAAAACACACTTACCGCCTCTTTCCACTTCATGAACTCGTTTTCCATAAACTCCTGATTTGATACAAACTCGAGCCTGAACACCCGCGTGTCACCGCCATGCCTGAGGAAGACGAAAAGGTCACGTTTTTGCTAAGCAGGGACAATGGAAAAGAGTCTTGATGACCTACTTTAATATGTATGAACTGTACCCACCGTAACTGTAATCCCTTGTTTGTTCGCGTTGTTCCAAGTTGGTAAACCTTCGCCGTCTCTACCACGTCCACAATTTCAGCAACCTTTCAACAACGAGGGAGGACTCAAATTAAATCAAACGTCACTAATCAGACTTCACGATCACCATTATAAGAGAGCACATCATCTGACACTGAACACGTTCCCTAGAGCCCAGGCGTACCCTATAAACTGGTTTGCTGCTGCTGTTCCCGATCCCTATCCTCACAAAGCAGCCGGTCACGGTCTTAGTAAAGAAGGGCATGTGGCACCAGCGCTCCAGCTTGTGTCGGGACAGGCGGACCCTGTTGAGCTCATCGGGTAGTGAAACGGGCTGCGACTTCGGTGGCGTTTCTTCTTTACTGTTAGCGGAACACAGTCAGGACGTTACATGACAATCCAGAGAAAAGTGTTACGTGTTAGTGTCAGTAAGAGCAGAAGAAAACTCACTCGTCGTCATCGTAAGACGATGAACGGGAACTCCGGTCACTTTTGACCGATGACTTGTCATCGTCTTCCTCCTCTTCCTCCTCGTCGTCAGAGTAAACCTCGCTGGTCTTCAGGGGCTGGCGTTTGGCCAACAGTTCCGCTGCTCACCAAAGAGATGAAATGTCATCTTTTGATACCGACTGAACCGTCACAAGAATCACAAGGAGGTAAAACTCACACCAACCCGTTTTGTTTTTCTTCTTCTCGCGCTCAGCTTTGAGCTCTTCCATGGCCTGAGACTTTTTGTCAAGTTTTTCGTCACGTTTGGATCGTCTCTCCTTGTTGTGTGACATAACCTAGAGACGGGAGGATATTACAATCAGACACACTCCACATAAAGAAAAGCTGCAACACCACCACTGCATGAGCGTCACCTTACTTATAGAACAATAAAATCACAAAATAGAATCTATAAAACAATACTGACTAATAGTTTTGTGCAGAGGTTGTTGAGCACTTATTTTGACCCCTTTATTGTGCACGATTCTTACAAGTGGAGCACAGTAAAACACATCTTTGTCTCTGAAACTGGACTCACCACTTGTGTGTCTGGAATCTGAGATAGCTTCCTCTTTTCTTGCTCTTCCTCCTGCTTCTTTTTCTTCTCCTCTTTATCCTTCTTCTTTGCCGTCTTCAGCTTTTTCTTGATTTCAAAACTGTCAAAAACAAACAACGTCTTCAATAATGTTAACGTGCCTTAATCTCAATGCATGTATGTTTATTAATTTAGGAACATTGGAGTAAAAGCAGAACCAATGCTGTTTCCCACTCACCGTCTCTTTAGCACCTCTCTCTTCTCGATTCTGTTGAACAGCTCTTGCTCTCTCTCTTTCTCCGTCATCTGCTCCAGGCGAGCTCTGTCCTCCGCGTCTCCCATCAAGTCGTCGTCGTAACCGTCCCGGAACACCTCGTCCTCGGAGGAGTCAGAGTCGGAGCTGGAGGACGAGCTGTTGCTCTCGGAATCAGACACCTCGCCTGAAGAAGAGCGATTCATCGGCACAAATACAAATCATTCAGCGGAGTTCAGTTCTTATCCAGAGTGCAGACCAAATTCTACTTGAACCCAATGTGCTCCGTCTACACCAATTTCACATGTCTCCTAAAAGACTTTGTGTACAACTCTCAGCAGTGAGACACTAAGTGGCTGAAATCTAACTGCTGGATCTAGAAGTAGATCTGAAAAATATTTGCATTTGTTTACTTTGTTGTTTTATTAAATTGAATGGAAGCAATTAAAGATAATTTTCTTGTCATTTATATCTTACATCATCTTGGATATTTGCTCTGGATTTTGACCACGTTTCCAGAACTATTTCTCAAAGACTTTTCCCGGTTTTCCATCAACATGTGGACCCAGTATATAGCTTGACAATGTAAACAAATAAACAATTAACAGCTTAGATGTTAGACGTTGCGTGCCAGCTCGGATAAAAGGGATGAGTGAGTGAGTCACCTAATCCAGGCCACCTGATACCCGTGGACATGGCACCCTGGTGATGTGTGTAATCTAAAGTTCAGAATATGTCTCGCCACTCTGCTTTGCACTTTATGTAAGACGCCATTAACCCGAGGACGTGTGTGTCAATGTGTTGACAGCGAGTTCCTTGACTCTAGAGTTTTTCCCCCATTAAAAGCTGAAGACGTACCCTCCTCTGGTGCAGAGCTCTCAGCTGAGCTGTCTCCATTTGAGCTGCCGGACGCCGTTGCTTTATTAACCTTCTTCTTTGTCGCATTCTTCTTCTCAGACCCTTTCCCTGGTTTAACCTTCTTCTTGCCTTTGGTGCCACCCACAGTCCACTAGACAAAGGGGTGAAAAATTCAGTTTGATGTATCAAATAGCTGTAGCTGTCCAACAAGTTGTTCTGTCCCAAACAGAAAAGTGACTACAATGACCGCCGTACCTCATCGTCACTATCGGATGTCTCGGAGTCTGTAGAAGCTGCAGGTTTGCTGACCGGCTCGTCCTGATCACCAGAATCGACCCTCTTCCTCTTTGCCAAAGACAGGAGCTCCTGAAAATGAGAATGCAGCGATGTGGTTCAGAAAGAGCACCCAGTAAAATCACAATCACCCGTGGAAAAAGGAGGAAAATGCGTCCTGCGAGTAAAGCCCTGCTCATACTTGGCAATAAAATGTGTCTTGGATCCAATCCCGAGTGAACATCTTAAATGCAGGTGAAAATAAACCCAAACCACATGGAGGGTGCTTTGGGATCCAATTTTTCAAGCCACATGCAGAGGTTAGACGCATACGGCCCGTGGTTATATTTAAGGACTGACTAGACTAGTATCTAATACGCACATAGAGGGACAAACCTCTGGTAAACAACAACATGTGAGCAAACAAGAATGAATATATGAATTCATCCCCGAGACAGATCCTACACTGAAGCAATAATGTGAAGCTAAATAACAAAAGTCTATGCGCTAATAGCTGAATTCCTTCTCTGCTGTACGATTGTGGAAACACTGCAGTCTGTAGAGATGGTCCCAAAGTAGGGCTGCACTGATCCAGTGGACCGCATCGGTGTCCGATTCACATGTCAATGTCATTATAGAATACAGTGTTTCTGCCATCAGTCACAGCGGGCTGATGGCAGAAACACTCTGTTTATAGTGGCAAATACATCCCTGGCTGAACATGATGCATTATATAAAAACACTTAAAAGCAGCTCGTCTCGTATTGGATCAGTTCTTTGTATCGGCAAAGTCGAAGTATCAGAATCAATACTGGGAGAGACAGTGTTTTAAATACTGCAAACATTTGCTCTGCATTAGCTGTCTTCATCAAGGAAATCTCAAAACACAATTGTAGACCATTAACCAGCCCATATATACACACAAATACAATCCTACTGATGATTTGGGCAACCAAGGGAAACATGGCTTACTGAACTACCTGTGTCTCTTTGGTAGTGTACTGTCAGGTATAATGCACGTGGGGTTTAATGGTGATCACAGTTGTACTGAAGCAGTACGTGCTTTAGTTAGACTGGAGAGAGCTCCTTCCTGCCGCTCAGCCATGAGCTTGTTTGACAACAACACCGAAATAGACCTACAAGCTCTGCGCCCATGACGTCATTCGGCAGATAAGGTTATTGGGTTCTTCTTCTCGCTAATTCAAGCGCGACTCCTTCTCCACTTACGACTTCAGTGTGTGTGCAAACGTTACCGCTCTCGTTCACAATCTGAACACTAACAAACAACCCCCCCCCCAAAACGGTGCACGGGCAGTTGTCAAGCAGATTATCAGTGAAAGGCCCCATGGCGCGGTATTTTGGTGGTTGATGATGATCGCTTGCGTTTAGGGCATCTCTCGGAGTGTAACCTTTAACGTTAGCATAACTTAGCAGGCTAATGCAAAGACACTGCTTCTTGAACAACAACCGCACACTTTCCTCCGTCCTGCAATACCTTAGAGAGACACTTTTATTTGTCATTGGGAAGGAGTGTTTACTGAGAAAGGAAGGATGCGAGGACTGTAAATAACACAGGCCCAACTCTCAGCTAGTTCAAGCGAGGCAAACCACAGTCCATTAGCACACGTTAGCTTCGCCTCAAAGTGCTCACATCTTAGCTAATTAGCGAACTGTTTTAACAAAATCTGGGGGGAAAAACGCGCACCTACCTGATCTAAATTATCGTCGCTAGCACTGTCCTCGGAGTCAGAGTCAATCACGACTCGACCTTTCCGCTTCTTTACATTCACCATGATTAGCTGCACTAGCTAACCTGCTAGCTACCTCTGTTGCGTCTAAATGTTTGAGGCTAGCCGTTTGCTTGCTAGTCTCGAGCTAGTTGGCTCTGCAGTCAGTCACACAAAGGCAGTACTGAGCATGCGCGCTCGCACTTATATCGTATTGGGGTTTATGGCTCTTCCAGAGAAATAAAAAATAATGTGTATGCTTGCACACTTATCATATTACTTTATTTATATAGTTTATATAAAGAATACGAGGACATTGACAGTTAGCTAAGAATGGAACTACATACTGATAGTGAGTGTGTCAGTCAGGACATACATCTTGGGTGCACTTCTGCGATCTTCAAGGTCCACGATAAATCAACCTTTTACTGTTGGAGCTTAAATCTGTAGTTCCGTGAGTTGAGTTCTTGTATGTGTAAATGAGACCAGCACACGACCAGTTTATAAATGTTTTCAATCCATAACAGTGTTTTAAAGAGATAACTTAATGGTTTTGTCAGACTAATCCAAGAACCGAAGTCGGGGAAATATCCATCCATCCGTCACCCTTATGGTACAGCATGATCACAGTAAGTAGAAACAGATTATACGAAACATTTATCCCATTGTTGTTCTTCAGAGTAACGTTTATGTAGACCGTATTCATTGCAACGTTAGCTATGTTTTTAAATGCTCTCATGTGGTCTTAACGTTAACGACTATATCACTCGTTCATGTACTAACTAGAGGTTTCAACATTATGAAGAATGCAAAAACTGCTATATTCTTCTCTATTAGTTATATAGTGAAATAAAGGGAAGACAAGCTAAATCTTAACTCAAACTCTTTGTCATGTGTGAAGCTCAGACCAGCAAATGTTTTGTATTTATTTATACTGTATGTAAATTGAACAATTAAGGAAAAACTGCAAAAGATTTAAAGTGTCATCAGATTTTCAGTAAATACATAGATATGTTTAAACTGGTTTGCACTGTAAAGCCATGTGACATGACATGTGAAGTCCAAGAATTAGTTACAATCATGATTGATTACATTTTATTCTTTTGTAATTTCCAGATACTTAACGTTGATAATCCATAACCACTTTGAAACTCAGGTGTAATGACACTATTTTTCTGTGTGATGTATCCCAGCAGTGAACCGTCCATATCACTGCTGAAATGTCTCTGCCAAAGATCACACGTCTCCCCTCCGTGAGGCTGCTGAGCTCCATCCAGCAGCTGCTGCTCCCCTCCATCACTCCTCCCACTGCGCCCAGAAGAGCTGTGAGTCAGGGCGAGTACAGACGACCCGGCCAGCCCAAAGAGAACAAGTTCCCAGGGCAGCCGATTAACTTTGGCTTCTCAAAGGGTTTTGAGGGGATAAAGAAGCATTTCACACAGCTGAAGAAGGAGTTCTCTGAACGCTGGGTTGGTCCACAGGGCAAACCTCTCCTTGAGCACATGTTGGAGCAGAACCAAGTGATATGGGAGTTCAGAGGCCCAGAGAGCTTGGACCAGTGGACAGTGTCCTCCGATCGTGAGATAGGAGGCCAAAGTGAAGCTTCCTTGAAGCTCGGCAAAAACATGAATACCTGTTTTCTGTACGGGACTCTGAGCTCTACTCCTCCAAGGGATGGAGAAACGCGCTACAGTGGCTACTGCACCATGCGCTCAAAGCAATCACTGGTTAGTGCCTTGCTGTTTTTTGATATGTTTATATTAATAGGTCATTTTCTCCAAGTAAACAGATATTTGGACATTTATTGATAATTGTGGAACTTTTATGTCGCATGCACCTAGATCTAGCCACTTTGGCAGGGAGCCATCTGCCATCATTATTAATTCCCAATACTGACTAGTTCCTCCTGCTATATTGATATTTTGGCTTTTGTATTACAATGAAAACAGCTGCTCTGGACCTGCACTTAACCCCAACACGTTTTGTCTCTCCTAGGTTTCATTCGATAGAAAAAAGCACTTTGATTTGTCCAGTTTCAACACCCTGCATTTGCGAGTACGCGGTGACGGACGTCCGTGGATGATCAACATTGCCACAGAAACATACTTCTCGCACCAGAAAGATGACATATACAATTATTTCCTGTATACCAGGGGAGGCCCTTACTGGCAAGATGTCAAGGTACACAAACGCTAAATAAAACCCTCCGTGAGGGTTCTAGTGCCATGATGTATGTTGATGTACCAGAAGAAGCAGCACAGAATTTGGAGATGGTGTTTGCACAATTATTTTTTATTATTAGTTTTTTCTTTTGTCTAATATGAAATGTTTCATATTTTGTCTAATATGAAATGTAAGCAGTCCTTCCAACACTTGTGTGTTACTCATCTACAGATACCGTTCTCCAAGTTCTTCCTTACAAATCGTGGGAGGATACAAGACGACCAGCATCCTCTCTGGCTGGACAAGGTCGAGTTAAAGTCAAACTAACGTGGCATTAAATACAGAGGCAAAGTAACAATTGCCTGAATATATGTTTTAACCTTTGACTATCATGCTCATACATTTTGTTCACCTCATGTGCGGATTAGTTTTATATTTACCACATCTTTCTGTATTTGCAGGTGAACACCATTGGATTTACCTTGGGGGATAAAGCAGACGGTCCGTTCCAGCTGGAGATTGATTTCGTTGCCGTCTGCAAAGATTATGCTCACACTGAGGAGTTCGCCTACGAGTTGTACAAGAGAAATCCGGAAGTTTGAGAGCAACTGCTGAAACACTGCAGATGAACTGTTATTCAATAATGGCCAGGTTATACTGAAACTACCAATAAACAAGTCCACCACCTTCTTGGGGACAATCAGTTACATCCCATCCATCATTCCTGGTAACAAGACACTGTATATTTGAATTTGAGCACATGGACTGGGGTACTTCAGTAACTGTGTGCCACCTGCAGAAGTAAAAGCCCCGAGGAAGTTACTGGTTATAAAATTATATTTTATTACAAGACATTAACTGAGACCATCTTGCTGCTTTAAAAAAAAAAGAAAAAGAAAGTTGTTTAACTTGTTCCAAGACCTGCATGAGACACATGTTCCTCCAACAGATGTTAAACAACCAGATCTAAAACCAGAACCATCAACAATAAAAAATACATCTCATGTGACTTTAAACATTTTTTTTGTGGAACAGATTTCCTTACATCATCGAAGACTAAACCGCAAAAGAAAAAGGGAATCTTTTTATCGGTCTTTCCAAAAAGGTAAAAACAAAGCACATCAAATTCTAAGAACACAATTACAGTTTTAAAAAGCATCAGTGAGAGCTGTACGGTGTCAACACGACACCACCAGTCAAATCTGAAAGAAACGGTTTGGTAGGTTAGATAGAAGCAGAAAACGAGAGCTTCCCGACAGGCTGAAAGAGACCGCAGAAATGAAGGCGTCAGAATATTTACAGTGGAGAAACAGGCTGTACAAAACGTCTACAAACAAGCACGATAGTGTTACATCATGACGAGGCCTCTTCTCGCCCCAAGCATACTCGCTTTCTTCTCCTTGCGGTCTTCGGCGTGTTTTGCTCTCCTGTCCCCCCTAAAATAAGAGAAGAGACTGATGTTAGACGAGTCATTTCTAATAGGAGACTGATCTACATCAGCCAGTGTGTGCGTTCACTTTAAACATACCGTGTCTGGACTTTGGGCTGTTTGTAATTCTTCTGATGAGAGTTAGCGATCAGGGACTTGTTTGCTGCTGTGTTTTCTTGGTTGTCTCCAAACTGCTTGAGTTTACCTATAAACATAAATTTTATTTTTTTTTTAGATTTGTCCGTCTACTGAAACTATATTTCAGAGAAACAGAGAAATAATACGCGGCGTTGTACCTGAATGAGGCTTGTAGGTGAGGGCACGAGAAAGACTGGCTTTCAGATCAAAGCCTGACTTCTTCTGTGTTCCGGGGGTTGTTGAAGTACTCGTGTTGCCGATGAAAACAAACGCTCCTTTGGAATAAAAAAAATCACACTTTACGCACATATTTAGGCAAATGAAGATATATTTCCAAGGATTAAAAAGGCAAATGTACCTGGAGATTTTGGGGCAGAGAAAGTTGAAATCTTGGCATTTCTGGGCTTTCCTCCATCAGCGGGCTGTTTTTGTGGGGTGCTGGCGGTCACGCAGAGAGACATGCGTGCCGGCGTCTTCACAGAGGACTTGCTGTTCTCGTTGTCACGAGTGGCTTCTGAGAACCTGCAAACGCACGTGGCTGTTAAAGCGTCGCATTGAACACCACATGGCGAAGAGATGCACTTCATGTCAGTGAGAATAGATCTCTACAAAGTCATCTAAATTACTGGGTCTGTTGATTAGGGTGTAAAAAGGCCCTTTGACGCAATGTTGTAAAACAATACATCCTGAAATGTTCCTTGTAAGAATGTTATGAAACATGTCCATAAGAGAGTGTCCGAGAGGAAAAGCGACTCACCGAACATTGATCCTGCGAGTGGAAAGGACAGACGGTCTGAACGGAGCGGCTTCCTTCCCTGCAGGTTTATTTGGAGGAGCTTTAATGGCCGAGGGCAACGTGCGTCTGTCCTCGGCTGGTCTCTTGTTCGCCGAGACAGGGCTGAACATGGAAGCGCGACTCTGATTCGCCTTCTGTAGAACACATGAATTCAGTCTGTCACCTTCACTGCACTCTGGATGTGGTCAATGTGCTGCAGCTGGTGAGGATACCTACCACTTGAGTTTTGCCCTCAACTTGCTGCGGTTTAGTTTTGGCTGAAAGCCTCTAAAAAAGATCAAATGGAACATAAATTAAAAAAAAAAAAAAAAACAGAGTTCACAAACAGAACTTAAATATTTCTGGATCAAATCAACCAAAACAGTTCTGAAGCGTTTTGAGTACCTTCGGTTTTTTAGTTGAACCTCTGGAAGTCTCCGTCTGCTTGGTCTTTCGCTGGACATAGGTGTCAATCGACTCCATCTTGTTAAACTGTGCCTCGTGGAGTTTTTTAAAGTCTATAAAAGAGACGTAATTTACAAAAAGATATTTTGATTAATTAGTGTGGGAGAACCACTGTAACGTGGCCTCTGAATCGTTGGTTTAAAAGAAGATTGGGAGAGAGCAACAAAAACAACAAAGAACTTACTCGGGGTGACGGGATTCAACAGCGGCTTGTTCTTCTGCTGGCGTCCTTGGAAACGAGGGATTTTACCGGCTCTGGACACTTTGGGCGCTTCTTCTGGACACAGATTCACTATGCATGTCAAATTAAAGATTAGCACTTGATCACATCTTTGTGATGAAGCCAATAATAATTGAACACTTTAGGCTCCAGAAGGAACAGGCTATTCAAAGCAGAAGAAATCAATAGTTACACATCTGTACAACTGACCTGTGTCACTCTGCACAGGTGCTTCATCCTGAATGCCAGGCTGCTGCTGCTCACTGCCTGTGGCCGGGGGCTCCTGAGGAGGCTCAGCTTCACTTTTGTCAGAATCCTTGGTAGAGGACACTTTTCTCTTCTTAGCACCCTTAGCACCACGGGGTGGACTAGATGCAGCCACTTCAGGGTCACCCTTAAAAAGGAACAACAGATGTTCAGTCTTTAATCCTCCTGAATGCAAAGCATTGAAAACAGCATATATATATATATATATATATATATATATATATATATATATATATATATATATATAAGTGAGTATGTTATGATGTTCTCTACCTCTGTAGCACTTGGAGGTGACCTGGCATCACTCTCGGTCACTGCTGCAGTATCACAGATCTTTCTCTTGGTACCGTTTCCTTTGCCTCTGCGTGTGTTCACAAACACAGCGCGGTTGGAAACGTCTTCATTGCCTGATGAGTCTGTATTTGCCTGAGCACCGTCTTGTGTCACACTTTCGTCTTCCTGAACGGTAGTAACATCGGTCTCTTGTCCCTGGAAAGCACCACAATAATACACCAGTACATGTACAGGTATTAGTTAAAAAAGGAAATGATTTTAAATTGATTTTAGCAGTGAAACAGAACCAGTGGCCATGATGAAGTTACCTGTCCTTCCTCCTGCTTGTCATTTCCTCGTTTATACTGCTGCTTGATCGCTTTCAGGAGTTTATCGGCCTGTTTTTGAAGAAAACAATGTTAGCTAACGTTAGTTGAGTAGATTTCGCCAAATGCAAACGTTAGCTAATTAGAATAATTAGAGTATCCGTTAGCGTAGCTTAGCACAGTTGGAAAATAACCTGCACGTATTTCTGAATTCATTTAAAAATAAGTAAACCTACGTTAACGTTACCTTCATATTCGCTTTGAGCCCGAGCTCCTTAGCGAGGCTCCTCAACTCTGCATATTTCATGGAGTCCAAATCCATCTCTGTGTGATAGTTTATTCCGTTTTGTGTGAAAGAAATCAGCATAAACGCGTTTACTTTGTCACGCACCGCGAGCTGTGTCTGCCTAACGGTTAAAAAGTACTCCGATTCAAAACACAGCAGCGGGAGCCGTGTGATTGGCTCCTGCGTGTGACCGGATGTACCTCGCAGCCAATCAGAGCGAAGATACTTTTTTTTGGGCGTTCCGCCCATTGTCAACGTAACGTAACATTTGAGCCATTTATCTCGGTACGTTAACGTTCTCGCTTGAATTTTGACGCTTAAGATAAGTCAAATATTGTTTTTATTTTTTATTGTGCTTTTTTTAATCACTTGATTTTACTTTGCCAGTATATCGGCATTTCCTACATTACTCCACGTGGTGGCGGTGTTTACATGGAGCACACTGCCGTTGCTGCACGTCAGAGGGTAACATACGAGGAAGAGACGTCCTGCTTTCTGCAGCCGAGTTCAAATTCTCAAGCGGGACAACGAGCCAGCTAGTTTTTTTGCTCTGTAAATCTCCATTGACATGGAATTTGACGAGAGCCTTATAATCCAGCGTACACACGCAGCAAAGATGGCTGAACACAAACAGCGGATGACTCTCCACTGTCAGCAATGCCACGCTGTGTTGGGGGACTCCCTCGGCATCTGTGGGGAGATTAAATGTATGGACTCCATCGTGTGTATAAGTAAGTTTGCTTCAGTTGACATTAACTAGATGCAAAAACATATTGCATTCTGCAGAAATGTAGTTTTGTCTTTATCTCTGCCACTTTGTTTCCTGGTGAGACTTCTAATATGTGCTCCTGTCGCTGATCACATGCTTCATCCCAATACGACACTAATCAATACTTTGCTGCCTGTCTCCCCTCAGGAGTGACCAACGATGTGGTCATCAGTGATGCCATGGAGTCAGGACACAAAGGGGAAATGGCTAGTTGGTGAGTGAGAAAAATATACTTAAAAACACAGTGTCAGTAGCCAACTCATGTGGGGAAAGTTAAATAATGTTTAAAAAATACTATTTTTTTAATATTACATGTTTCCTGCCTGAACCTTACTCGCTATAAAGTTATGTTATTTAAATAAATGAGCATAATACATGCATATAACATAACATCCCCACACACGATAATGGAATATCACATTTAGGGTTAACATATTGAAAGGATCTAGATTCTAGTAGTCCCACATAAAGCCTCTTCATGACTGTGATTACAGGATAAAGGTTTCTGTCTGTGTGTCCTACTGGTTTTCCTTTCAGCATCTACAGTTCTCTAAAATGTCGCGGCTGCCGCTGTGCTGTGGGGAAAGTCATCCACTCTGCCCCGTGGCGTCTGGCCACGGTTCGCTCCATGTTTCTCCTCCACAAAGCCAGCATCAGTTGGTAAGCTCCGCTGCCTCCGTGAGCACACGAGCATATTGACTTCTTCAGTGTCTAGGTGGTTAAAGTAAGTTTTTTTTTTCTCCGCAGTTACATCCTCGACCGCAGCTCGATGGTGACGGCATCCTCACTGACATTTGATCTGAAGCCCCTCAGAGAAAGCATGAATAAGGTGACACAACCACATCTCGTACTGTTTATACCTGTACGTACAACAATCCAATACTCTCATAATCATCTCCTCACATAGGATGAGCACTAACTTCTTCTATGATGGTTCATTTTCTTAGTCTGATCCAGACATTTTTATGCATTTGAATGAAATACCTGTAAACGACGAGTCCTTTTAAAAGACACATTTTGTCCCCTTGAAGAGAATGAGCTGTAATCTTACGCCGTTACCCATCAGCCTCAGCTGTTCTGAGGAAACCTCTTGATTAAGTGGCACTCAGCATTTCATTAAATCCAGTTCCCTTTGAATTTGTACTTGTGTTGTAGTGGCTCAAAGGACTACTGCGTACAGAAACTCAGGCAGGAAGGATGGATGCTTTGGGCCAAAACCAAATATCTTTTATAGACTGTATGTAAGAACAAAAACTGTATCGATTTTGTCTTGTTTTCGTTGCAGGTGAGGCAGCAGTTTGAAGCACAGTTGGATCAGATGTCTCACATCAAGAGCAGACTGGCTGACGGGAGTGTTGGCAGTGAATTCATCAAGTAGTGTGCACACACACCTCGTCCATGTGTCCTCTACTCTGTCCCTCTCGTAGACCGCTTTGGGTTGTAAATTGTTGTTTCTTCTCCGTGTTTTGTGTTTCCATTAAAAATGTTCGATACACATAAATGCTCTTTGTGTCTCTACTATAGACAGTATATGAAACACTCGTAAACTAAACTCTATTGTAGAACTTGTATTTCACTGTCTCCCCTTTCATTAGCTTGTTTTGATGGATTTATTAGATATAATTTTTCCAGTTTTTTTTTTTATTTTTGTTGCAAATTGTTGATTCCCCATTTCTTTTTCTGAGGGGGTTTAATAAACACACAATCTGTTAATTCAAGAGCTTTGTAGGTGCAGGTAGCCAAGATGTTCTACTTTATAATAGCCAGGCTAGCGGTTCGGCCCTGCTGCTAGTCTTTATGCTAAGCTAGGCCAGTGTCCTCCCGGTCCATAGCGTACAGCCTGAGAGTAAAATACAGCGAAATGAATGTGTGTTCCCCGTTAGTGTTGAGGATCTAAGAACAATGTCGTGACTCTATTTTTCATGTAATGCTTTAGCACTAAATGCTTGAGCACGGCGGCCTCACAGACGCTTCTACTCTACTGATGATGTACATGATGTCATTCACTCAACAGCACTCAAACTGGAAGTAAACAACAACACCCAGCCCTCCAATTGGCACCATGCTGCATTTTATTGCTGAATTTCTGATACAGATTCTTTTTTTTTTTTTTTTGTTCATACAAAACCAGACGAGAGGCTCACAGTAATAAGCATGCCCATGTCCTCCCTCTGGAGTGCATAGTTTCTACACAGTCCACCTCCTCGGTGGAAAAGTTCACCAACAAAGTCATTAATCATTTAAGCTTTTGTATAGTTTTCTTCATGGGAACGAAGGCTGATCAGTGTTTCTCAGCTGCACTGTGGCTGTACTGCCGCGGTCGTGTTCGACACAACAGAGAGAGCAGAAACACTTGAATCTGCTCTCCGGTACTACTCTGTAAAAACCACGAGTGGTGGTCAAAGCTACTTCAACATGCTTGCTGTTGTGTCAAACAACCGTCCCCAGGCTGTCACCTTGTCACAGAACATCTGATATGAACATTTCAAACAGCCTAATTAATTACACTCATTCACATTACAAAGTTGGATTATTGCATGCAATACAAATCATTCATCATTCCGCTAAATCATGCATATTGTTTTGTTTTTTTTAAACCCCATATCTTCATGTTGCTAGACGGCTACTTGTTTATAAATTGCGATTATAAATCCCCACAAAGAGCATTAACAGGGTTTTTAGAACACAGTATTCAAGACAGGATGGTGATGATGACAGTGCAAGTTAGTACGTAGAGAGAAAGTGCTTTTCAAACAAGTGTCAAGTTCATTCAGTAAGTCCTTTGCAGCCACAGAGTTACTGAAAGTCTACATTTCTAAAGGAAGGGGGGGGGGGGGGTGTAAAAATGCTACAAAGGATTTTAAATGTAAAGCATCTCTCATGTACCGATCGGTTTACATTATTGTTTTGGTGTTGAAAGAATACAAGGCAGAGAAACATGTAAGTGTGTGAAACACGATGCTACAGCTGTCCTCACACACACGTCGTTCTGCAGGAAGTATCCCAGACCGTCACAAGCGATACTGTATTCTAAAGCCAAAGATTATACGGCTCCCAAAGAAAGTGACTAAACGATAGCTACCGCCCGGAGGCTCCCTTTAACACGTGCACCCTGGCACTAAACTCATGCATTATTGTAGGTTATTGCTTCTAAAACTATAATCAAATACAATTTCATGGATTAAAATATCTCGCTCTGAATCTCAACACTATGAGGTTTTATGTACAATACAATGTCATGATGAGATCTTAATTCTAAGACTAAAACGTAACGTCGGACCCCAACCGATCATATCCAAATTTAAGATTGAAGCTTTATTCTTATAGAATATTCCTCTCAAGGTTTCTATCAATGTCACAGCTGAGATTTGGGATTTTTTTTGGGAGCTATTTAACTGTCGCGTGATTACTATCGAATTATTTTGGTGCTTGAGAGTTCATAAATATAATTTAGGACATCTCGCAAGCTTTTTTTCCTAATAAGAATCCTACAGCAGTCATACTCATATTGAGCATATATACAAACTTGAATTAATACTTATTAACTGCATATCCTGATTGTGTCATACTTTATATGTTTTATTACGCTCCTTATTCCACCTAAACGTGGAATCAAAGGGAGACCTTGCATTAGTTTAAGAGTGTAGAACGAAGCTGTATCTAAATGTAGTTTAATCAAAAAGAGTACGTAAATCTACCAACATCTAATATACTGAAGTGGTTTCCACAGTTTTGAGCTCCAGCTTAAGTCTAGAATTGCATTTCTCTATTCTTCATGAAGCAAGCGTCACTACTGGTCATGCATGGCTACTGTAGCGCCGACACCACAAGCTAATGAGTCTATACATATCTTAATGGAAGACATTGGTGATTTTGTTGCTTTCAAACAACTGGTCACTTGTTTATACAATATACAGTTTGGTCAACAACATGACAGTTAAGATCAAATATTGCACAAATCCCGGTAAATATGATTTTTTTTTTCTTTCTTTTTTTTTCATATAAAAATGAAGGAAAGTAAAAGTTGAAGAAATGAGAGCAGGGTTTCCTCTGAGGAAGGACAAATCCACGGGAAGCATGAATCAGAGGAGCTGCTACTGCAGCTCTGGTGTCTCTGGTCTTACAGGCAGAGACCAAGCGGCATGTTAGAGACGACGCGTTCACTTACTTATATGAAGAGTATTTCACATATTGAGTATTTTTAAAGATTGTTTTCTCATCTAATTAAGAACTGGAGTGCAAAATAATCAGATTTTCTTAGAAATTTGAGTCAGTGCGTGCTCGTTATTATCAATTTAGACGACGTAATTGCGTTTCACGACAACTGATTTCATCACCAAATGATTCCATTGAAAGACGATGAATAGACAAATTGAATCATCGCCCAGCTCTACACAAGAGGAATCGAATGGTGACGTCTGTCTCTACCTGCAGCGTTTAAATAATGTTCCTCCGTGTCTGATATGAGAGCTCATGTTAAAGAGGAAGAGAACAATAAGAGAACAAATCCACTGAGAAGGACTAAATAAAAGTAAGTCAAGGGGCGGAAAGACAAAATGAAGAATACAGTTAGGGAAGAAAACTGGACTTTCAGAATAAAAGACTAACTTTAAACACTGTAAAATGCCAAAGTTTAGTGGCATCAAGGATAAAGTCACAAGGGGAATATTTCTAATTCTGTCTCTACCTTCAATTTGTGAATAAACCTGCAGACTTGACAATGCATGGAGTAGAAATACTACATTGTGACCTTCCTTTAGAACAGATGCATAGGACAGCACGGTCTGAGTGCGTCTTCATCATGCTTGTAGTTACAGTAAATGACAGTACGCATCATGTGCTTCTGGGCTGCTCGGCCGTCTACTCACCGGTCAACAACCTCACTTATTAACCCTCTAAAACTAAATGAATCCAGGACATTTAACTGCTGTGGCGCTTGACAACCATTAAGTTACTTGTACTGATGACGATGAGGTAGTGCAAACCCCCCCCCTCCCCCCCAAATAACACATCCTATGAGTCTAATTTCTTCACAGGCCTTGATCTTTGCTACAGTATCTTGTGTCTTTACTCTCTTCCCAGCAGTTTGTTCATTATCAAACTGCTTTGATCTAATTACAGAGCGGGTGGGGATCTTTTTTTTTTACTCTTCAGGAAGCATCAGTGACTACGTTTACATGCAGCCGGATTACAGTCTAAGCCAGATCTGACTGAAAATGCCCAAAATAATGGAGACTTTCAGTCCATCCCACTGAGAACTGAGCCTTTGGCTGCATGTAGACGTAGTCAGAGTGTGCGTGGTGGAGGTCACACTAGATCTTGGCAGATGTCCTGACTGATGATCGCGTGGCAGAAACAGGTCAGGACGGGGGGGGATGCTGTGGAGGAGACAGGGCCAATGTCCCAGCAACAGCAGGAAGGAGGGCACCAGTGTCCCAAAAGCCCAAAAGAGGTCATCTTCACAATGACTCCTCGTCCTTTACCTCCAGAGGTCTGGGTGGTCGTGGAAGCGATCAGTCGATGGTGCTAATTTGAAGGGAGACGCTCCTCCAATCTGGGCTTCGGCTGGTTTTCACAACTGCATCGCCTGGAAAAAGCCATCCTACAATAAAAATGTACACGTAATTTCATCATTATAGAATTTAGTTAATTTGAATCAGTCGCTTCTAAAGATGAGCAGCTGAAAGACAAGATTATATTAATAATATCATCTAGAAATCTGCTGATTTCTCAATAAACGGCTCTAATTTACAGCATAAAAAACATGGAATATGGGCACATTGAATTGCATCGAAGTGCTTTTAACGTCCATCTAAGAGAGCGAGTTGTCTGATTTTTGAAGATACTGATTGTTGTGACTAATCATTCGATTAGCAAAATGTACATTTAATATAGGAGTGAATACATTGCCAATTCCCAGAACGAGGAGAATGTGCAGAAAGGGTCCGGCTATGACCGAAGAGCACTGACCTTGGTCCGGAATGATGCAGAGGTATTTCCACCGGGGTTCGAGCTGCTGCAGCTCTCAACGGTAAACAAAAGCCAGAGGGGTTTCTTCTTCTACGGTGACACATTCAGCTCTCCCAAACTAGACGTACGCCGGGTTCCCGGGCCGCGCCGGGTGAAGACACATTTACAGAAGAATAAACCGATAAACCACGGAGAAGGTCTCTCTTTTTCTCCCTCCCTGCGTCCCGGAGAGAAGAAGGTTCCCCTCGTCCCCTTCGTCTCCGCACACCCTCCACCCTACGCCATTTTCGCTCTTGTTACTACCAGCCAACGGAAGAGCGTTACGATTGTTCCGATGACCTGTCAATCAAACTGAAAAGCCCGCCCCGGATGTACTTCTTCATTACGTCTGACATTTATCAATCAGCTTTGTGGTGCGTTTACTGCCGACAACTGACAGTACAAGTATGACCAGAATAATCAAGAAAGGCATGATTTAATTATTTTAACTGTAGGTTAGTGTGTGGGTATCAAACCCAGAATGTACGTGAGCATTACAATTCTGAAGTACAGCCCTTTTAAAGAGTAAATTATTAATGTATAGTTAGAGGTCTGTTAATGCTATGCTATGTGGTCTAGCTAACTGGGCTAGTTGAGTTAGCGCTGAAACAATTAACTAGCTTGTTTTGATTGATTAGCATCAACCGACAGAAAAAAATATATTTTGTATATTTATGTAGCTTTTATTATTTATAAAGCTGAACTGTATAAACCTAATAAAATTAATATCTTGGACTATTTCTCCGACACCTTTCTGATGTTTACTGACAAAACACTTAATGGAAATAACTGCCAGTTGCAACCCTGTTCTAATTCTTTTAGTTTTTTTTCTTCATGTAAAATTAAACTTTGCAAAGTTAACGAGCTAGTCACAGCGGGCTATTACAGAGTATTAAGTACATCATCTCTTATGAGAATAGGTGCGGTAACAAAGGAAAGCACGCATTGTAGCCCAAGCCCATCTTTAGCCCTGGTTTACTTGGACCTGGGCCTTTAGCCCTGGTTTACTTAGACCTGGGCCTTTAGCCCTGGTTTACTTGGACCTGGGCCTAAGATAATAAGTGTTCATAGAGACTACGGACTAAATTAAAACAAGAAGGTTAAAAACAGCCACTTCAACAATGAATTGACGCAAATCAAGCATTGGCACATCATTTATTCAAATCAAATGTATGAATCACTTTGATAATACCTAGACCAACGTCACATAACATGTGAATCATATCTGATTGATAATCACATAATGATTAATAAAATGACCACATTGTATTTCCTGCACTCAGCTGCTGGAAGGTGTTCTTCTAATGATTTAACAAACACATTAAAGATGAAAGGGTCAGCCATTTGCACAGTGCACGTACACTAGCCTGTACAGAAAATATAGATTTTAAAGCATTTGATTCTTTTTTTTTTTTTTTTTATCTCTGGAACTATTCGATGGGAAAAGAAATAGCCAGACAAATATTGAAGCAGTGCATACATCAACACACACTTTCCTTTCGCCTCAGGAAGACTGATCAGATATATGGAACCATAGCACGTTATCATGGGGTTACCTGTTCTAAGTCTACAAACTAACTAATCCACAGCACAAACTCCCTCACAGGGCCCGACGCTGTTAGCCACGGCTCTAAGACTCAATCTGGAAAGCAGAACACGGTGGCAGCTGAATCCTAGCGAGACCATTCAGCAAATGAGCTGGCTTTGAAAGAGGGTCAAACTCACTTTGGTTCGAGTCCAACAATTGAAACAGGTAATTACAATCTATTGGCAGTAGCTACGTTAACCCCTATGAAGAACAAAAATACACAAACACGGCGATAGGTTCTGGTTTACGGTTGAGATAATAACTTATAAAAGGGGAACCAAAGCCATGGCACTTCAGTGAGTTACACACAAACATCTGTGGAGCAGGTGCTGCTTTGCTCCAAGAGACGAGCTTAAGAGCCGGCTGGTCTGACTTTCTCTGCCACAAGTCCAAAAATAAAGGAGTCATAACATCCCGTTAGCGTTGAAAACACCGTCTGTTTAGAAGTGGAATCAAACATCTAACAAGTTTCACCTTGAGCCGTTGCATATTTATACAGAGGACACGTCCTGTGCCATCCATCCATTAAACTGCATGATTAAACCTAAAATAAACGTACTCACTGCAATAGCAAAAAGCTTTAATGTACCGTACTGTCAAATCCATGTGAAAAGATTCATAGTGACATTGCATAAAACAACCCAAGGCACGAAACGTTGCCCTTTGTTTCCAGAGCAGTGCAGAGGCAGAACCTCCAGATCTGTGACGTGATCGAGCCAGTGCTCGGTCTGACGGTGTGTTCTCGTAGTGTGGGCGATGATAAGCTGCATGAGGTCGTGTTCTGAAATAAACAGATATGTTGAAGCTCTAACCAAAATAATAATAATAATAAAAGTTATTTAGTGTAGGAACCGGATGCTCATTTTCTGTTCCACGTCCACCTTCTCCAAGACCTGAGGAAACAATCAAAAAGAGAAAGTTTAGATGCTAAACATATTCCCGTGATCTGTAATGTGTAATAGACAGTCGGGTTCAAACGAAGCTCGACATCGGCTGGAAGCTAAAAACATTTAGCTAAACATTAACTCAAACACACAAAACATTAAGCGTGCACTTTGGGGGGAAATATCAGGATCAGGATGTGGAATCAGCTTCAATATTTAAATCCATTTGACTCACGAATTAAGAAAACGTGCGCTCAAAATAACGAAAACCACGGCTCAGATGAACCTCAAAGAATTCATCCTGTGTGTTGAACTACGGAGAAAAGTGATGTTCTGTTCTCTGTAAAATGTGTCCTTGAATTAAAAATGTAGAGCACATGCTCATGGTGAAAGCTTTTCATGTATCAAGTGGTTACTAGTTTTGTAGAAACACTTAAATAAACATAAATAAGCACACAAGAGTTTAAGTAAGGGGACAGACGCCGTCTGACACGACTTGCCTTGATGAATTCACTGAAGGAAATGGAGTTGTCTCCGTTGGTGTCAGCCTCCTGGATGGTCCTATCAGCAATGCTGCCAAGCTGATCATCTGAAATGTTCACACCAACCATCATCCGTAAGACCTGGAAGACACGAACAACAAGTCCCTTCATGGTTAGTGAATGCTGGCAAAGATGAAACAATAGTCGAGATGTTTGCACGAACAATACGGTGTCGGTGCTACGTGTCTTTAAGCACAAGATCATTTGTAGTTCTAGTAAAACAGGAGCCACACATGACATGATTATAAACACAGTGAACATGTTTACTGAAGAACAGGCAGCGGTACTGTGAGTTGCACGTTTAGCGCGTTAGAGGCTCGTGCATCACACGAAGCAGGCGACACACTGAGGTGTTTTGCGCAAAACAAGAGCTCCGTCTGAGTCACTTAACTCCGAGCTTAGAGCAATTACAGGTCGCACAATGTCACCGAAACCGAGAGGGCTTCACAGAGGGACAACAAATAACACGGACGGAGACCAAATACAGGATATTAGTCCGTCTGGGAAGAATCAACCTGTAGTTAAGGCAAAGATATCACATCATTATCGGCACAAGGGCAATTTGGACCTCTTTGAAATCTAATTGTTCACCATCTGGCTGATTTTCCTACTGCGTGAACGCGTTGTTTCCACAAACCGTACCGTGACTCAGCGTCTTATTTACATGACAAACCAGTCCACTCACCTGCAGCAGCTCATCCCGAGAGATTTTGTCATCTCTGTCCAGGTCATACAGACGGAAAGCAACTGGAAGAATAGAAGAAATGTCAGACAGCGTTAAGCTCACTATTAAATCCGGTGAATGTTCATGATACTGGTCACCGGCTCAGCCCGGACACGCCCGCGTGTGAGAGCGAGCTCCACACTCACACAGCAGCTTGTTTGTCCTGCTGTTGAGCGGCTCGCTGACAGCCACGTTCTTGCCGTTGTCCTCGATTGGTCTGAAGTGAGCCAAGGTCCGCATGAAGCCCCTGAAGTTCACCTGGTCCTCTCTAAACACCAGAGACACAGAATATTAGAACACAGCCCATTAAAACAAGAGGAAAACAGGATCTGCTACAAAGTTAGTCGCGGCTCAGATTACCTTTTCATTCTAGCTGCGGTGGCAACACAATGAAAACTCAAACTGGTTGGAACCTAACACCAGTTTAGATAGTTGGACATTCTCCACCTCTATTCTCAAGCAAACGACTCAAAACCAGAGCAACAAGAACACATCTATAAGCCACTACATCATCTGACTTTTGGGGATTTTAATGATACATTTGGAAACATCTGGTTTTCAACTTTCAGAATGATAAAACAGCAAAAACAAAGTGCAGAATATAGAGAAGGAACCTGCGGTGGTCAAAAAAACTGTTCATTTATTTTTCCAAACACAGGATTTTGGCAGAAAAGTCTGCAGTCAGGCAGCCACAACTGAGACGCCCGGTGGCCTCGCTCAGATTTGTGGTGGTTGTGACTCAAACCTATAATGCAAACTGCTGCGAAAAACAAGATCTTCAAAGACAGCAGAGCAACAACAGGGACGACTCACGCCTCAGGAAAGAACGCGTTGATGATCCGGTCTCCCAGGGGATTGATGGCCAACTCCGGGATCCTCTGGAAATCTTCTCGACTGCAGACATGACGAGATATGAGATTACAACACACTTAGATGTTGGAAACTTAAGACAATACCACAAAGGAATACAGATTTCACACTGTGGTCAACGTTAAAAAGATACGGTACAAAGCTCATGCAGCAATGTCCTCGTTATTCTTTAAAACCAGACTTGATTTGAAATATGAAAACAGGAGACGAAGAACAGAAAACAGGATTGCACAAACATTTTTTTAAATAGTTTTGGCCAGAGAAACGGAAGTTGGTCAGCGAGGAGATCTGTAAAATCTCACTATTGTGGCAACTAATGGACGATAAGAAGGTCACCTGACCGTGTGCTGTGACTGAAAACACCGGAGCAAGAACAAGCAGAACCAAGAACGTGTGATGTGTAAACACGTCTTTCAAAAGAACGCCTTCCCTGAATCCACAGAGGGACGTATTTCTATTTTACCCTGTAGACGGATATGCAAATAAACCCCCGAGGACAAATCAAAGAGCTGTGCGACACCAAGCTTGAAACAAATGTTTTAGCAGCTTTAATGATTACCGTTTTCTTTACCTATTGTTTGTTTTGTCCAGACTAATGGAAGAGCCAGAGGTTAATCACAAACCATTGAAATGTCACACCGAGGTCTCAACTTCAAAATCTCAACGCGCTCAGATAATAAAGATTGAATCATCAACCCCCCTCTGAGAGCGAGTGACGTCCTAACACTTTGTGGCTGACAACACTATTTAATGACAACGCATCGTCGCTGCCCCGTTGGATTTCTATTCAAATAGTACATTTATTGACTAAAAAATGGAGTAAAATATATTACAACACTCTTTTCAATTTCATTTAAATTGTATGTTTACAATTGTACAATTTTGCAAAGCTTTAAGTGAGATAATTAACATGTTTGATCCCACACAAGCAAGGTTTTTCCTAAATTCAATCACTTCAGACATCCAACTACCCAATCTGTCCTCCAGAATAGATTGTATAAATACAATGGCTTGTCTGGTTACCTGCCAAATGTAACCAGAAGCAATCAGCCACAGCATCTGTCTGCTGTTCAACGTGTTTATTCTCACAGTGGTGGTTGTGTTACTGCTTACCTGAGGGTGCCGTTTTCTCCTTTATCCAGACTGGTGAAGCGGCTGTACAGGCGAGTGATCTGACTGTGTGAGACTGTAGGGAGGACACCAAACAAGTCCAGATCACCAGAAGATAACACGTATTTATTGCTTCAGTCACAAATAACTCGTTTCACCTAAATACCAGTCCTCATTACACTTCCAGGAGTCATATTCAGAGCTTGTGTGTGTGTGTGTGCACTCTTTCCCTGTTAGACAGTAGAGAGTCCTGCTATATATGCTATTAGATTAAGTTCCTTTAAGTACGTGGTTTATAGGTTTCACTGAAGACATATTAGGCTTAACAAGTAGCTGGTTAAGTAACGTTACAGTGAAAGGCAACATGTCTCACACTTATGATCTCCACCACCATTAGTCCGAGTTCAACTTACAGCCAGTCTCCTTCTTAATTTCTTCAATTTCCTCTTCTCGGAGTAACGTGGACGCTCTGGATCCCATGGTGAAATGTTAGAAGGTGTTAAATAAACGAGAGGACTTGACAGACGTCTTGCGCAACCTAGTCAGCTGTGGGAGAATCTCAATCCGGATTTATGTAAAAGTTAGCAAACAAGCTAACGTAGCGAGCTAAAAAGCCTGTTTCACTCGTGACAGCAGCTGGAAACTAACAAAGCCGTTATACACGACCAGCCGTTTAATGTTCTTTGTATGTGTATCGCTATAGTCGGTTTGCTAGTTAAGGTTTTCTACGGTCTGTCGTGTTTTCATTCTACCGGGACGGGTTTCGGCCAAGTTATCTTCCTGTTTTATGAGGTGGGTGGGAAGTAGAGGGCGGGTCCTAAACGAGGCCACCTCCCTACCAGGACGGATTCCACGGAATTAGGTATCAGAGATTCTTGTCTGCCTAAAATTCGAAGCTAACGTCTTGCATATAATCCCATTTTAATTTACAATACCACGTTATCCACTATCTTGACCAAATAAAGTTAAAAATTACATTTCAAAATAAAACAGTGGTTATTTGAAAGTTCATAGAAATATTACCGTCAGGCAAAGAACAGCTACCTACAGGAGGGAGGCCCATCCCGTCCTGCTAGGGTGACCATCTCAACCGTAACAGTTGGTCAGCCTTCGAAATACTGTTGAGGGTTATTAGCAAGCTATGCTAAATGCTAAATGTAATGATAAAAACTAACAAATTATATTAACATCGCCTCTAGACATATTTGAATAAATAATATTATCTGTATATTGTGTGTTTCTTTTCCACAAAAAAAAGTTAAAAAATAAAAATCTTTAAAATACTCAGAAACCTATAAATGTGCAATTTTTAATTAGGCTCAAACATCAAAGTGTAATAACTATAAGCAAAACAAATGTGTTGAGAAAATTGAGGGACTTGATGTGAAGTCAAATACAAATTAACAATTAGAGGTAACTAAAAGGCAAATATAATAAATAGTAAAATAATGAAAGGCCGTAATAATTAACAAAGGGGCAGAAGAATACAGCCGAGCATCAATAAAAGAGAAAATCCAAAAAAAGAACCTCCACACAAATTAAATTCTGCTTCATCATACTTTTTTTTTAATATTCAGAAACTATCCACTAGATAGCGCAATTTCATTACTTCACGTGGAGTTTGTTTTTTGACGCGTGTGATGCTGTATTATCTGTCAATGACATCTAAAAATCTATCTAAGCCAGTCAGTTAAACTGTGGCAAAGGGACTAATGACAGTAGAGAATGTGTCAAATTCTCTGACATGGATGCTTTTTAACATTAATACCAGCCAATCACAGGAGGGTAAATGTCTCATTTGTCAATTAAAACAGTGCCCTGTGTGTATTTTATTTTAGGTATAGTTACATGTAATTAGCTAGGAAGTAATCAAGGCATCATGTAGTATAATCGCAGGGCAGAAGAGGGCAATGTGGGACAGGAATCAGACGCTAAATAGTCTTAAAATCTTTTCTCACAGACAGAAACCTTCTGTGAAACGTAGCAGGTGTTAAAACATGCTCTAATAAAGCTGACAGTGGTTTATTCTAAAGGAGGATGTGTGTGGGTCCAACTGCCCGTCAGACGGGAGTCCACACTTAAAATATGTCTTTTAATAACAGCAAGCACATCACCAAGTGTAATATTATCCCAAAAACGTGATATTAAAAACATGTGCTGAATGGTCACAGAGGTAAAGTCTTTTTATTTTTATAGCAGTTTTGGTCTTTCAGATTTATTTTGAGATTCCTGTTACAAAGTCTCTTGAAGTTCAACAAACATTCAACATCAGTGGGGGGGGTCCTTTACATGTCAATCAACCATTCATGCCAGGTATACCACAAATACAGCTAAGAGCAAAACAAATTAACATGAATTTCATGTTATAATTGTCAATCCTACGTTCTAAAAATAATCAAAAGCAATAAAATATCATCCACAAGCTTTTCACAGTGATAGTGCAAACTCATCATCAAACAAGTTTAAAAGTTCTCAGTAAAATCAAAAAAAAACATCACGAGTAAAAAAAAAAAAAAAGAAAAGTGTTAGTGTGTTGATAAAACAATAACGTCAACTCCACGACAGATTGATTCTTTAGCAGTGCAAAGAGAAGCTCCGTCTTCCCGGGCCATCACACGGGGAAGAAGCAGTTTGACGGGAGACGTTGGTGGATCTTTACTTGCTGTAATGACACACTGAGTCCATGGAGAGCTGGATGCTGCAGACAAACAACACAAATATTCACATATTAAGGACAAATAACTAAGCGTCTTAGAACTGTACGTAGTTTCATACAGATTGAATAAAGTGGTTTGTTCAGTGGGAAGTGGAGCTCACCGGTCTGCAGAGTATCCTCTCTCACACAGGTTCACCAGAGCGTACAGATGTCTCAGAGCGTATTCAAACTGAAACACAAGAGGACATCACGTGTGTCAAAGAAACGTCCCCATAGTCGGTGATAATGAAATGTAAATGACCAAAGTTTATTCCCCCCCCGCTGTCGTATTTGTGGCGCTCCAAATGTCAAACAGTTCCAGAGAAAAGGGAAAGGAAACCTTTTTCTGAATAAACGCATACAGCTGTAAGTATTAGCTGTGGGTGAACGGGTAGGATGTAAAAAAAGAATAAAACACCCCGTTATGTTAACCACAAACCCTCTCTAAATGTGACCCTTCTGTGCAGCTCTACCTCCGTTCTGTGCCAGTTGAAGCAGTTGTACTTGTAGTGGTTGACTGCAGCCTTGTAGCACTGATGCTGGGAGAGTTCGGCTCGCTCGTTGAGAACCTCGTCGGCCTTGAGCTTGTTACCGGTCACCCTCTCAACCACCCGGCGCATAGTCTCAGCCAGCATCTCCCTGACCTGAACACACACACACACACACGATAGATGAGATTTACACGACATGAACAGTCCTCCACAGAGGACCTGAAACACGTGACATGCTGCGACAGCAGAAACACCAACAGGACCGTCAATCTTCACCTTGAGGTGGGAGTTGATTTCCATCAGCAGCCCTCTTGCAACCCTGATGTCATTGGAGGCCATCATCTTCCTCTTGAGGATGGCCAGAGGAACGTCGGGGCTCGGGGTCAGATCCGGGTTCTTAACTGGCTGCAGGGTCATCGGAGGAGCGGTCTGGCCGCTGGCCTTGCGGTTACCCTGAAACGCTATGACCTTCATGTGGGCCATCGTCTGTATAGAGAGTAAGAAACTCTAAATAAGTATCTAAATATGAGCAGCAAGAGGCATGAAACGATAGCAGTGTTCCTTCTCTCACCTTGTTTCCAAACTGCTGGACGTGGCTGGTGTTCGTGTGGCTCTTTACGATCTTGAACTGTTTCACCAAAGTTTCCTTTCTCAGGTCCTCCTGGAGGCACAATGTGAGAACAAAAAACATTATTACCAGAAACAGAAACAGAAAATCACAAACTACACAGAGTGGTTGTTGTATTTAGTTCTTTCTGTTTTGGGACGCTTGTATATTGAGGAGTCACAGGTGTTACTACTCTACTGTAGGAAACGTTCACCACTTCCTGTTCCTGTCCCGTTAAGACCAGGTGTTTGGAACAGTGAGTAAATAAACCTTTAATGGACTTTATAGAGTCTGACTTTCTATTGTACTCTATTAATTCCTACATTTTTAATTAGTCAACGAGAAAAGGCAACATTTTTGCTTGCTTTTGATAAAAATCAAACAAATTAAAATGTTATATATCTTTGCATGCACATTATTGAGGTGTTCGGAGCTGAAAAGCAGCTGAACTGTTGTTGCTGAAGGTCAGTCTGTATGTGAGCACTAAAGTAAGAGCAACAGGAAACGAGGCGTGTATTCAGCATTACTTCTTGTACTTTTATCTACTTGATATCAGCCTCACTGTTTACTTTGTATCAAAGCTGTATAAGTTACTGCTAAACAACCGAACACTTTCCTCTGCTGCTCGGTAACATTAAAAAGCAGACGACGGGGTAGCTTATTGTGAAGCCGACACGGGAGAAGCGCTGTATTCGTCACAGACGTTAGCGGTGTACGCACGATCTAAACCAGATTGTAATAATTTGTGTGACATAGAACATAGGGGACACATCACCCACCACGTCGGAGTCCTCCATCCAGTTGACACTGTACCAGTCTCCCAGGTACGTGTCCCTCTTCTCGTCATAGTAGCAGGCGTAAGAGGACTCGTGTGAGTTGGAGGCTGTGGTGGCGTACACTAAAGAAAGAAAAGAGATAAACTCTCATGTTCTGCTGTGTAGTAGTTTGTAGAGACATAAACACGACTCACATGTCTGCTGAAACTGAAGGAGAGTTTGTGAACTCACTCAGTTAAAGAGTTTTTGAGATTTAGACTACAGATGACAGTGTGGTAAAAAAAAAGGGATGTAATAACTCTGGCTGAACACCAGAACCTTGACTCATGTCTCGTCATGTTCATCACATGAGGCCAAGCACATGATGCCGACTCCGCTGTCTGAAACACCAAAAGGACTAAGAGTCACAAACTGTGACGTCCACAAACCAGACCGCAGTGCTGAGCTCAGTTCAGACATGACCAAGAATGAAAATAAAGCAGGAGGTGAAAGCTAAAAACAATAGATCACATGAGCGTTTACTGTGGATTGTTGGCAATCAGCAAATGTAGATAAAGTGAAACGGTCACGAGGAAAAGTCAAGTGTTGTTGAGGATTTAAGTAGCTCATGGACCGACGCTTCCTATTGATCGCTGCCGCTTCATTATCTCTTCACTGGAAAGTGATTCTAAAGAAGTAAAGTTCAACTCACCGTTAATGTCAGCAGGCAGGTGTTCCATCATTGAGCCGGACTCACACGCCTCGATGTACAACACCATCTGTGGACAAACACCAGTCATGTGATCTGCTCTCACAGCTCAGACACACAACCACCTGATGCACCTCTTATCACTGACCTCGATCCTGTAGGCATGTTAACACGAGGGGCTCAATACGGCCTACTGCCATTTTAAAACCACAGGAGGTGCAACATTTGTTAAACGTGAAATGTTTGTCAAATTAAATATTGTGGTGCTGCAGAGGTGTTTGGGCCCACACATCATATTCTACAGGTTTACAAAACATCTGTTTGTTACAGTCACACCACAGTCAGTTTAATATGGTTTTCATTGAAAAAAACAATGCAATTCGATTTTTCATTTAAAATCAACAGAAGGTTGCTGCGTACCTTTTTGTATTTCTTATTTTCGTGCATGTATGTAATGGTGCTTTGGAGATCGTCCACATTGAGCTGCAGAGAGAGAGAGAGAGAGAGAGAGAGAGGACAGCATTGGTAAACAACGTGTTAAACTTGTTTGTTCGGGTTTGTAGTCTTCATTTCTTAGTCGTTAATCAGAAGTTTATTGACATAAAATAGAAAATTTGCAGGAAACCATGTTTACGTTTCTGAAAGAATGGTGTTGAGAAAAGGATATTTGGATCAGAGATGTACTTGGTATCTTACCGACACAAGTACAAAACATTTAAAAACTATACTCATAAAGTTTAAAAGGTTATGCTGCTCTTGAACAGTTTACTGTTTTTTTGAAGGTCACAACACTGATCAGAAGTTAAGTTCGTGCCTCCACACGGTACGGTGCTCAAATACATAAGCAAACAAAACTATCCAACAAAACAAGCTCAACATTTTGGTTTGGTGCAGTGAGCTCAGGAGGGAACATTAGCAAGAGGAGGAAGCCAAAAAAAGTGCTCACGTCATCATTGGGAAAGGCCAGAATACCCGGCGCCCCGTGGTCGGTAAAGTACACAAACACGTGGTCGTTGGGGCCGCTGCCAAAACAAACAGAGCAAAGTTAGAAGCGGTATCTTGATGAAGCAGGTGTTTCTGATCTCACTACTGGTTTCATGCCATCACTTCACCTCTTCAAAACCTTTCCAGAGCCACCTTTGACGCTTGAGGAGTCTCCCTTCAGCACCGCCAGGAAGTTTTGTGGAGTCACATCCTGCAGGAGAAACACCCCCGACACAAATCAAAAAGTCTCTCCAAACAAATCTGTTCGAACATCAAAACATTTATTTCAGAGCTTTGATTTGTATTTGCACTGAAGCACTCACGTCTCCGATGTAGTCTTTAGGAACTCCCTTGTACACATCTGTGCCGTTGGGCCTGTTGATCACGATCCCGGGGGTGGGGTTCCTGGGAATAGAAAGTATGAGTCAGATAAGCAGAAGGAAGTAAAAACAGAAACTGCTGACAAAACACGTTGTCACTTGATCGGTGAATCATTCATCTGGTACTATGTCAGAATCTGGTGAAAACTTTCCCCCCCGTCACTGCAGAATCTCTGCTACTCTCAACAACAACAACAACAGCGGCTCTATTGTTTGAGAAAATGCACCGTGGCCATTGAGTCTGCAGTCTGTGTGAGTAACCGTGCAAGCTGCATGTCACGTTGTGTAACACTGATCCTATTTCTGACTGAAACTGACGGGTCTGCTTTCACCACTGCTCCTTCACCCAGTCACCGTGGCAGTAATTTAACTCCAAACCACTGAGAGGAGCCCTAAAATTAGTTCCTTGTGACTCCTCTCGGTGGACCTCTTTAACTCGGCCTGTTAGTGCGGCCTGCTGCTCCTGCTGCTGCTGCTGCTGCTGCTCTTGACGATGAAGCACACCGGGGCCGACATGCCACAGAGACACGAGAAATGTCAACACGAGCGTGAGATTATTGTGTTGGCTTACAGCTGCGGCTTCAAACCTCCACTCATATTTCTGTACAATCGTAACGTTTCTGTATTTCCAACAGAGTGAGACCTCTTGTCTAGCAGATTACACCTAATCAAGTTCAGGAGGTCCGTTCTCCAGACTAAACGGTCACTTCATGTCACTAATTTAAGCATATTACACGTAGTAGTTTTGAACCAGGACCTGCAGTATTTGGATCATGTAGCTCATGAAGATGAGCAGACGTTAAATGAACTATACATAGCGGACATCATTATTCATCACCTTTAATGCTCAGCTCTATACAACACGATCTAAGACAGTGTGGAACTCTTGCACAGTTATATACAGTAATATGTTGATGGCAAAGTTAGAGATTAAAAGGGAAGACCGAAGGTCAACAAATAACAGAACTACAATACAATGGGGGTTTTGAACACTTCGGGGGAAAGAAGAAGTCTCTTTATGACAAAGATCTGCTGCAAAGAAACAAAAAATGTCAACTCACTCCTGATTTTGTGCCAGATCATCGTACATCATGACCACAATCTGCTCATCCGGGATGCCATTCTTGTGGACAATCTGGTAGGCATGGCAAGCATCAGCCTGAGAGCGAGAGAGAGCAATAAGGAGAGGTCAGGTGCTGGCAAAAAGTTGGTCTTATCAAGAAACAATGATACAAATAGCAACGTCAAATCATGCACAGTTTGCACTTGTTCATGCATTGCCACTGTGGGAGCAGTTTCACTCTCTCACCTGGTGCCTGTAGTTGTACCAGCCATTGGAGCCAGCTACGATAACCACCCAGTTCTTGCCCCCGTCTGGGTCCTGGGAGGGGAACGCGTTTACCAGCCCGAGGCTCAGGCCGAGCAGGGCGAAGAAGACCCGGTTCAACATGTCCTCGCCTTCTGTGGAAGTCCACAAGTGAACGACAGGGATGATTCAAATATCTCAAATGTCAAATTCACTGTTTGTTTGCGGTTTGTTTTGGACTGTTTAGATGGCAACAAAACAACGAAAGGTAAGCACAAAACAACACAAACACGCCACCCGATTGCATGGATGTCACGTGATCTATTATCGGAACAGAGCTAGCTTAGCTGGTAGCACAACAAGCTAAACAAATGTATTTTTAAGGAGCTGTTCTAGCTATTATATAAAAAAAATAATTATAATACGTCGAACTAATCCCCGGGTAAATGACAAGTAGAGAAAGACATGTTTACCTTTCCTTTGTTGTGGTGTGCGAAGGAGAAAGCAGCCAACGAACTGTGAATTGTCCTCAGCAGGAGTCAGTGGGACATTTATATATGACGTCGGGAAAAAAACGGTTGATAGGAATTCTCGCGCAGCAGCCAATCAGAGGGCTCGGGGGGCGGGGCGTCACTGTAAACAGTCATGTGGTTGAAGAGCAACAAAACATGTATGAGCTCCTCTGTTTCCTGGTTCAAGTGAAACATAATAGATTGAATGGATTCCTGTAGATTATAATTTCTAAAAAAACAATCTATTCTTTAAACAAACACGTTTACTTATGAAATAAACCATTGTCTTTTGCCCTTACTAACATTAGTTTGATGCAGTATGGTATGCAAGGACATTTACTAAAGTACAACTTTGAGTTACTTGTTCTTGAGTATTTTAATTTTCTGCTACTTTATACTTCCACTACATTTATTTAATAGCTTACAGATAGGACTCGAGTACATACTGTAAATGAATGTCATTTTTCCTAAAGAATATTCACACAAACAGTGTGTGACACACATTTTGCAGCACGTTACACAATTCTTTCGAACCTGTTTAAGCAGGCAGTTAGGACATGTCATGTGATTCACTCTGCCATAACCTTTTACAGCATGTAACCCATAAAATCCCAAACCACTTCCCTGCACATGCCAATCACAAGTTTCATTTTAAAAGGTGCTGAATTGCAAATTCTGAGCATATCTATGATTGAGGGATTGCCTCCGATGGCTGAGCCGGTGGCTAGCAGCTAAAGGTGCTAACAGCACAAACGGTGCAAACAACAGCAACGATGTTGACAAATAGTTGTTTGCTGTTATATTAATGCTTTACATTTCAGATTTAGCACCTTTAAACTTGGTCTCTCCTGTAACATTTTGTATATTTCCTAAATATTTACACGGTGCTACATGTGCACTGGTTGTGTATTCTTTCATTCGGTGTGTTAGACTCCAAAAAAGATTCGGAGAATTAAATCAAATGACACAAACAATCAGAAGAGGCGCATTAAAGATGTCAGCAATAAATCAAACTTTTATTTCTCCATATAGAAAAGAATCAAGTTAAATAGTGAAACAGTCCATCAAAAATTCGGCATCTTGTTTTCAACCAATGGTCCTTAATACATTAACCTTTGTCTCAAAATGAAAAAAAAAAGATGTAACAAAGTGTAAATACCATGTTCACAGTAATAAATATTGAAAAGAAAATCTTTTATACATTGACATTATATATATATATATATTTGAGTAAATATATATATATTTATATAGATATATAATCATATACAGTAAAAAGTTATTTTCAAGTTTATCAAACATAAAATAGTAAAATAAAAATGGCTGAAAACAGAACGATGATTGCATTTCTTGTCATTCCCAAGGCATCGGTAACCATGGCCATTCAGAGTCTGTAATAAATAGAATGTGACATTATCTAAAGAGTGTAGTGCATCACTGTAAATTAAAAAACGAAAATTATAGTGCAAGTTTGTTTTTTGCGCAAAGTAATCTTGCAAATTTCGAACTAATCCAAACGGAATGACAACAACAACAAACAACAACAGAGGAGTTTGTTGAGCGCATCAACGTCAAGTCTCTTCAATCTGTTCTGCATCACAACCTCCTCTGTAAAACAGCTTTCACGTGTGAGAAACCATGGCAGATATTCAATACCAGGCTTATTTTGGCAAATTACTTAAAGACAAACAGAACACAAAAAAAATCTCCACACGCTCTTTTACACTCAGCACTGTCAGAATTGCCAACTAAATATTGTCTGAAATGCATAGAAATGAATTACCAGTAGCAAGAACTAACTTAAGGGTTGTTTACTGTCATGCAGCATTTCTGAGACGCAAAGCAAGGCAGATATTATTAATGTGTGTCGATGCAGTAAAGGATAAACGTATGCTCTGCCTCGGCTTGCACTTTTCCCTGGCTTCCTTTCCCCCTCAGCGATAAGGAACGGGGGAGGGGGGAGAGCTCCCATTTCCTGTTTGTCTGCAGGCTCCTGCGTCCTGCTGAAAGCCAGGGAGGTCTGGCTTCGTCTTCACACACACACAAGCGTGTGCGGTTTTGTGTGATGCGTGTGCTTGCTCGTCTCAAACCTCTGCACCCAGTTCAATGACCCCAGTCTCAATAATGGGCACTAGCTTATCTTCCACCTGTACCAGCAGGATGGTCTTGTCGATATGGGAGCGATTGGCTGGGTCTCGGCTACAAGGCACCCACCGGTGAATCACCTGCAGAGGACAACAGAGGAGGGGGCTTTGTGAGAGGAATCCTCCAATCAAATTTACGAGGTTGTTTATTACAGAGCAAGTAGGCCACAGAGGGTGTTACACGCCAACAAATAGGACACAAGTACAAGCAAAATCACAGTCATTGCATAAGAGGTCAGAGAGTGTGAGAGTGTGAGCTGACAGGCTGTGACAAAACATAGCAATATTTGCTTGTTCATGAATCTAACTTGCTGCTGATGAAGACTTACATGTCCTTCCATGCCCTCTAAGGGGCTCCAGTCCCTCCAGCAGGTCCGTCCTGCCCTCAGTCTCATCGTCTCGTCAGGCCACTGCAGCTCCTTCCGCTTCGATAAGTTGATGTTCTCCAGCACCTGACCGACGTCCGCAACCTGAGCGACACCACGGAAGAATTATATTTACGTCACAGCAGGACTGAGGGTCGTCAGTCTCAGAGATGATCTATTTTTTAAAAACATAATGTCTACCAACCTGCACTCTGTAGGAGATGTCATCTCTGCGCACGGTGGAGATCATGGGGTTGTGTTGTTGCGGGTAGTGATGATGGTGATGATGCTGGCTGAGGGGATCGGTCACGGTGCTGCACATGCCGTCGTTGCCCAAGAGGCCCACCAGCGTGTGGCGTTTGCAGGGAGGGATGCTGTGGCTGGAGAGGGAGGCGGAGGGGCCGGCGGGGTCAGAGGTGGAGCCCAGCCGGAGCTGCAGGGAGGTGGGGAGCGTGCGCAGGGACAGCTGGCTGGTGGAGGAACGTCGGCAGGGCTCCAGGCCTGTGGTGGAGGTGCGCAGGGAGGAGTGACGGCTGCTGCTGTAGCGGTAGGAGGATGACTGGCTGGCAACAGAGGCTCGAGCAGGAGAGTGGCGTACCAAACCCGACTGGACAGACTGGGAACTTTGACTGGTGCCTGGACACAGGGTGGTGAAGTCAGACGCAGACCATAATTAAAGGAGAACTCCGGTGATTTAGTGTTGCAATCTCATAAAATGTGGGGACTTACGAGAGACAGATTTTGTAAATAGTAAGGTGGACGAGATATCCTGGATTTCAGTCACTAGTATGGGTCAAGCTCCAAAAACACTGGATCCTACATATCCCATAATGCAACTCAATAGTGCCCTTCATTAGACCTGCCTATCATACCTTCATCTCCTAAACTACACATCCAAGTGCATATCAAAAACTAAAGTAACTACTGTATATCGAAATTCTTTTTTTAAAAGGCAGCTCCGGTGAAATTCAAAACCGAACTCAAAAAATATTAATTCGTCAAAGTATTCATAATATTAGTGGTTGTCAGGTTCGCTAGTTCTCACCCAGTGTGTGCGGCTGGTACGTATGAGAGGGGGCGGGTCCGGAGGTGCCACCCTGCGACACTGAGCTCTGCTGAGAGTCACCCCCCGTCCCATTCCCACTGCCACAGGACATCCCCCCTGCGTCGGAATCCTCGATGTTCCCGCCACTGTTACAGCCAGCACCACAGCCTTTACGTAACCTAAAAAAAAACATTTGAATATCATCCGTTGATAAACTACAGTCAGATTAAAAAACACAGAGAAAGAAAGGTGTGAAATTGTTATTTAACCACTTAGTTTGTGTTTTTGAGAGCACCAACAGACCTGTGCCAGGTGCTGACAACAAAGTTTCGGATGTTCCCGATGCTGATCGGGCCTCCGAGGATGTGTCCGAGCTGGGGGTGCGAGTTGCAGTAGGAGGTGGTCAGCGGCGATACATAGATGGGATATCCGATGGGCTGGTCACAAGAGGAATTGATCATGTTTCGCAGAGCCTGCTTGGCGTTCTGAATGCTCCCGCGCTCCGGGTTTCTGTTTCTCAGGAACACCAACTCCTGCTGCTGCCCTGCCCAAAGGCCTCGGACACATTCTTTATTCACCTGCAGCACAAGATGTTACAGTCTCATAAGTAATTGTGTCAGCAATAATCAAGGAATCAAAGGCCAACTCTTCAATCTGCTGCGGTTGTCACCTTGATGACGCGGAAGCTGAGGTATCGTCGATTTAGCATAATGATTTTGTACTCGTTGGTTCCCTCGTCGAGGACGTGGCGCAGGGCGAGCAGCGACGGCGAGTTGGACAGCACAGCGCTCCTCCAGGCTGGGTCGCCCTCGTGAGCGATGACCAGGTTCTGCTGGTGGGAGGAGATGGCCTCGAAAAGAACCGCCGGCTCGTCGTACTCATCTGGGGATGTGAAGTGGTCCTAAAGGAACAAGTGCAACATTGTGTTACAGATCACATTTGACAGAGAATGATACGTGGTATGGACAACATGACACCTGCAGCGTCTCACCTGGTGTAATTTGAGAGACATTCGGATTCCAGGCACCACAACCTTCCTGAGGAGTTCCATGTCTGCAAAGATCCACTCGTCCCGCACGGAAGAGATGCGGAAATCTCCCTTAAATAATGCATGAAGTCCGTAAAGGAAAGACTCCAGATTGCTGCGATGGAAAGATATCGAGAACATATAGTTTTGTTGTCACTCATGAGGTTTACAAATACGTTTATCCAGAGCACAGACATTACATCACATTACTGATCTAATAAACTATGCTTCTTTAAGCTTTACAGAGGAAACATCAAAGACACGAACGTCCCAGATAATTCTGGTTGTTCGTGTTACACCGTGGCGTGGCCTACATAGGTGAACTCTCTCTCGGCACATTATAAAAGGTTAACTTATTATAATGAGGATTACTATATTAACCTGGACATATGATGGGCAGCTGTTCCCAGAGCTCTCCTCCCCAGCACACACAGGCCGAAGCAGAGCAGCACCAGAGCAGAGTCTTTATCGCTGTCAAGTGGCTACAAACAAAGTGGAGACAAGGAGGATTCATGAAACTCACAATCCCAACTGGTGCTAAACCACATAGGACATCAAAATCAGCATTATGAACAGTTATGTTTAGTATGGGTGGAAACTTATTAAGACATCATTCCTTAACATTTGATTAAAATCAAACTGCAACGAGTGTTGTGACTCAGGGACTAAGAATCCATTATTACCGTGGCCCTCCGAGAGTTGCAGTACTGGATCCAGCCCAGGTAGACTCCACAGAAACTGTCCCTGGAGATGCCTGCGAGTCGATGGTCATAGTCCTCGTCGATGTTGGGATTGAAGGTGGGATCCAGGTCGACGTAGTTCCTCTCTCCGCATCCCCGCAGGCCGTCTTTCATGGTCTCATTAGCCAGCCACTCCTCCAGCTTGGTGGAAGCGATCACGTAGTAGATGATACCCTGAGACCAGGAAGGGGTGATGCATTTAGATCGTATATAAATAATATAATAGTGACACCTTCTGTTTTTAACAGCTACGTCCCACTAACCTTGACATAGTAGGTGGTCAGGATGCGTCGTAGATCGAACACCTGCAGCATGGAGGCGGCGCTGTTATCAGTGATGCTGTAGCCCTCCAGCACGTATTTGGTGACCAGCACCTCCCAGGCCAGCCAGCGCTGTCCAAAGGCAGCATTAAAGGACAGGAAGTGAGGGAGGTGGCCCGGCTCGCAACAGCAGCAGCCCTCGTCTTCCTCCACCCCCTCAGTGATGGCCTCCACTTCCCTCTGCTGGCAGTAAGTTCCTGTGGCGGGAAAAACAGATTAATATACAGAATACCACTGTACACGCAACGAAAGTCAGATCAAAACTAATGTGGAGACCACTAATGTGGAACTGGACCTGTGACAACTGGCACATGGAGAGGAAGTCTAATTTTCTCGCTGACCTGTCTGAATCACACAGATGTAAACTGGTTAAATACCACTTCTGACACACACACAAAAAAGTGTTGTGACAGTAAAAAAGTGTTGTGACAGTAAAAAAAGTGCTGACAGACAGGTGATGAGCGTCACGCTCAGAGGAGCGTCTCCAATTCTGTAAAAGGTTCACAGCGGGTCACGTGCTCTGAGCACCGAGTCATGCTGCTAACGAGTGCACAGGTGTGTTTCACAGGGAAATAAAGCACAGCTGGACTAATATGCTGGAAAGTTCCCGTCACAAATGGAAATACTGAGCAACCGGTTGAAGGAGGAAGTCACTGAGAAAATATTTTCAAATACTTTTAAGTTGCCAACTAAAACCACAAACACCAGAAGTTCAAACAAACATTGTGACTAAATATTCACACCCAGTAACTTCTGTTACGTAGCTAGCTACAACAGACAACGCTAACGTTAGCATGCTAATTTACAAGCTAACACTAATAAATCTAAAACATGCATATCTTGACTTCCTGTTTATAGAGTTTGATACTTTTTGATTGGAAGGTGCTACAGATGTTAGTTATGTCTCTACTAAATTGGGTTGTACCATTAAACCTTAAAGATAGTAGTTTGAAACTGGACAGTTGTTACTAAGAGAGTAGGAAGGACACAAACTTAGAGATGGATTTGTGCAAATCAATCCTTATAATTACTGACACCTACTGACACTGATCGCATTAGCTACAGTACACAGTGTGATACAATCACAACTCGTGTCTCATTTGGTACGGCATCCTTCCATCTGTGCCACACGGGGACCTCCTCACCTCTGAACTCCAGCCCTCGGAGCTGGAAGGTGACCAGGCCGTTGCCGATCTCGATGAGATGCACCAGCGCGTTCAGGTAGTCGGAGGCCAGGATGAAGCAGTCGCCGGTGCTGAAGTTGCCCCATCGGCCCAGGATGAGGTCTCCACACAGGCTGTGCTGCAGGGAGCGGGTAAGGTGCTCGTAGAAGATGGAGTTTAGATTGTTGTCGTCAGAGCCTGAAGAGGGAAAGAAGAAAGGCAGATTAGTAAAGCATGCATTAATGTATTTTACGTTTGCTCGTTGACATCACTGGATTAGACTGAGGATTAAAAATACACTTGTTCTAGAATTGTCTGCTAGGCCCTCACCTGGATTTCTGTCCAGCTGAGAGGCCAGCCGAGTGTTGGAGTGATCCACTCTCTTGGTGCTGCAAAAGGTTGAAAATCACACATTTCAGACGCATATTCACAGAAACAGTATCGTATTTGAACATGGAATAGGATTTTAAAAATGTTTTGCCTACTTGTAGTCCCTCTCCCAGAACTTGACGGGACGGACGTAGGATGTGATGAAGATGGCGCTGCCCAGGAACGGGTTGAGGGGGGTGGAGAAGACCGTCGACACCAACGCCTGGACAAACAGCATGGCCGAGTCTGGAGGAGCTCGGGTCAAGGATCACTCAAAAACAAATATGTAAGCTTCGCTGTATGTAACATCTGCTGTCCCTGTGATGACAATGAGCTCGATAAAATACCAGACACTGATAATAGTTCGCCAAAAAAAGGCTTTCTAGTGCTTTGCTCACCTTCATTCCCAAACATCAGGGGAACAATATCACAACATTACAAACGCATCTCAACACCGACAACTACGGCCTCAAAAAAGACAACAAATGTGAGTCAAATACCGCTCTGAAACACCATCAATGCTACCATCTATAACCAGTTTAAGAAACTGGTGACACAGTGTGTACAGTAGAGGTTGTGATGAAAGGATACGAGGCACAGCGAAGGGCTGAGCAAAGGCGTGGAAGGCTGAGCCCCATGTGATCTGCCAGGGGGCGATGTAGGTGTAGACAAAGTGCAGCTTGTAAAACAGCTCCCACATCTGTAAAAAAACAAGCGATAACAATAAAAACACTGCTATGCTTTGTCCTGACCAGTGAATGAAACACTGGGCAGAATGGATCATTTGTATGTAATCATAATGATTTTAGATGATGTTAAATACACGGTGCAAGATGCACAACTCATCATCTGTATCCCTCTCACCTTGCTGAAAACGATGGACATGAGGAAGAGGTCGAGCAGCAGCGTCTCCGACAGATGACGGTAGTCGAAAGTGAAGAAGAGGAAGGTGAAGAGGATGGTCACGTACTGGTAGGTGGGACTGCTGTAGGAGGAACGGAGCAGCTTCAGGCCAGCGACTGTGATCATCAGGGCGCCCACCCTGGAGGACAATTTAAATAAGTCAAACACGGTACAGTGTCTACACTTTAAAAATACGAGACAATTAAAGGAACAGTTACATATTTTGTCCAAAGGTAACAACAGCAAAACCATGCAACCAATTTGCTTTTTGTACAAATGAGATAATGTGTTTATCAGTCAGCATCAGGTTATAACCGTCACATAGACAGGCTAGCGGTTTCCCCCCGTTTCCATTCTTTGTGCTAAGCTAAGCTAATGGGTTACTGTCTGCATTCATAGTTACTGTACGGTGATGAGAGTGGCATCATTCCTCTCAGCTCACTCTCAAGGAAGCAAATACAAGTATAGTGCAGTACACTGGTGGAGAACACGATCCACCGCTCAGGGTTCTATTAAGTTATGAAATAAGAGAGAATACGATAATCAAAGAGACAAAGATGTTGTAAAACGGAAAGAGGTCTCACTCTGTGTCGAGTCTCTTCGGACTGGCGAGCTCTCTGGCGCTGCCACTCAGCTCATTGAGGATGACGAGCGGATAAAGAACATTCTTCTCCACAAACAGCAGCCACACGTGAAGCTTTTCAAACCACATCACATGAGCCGCGTCTGAGGACAGAGACGGGGGAAGTGTGTTAGTCAACATCATAGTCGAGAGGACAAAAGGAAAATGTTGTTTTCTATCTTCTTTGTTGATATTATCAACCGACATACAGCATCAAATGAATGGATTATAGCGATGTGTTGGCTGAAGAGACAAACACAAAACACAGACTTCTGGTACCACTACTTAAGGTTTTGGTTGCTGTACGTCCTTCAGCGTACTTACCCCTGACTTCAAACTGATAGTACTCCTTAGTTTTGAGCAGAGGGTGGGAGAAGCAGTACCAGGGCAGCTGCTTGCGGACTTGAGGCAGCAGGTAGTGGGTGAGCAGCCCCACCGTCCCCAACAGTGCATACAGGACATAACTGAGGAAAGGCTGCGGGAGCACAGAGACGGTAGAAATCAATCTTTATACACAATCTGCCCGCGCGCATAAGACCGACCCTTAGAAAAACAACTATTTGTAATCAACTCGTTTTTGTTCCCAAAAGCGGCAGACATCACATATTCATGTTTTCTAATTGTCTCACTAATGAGGCTGTAACACTGAGGTCAGCACAACGAGCGGATTGGTGTGCGAGTCAGTCACACGATGGCAAATGCAAATGAGAAACGCCGCAGCTGGAAGACCTGCCTGCCGGTTCCCGGTCAGTCTACAACAGCAGCGGAGAGACACGGTTGTGTATGAGACGAGGAGGGTGTGTCGTCGTCGCTGCTCCGCCGTTTTTAGGAGACGTGAATGGAAACACATCCAACGTGCTCATGCATCGCCCAGATGTGCCGATTACCATTTTCAGTTTCATTGCATAAGAGATGTTCTTCAGTGTTATAGTCTATTGTGACCTGTTGCATTGTTGTTGTTTATCCCACTGTACTGAACCGTGAAATCTAAACTGGGATTGTGAACCTTTCATTGATATTCATATTTACTGTACCTGCAGTGCAATAAAGACTGTGCTGACATGGATGGCGAAGTAAAGGACAGCAATGACCACACAGACGATCAGGTCAGACTGCAGACGCTCATTCTGTGCATTCAATAACAAACAATGTGGATTAGAAATAGAGAATAAAATCGCCCTTTAAAAGGCCGTAGCAGCTTTAACAAACAACAATCCTACCGTCAGTCCCGTCTTTAATCAGATAAATGATGAGAGTCAACTCACCACTGCGGCCCTGAGCTTCTCGGGGAGAGGGTCCTGAACTTCTGACAAAGGGTCCTCTGGGTTCTTATCTTTTAAATTGGGCACAATCTTGGACTGGATCAGCGAGCTATGACGCAAAAAGAGAGAAATATTAGCTGGTTCGCACACCACGGGTCTCCTGAGGGCGATTCATCTCAGAGGGAATATAGAATCATTCACCGTCACACACACACTACCACCGTTGTGTGAAGCAGGTTCAAGCTTTGTGAACTGAGCATTTTTGAAATGCTTAGAAAGTCTGAGATAATCCACAGCATGTGTGTGTGTGTGCGTAGAAACGTTGGTTCATGGAAAATACTTTTGATGATCTGTTTTTGTCTGCTTTTGTGCCAGATGGGCGAGTTCACCACCCATGACCATCAGTGCCAGCATTTTAACACACACACACACACACACACGCACACACGCAAATATTTGAACTTCGGTATATATTTCTGCGGGAAGTCATCATAACTTGGGTACCACAAATACAGTCCGAGTGAGGTCTGTTGTGTGCGAGTGAAGTGGACTTACATGAGGACAGACGGGTCGCCGCTCTGCCGGCTCAGGTGGTAGGACACTGCCACCAAGAGGCCGCAGAACACAGAGAATAACACGGGGATGTGATGCGGCTCCCAGGTCTCCTAAAACACACAACGACAACCTTTTAATATAGTTTAAAAAAGCATGACTGTAGACTCTTGTTTATTATTTATAACATTAAAGGAGGCATATTATGCTAATTTTCAAGTTCATACTTGTATTTTGTGTTTCTACTGGAACTTGTTTACAATGTTTAATGTTAAAAAAACCACAATATTGACCTCATACTGTCTGTCTGAATACATCTGTTTTAGCGCCCGTCTCTTTAAGCCCCCGTGCTGAAAAAGCCCAATCTGCTCTGATTGGCTTGTGAGAAAAAGATGGTGCACCTTTGCAAAGGTAGTTCTGGGGCTGTGGGTGGACATACTCCGATAAGGGGATCTGTATATCTGTATTGTGGGTTGGTCGGCACTCCAGATACCCAAATGTATGTGCACAAGCACTGAAAAAGTGAGCTTAAAGTGCCTTTTAATATATTACAGTTTGAATAGCTGCAGCAGTACAGACGTTTGAATTAATTCAGCTGTTGCTGGTTAGCAGATAGCGCTGGTTTTAGATGATAAGGGCTCTGTAACTGTTGGAAACACTCCAAAACAGCAAGCAAAGAACATTAGGTTTCTACTGCATCAATGAAGCAGTAATACGAAGACACTTCTCCATCACAGTCTTTAAACACCAACAGTTTCCTTGCTGCTATAATTTGAGGTCTAATTTGAAAGTGGTGGTTAAAATACAGTACTTACATCGTTGTAAAGTACATTCAGACTGGATGACAGTCAGATGCTCCCCAGCTGATTACATTGCATCTAGATTAGATTTGGCTTTGCTCTCACCTTCAGAGCTCCGTAGCAGAAGCCGTAGAGCAGAGCGACGGTGACGATGCTGCGCAGGATGCTGTACAGCGCTGACAGAAGGCTTGTGGAGGCTGCAGAGAGCACAGAGAAGGATGTCAGCAATGAGAACACTCAACCCGACAGGCACCAGGCCAGGCAGAATGCAAATCAGCACCCTGGCCTCTAATGAAGCCTGCCATATCATAATATACAAGGCAACAGTGTGCGAGTGTCTGTTGTCTCATTCTGCAGCGGTCAAAGTCACCCCCTGCAATGAAGTTGTGCATCTACAAGTCGCTCACCGTTGCCCCCGAACACATGGATGTCCAGCTGCTCAAAGATATACATGACGAACGTGTTGACTTGTGGCAGCAGCCCCACGAAGAAGATGATGGGAAAACACAGAGTGAAGACTGCAGGGACACACAATTAAACACAGATTACTTTACACGTGTTCCATCTTAAAATTGCAGTTTTTCTTAACGCAGATGACAACGACGTTTATTGTTCTGCATCTGTGACTGTGAGCTCTGGATGTCACTTGTTCATACTGGTGCACGTTGGCATTTCTCCAAGGCAACCGCAGCAATTAATGTTGATTGTTGTTTGATGAAAGGTGGTTTTATTACTCTCGAAACAAATAAAACATTGCTTTTAGAAGAGCGATCGAGGCTCATACACAAATTGTTTTTGTGGATGCGTGTCTTATCTCGGTGCAGCTCAATTTGTCTCCCGTGTGATGAAACAATGAAAGTGCAGCATCATTTTATTTCTGTGTGTTTTTAAGATTTTTCCTACTGTTGTACTTACCGATGACGAGGTCCCTGGCAGACGCCAGGACCAGGGAGTTGGTGAGTGCGACTCCGTACAGGGTGAAGCGGGATGAAGTGGTCCTCAGACTGCCATAGTGGAGCAACCAAATGAGGCCACAGCACAGGCAGAAGTAGACAGGCCGGCTGTATGCTATGATACGATTATGGCCCTGCAGGGACATGGGTATGATGATACAAATGGTTCATTATAGGAGCCGGGCTTTCCCATTACAGTCCAGCACAGCTCAGCCTTGTACATTTTAAATAGGAAGCCATGCCCTAAACAGTACTGAAAATGTGAGAACAAATAAAACTCATTTCAAAACTGAAATAAATAATCATTCCAACGAGAAAGAATTCAGTTAGTATCTGTGTCGTACGAGCCATGGGGACAGTGACACAGGTATAAACAGAAATAGCATCAAGTGTCGGGTTTCACAAGAGAGGGAGAATGTACGTCTGCAGTGAGCAAGTTTCAACCCGAGAGGCTACGAGTTGTCCTGCTTTTTCACCGAAGGCAGTTAACGCAGCAACAATCGGATTAAATAGGCCGCGTCTGTTCAAAATGTGTCGACGACGTCGCGAAAAACGGAGGGGGAAGAAGAAGTCCACGAGGTGAGATGAGGTGAAAAGAAAAGGTGAAGGAAGGGGGAAGAGAGGGAGAGGAAGGGAGGCACAGACAAAGAGTGAGAGAGCGAGGTCTAAACTCTGGCCGGCTATTTAAAGCCTGTGCCTGCAGCTGAGTAGGAGCTGCATTAATAAAAGACGCCGTTTCAGAGCGAGGGAGGGAGGAACACACAGACTCGCAGGGGAAAAACAACATCGTTTTCAAGAACCAGAAACAGAAAAAATACTGAATAACAACCAGATTAGACCATGTTATAGAGGAAAGGAAATGTATTCTCTATTTGTCTAACGTTAGAGTGTAAAGGCCATTTCATTTTCTGTTGTCTCAGAGCTATTTATTTATTTATTTACATTAAACTTCTGACCTTTGGTTGATCACTGTGTGGGCTATCCAGGACTTCAATGACCATCACTCAGAATATAAGCATCACCTTTAAGCCCAAAAACTCCCCAAAATGTGGCTACATGGATGATTTAAGAGTTATAATTACTTACATGTCGAGGGGAAGAGGAGTCTGGTTGAACACTCTGTCAATAAAGGAAGAGAAAGAGGTGAATTCTCTGCTGATGTTGACTATTTCAAACAAGTATTACTGCTTCATTACAAATAGTTCAGTGTAAGTTAAGTTGTTGCAACAATGGTTCTTTGTTTCACTTTTGCAGGTCAAGTCCAACCACAACGTGCTGTTGACTCAAGTATTCACCTTCAGTAAGGAATACTGGCAACTTGCAATGACGAGGCAGAACTGAAAGACCCAGATGTCGGTGAAGAAGCCGTGGACCAGCAGCACTGAACCCAGGAAGGCCACCAGAACGGCCAGCAGTACGGCCAGCACGTTCTCTAAAACCTCACGGTTCCTGCAACGCAAACGGAGAGAAGTCAGCCAGAGAGTGCATCCAATAGACCCAATTACCTTAATGTGTAATATCCAAACCAGGTTTAATAAACATCACGAGAAATTAAAAATAGTGAACGTAAAATATATATATATATAGACACACACATATGAATAATATATACAGAGGGCCCAGGGTGGAACCTTGTGGTATTCCACAGCAGACGAATCAAGAGGAAAACATGTTGGTTGTATTGTGACATCTTTAGACTATTTATACACTGAAAGCAACCAGAGTCACAGCTTCTAAAAGGATTTACAAGCTAAACTGTGACATTTCATTTCATAAAAAATGTATGATATATTATGAAATGTGACATTTAAAGAACATGAAGATATTTGTGAGTTAAAAGCATGTTTAGTCTGTTAGGAGTTGATTGCTCTCGGGGGAACGCTGCCGTCTCAGACTTCTTCTTCTCTTGCTTTTTATCAGTAGGAATCTGTGACGCTGCCGTCTCAGACATCTTCTTCTCTTGCTTTTTATCAGTAGGAATCTGTGACGCTGCCGTCTCAGACTTCTTCTTCTCTTGCTTTTATCAGTAGGAATCTGTGACGCTGCCGTCTCAGACTTCTTCTTCTCTTGCTTTTTATCAGTAGGAATCTGTGACGCAGCCGTCTTGGACTGTCCTTACTGTCAGTGGGACTGACCTGATTAAATACACGGTCAACGCTGTGATGGACAGAATATTAATCCGTAGATACACCGGTTTTATTATTCTAATTAAGAAATTGGGGTTCCAGCAGAGAAGAGTCAGGTTTGATGAAACCAGATGAGACTACTTGCTGATTATGTCCAAGAGAAAAGGAGCTTCAGGTCAAAGTAGTGTTGTACTCTACGGTATCTGATCACTTTCTAATTACCTAATTAGCATTAAAAGGATTTTTGTTGGTTATAGTGTTTAAGGTTAGATTCTTACCTGTCGAATAGTGCCAGCAGGGTGAGCCGGTCAAAGTGCAGGCCGACCCACAGGAAGGGCAGGAGCCACAGGCGGTAGTACTGCCTGACTTTGCCGGCGGCAGCTGTTGCCGCGGGGTCCTCTTGTCCCAGCGGCGCGTCCTGGAGCTCCGGGCTCAGATCTCCGTCCTGCTGCTCCAGCAGCTCTGGGTCCATCGTCAGCAGACGGTTCAGACGGATCTGAGGGAGGGAGATCTGTCTCACGGTCAGTAAAACCTATTCACGCTGCATCTTCACCAGTGATACTTTAAATAAGAACATTACACAGATGTATCAAAAGATAGTTAATACAGTTAAGAGGTGACAAATACTAAAAGTATTAAAGTCAAATGTTTTCTCCGAGTACCACTGAGAGTGTTGGATTTTGGCTGTTCCACCACCACCACACCCACTCCCAGCCATCTGGATTCTTGTTGCAGAAATGGTTAAAAAGCCAGCAACCGATGATCAAGACACCTTTCTTGCTCATATAGAACACGCACATTAAAGAAGTAGGTAGGTGCCAGACTGCAAAATAAAACTCTTTCAAAATCTTGTTCAAGAGGCAAATGGTAGCGATTTTAAAACTGGTCTAATGAGATTATGTCTTTGGTCTGAGGGAACAAGAAAAGGGTCGAAAAGAGGGAGAGAGAAGTAACAGCCAGCACGGCAAGGAAACCGCTCCAACTGACAATCATGAATGCTAAAAATAATATGCAGAAATATGCAAAACAGACGTGCAGAAGAGAGTTTGTTTTTGTTTCTGTATGTTGTGTGTTTCAGTTTGTCAGTCTTCTGTCTCTCACTGCAAGTCTAGCTCTCTCCCTGTCTCTCTCACTCTCACACACACACACACACACACACACACACACACACACACACACACACACACACACACACACACACACACACACACACACACACACACACACACACACACACACACACACACACACACACACTCACACACTCACACACTCACACACTCACTGGTTGGGTACTCACCAGGTCATGAGGGTAGAAGCGAACTGAGGTAGAACTGGAGAGGTGGGAGTCGGTGTCCCTGCAGGGCATTAGACAAGATGAGCACGGTGATGAGAGAAAAGCATCTGCTGCACTTACCGTATTAAATCATGATTCATTTCCCGGTGACCTCAAACTAAATAGCCAATGGGCGATCTGCTTGGCTTTTGTACTGTACGGTTATGTTGTTTTTAAAAGCTAGAGCCATGTTGACACCAACGGAGCAGCGGCTGCACAAAGAATGGCAAAATATGCAACGCCACAAACCCCAGACAAAGATCAGGTAGACTTTTGATAGAGCACATTTAAAAACATGTTGACCAAGCATCATTTAAACATGAACTATGGTCTCCAAATCCACAAATGACTCATTTTGCACTTTGTATAATTTAAAAACAGACATTTCTCAGGTCACGCATCAGCGATTCAATTATCTGTTCCCGGTCAATGTAGAAGTCAGATTACATTTTGTGGAGACAGCTGAAAAAAAAACAAGGTCATCATTTGAAATCCCACTAAACCGATTAGATGAATTATCAATTTGACACTCACCATATGTTATTGGAGGCTCGTCGGGTTGCAGGTTCAAAGTTGACCAGGGACATGTCGCACCCGCCGGCCTCATACAAGGAGGGCGTGAGCTTTCCTGGAGAAAAGAACAACCGCAAGAGAGAGAGAAGCAAAGAGTGACTTTGTCTGTGGGAATAATTTCATTGCACCACACGGTCCCTTGTTCCCGGGAATTAGATAACTTTGTTCATTTCACTGCGTGTCCATCTGAGCTGATGGGATCACTGAGTGAATGCGTTTCCTCCCAAAGAGGCTATAAGCAAGTCGGTCATTTCCTTCACAGCAGTCAGGGTTGTTCATGACGTTCTTCTGTTGCTTCAGTGGAGCTTTATGGACTTTATCCTGCGATGAGGAATGAAAGCAGGATATCGATGTAGTAGCTATGTAGCTCAACGACGACAGAACGTCAGAGAACCATGACAGGCTTATTTCAACCACGTCTACAAACACACTTTAACAGCCGGGTTGAATAGAGCTTCTCTTACAATCTATGTGGGTACAAGAAATACCTTAAATAGATTCCTAAAATACTGCATTATACACACCAGTCCAGGAGGAATATATAGAAACGTTGCCGTTAATGAAAACTCAATCCCAACTCTGTGCGCTGTTCCTGTTTTTAATGGTTTGCTTGTTAAAAATGCTGAATGATGATGAGAGGAGAGAGACGCTGGAATGAGACTGATGCATGAATACGTCAGGAGGAAACATGTTGCACACTAAGTATGAACTAAAAGAATCAACACATATGACAAGAACACAAGTCAACATTAAGCATATTCTTATTTTGAATGATGACCGTGCAACTGAAAATGAACTATGATAAAAAATATATTTTTTCCTCATTAAATCATCAACGTCTACATATTTTCTTCATGTTTTACGGAACATCAGGTTTGTAACATATATTTAGATATTGTCAAAGTAGTGACCTCATGTGAAATTAGACAAGAATTATTATTGCTCTGAGATCACAGACACTCAGACCACCAAGTTCCTCATAACAGCCGTCTGCTCCGGGTCAAACCATGAGGAGGAGCAGTAATTGATTTATCACCGGTTCAGAGGAAGGACGGAAAACAGCTCTTACAAAACCTCTATCTTTCCTTTTTAAACAATCATTGACCCGATATCAGTGAAACGTGTTAATGTATAGGCGGCGACAGCAGTCTGGAACACTCTGTTGTCAGCCGTGTGGGTAACACCCAAGTGAGGTCAAGTATCGGCGACAGACAATATCACAGACGGCGATAAATGGAGCACGGATAATTGCGCCCCGGCTTTGACCGATTGCGTCAAATCCAGCGACCGAGGATAATGGAGCTCTGCTGTGAACGACTGCAACGGTCACATCCGTGACCGGCTTTCTTCAAGCAACCCCAAACCACCCGAGCCAACTTCTCCAACCAAAGCACCGAAACCAGAACAATAGAGAAGAAACAAACCACCGTCACCAACACATGGAGGGGCTTTCTTTTGTTTATGGAGGGCAAAACACGCCAGCAAGTCGGCATCGTCGACGTGAAACCGATTTGGTTCTTTTGCCCACAATAAACACTTTCAATTAAACCAGGACAATGCAGCAGAACCCACCCCCCTCCCCTGTCATAGGGATCCACCTCCCCACAAACCACCAATCCAACTCTCTGGCATCAGAAATCCTTCATCTTAACATCTCGGCTGTCCTCGTGCGCTCCCTACCCAAGTCATCCTGCAAGCTGGTAGCGCCAACAGTTGAGGCCTTGTCCTGAGAACCCTCCAGGTGTGCGCTTCCATTCCTGGCCAGCAGGGAGGCGCTTGCGCTCAGCACGGTCACCTGGGACGGGGTTCTGGATGGCTGACTTTTCACCTGGGAAGCAGAAGGCTGGGAGGCCTGGCTGAGAGCCTCCTGAAGACTGTTGGGAGGAGAAGGGAGAAGGGGAGGAAATGAGAAGTGATGGAGGCCAGAGGGGTTCTGTTGATATGCAGCGTTATCACAGGGGGGAGGAGGAGGGGGAGGGGGGGGCACAGAGGGATTTCAGGTGATGTGATGCAGATGCTGCTTGTCATAGTGGAGGTCCCCAAGTCAAGGTAAAAAATGGCCGTCACCAGGTGTCTTAAGAATGTTTGACCACAAATATATAATCTTTTACACCCGATTTGTATCCAATAATCAGCATGTTGCTTTTATCAGTTAGTGATCTCAACACAAGCTTATTTGTATGTTTCATGTTCCACATTTACACACTGCAGGTGGACCTCCATCATGGCACCAGCTATGGACGTCTGTGATAAAAGTGTATATTTTATGTTTTCAAAAGCCTTTCGTAAGACTTCCGAAGGCTATAAAGCTGTAGATAATCCTCAGTAATGCTGATTAACGATACCACTTGTAGATGACTTAGTTGTAGGATTATTCAAATTAATAATGTTTTAATGAAGTCAAAAAAGGTGTTTTGGAGTGAAGGGACAGAGGAAGGTGGAGGGATCAGTGGAAGAGGGAACGATGTTGCATTTGGAAGTTAATTGGCTGGCCGGCTGCACGCTCGTTCTCCTTGCTTAACATTTTTCTAGGCTCAGCATTTCGAAATGTGACCTTTGCGAGAAATATGCAGGAAAATACGGAGTCTTGGCGAGAGGTTTCAACAGAACTGAGAGACTTCTACGGACCCCAGGAGCTGGTGTATGTCCACAGTGTTCTTTGTTTGTAATGTTAACAGCAGCGCTAAAACCGCCACTTTAGACCCGGCAATGCGGTCGGTTATTTGAGATATATCTCTGAGGGGTTTTATTCTTTGCTACTTTGACAGGAAGGGACACACGCCCAACACTAAATGTAGTAAAATTGTCCTAAACGTATGCAAAGCTGGTTTAGAAGGTGTTAAACGTAGGGCTGTGAGCAGCTAAGGCCTCTTACAGTTAACAACAGTTGGTGGGGACAGACTTAAACCCTCGAGTTTTAAAATGATTGACATCATCGTCATCTCTCCTTAGAGAGGTCTCTCAAAAGGGCAAAGCAACGTGACACCGTTGGGACGTCTACGTGTTTTATCGACCGAGAGAGACGTCAGTCAGGTAGATTAGTCACTCAGGCCTCGAGGCATTGTGCCTTTAAAAAGGACTTCATTTAACTTAAGAGATTATAGAGCATATTATAACAGGATGACAAGAGTCTTGAGGAAAAGAGGACGAGAGGACATCGCATGCAGAGTGGAGACACCCGTCCCATGACAGATGACATCTTGCCAGATTGGTGTTGATGTGGGACGGGAGAGAGCGGGCCGCCTGGTAGCATGCTCATACCAGGCAACGAGTCGCTGCTCCATGCACGGCGTACCTGAGAGGAGATCCAATGAGAGAGGCGGGTGGGGTGGGGTTACTCCCTGCGTTGTGTCGCCGCCGCACAGCCTGCCGACGAAATGTGCTACGTTCACGGCGAAATATGACCGTCTCCTCGCTCCCCGGGGCTGTCATGGTGAGAGACATCATTGGGCCAATTACAAAACCTGCTGCTTGAACTTTGGATGACTGATGGAAGAGTTTCCCTCCGAAATGAGAGCAACCATTTAAAAACAAAGACATCCACTACAACACGGTAGACAGAGCAACACTGGAGCGGGGCGCACTGTACTGGTAGCACTCACAGCCGGCCTCGTAACTTCTACTGGGCCGGATCCACTGAGGCCACAAGTGGTGAATAAAAGATAATGAAACACTTCATTTCCCAAAGATCCTCCACAGGAAGACGATGTAACTTTTGGAAGATGAAATAACACATTCTTCCTCTTACAAATCAAAAGTTGAACTCAAAACGTAATAAAACACAGCCTCACTCTATTCATTGCACTCGGGGGGTTTTGCTGCTAACGCTGTACATGGTCTGGTACGACCAGTAGCTCACGGTGCCTAATGTTAGCACACTTTAAAGAGATATTGCTCAATAACTGCTGAGTCAGTCTGCTGACTTAATAACTCTCCTCTGCTTGTGCTTCTGTTGTAGCACAGACCATCATGCTGACTTGCAGCCACAGTGGAAGGTCTTCATCAAAAGTTACGTCGTATGCTGTGTTTCTACTACCAGAGTCAGGGAACCACACATCCAGACAGCAACAATCACTAATTATGAAATCTTCCCGACCAACAGTCGGCATGCCCGGGCATATCCTGCCTCTCACACTGCATGTCCCAGGAGGTGCAAACTCTAGAAAGCTAACAAACAACCAACATCGTGTAAAAATGTCCACAATACACAGGAGCCAAAGAAGAAGAATGTGGGGGAAGAGGTGTCTCTGTGTGACTCGGTGTGTATGACACTAATGAGAGAGCTGCCGTTTGTCTAACCTCAGCACAAAGCGCACACTGTGTCATGCTAATAGTGATCTACACAAGGAAGACTACACTGGGGTCAGGATCGTCACTCCGTGGAAACTCACCATGGTTACATTGAATGAGACAGGCAGACAACATCTCTCTCTCTCTCACACACACACACACACACATGCACGCGCACACGCACACACGCAGTTTTCCAGTAAAGTGAGCAGGATATATGGTTCAAGTATGTTCAATACACAAGCATCATCCAGTTACCACTTTAACAATCTGAATCTGCAAAGCAAGCACAAATATCAAACGTAGGCTGATAATAGTGACTCTATTCTGTCTGGAGCCATGTCAGGATGATACAGTTCTGCTGATAGTTCACAAAATAGAGTGCATGTCAAAACAAGTGTAGTAATCAGGCCTTTTTGGGTTAAACAGTTCTTGTGATGCATTTCAGAGAAGACCTGTAATGTGGACTTGTCATCAAACGCTACTAGTAAAGCAGACAGAATGCAATGTGTACAGTATGTCAGAGCGCCGTGTGTGGTACGTACCCCGCAGGGAAGCAGCAGTGGCATCCTGAGGCTCTGTGAAAGCTGCCTGATTGGGCAGACTGTTTCTGGAGCGGGTCACTGACTCCAGCTGGGAGGCCCGACCCAGCAGGGATGCCGCATCTAGGACTTCCCCTTCTTTGGCTTCCAGGTCCGACTTGGAGGTGGTAAGGGGCCGGGGCCCAGCCGGAGCTCCGAGGCGGCTGGGATCATTAAGGCAGGCGGCCGTACCACTGTCCAAGCTCAACACTCTGGCATGCGTTTTGGCACTGCCCGTGCTGGGGGTACGGCGGGAGGTGCGCCGCTTCCCTTCGGTTCGCACCCCTGCCTCGGACGCTGCCGCGGCTTTTCCTTTAGAGGAGGCGGCGGCGGCTGCATTGGCTGCAGTGTGCTTGGCTTTCAGGGCCCTGTAGCAGCCCTCCGGTGAGTGGCAGGAGCGGGAAGTGGCGCTCGACGAGCTGTCTGTGCTTAGGTGGTGGGTGGAGTGGAGACTGGAGGCACAACTGAGTTCACTCTGGTCGCTGGAGTCCTCCTCTCCACCCCCAGTAAACACGGCACTACAAGGCTTGGCCATACCACGCAAGGACATATAGTCCCGGTGACGGCTGGCATCAAAGCTGCTTGCCCTTTTCTTGCCAGTCCGCCGGCGTCCACTGCGCCCTGTGGACAGCGAGGAAGTCTTCTGAACAATGGTGGCTGACTCTGGCTGACCGTCGTCTTTCACCTGCTCCTGCTCGGGGGCAGCTACACCTGTCGAGCCGTCCGCATTGGTCCTGATGCCAGGCTCTTCCTGGCACCTGCCAGGTTCCGCCAGCTCCTGGGTTGCAGACGACGGCGTGTCAGCAGGTTGTTTGACGGTCAGCTCGTTGGCATGAGGGTTTTTATTGGCCTCCCTGGAGGGGAGGTTGCTGAGACCTCGAGAGCTACTGCTGCCGAGGCTTGAAGTCCTACCGTCTGCGGGTGCAGATGCGGCATCTCCTCTGTCACGTACGCGCTCATCCCCTGAAAGTGAGAGCAGACTCTCCACGTGTGTTGAGCTGGTCTGTTCACTGTGAAAACTGCTGATTGTGCTGTTGGTGTCCCTGTCTGTGCCACTGCAGTAGCTCTCAGTGGAGCCACTACTGCGAGTACTCAAACTCCTCAGGCTATCAGCACTGCGCTCCCCTCCCTGGGACTTTCCTCCTCCAGCAGAACCTTTCCCACCACCACCCACCTCCACCTGGTAGAGTCCTGAGCTACCCTCCCCGGCCTCCCTGGAGGCCGAGCGGGCTACTCTGCGTGGTTCTTTGTTCCTATAACACTCGATTCCCGAGGTGGAGGGCACAGCTTGGTCCTGCTGGTACAGCCGCTCCGCCCCGTCTCTGCCACACACCCCTGGCCTGTGTGGTCTGGCGGCCTCCAGCTCACACACAGGGTCAAGGCCACCTCTCCTGGGTGGAGGGTACAGAGTGAAGTCTGGTAGACACGGGTCAGGGAAAGCAGAACCCGCCGAGCTAGAGGTCCGAGGCAGACCCCGAGAACGGAGCTCCTTCCTGTAGCTCTGAGATTGCATTGATGCATGAGTGGTCACCTCGGTGTCGCAGGACGAGTGCGACAGGCTGAAGTGATAAGCAGCAGAATTACAGAGATCAGCAGGCTCCCTGGACAGCTCTGAAGGACACAAGGAGGTTGACGGCTGCAAGGACGCGAAGGAGTCATTGGGAACAAGGCAGTACATCTTTGTGTCCGATAGCAGATCTGAACGGACAGAAAGAACAGAAACATTTGAGGACGGTGTTGAGATGCCACCGCCAGTCACACGGGAAAGGTTTTCGTTCGTATGCGAATGCCATGCCTGTTTACCATGATCGTGGCTGCAGCTCTCGACAAGAGTCAAACTGATGTCATCTGAAGTCTTTCCCACATCTCCTGCGAAGATGGGAAGAAAGCAATTAAGAGAGGACAAGTTGAATCAATTATTTATACATTCACAACCACTAACCCTGGGCACCCACACATGACTGGCGTCAAAGGAGGATAAAGGAATAGATAGCCCGGCCTGATGCTCACAATCACTACAAGTTGTATACCTGGAACAACCAAATGTCATGACCTCGTCTGAACAGATTCCCTGAATGCCCCGATGAATCAAGATAACTTTTGAACAAAGATGTAACTGTTCTTTTGCGATCGCTGCTCCTTAAATCGCTGCGAGTCTTTCTTCGGCGACACCTCCTGGGTCTTTGTGATGGACAGTCCGAGCGGACGGAATCCTTGAAGGGAAGAAGATTAGAAAGCGAAACCCCAGCAGAGCCCGTGTCCCACTTCACAACCACTTCCTGTCATCCCAAACGGGCCGGCTAATTAGAATGCCATCGAACAGACTCGCTGAATTATTCAGACGACACACAGCCGCCTCACTCCAACACGGCACATTGGACCCAATAGCAAAGCTACGAGTATATTTATTGTCTTCTTCTCAGCTTTCCAATAAGGAGTTCCTGAAAAATGACTCCCATGCTGGTTATTACGGTATATTACAGTTCCTGTCTGAAGCTGCCTCATCTAAGTGTGACTGTCGCAGTAACGCTGAGTCAGACCACATCTCCCGGCTGAGGTGATCATGGTCAGGGATGTGGTGATCACAGGGTCTCACAGAAGACTGTAACACCAAAGTAACACGTCAGTTCTTACAGAGACAGAAAGGACAATGATTTTAGTAAACATGAAAAGGTAATCACAGTCACCTTTAGCTCCTGTTGCTCTTCCGTGGGAGGACGCAATCTGAAATTTGAGTAAAAAGAGAAGTCACGCCTTTTGTCAGGATATCAAAAGCAGATTTCTGGAGTTTAATGTTCATCAGAGACGTGCGATCATTCGGGAACACAACATCCAAAAGAAGACGTAGAGCACAGCACACCCGGGGGGATCCAGAGGTTAAATATACATCTCACAGAAGAAAACGGCAAAATAACTTTGAATATTTACGGAGATCTCAGCTGACAGCAAGCGATGTGAGGATCATACCGAATGAAAAGGTCCCTCTACACACACACACACACACACACAAACAGCTACTTCCTCTTGTCCAGCAACAACAAAAGTCAATCTGAAACTTGTACTCCTTGGGTGAGCCTGTTTTGTGCATCTTGGACGGGTTACAGTAAACACAGGACAACGGGAGGTTTGAAAGCTGTTTGTTCCCTGTAGCGTGTAGCAGTAGTTCACTGATTACTGATCACTTGTAAGTTACACAAGCAGTGATTCAGTACATACGTCTGAAACTAAATGACTACCTCAGGACTCTGACTTCTGTGTGTTTCAATCACAAAGTATACGTTTGTTTTGCTTAATTGGGGCCGACATCGTATTCCACGAGGCGGTTCGTCTCCCTTGTTCACGGTCATTACTCTACAGCAGCGTGCCGTAGTGTCGTACAACTGCAATTTGTACATCAACAGCCCCACGATTCAAAGCGTCGCAGGATCGCTACATGCACGGACACTTGAGGGCAGTGAAGTGCATACTCAGAATTTGGACTCAAATAAAATGTTGGACAGTAAATATTATTTAAAATATGTATTAATCTGTTGATTATGTTTAAAGAGTATTGATTGTCCATTTAGTCACCAATGCACCATTTTACAAATACTTTCATTTGTTTACGTCAATTAAATATACATGAATATATATATATATAGATATATATTCATGTATATTTATAGGAGAGCAGTGGGTCTTGTCATCACAATCATCTTATATTCAGCCCAGTATTCGGTGCTCTGCTTACCTGCAGGTTAGACTCCAATCCAATATAGGAGTTCCTGGAGCTGCAGTCCACTGGTGGAGTCTCTTGCCTGATGAAGTCTGACATCTCAATACCCCCACCAGGGTCCCTGTACACACACACACACACACACACACACACATTAGTATTACCAGTACAGGCACAGTGGACCCCGTCCCTTAAATCTGACTGACGGCACAGACTGAAGAGTGTAATTCATCTTGTTCGGATGAGGTACAGTTGGCTCACACCCGACTCAGTTTAGAGCTGAACCCATCATGTAACTGTATTAAACAGGCCTGTATTTCACATCTGTTATGTGGGTTTTGAAAATCAACTGTAGGAGCAAAAGCAGACGAAAGCATCCATGTAGATTTTTGTCCCGGCCTATTTTTAGCCCGGACGTGCTTGTTTAACCGTTCGGTATGTCGAAACGAGCAACTTGCCAGAGATTGTCTATAAATCATTTCTATTCGCCAAAAACATTTCATAACGGGTCAAACCACAACACAAACACTCCACGTAATGAACTACAACACACAGAGCGGATGAGCGGAGGAAAGGGACCAGTGAGGGGAACATGGGTGGGCGGTGGTGCAAAAAAACAAAACACCGTAATCAACTTCAGCTCGGCTCGTCTGCTCTACTGTAAACTCAAACAACCCGGAATGTGACTCCAGATGTGCGGGCAAAGCTGCGACTGCCCCTGTGGTCGGGAGCTCTCGCTCTTCTCGCTGCCTTTCCCTTCTCTCAGTGTCCCGCTAAGCACTCCCTCTGGAATGTGAACATGAGTCACTTCTTCGAGTCATGGGCAGTAAAACGCCGGAACCTCGCTGGCTCTTCTTCCTCCTGAACGAGAGCTAAACCGCTTCGTTAATCATATTATATGTATACTATACTATATTAATAATAGCTTCAGAGACGAGCTAATGCAATATGTTGTGCAGTACTTGCTGTAACCGACGACATCATCAATGTATTGCTTGTGTAATTAATTATTAGTTGTTAAAGTTATTGTTCAACCATGCTAAACACAACCCTCAGCTCATTAATGTCCCCCATCAGAGCATCATCACTGTCAACACGCTCTAAAAACATACGGGTTGCTTATGGAAATGTTTGTGCTTTGAGGATATTCAGTGGTTTTAGAGATTTAAGCAGTAAGATGCTCCACAATCTAGTCAGATCATGTATTTTATGAGCCAGTATTCATGTGTCTATGCATACGACACATTACATTACAATCATTTAGCAGACGCTATTCAACAACGGTATTCAAGAGAATAACATAAACACCACTCTAACAACCACAGCATCAGAGCAGAGCATAACAACAGTGAGAACAAATGAAAAACCAGCTGCATCCTGGGTAAAAGAGCATGCTTACAACTGAGTTAACTTAAATGGAGGGATGCTGTGAGTGGGCCCAGACACAACTGTTTCACAGGCTACACGTGGCCTACAAGAGGCTCAGCAATGCACCGGCAGAGATGAGTAAACCTGCAGGTTTCAAACATTTCAAAACAAAAAGTTGGCTTTGAAAGTGTTTTATCGAGGAGGAAATGCATTCTCATCCACGTGTCTGTTAGGCCTCAAAGACACAAACAACAGCTGCGTCTGGAATCCAACAATCCAACATCGTATTCATCTAACCGTAGTATGAAACCAACAGTACCTGAACTGCTTACTATTTCTAGTGAAATACTACATTTTGGAAACACCGGACACAACGCTAACGTAAACATCCCACAATGCAATGTGGTAATGATGTCGACGTTCATAACAGACAAAGGTGGACAGCTCTGTAACAACAATCATATTGAGCATGGACTCTGTAGTGAATATCTTATGTTGTGTGGTGAGTAACACCGACTGTTAACAGAAACACTGTTTAGAAACCTCCACAGGGCACCGTTAAGCATGCTTAATCAACAACACACTAAAAAGCACACATCTAAATCTAAAAGTCGCTGTGAATAAGGAACAAGGGAAGAACTGAAGTAAAGTCCCGACTGGATGCACTGGTGATTAAGCATGCACGGTGTGTCTCATCTGATAAATTGAAGTGTCTGTTGTCTTTAATACCGCTCCCTTTCTGCAGGTGACTCTACTAAACAACGGTTACAGCTGAACTCGATTTGCTCGATCTGGAAGCCTCTAAAGCGATGTATTTATCCTCCGTGTAGTAACCGCTGGAGCACCAGACCTTTCACCTCAGCTCCAGATGACATCGCCTTTAAATAACTCCGCGTGACTCGTCGCCATCATCGGTCAGGAAAGCATGACATCTTCCAGCTAATTCACAAAACTCCTACACAGCCTTAATTGTTTCTGCCTCGTCATCCGAGCAGCTTAGTCACACTCCTGGAGCGTCTTTGTCCTACGAGTGAGACGTGAACTTACCCCGGGCCGTTGCTGTCCTGCCGACGGGTGACGCCGACATCGTTCGCCCCCTCGGTGCCACCTCTGCTGCCCTGACTCTCCTTGGCCTGGTGCTCCACCACCTCCCCCTCATCCAGGGCATGGTGGAGGCGGAAATTCACCGTCTTCAGCAGCAGGAACATGGCAGCAATAACACCACAGTAGATTCCCACTATCACCATGCTTGGTTGCAGTGCCTGGCATTAGAAAAAGAAGTAGAAGTTAATTTATCTGATAATGTAGAAAGAATAGGATGACGCGGACTGTATATTACTTTTAAATGATTCCTCTCAGCAGACAGATCATCAGACCCTGGAACTGTAACCAACTACTGCATCCGAGTTACCTCCTCTACACACAGCTGAGAGAATGATTGAATGCATTATCGCAACCATTAAGCCAATTATTTATGACGCCAGCGTGTTAAGAACAAACTGCTGCATTCACTCATCTTTTAAATGTCTCTTTGGATTGTGAAGCTGCTCAGGAAGGAGACACCGGTGTGTTTACCAGAAGGTGCCTGAGCTCCATCTCGGCTGTCCTCGAGTCATCCCGCTGCTTGCATCTGTGAAGCACCACTCAGCTCTGTGGCTCGACATGAACCACAGAGCTGACCGGCGCATTTCCACTCCAGGAATAGAACGGAAACCACAAACCTTTTTTTGAAACAGCAGCTTCTCAATATAGAAGTTAGCATGCTTCGTGACCGGAGTACATTTTAAAAAGCTTCGTTAAAAACACGTTTGCACTGCCATTACAACTTGTTCTGGAGTCTGAACTATTTGGACAAACAGCCCATAAATAACAGGCACAAGTGGAGTATAACTTATGTGGAGGTGTCAGGTCCTTAAACAGTTTACAGGGCGAGCTGCTGCTGTGCAGGAGTAAACACAAAGCAGTGCCTTTAAAACCAAAACAAAGACACCTTGTGACACATGAAGTGAGCAAACAGCAGCCGGTCAATGGAGTCTGCTACTTGGACATTAAAGTTGCCAGATTACTGTTTACATCCTGGTCAGCTGGTGCTCTTAGCAGTTCACAGCTGGGAGCTTCTGAAAACTGGTGATACCGCAAATCACCACCGACAGGAGGAAAACAACGAGATACAAGAGGGGGGGGAATTAAATTCACTGATTACAGCCTCACACAGTGGAATCCACTGATCATATCCTCACGGATCTCAACTGCACATCAGAAATTAACACAAAAGCGCAATCTGGTCCTATCTATGTGGTGGACGGTTCACTTCAGGGGGGGGGGGGGCAGCCATTTACAGATTATTTTTTGCCATTTGTGTGTCATGCAAAATAAGGTTTTATCTGCGTGTAATTACGTCAACCTTTTGGGGTTTTTCCGAACCGTTTTTGAGTGTCGCGGAAATGTTCCGTGACGTTTCGTTAAGTTCGGTGAGACGCTACATTGTCTCCAGATAATAGACAGAGACCGACCCGTTAGTCTCCCCGTGGCAGCTAACCTTAACGGACCCCTTCGCTTCGGTAACTTCACGGTGTCAACAGTCAAAGACAACAAAAAAAACATAAACAACGGGATTACAAAAAGGGGTTAAAACAAAGAAACGCAGCACGGCTCACCATGTAAAGTGTGAAGGGGAAACATAGCAGAAACAGCCAGATGTAGAGATGCAAAGCGTTGACGAACGTGTTTTGATCGGGGTCGTAGTACCATCCGCCTGTGACTGAAGCCCAGACCCCCTGCCTCAGGATCTGTAGAGTCTGCGACCCCATGTTGTCTTGTCCCCTCCGACGAATATACGGGCGGAACCGGGGTGACACGCTGGCTAGTCGTCGCTGAACATGACAAACGCTGCTCTGTTGTTTTCAGACACTGGCCTGAGAATCCCCTCTGCAGCCATCTTCTTCTTCTGCTGCTAGCCAGCCAGCTGGGGCACTGTTCTCAGTCCTCCACTGCGAGGAGGCTGCTATCCCACCACGCCCTGCGAGAAACTTCTTCTTCGTGGCCTCCGTAATACGTAGTAGCGGTAGTAGCTACCGGCTATGGGTAGTACGCATGGGAGCAGCTATTTAACGGCTAAAAGAAAATATACACCTTGCTTTGTGCTTTTAAATATTTTTGTTGCCCTCTTTCTTTCCCATTGGTTAAATATTATATTCCGAGTGACTAAAAAGACAAATCCATGAAATCAAATGCATCATCGGGCAATTAGGAGCTCGGACTAAATATGACCAAATGGCGACACCTGCTGGACACATTCACACATTTCCTAAATCACTTGCTGCTCAATTTTGTGATTTTTAGAGAATAAACCAAAACCATCCGAAATGGAAGCACTCAGGAATTACAAATAAAGTTAAATAAACATTACAAACATTACAAGGCTCACACATTTGTTTCATTCCCTAATCTTTACCTTTTTGTGAAATACTGATAATTGTGTGTCTTTGGACCTTGAATGAAACCATCTGAGCATTTTAGGGGTGAAATATCTAATTTGTGGAACTGCTAACAACTCATAGACATCTGAAAAGTGACAAAGGTCTCAACTAGACACGGGTCTTCTCTTTAAGGCGTCACCAGTTTAAAGGGTTGGTAATCCCTGCATTCATTATTTACGATGCTTGTGCTTTATATGCTTTTAATGTAAAATCTTTATCTGTAAATTAACCAGTAACTCCAGCTGTCAGATGCATGTAGTTGTGTAAAAGGTACAATATTTGCCTCTGAAATGTATATATATATATATATATAGATCGATAGATAGATAAAGCCAGAGAGAGAAATAGATCTTCTGTTCAGAACACTGATCAAGCGAGACCCAAGAGTATTACTTGTAGCTGATACATTTTAATACAAAAACACAAACAAATACAGTCCTTACAAAACAACAGATGAGAGTATTTGTAATTAAAGAGAGGCGCTGAAGTCAAGAAGCGTTTTGCTTTCCAGATGAGATGATGCATTCTGACACATCACCCTGTAAAGCACACTGGGAACGAAACTGTCCTCTGAAATGATTACAACACAAATATTACGCTGATGTCGACAGTAAACCGACACCGACGCTGATGTCAGCTCATCATCAAAAAAACACCTCATCCTCGGTGAATACTGCTAAATGTCTGCTGACATCATGCAGTTAACCCCCGTTAGTAGCACAGCTGCCTGAAATGTCCGTGATGCCAAACGTGTCACGTGCACAAGACTTAGGTTACGATGTAAAAGTAGTACTGGCACGGAGACAACAAGCAACTGGCATTTTTTTGTGCCAGTTCATTCTTAGCCTCCTGTAAACTGATCGAATGAGCAGACAGGCAGACCATCTTCAAATTTGACAAGGGAACAGAAACACTCCCAAGCTGAGTTTTTTTTCCGGTTAGTGCTGTCGGACTCTACGTTTCCTTGCTCCATCTTCCAAGAGTGTGAGAAGCACAACTGTTCTTCTCACTGCAGCCTTGCTCTCTTCTCAGGAGGCGGTTTGCTTGGCGGAGCTGGGGCGGAGGTCTTTGTGGCTGGTTCCCTTTCCTCTTGTTTAACAGCTTCTGCGGGGGGTTCGGGCTCTTTCTTCACCTCAACTGCGATACAAGAGCATACGATCAGAGGAAAAGCTGTGGAGTTTGTGGATATGTCTTCACAAAATCATCAAAATCGGAATCTCTACTTTGAAATTTAGATGTCACATGTTCCATTTCTGAATGTTGAGACAATGTTAAACTGACAGTTACACATTGACTTAAGGTTAATAAAACCACAGACAGGCAGAATTAGAATTTTTTTAAGTAGCTTCAGGATCTGAATATAATAAACTATTTTAAGGTCTTACCTGGAATTGGCTTCTCGCCAGGCTTGGGCTAAAATCACAGAGAGAAAAACAGTATTAGAAGCAATCACAATAATGTGAAAACAAATTATGACCGGATGTTTGTAAAGAAAAGATGGAGAACGTTTGACATGAACACGTGTTGTGAGTCAGTGTGACATGTACCTGGTAGAATGTAGGTGGAAACTTTGACCTGAGGTCTAAAAGGAGCGTGTCAACACGGTGCCTCTGAAACAGGGAACTCGGCTCCTCTTTCTTCTTCGACTTGGGTTTGTTTTTTTCTAAAAAAGAAATTAAAAAAAAGAAGTTAAACAGCCGTTGCTCATATTAAACTTGAACTCACTACTATTTCTACTATATCCACTTGCTGCTGTGATCCTGTAAATTTCCCCACTGCGGGACTAATAAAGGATTATCTTATCTTATCTTCTCTCTTATCTTATTAAGACCTTGGGATTGCAGGACACCATAACTTTGGCTCTTGTAGTTGTTTTTAATATCTGTGATCTCGTTACCTGAACTATCCCACTTTGAATAACACTACCACGACAATGTGTCAAATGTAAATTTAAATGAACTGCAAAAAAGCGAACCTCTCTCCTCCTGGTCCTTGAAGTGCCACCAGTATCCTTTGGATGGGTGATAGCGACAATACGACATGGCCTCATCAAAAGCAGCCTGGATTCCATGGGAGGCAGACAGCTAAAACAGATTCATGCGACAGGATTTTAGTGTTATATAAATCTACCATAAACAACCTCCAAGTGTATTTAACAGGATCAAACTGTAAAGTCTCACCGCTCTGGAGCTGATTACTGTTCCCAGATCTGGGGCCTGATACACCACTCCGGCTATGATGTAGTAGTCAGCCAAAGGAATCACTGGAAGATGAAAACATAAAGTGGAAGTGGCAATAATATCCTAAAAAAAAAAGAGCCTAAAATAAACAATTGTGTGTATTTTTTGTGTGACAGCCATTAGCTCATATAATCACAAATCTGGCATTTAAATTAAAAAGATATATATTCTGCTGCTGGATAATAATGATAGGGAGGACACGTGTGGTCAGCGGCATCATCGATACTCCAATTCATCAGGCTGCTTATGAGTAAATGTATCATTATAATAATGTAATATACATGCACTTTGTAGAGCATCAGTAGCAATCAGACGCTACACTGCTCACCTTGTGTTGCCGACTGTCTCTGTTGTTTCCGGATTATATAAAGAATTGGCTCCTGAGCGTGAAGAAGGATGTACTCCACTCCCACCATCTGACTGACAATAAGACAGAAACGAGGTTTGCTTTTTTTATTGACACTCATCACTACAACAAGCAGCTCTGTACTGAATATATCTCTGACCGTTAAAACAGAACAAGTATTAATAACTGCAATATCTGTGTTGGTGTTGTTTATTTGCATGAATCTTACAATGCATTCAGTATCAACATTTCATTCCTTTAATTCATATGTATTTATAGCACCAAATTGCACTGTGTAATATAAACTTACTTCAGATGCTCCAGAGTAAGCCGCTGCATCTTCACGACCTCATTATTACAGGTTCGGTCATAGAAGGGGTTACTTCTCTCAGAGAAGTAGTCCAGTACATTTCCAGGGTTAAGAATCGGGACCCAGCCGCTGTCCACCCAGGAAATCCCAAGAAGGTTGTCTGCAAATTGAAAAAAAAAAATGTAACTGACGTCCGAAGCTGAGGGAGGTCAATCTTTTTACATTGGTTATATGTGAGGTTCAAAATGATATTAGGATTTTGCTGAGCACTTTTAAGGCATGGACGATATACACATCATCAGGTTATAATGTCCGGCTTATAAAGAGGATAATGAATTACAGCTTTGATCAGGAATTTGCCATCAGGACTGTAAGACCTGAGTAAGCATCTCAGAAGAGCTGAATCACTAACACATTTCTTTAGGATATAAAAGCTTTTGTTTTATTTTGTGAATATGTTGTGTTATCTTTATGTTTCTTATGATATATAATAACGGCTGAACCCTTGAGTAACGTTACCAGTTATCTTAACTAAAAAGCTGTAGTGACAGTTATTGTTGCTAGTCAACATTAGCTAAGTTAGCCGAGATGCTAATAAAAGCGGAGGAGATGCTAATCGTTGCTAAAGTTAGCTTCTAGCACTAACAGATATAGTTGGAACCTGATATTAGCAGATCTACGGAGCACCATATCTCAACAGAATATTGCTGCTATATTAAATATCACTACAGCAAAGATAACTGACAAATAATAAACCGCCGATTTGAGCTACCTCTGAAATCCACCGCCGCCATGATGTAAACAAACTGTCTCACAAAAAAGACGTCTTCTGTTATGCTTCCGGTCGTAGTTTGATGACGTCGTCTTAACGTTTTAATTAGTTAAATTGGAATAAAGGGCACGAATAAAGCGTCCCTAATTAATTTTTATAAACAAGAACATGTTTTAGAAAGAGACACTACTGTTATTATTTGTACCTTATTTGTTTATTATTATTGTATACGCCCATGGGCTACACATGCAAAACACAAAATCTCATCATTAATCTAAATGATTTGTAGTTTTTTTTGCCTAATTTAGCAATATTGTATCTGCACTTTCATAAAAACAAAACACCCTTAAATTCAATTGTAGTTTATTAGAGACGTAGGAAAGGGTTTGTGCATGAGTGCATCCTACACAACAACAACAACTGCATGCCTGGGATCTAGGCAACACGGTGTTAAAGGCGCAACAACAAGCATCAGTTTGGGCATTACGCAATCAGTCAAATGTAACAGCTTTCATGGTTCGTGGTCTTCATTTCTGATCAGCAGCATTTGCTCCAGAGAGCTGACATTCCAGAGACACACCCAGACAGCTGAGTTTACTGCCCTGTGACTGTGACAGGACAGATGGATTTAAGCATGCTGAATACACGAACACCACACACACACACACACACACACACACACACACACACACACACACACACACACACACACACACACACACACACACACACACACACACACAGACACACAGACAGAGTGTTGTTGATAAAAAGTCGACATGAAAAGCTCTTTTGTCAGGGCAAAAGGGACGGCCGTACTCATCACCTTGCTCCCCTCTTCATAATATAGGGCCATAACGACATTACCCCGAATAAACCCCGGTTTGAATGACATCATAGCCTGTCGTTAGGGACTGGAGTCTGTCATGAGTTTGTCCAAAGCGGCTGCGCAGAATGCGAGCAGTCTGGGTGAGTCGGGCTGCGGGCTGCTCGGGCGAGAGACGACAGGCTGGATGATTTTTAACTGATTCATCTGAGTGGAGATGACTGCATTCCTCCTATTTGAGATAAGGGCGAGAGACTGAAAGGGACATTTAAGTGTAAGGAGGGGGGTTGTTATGCACGGTCCTCTAATGCTCCTCTTAGTGTAGAACGTATTTAGTTTGAGGCGGATGAAATATTGCAATTGCAAAAGGAACTCCATAGATGGCACAGAGAAATCTGATAAAATGAGCCATTATTCATAGTTACATTCTCCGATAAAAAAAGGTTTTATTTGGCTTTTGTTTGGCTATAATGAATACAACATGTTCATGATATAATACATACGATACGGAACACAACATATATTAAGTTATATTAAGGTAAATCATATTTCACTGAAAATAATTATAAATAAAAAAATAATAACTGATAAAAATGTGATTTGTGTCAATTCAGAACAAAACAGGCTGATTGGAATTTCCAATTATCTACAAAGAAAACAGTGTCAATCTGGTTTAGAATAATAAGATATTGGGTCCAGCTGCAAACAAACTGATGATGGAATTATCTCCAAATAAACTGATAATGAAATCAACCCCTCTCCTCTTCCTGCTGGAGGACACTCATAGGACTACTGGCTTTAGATTTATCGACCAATCGGCTCCTCGGTGGGGAGAAAAAAAAATACGAGAACGGGCTGCAACGGAGGAGCGCGCATCGCGCAGGGGTTGCGCACAGAGAAGACGTAGCCGCGGCCGAGAGGATGCAGTGAAGAAGAGCCTCCAGATTTCTCAGCTAATTTAACGTCCGGGCGCCAGGGCAGCTTTAACATAATAACGACGAAAATGAGCGTGATCCAGGCCGGGCACGACAGCAGAGGCGGCCGCACCGACAGCGGCGGCGGCTCCCCGAGGCTGCAGCACTGCGCTCAGCCTCCCAGCAGCAGCAGCAGCAGCAGCAGCAGCACCAGCAGCAGCCGGACCAAAGATGCCAGGTACCAGCAGCAGCTCCAGCAGCAGCAGCGGCATCATGGTGGGTCCATGCTCAAACAACCGTCGCTCAACGAGCCATCCGACGTCGTGAGACGGGCGCTGGACTTCAAGTGCCAAGGCACCCAGTGCTACAAGGATAAGAAGTACCGAGAGGCGATCGGCAAGTATCACCGCGCTCTGCTGGAGATCAAGGGGCTGTGCAGGGTGCTGGGGGATCCGGACACTGGCTCCAAGCCCCCGTCCCCCCTCCTGCCGACCATGAGCAAGTCCACCACGCTGACGGATGAGCAGAAGGGAGACATGGAGAACGCGGAGCTGGAGTGTTACAACAGCTTGGCCGGTAAGACGCACGCACACACGCACGCAGACACGCACACAGACACACACACACACACACACACACTACACGTATCTGCTGTATTTTCAACAGAGAAAGATTCTGGGAATAGTCCTGAGCTCATGAATGATTCATGATGAGTATGAGTCATTCTCAGGCTTACCCCACTATCCACCTCACTCCCCTTTGATTTTCCACTTCATATTGATGGTATATTCATTCACCCCTCAGCAAATTCAGTTATTATATTTGTTATAAGAATTAACCAAAGAACCCATCCTTGCTTGCTGGCTGACAGAACACACAGCAGCACTTCTGTTGTATAATGAAATTCAAACGTTGGCTCGTGCATTATTAGCAGTAACTTTTTCACTCCTCCCGTCTTTTCTTCTTTCCCCACACCAGCCTGCCTGCTGCAAATGGAGCTGGTGAACTACGAGCGAGTGAAGGAATACTGTCTGAAGGTGCTTTACAAGGAAGGGAAGAACTTCAAGGCTCTGTACCGATCCGGTGTGGCCTACTACCACCTGGGAGACTTCCAGAAGGCCCTGCACTACCTGAAGGAGTCACACAAACAGGAACCATCAGGTCAGGACTGAGTGGCGTTCTTAATAACAAACGTGCACACCTGGGGATTTGATTTGGTTTGCGGCCACCTTCTCCTTCATTACATTTCAGAGTGGAATACTGTACCTCTTACTCCACGGAATTTATTCACAGCTATTGTTACTGGTCACTTTATATATATATATATATATATTAGGATTTTACACAAAAATATAGGATCAACAAAAAAAATCATGCATTGTTATAGATTAAACTGCTAAACAGTATATCAAGTTGTTAGAATTAGCACAACTTACATACCGAGTGACAACAATCCAGCAATGTCATAATAAAAGTAAAGCTTCAATAGAATGCATTTGGCCCTTTTCACAGTAGACATTTTAATGTGTCGTAGTGAGCCAGCATGCCTAAAACCAGAACCCTGAAACTGAAGCAGATAAATGGAATTCAGCCATTATTCATGAACCTCAGGGAATTACCCACAATTCATAGCAATGTGACCTTAAACACGGGGTTACCAGTGGAAGCGTGGAAGCCGGAAATGTAAAATAAAAAGATAAACAAAGAGGACGGCACACGGGGTGGTCATATTACATTTACTTAGAAACATCAAGAGTTAAAGATGGAACATTAAAGCAGAGACTATATTACATCATTTATTCATCAAACATTTCATTTTGTCATTGAAGCTGTTTTGACAAAAACAAGTAAATAGATTATTTAACAGCTCATCTCATAAAGCAGAAGCTTGGAAGACGTTCAAATAAGGTCGTAAAAAATATGAAATAAATACCCACAATTATACATGACATTCTATGACGTTGGTAGTGCGGACCCACTCGTATTTATACCAATTTAAGCCTCACACTCAAACATCTAACAGGTGACGTCAGTTAGGTCCCTGAGGGTTTAAGGCCAAAAGGGGGGGGGGGGGGGGGACGTTGGTTTTGTGCCCAAATATGCTGGAGAGCTAATTACGGGATTGGAAACACAGGTGTGCAGGTGGGTGTGGAAGTCAGGTGACGACTGACGGAGGGAAACACGTGGCAACCACTGCAGGACAGGAGAGGAATAGCAAGCTGGCGACTGGCAGGAAAAAATGGTGTTCAGAGAATATTAGGAGCTGTTTGCAGCCGTGACAGTGGAACCGCTTATTAAAGGTGCCAACAAACAAAGTGTATGTTTGCGTTCAGTCGTACTCTTTGAGGTCTTTGAATGCATTTCTCTCTTCAAAGATCATTGACGGAGCTGATCCGTCTGCGTGGTTCACGTTCATGTCTACTAGTTTGCCGTCTGCTTCTTTTAAAAACACGCAGGATCAATGAGAAGAGAAAGCACGGCCTCGTATCTGGAAACAAAAACATGTTTATTCGTAGATCCTGAAAAAACATTTCCAAAAGTTATTTCCTGCATCCACTTTACGATGTCACACCGAGTTCATTTTCATGGAGGATTTATGTGCATATTGATGCGCCATTTCCTGTCGGAGCGGGAAATAAATCAGCCTTTTCCTGTCTTTGTTTTTCCAGACACCAACGCCATCCGCTACATCCAGTTGACGGAGATGAAGATTCGCCGGAATGCCCAAAGGGAAAAGAAAGAGGCGACATAAGCACTTGGCTGTCTGATGACTTCTCACCCGACACTCATTTCAGCCCAATTCTGCGCCACCCAGACCGTCCACACCACGAGTCAGAGGTCTTGGTGTGAAAAGATATTTGTTTGCTTTTTGCCTTGCACAACATCCGGTTATGTGATTGAACTTCATTGTTGTGTGCTCGAAGCATTTTTTATTATTTCTTTTGCGCATCTGATGCCGAGTGTCTGTCTCCAAACCGCCAAATTGATCGAGTATGAATCCATCCCAAGCATTTATTTTTAACCGTTACAAACTGATGCACTGCCAGTCCAAACATTGCACATACAGGCCAACACTTGTGAGAGAGAGACCGGAGCAACAAGTTCCACAGAGCGAGTCCAGCCCGTCTGCAGGCGAGTGCAACTTTAGCGCGTGCCCTCGCACAAGATGTCTCTTGACTGGCACAGAGTAAATGAGTAACGACCTCCTGCACACTTTGATTTTGAAAGTAAAGGTGCTTTCATTAGGTAGGTTTCTAGCTGTAGGCAAGAACATCAAGAGCACATGGGGGGCTAACTGCAGTATGAACTGAAGAGACTTATCACAACATGTAAATAGGCTACTTTCTATAAATCATGAAAGATATAATGGAGAGACAAGCGATTTGTGTTTATTGATGCCAAAACAAAGCACTTCATTCACAGCATTACTGTGTCCACAAATACTGTATGTTTATTGTAACGGTATGCGTGTAATAAATGTGTTTATTGATTGAAGTACTTTTCGTTGTCGTGATGAAGCAGTGGATTTCCTATGTTCCCGAAAGGCGACATGTGTAAATAAATAAGTGAACCAAAAGTGAGTGAAATGATTTTTGTACCCGTTCACCTTCGGTAGCAAACAAAGATGGCAGCCAGTCAGTTACGCACATGGGAGAAGTTTGGCTTTAGGGCTGTTTTTTGCCAGAAATCTCCTTCATTTTAGCCATCAAACCTCTTGGGTTAAAATAAACCCTTTCTGTCAATAAGGGAAACTTCTCCAATGTGCGTTAGTTACCTGGATAGGAAACAGAACAGATTAAAATATTCATCCAGATGGTTAGAAGAGTCTTTGAGGATTCTGGAAGTACCACCAGGACGTCTTGTTAAACAACCTACATGGTTCTTCAAAACACCGGGTAACTAGCTTTCTGCTAAATCTCACGCTAATGCTGCGAACACAGAATAAGAACAAACTGTTGCTAGTCTCCACTAACGCCGGAGGTTAAATGCGGCTCCTTAGCTGATCAAAGCTACACAGAGACTGTACTGCTGCCTGTGACAAACAACCCAATGAGAGCGGTGAGAGTGAACCAACACAAGGAGCTGAAAGACGCTTCAACACGGGATCAGGTGATTGGTTCATCGCTCTCTCTTGTGATTCATTGTCATTGTATAAATACAGATTTTCTACACATTAATTCAACGAGGAAACGGAGCTTCATGAAAGTAACGGTGACCCAGTTGGATTGTTTACTATGATTTTACTCAAATCAGTGTGTTCCAGTGCAAATACAAGTCAGTCACTAACAGGATCATTCCCAACTTGAACAATGTCCATCAGCAACAGTAAGGTCAGCTTATTCGTGGTAACAGTTCAGACAGATATAACGACACCTTGGCTACACCTCGGACAAGAAAGCTTGGTTTCAACTAGCACTCTTAGTTGAAATACTGGGTTTGTACATCGAGCATGTTCACATTCTGCACACAGTCCTCAGAGGAGAAAGAAAAGCATTCACGTACATCGGGTCGCTCTCGGGAATAAGGACGGATCAAATCTCAGAGGATGCCGTCCGCCAGGCTGAGAGGCCACTTAACATTTTGAAAATGAAAAGAGAGAAACAGGCGTAGAGACCAGAGTCACGTTTGTATTTTCTAATAATTGATCATTAATTAGCTCGTTTTAGCTGCAGGTGGGATTTCCCACCGCTGACTGCATCAGTAACTTGGCACTTCAGGAAATTCCTCCAGTATTGTGAATTCCCTTCAAACAACCCCGTCTAGTCCAGACAAACAAGTCAAATGCAGAAAACAAAAAATGTGCAGAGACCAGTTTTAATGCATTAGGCTCAGTTAAATAACCTTTTTTGATTTGATTGATGTTAACTAATGATTATTTTAGTTATTGACTAATCTGTTGATTATTTTCTCAATTAAAAAATGACGTCACAATTCACGTGAGCTCGTCTAGTCATCAGATTGTTTGTTTTCTCAGGAAAACAGTCTGAAAAATAGAGAAAACATGAACCAAAAACAGCAAATTCTCACATTTGAGACGCTGGAAATCGGGAATGTTTGATATTTTCACTTCATAATCAGTAGATTCAGCGACTCAACGTGTCCGCTTTAGTTCTATAGTAGCATTGAAACTAGTCGCACCCTTTTTAAAGATGTTGAAAACAACAACCTGATTATTTAAAATGCGTGAAACTGACAAATCAATACGAAGCAAGTCAAATGTGTCTCCGTCTCTAAGAACATTCATGGACGTTAACAAGTGTCAAAAATCAAGGCAAATGCAATGAATTATAAAAATAAAACAAGATAAATTAAATAATAAATAATGAATCAATAAATACAATTAAATAAATATAAATAATCAGGAATGAACTTCCACACGCCACCAGGGCCTGCTTCACCCGTGTGACATTCAACAGTTACATACGTTTCATCGCTCATTCGATCTTCATCATCAACTCATGAGGCAGACGATTTACAGTCACAAACACAACGTTCCCTTTTTAGTTTGGGAGAAATGTTTCTCAACCGGCGGCTCGGGATCCAAACGAGCTGCTCCGACGGGGCCACAAACAAAGAACGGACTCAACGGGGGAATTTAATTCTCTCGTATATATTTGGTTGTAACTTCCTGACAGCACGTCGGTCCCAGTTCAAACCCGATGCAGCAGGGACATTCTTCTTTATAGTCAAGTTCACCGCACAGGGCTCGAGGCGGTGTCGGACATTATTGTACCGACACGGCGGGTTAAAGGAGGCGCTCATATTATACAACATCCCCCGTCTCCATCTCTGGGATATTGCTGCGTACAAGTGATCGGTGACGACAGGTACTCGAAATCCATCAGCCGCCGGCACAGGAGAGAGAACTCTACATAGGAATCACAATAACATGATGCGTTTACCGACAAGTTGGGGATAATCAGAGACATGACGATGGAAGAAACCTGAAGCTTTACATTCATGACGCTTTCCAAAAGTGCACTTCACTGAATGCACAATCGGGAACTCAAGCTTGAAATTAAAAAAAACAAAGAAAAGTACGCAAAGCTTTGTGAAACTGTCGACGCCGTTCTGCCATGAAGCCAGTAAAGTAGTTATTCCAAAATAAATCTGAATGGTTTCTGTGGAAGTGAGATGCAAAACCTGGGTATCTTAAAATACTTCTCTTAAGAGGCCAAATTGCAATAAGTGTGAGGTAAAATATTCACAGTAAATGACTTTCTGTAATTTAACAGCAATACTGTGGATGTGGACAGGTGAGCCGCCCCCCCATCGAGTCCCGATTAAAGCTAGAACGGATTCATTCCGTCACTGCTAATTGACCCAGAACTGTGAGGATCCAAAGGCTAACAGCAGGGACAGCCCCCTCCGTGTGTTGGACCGGTGAAGGGCTGTACGGGGCAGAGTTAGGACCAGAATCCAGGTCTGTAGCGGTAAGGGGAGTCTTTGGGAAAGCTGATCTCCGGTCTGCAGAGTGGCACGGTTCCATCCCGGCACTGTACCTCATCCAGCCGGTCCAACAGGTTTTCCTTCTTTCGGGGGGAGTAGGGCGTCGGGGCCTCCATGGGGGTGGGCAGGACCGCCGGGTCCCTACCAAACTCCACGGTCGGAGGAGTCTCTGTGCTGGAGGTGTGGGCGGGGGACTCGCCGTTACCCAGGTTCTGTCCGTTTCCTCTGGGCCTCGCGTCCGCCCAAAACCTATCGCAGTGCGCCCGTGGGGACGGCCGAGGCCGGGCCACAAAGTCAAGCGTTTTGGGGCGTTCGGGGGCACAGCGACGGCGGGGAGTCGGAGGGAACACGAGATTCGGATCGGGGAGCCGGGGGACATCTGGACAGTCTTCTTTTAAACCTCTGAAGCCTGTTGTTGTTAAGAGGAAGAGAGAAGAATAACAATGTTTCCAGACCGAAATGTTTTGGGTTCGACCAATATTTTGGGTTGGGTGTCATCATGCCAATATCAGTGATTTATCAAATATGGGGTTTCAACCATTAAAGCACACCAATAATACTGTACGATCGAGGCCGTCCTATGAACTGACAAACACTCCTACGACTGCACGTGTTAGAATTTAAAAAGACGCCAGACTTTACCTGCGTTCTCTAACGCCGTTCTTTCTGGCAATGGTTCCAGATTATAAGGAGGGCAGCTCTTTTTGATGGCGCCGTCTGATGGCGTTCGACGCAGGCTACGTGCGGCACAGGGGGCAGATGGTACATGCGTGGGCGTGAGAGACTGACGGGGGTTACGCTTGAAGCTCTCGAGGTGGGTGTTGACCAGCGGGTTGATCGGGGTTTGGACGGCCGGGTGCTGTCTGAGCGGTGAGGCGGGGCGGCGGCAGACCAACAGCTCCTCGCTGTCAGAGCGCAGCAGCGAGCGGGTGGAGTTGCAGTCGGACACCGATGATAAGGACAGCAGGGTGTAAGAGGAGGGCACGCCTCGCTCGGGCAGCGAGGGCGCCGAGGGTTTCAGCGGGCTTTCCCGCCGGAACAGTCTGCGAGTCGGGGGGCTGGTGCTCCGCCTCTGGCCCCCCGTCCTGTGGAAGAAACCTTCCCATCTTGATTTGATGCTCTCCTCCGGTTGGGCCAGAGTCAGCAGGTTGCAGCCCAGTCCGACGGCTGCCAGCAGAGCTCCACAGCCCAGCAGGACAAGCTCAGACCGCCGGCCCCCACCGGGACTCTTCCTGCATGGCGGTGTTCCTGGAACCTGGCCGGTGGGGCAGTACTCATCTCCATCACCGTCAGCAGCAGCAGCAGCAGCAGCAGCAGCAGTGTGGCCCTCCTTGTGGAAGGGGATGCAGAGGTAGGACTGATCAGGTGCTGCTCCTGGCTCAGTAGTGAAGCAGCAGTCTTCATTTTCTGTAAACAGGATCATATTGTGTTATAAAGCATGGAAACTGAAGCAGACACATAGAAAACCAGTATTTGTAGATATAATCACAGAGAGAAAGTGGTTCATATTGCACAGTGGACAAGCCACGGAAATCTTAAAGGCTGCAACAAGACAGTCTCCTGAATTCCGTATCCGAGTTTGTTTTGCAGAGTTTGCATAATGCTTTTTCGGGATCAGCTTGTTTACAGTCACACAGCCACAAACATGCACATCTGTGAGCTTCTCTGGTCAACCACTAAGAACTATCCATCTCTCGCTTCGTCCTTCCGTGACTTTAGACTGCAGCTGTGTCATCATGTGGAGTGTGCACACTGCACGTCAGACAGAGGGAGCTGGCCCCGCTTACCCATCTCCACAAGGCTCGGCACTCCGGGCACTGCTGGACTGTGTCTCGGGGATCTGCGAAGGTTTGGGGCGCTGCAGGACCGCTGCCTGCTGCCTTCATGGGGAGGCTTCACACTGTCAGGTTAAAAAGGATGAAAAATAAACATACAGACAGACGGGATGACGTACAGACAGACAGACGGACAGACAACCTGAAAACACGATGCCTCCTCCTGCTACAGCCGTCCTCGACGCAGAGGCATAAAAACATTACGGGTATCTGGGGAACGTGGGACTATTTCTTGACTCACGTGGCGTCAGCGCTGTGCTCCCTATACGGGCCACACTCGCGGGTTCTGCCCTTTTTCCTGGAGCCCTTCCTCTCACCCTCGTCTTCATCCTGATGGAAGCCTGTGTTGCGGCAGGCTGTGTACCCCTCCCTTGGAGTGACTGGAAAAATAAAACATGATGAGAACGGACATCAAGGGCAAATATTAAATGTGATGAATAACTGAACGGCAAAAAAAAAAAAACACGTTAATTGAGACATCGTTGGAGCACAAATTCTGTGCTCCACGGTAATAATGATCAATTAAATCGAATAGAGTTTTAAATAGAGGATCGTGACGGTGCTTACGTTGGATGGCTCTCAGGCGGGACAGCATCGGCGGGCTGCTCGGTGGACTGGAAGCGCTGCTGAGCAAACTCCTCCGCCGGTCGTGTGAGGGAGACGCCTGCACTGTGATCTTGTGCTGAAAATCTAAATAAGGATTAAAAAAAAACCACATTAAATAAGGAATATGATGCTAAGAAAACGATCGACTGTATGGGCTCCATGGGAGCTCCGACAGCTTTAAGGAGTAGCAGCAGGGGGGCGGGGCTAAGGTCCATTTCCCATCTACAATGACAAATTGCCTGCATTCACACTATCTACATTTTTAGTTTATGCCTTTTACAATGACAGTCACCGAATCAGCCTACAAGCTACACAGACGGCTCATCAAGTGAAGTGACCTGTTGGGACGAGACAACACCAACAAGCTCAAACATCACGGTTTGACTGACAGCTTCCTTGATATTGATGACATCACACTATTTGAGGTATGGGTGCCGATGCTGATAAAAAGTATTATTAATATGAAGATGATGTCCAAGTAGGTAATCAGAACCGTTTATTGCCAATGTGTGTTTGTCATGGCAGGTGGTGCAGAACATTAAACAATAACTATGGCCTCTGTAGCTTAAGTCTATAACATTCTAAAAATCTTATTATTATTATTTTTATTATGATGACCAATGTTCCAGAGGATATGTGGTGCATACTGTTGACATACACTGCAGTTTGTCTGCAGTACCTGAAGGTAAGCTGATCCTGTTCCCATCCTTGAGTTTAAGGCGGTTGCGGCGGAACTTGCCCTGCCGGCTCTCCACGTGGGGCTTCTCCTGGTAGAGCTGGTGAATGATGATGTTGAGCTCTCGCTCCAGGATGTGGATCTCCCGCTCGGCCAGTTCCTGCTCGCGCCTCCTCAACGCCTCCTCCTGGCACTTCTGCTGCAGCGCGGCTTGGGTCAGCTCCTCCTCCCACGATCGCAGCTCCTGAGGGAACAAAAAAATCGATGAAACAGCTGCAATGAACTCCCAACCTTAAACAGATATAATCCACCATGTACGCCAGTAGAGAAGGTCTCATCTTTACCTTCTCCTTGGTCCTAAGCTGATCAAACATCTCCTGGATCTCCAGTTTCCAGTCATCCTGCAGAGAGTGGAAGGACTCTGCTGGCATCTCAAAGAAGCCGGACTCTTCGATGGCCGTCAGCTGGTCCAGAATTAAAGGGAACTGCGGCCGGGAGTGAGGGTCTGAGCTCCAGCATTCTGTGGCACACGACGAAACACTCTCAAAAAACCTTTGCCTCAGCAAAAATGTATTTTGGACCTTCAAATATTCGGTTTATACGATGCTACTCAGTTAGAACTCAGAGGCTTTTCTAGCTGCAGTTGTTTAAGAGGATTCTTCGCGTTGAGCATAAAAGTACTTGGTGTCTCTTACCTTCCATAAGACGTGCAAAGGGCTCAGGACAGGTCAAGGGAATGGGCAAAGCCAGCTTGTTCATTGCCACGCCGTAAGCCACTGCAAGACTATCGATACCACGAAAGGGAACTTCTCCCGTCAGCAGCTCCCACAACAGCACGCCGAAACTTTATCGTTAAAAAAAAATGGGAGACAAACGTAAACATAGGAGCTGAATTCATCTGTAAATACTTATAAATACTATTTTAATATTGCACAATTGACAATCTGGTTCTGAAAATAAGCGTGTGGGTGAATATATGAATGTCAAGCAGGATGAAATATAGTGAGAGTCTACAGCGAAGCACACCGTTTGAAAAGAAATGTCAACGGGGGGGATTAGAACGGCACCATTCTGCACTCGTATAAATACCAACGGGACGCAGAAAAGGTCAAAATAAGAAAATCTCAACAGAGTAGCGCAGCGGCTAACAGATCCACCAGACTCGTGACAAAACCACAAACTGACAAGACCTGAAACAAAGCAAACAGACCCGGAAGAAGTGTGTGAAGAGAAGAGAGTTATGGATTCTTTTAATATTACCTAGTGGGTCACTGGTCCGGTTATCAATCAATGAACCCAAGTCTAGCAAATGTGTGCAACTGAACATCAGACAGGGATCAGACAAACCTTTCAGACTCTGTGTTGTCTGATGCAAACCATCATGTGGCGATTAAACCAGTAAACACATTCTACACTTGCCTCTAAGCGAGGGCTGTACTGTCTGAATGTCAGCGTAATGAAGGAAGCTTCAAACTCTAAATCATCGTTCAAATGTTGCTTCTTTTTTTTTTTCTATTCACTTTCTTGATTCTGGATTTTTTGTTCCAGACATTTCCAATAACTCCAGAGCGTCGTAAAGTCCAAAAATCTAAATGTATTGGAAAAAAAAGATGGCTGTCATCATTTCCAAAGTGTTTTTATCTGGTGAAATATCCATATTTAACGGCTTTAAGCCTTTCAAAAACAACATCTTCACTGCGGTCAAAAAAACCTGCTTGCAGCGCACAAAGGGAGGCACCTGTATTAAGCTAGCAGCAAGCTAACAGCACCATTAATTACACTTATATAATCATAATAAAAACACATCTATGACAGTCATCCCTAGTAAAAGCATTGATTAGGGAGACGGAGTAACTCCCAAAGACATCGGTCTTCTTATCATCGCTGCACTGTGACAATGAATCACATACTAGGATGTTCACATATGCTGCGTCATCTTTGCTTTGTGGTCCTACAAGAGGAAGAACCGTATTTAAAAAGTTGCCGGTTCATATAGAGAGCAAAAGCCAATTAGCTCCAGTGTTAAACCTGCAGGTCGAGTTATCTATTAACCTGCTGATATTCTCACTTTAACCCATGAATCGTTAGCTCCATAGAAAGGTCACAGTGAAGCCTTTAAATTGATTGTTTAGTACTACCAGCAGTCCAAACCCCAAAGTATACAATGTTAGAGTAAGTCTCACATCTGAGAAGCTAAAGCCTTTAAATGTTTTGGCATTCTTGTGCATGGTGAATAAACCGCTTCTCTCTTTGGTCTGCCGTTTCTCAGACCAGTTCTACCACCTGGTGCAGTTCTCTTCCTCTGCCCACCTCCAAACGTCGCTACCCTTGGAGAACGTAGACGAGCGGATGACTTCGGGAGCCATCCAGGCGTAGGTGCCGGCGGCGCTCATCTTGGTGGTGCGGTGCCACTCTCGAGCCAGCCCAAAGTCTGTGATCTTCAGAGTCTTGTTGCGGAGGTCTTCCATCTCAACCCTCTCAAGGATCAGGACTGAGGGGGGGGGGGTCGGGGATGGTGGAGCGGGAGGATGATGTGGGGGATGTTGTTTGGAGGATGGGGAGGAGGGTTGGGAGGATGTGGTGGTGGTGGTGGTGGGGGGGGGGGGGGGGGGGGGGGGGGATGCAGGTTGGCAGGTGGGTTGACGGTAAAGTAAAAAGGTTTCAGGTCATCATCACAAGGATTGTAACGTTGGGGAAGGTAAAACACAACGCATGTGGGAACGCAAAAACATGGTGGATGAACAAAAACAGGGTGCGGTTGGTGGGAGGCCATGATGAAAGGATTGGAGGATAAAAGCAGAGTAGAGAAAAAGAGAAACGTAGAGACAGTGAGCCACTACAACAGCAGGAAGCACAGATTAAACAAACCCACAGGCCTTGATCAATGCTAATGATCTCACTGAGTAACAGGAACACCAATGCTACAGTTAAACTACAGAAATAGCCTGTTGTGACACACCCATCTGCTCTGATAGGCTCTAAAAAACAACCCACTATGCACAAACCAGTGCTCCTCCTAACCACATGCTCTCTCTCTCCCCCATTCAGATCCACAATGCCAGGCCATCTGCTGTGGCTGTGCCCACTGGAGAGGGTGTGCCTGCAGGCTGCGGTGCACATCAAGCGCCCCTTCATCTGCTGCTACAGAGGCACTTTCTAAAGAAACCGAAACCCAGACGTGCGGCTTAAGTAAATCCTGCTCCTGTGCAGCTCAGGAGGCAGAACATGAGACAAACACGGCTGATTCCCCCCCCCCGAGGCAAAAACATATGCACTCAGTGTAACGCACAGTGCTTTAGATAACAGCATCCACCACATGGCATGTTGTGTGAAAGAGAGGCACCAAAGTGGGCCTTTGTAGCGGTTACAGTCAGCTACAGCGTACGCCACAATGTCACAGGTTCGATTCCAGTTGTCATACCCCTCCCTCCCTCCCTCTCTCCCTCTCTCTCTCTCTATTTCCAGTCTTTATCTCGACACTGTGAACTGGGAACCTCATGATGATGCAACAGGGAAGTCAGGGGATCACCAAACTCATTTGGGGCATCATGAGTATCAGTCTGGACCGACTGACCGTCTTTGTCGTCCCTGGAACCACAACGCTAATGTGGATGGAAATTAAGCCGTAAAGAGAGTTTATGAGCCTTGGAGAAACGTTACAGAAATGCAGGAAAGAACATTGACTTTTGTGTCTTTTTTAGGGAGCGAGCTTCATATCGCCACCAACCACTTCATCACCACAGGGATGCGTCACAGGGTGGAGTCAGTGTGGAGTCAGTGTGGAGTCAGTGTGGAGTCAGGGTGCCACATCCTGAGCGACGTCTGTAATCACTGATTAGAGTTTCTCAACACGGTGGTTTAGACCACACAAGGACCCACTTGACAAGAAGATGAGGTCATATGTAGATTTCTTAAAATGTTATGTCCTAATATATCCTATTTTATTTGATATATAATGGACAAAGAACTCCTTCTTTGCTCCAGAAAACCCCTTGAAAAGAACGACATACTGGTTTTTAATCACATAAAAACTGCTTTTTAGGACCTAAATGTGATCTCACAGGTAAGAAAGGAAAGACAAACTCTGGATTAGACCCTTGCAAGGATTAAAAGTAAAAGTAAAAGAGTGCACTGGCATGATGCACTGCCCCGTGTTGTGAAGAGGGCATGGGGTTTCCCCCCCCCTGAGAGCCCAGGATGGCAACTGGTTAGCCTGACTTAACACTTTAAAGCAGCCTATTGGAAGTGAAGCGCCTGAGCTGATCATCAGAAAAAAGGGCCAATGGCAGGCAAGAAGCTGGTTGTGTGTACGGTCGGAGCCACCAATAGGGAGGGGGCTGGGGCCGAGCACCGGACAAATCCTCAGTAATAGGCTTGGGATTTAGGGGATCCAGTTGGGTAAAATGCAAGATTACAACTGCTCCACAAACATACACGCAAACTCCTTTTGCTTTTCTGCTCTCTTTTCCCAAACGGTGATTATTATCACTGCAAATCACAGCGTGTACCAGAAAGCGTGGCTGAAACACGAGTATCCATAATTATATTACAGTCCATTACAGGATACTGGAGGTTTTGCCACAAGCCTGATGATGCTGCAATTTCTGGATTCACCCTGAAACTATGCAAAAAAACACAGTAAAGACACAAAGTGCTGTAAATAACAAGTATCGTTCATATTGATCTCAGCTAGAACCCACAGTGGTGCTTCAGAGATGGTTCTGACTAAAAACCCATAATAATAAAATAAAAAAGATGTAATCATTTGTATACATATCACTCTTGCCTGTTTTATATAATTGTGAACTTTAAATATTTGAGTTTTGGACTGTTGGTCAGACAGAATAAGCAATGTGAAGACGTCACATTGGACTTAAGGAAATTGTATTAGAAGAAATCCGAATACTAATCACCAAACCGTACAAACAATTCTTATTAAAATAATACAAATTGGAGCTCATTAATGTTCAACCATGGGATGGCATCTTACTGTTGCTGGACTTGAGGTCCCGGTGAATGATGGGGACGATGGCCTGGCTGTGGAGGTACAGTATGCCCCGGGCGATCTGCACTGCCCAGTCCACCAGCGTGCACGGAGGGATGCGTTTCCCAGCGAGGGCCCGGTTGAGGGGGCCTCCCCGGGCGAACTCCATGACCAGACACAGGTTGGGCTCCAGCAGACACACCCCCAGCAGACCCATGATGTTGGGATGGTTGAGCATGGCGAAGAGTTTGGCCTCCTGACGCACGCTCTCCAGAGTCTGCTCCGGGTCCTCGTCGGGGTCCCGCCGCGCCGCCTTCACCGCCACCTCGGAGCCCTGCCACACTGCGCGGTAGACTTTCCCAAAACCGCCCACGCCGATGATTTCCTCCAGGGTCAGCTCCGAGAAATCAATCTCCAGGACTGAGGAGGGATGCAGGAATAGAAGACAAAGATTTAGAGAGACAAATACAATCTCATCACTCAACATCGGTCCTCATAAGGCAGTTAAAGGTCAGGGTCGGTCACGGTTTTACTCTTGAGGAAGGCAAATGTTTGCTAAAAAAAGGACCTCAAAACCAGGTCATTCAGCTGAAGGATGCTTTCACTAAGCCACCCCGCTGCCCCAAATACAGGATGTGGTGGAACTACCCCTCCTGCTATTACACAAGTGTGAGCATCTGTCCTCAAGTCTGGCTGGGACGGTAGGAGAAGGATGGAAGAAAGAAAGAGTTTCAATGAAAAGGTGTGCGTGTGATGCTGTGAACAGCAGCCGTTATGTCTGTGGCTTTAAACTCCAATATTGTGGATTCCTAACCGTCTACTAAGCAGACTGACCTTGATGAATATTTCAGGTGGGACGGGATGTGAAAATAGGCCAGCTGCTGCTGCGGAGTACGAGGAGATGAAAGCCAACAAAGACAGCTGAGGCGGTCCAACAAAACAAACGGTGCTCGACCTTAAAATGCAACTTTTATTTTATTTCAAGGCGATACACAGATGTGAGATTTGTAATCATCTGCGGCGGGGTTTTGTTGCTGAAGAGCATCCTTTTGCACACAGCTGGCACCAAAGTGTTCCGTCTTTCGATCCCACAGTGCAGTGCATTTTAGCTGCTTTTGATTCTGCTAACTGGATCCGTCTGAGGCCTTGGCTGCACATTTAGCTGCAGGAGCGTTTTCTCCTCAAGCACAACTTGACATGTCTTTCTCTCTTGCAGCACAATCTTGGTGCAAACACTACCAGTCACCGTGACATTGCATGCATACCACGCCAGTGCATTTCCTTAGAGAGCCTAATAATAGCTTTGTTTATACAATATCTAACGGTAATATTGCACGCACAGGACTTGCAGTTAGGATCATTCCAGTTAGATGATCCTTCTGCTGAGGATGCAACCAACATTGTGCTTTGCAATTTGAGGTGGGGTGCATCACAGCTGGCTGTTTGACAGGCAGTGTGATGAATAACGGCCCAGAAGCTGTGAGGATGCCTGGGCCAGCCTGTTTCTAGGCCAACCAGAGTGCACTGCGCCTACCATGACACAGCACTCTCAGCGTGGGTTTGTGTCTCTGGCCCTCTGACAAAAGACATGGGGGGAGACACACACACACACACACAGAGCAGCAGCAGCAGCCCTGTGTTAGTTTAGCACAATGGGATACTCACGGTGCAGAGGAGGCAGTGAGTACTGCTGCTCCGAGGTGTCCCGTATTTCCTCCGGTATCCCGTTCCCGTTGCTCACATAATTTGATGGGAAAATGCCAACCCGGTCTGCGATCATACCGGTCCACCAGCCCTCGTCTCCGGACACCAGGGAGTCTTTGGACAGGACCTCCACCAGGTCCCCCGTCCGCAGGCTGAGCTCGTCGTCCGCGGTCGCCTCGTAGTCGAACACGGCCGTCCAGAAGCCCGGCGCTGCGGGTGCCGCATCCGGCGCGGCGCTGATGCCATCATCCGGTCTCGGCCAGCGAAAAACATCTGCCTCTGCTTCTTCCGACGAGGAAACGCACGCCTTGGGACTCAAACTGTTGTCCAAAGCGGGTTTGAAGACATCCATGGACGCGATCCATAGGGGCGACCTGGATCACTGCAGGCGCATCCACCTGACGCGGCTGGCTGGCTGGCAGCTCTGGGGCGCCCAGCGTCTGCACACACACACACACACACACAAAGCTAAGTAGCGGCTAATCCCGCACCCAAACACCGCAGGAAACTAGAAGCACCATTCTGCAGCATCGTCTGTCTTTCAGTCGCCGCTGGCTGCTAACAAACACGCAGCGCCAGCTTGATGATTTTCAATGCACAATCCTTCACCCAATCATCGCTGCAACCCATCGGACGCAGTCGTCTTTATCTTTAAGCCAATTGTACCAACGCGCGAGTCGTCCCCGGCTTCCTATTGGTGCACGGACACGTCAGCAACAGTTTAGCTCCCGCCCTCTTCCGCGTCAAACGCTGGTTCCTCTTTCTCCTCACAGCGCGAACCGGCTGCACGCCAATTAAACACACACAAGGAAGCGGTTTCTTTTCTTCAAATTGTCTCCTTTATTTAGTTATTGACACCCCCCCCCCCCCCCTCAAAAAACAAAAATGACCAAAACATAGCAAAATACTCAACTAATGTTAAATTCCATGCATAATTCCCTGAAATAAAAACAGAATCCATAGAAAGGAGTAAAAAACAGTCAACATAACAGTCAAATGAACAATCCCAACTACTTCAGTGATGTGATGACAGGATCAGGTGTGTGTCTGTGTGTGTGTAGTTGAAAGTCAAACAATAGTCCCTCCTGTTAAAAACAGATTCTTAAAAAGGATTCAGAGATTCTCAAATTTCCTTTTTTTTTTTTACTTGATTAAATTCCATCCTGTCCGTGAAACAACACAAGGAAATAAACCTTAAATGTGATGTGGTGAGACATCAGGAATAGACTTTGAGCTTTGAGGACAGTTCAGATAAACCGGTCCTGTACAAACGGTGGAGATGCAATAACAGTGTTTCACATGTTTGGTCTGCAAAAAAGGATGATTGAGCCAAAGAGTGACGAATCCAACCGACACTCAACTTCAGACACATTTCATGAGGATTCTGCACTTTTAGGGGTTGTATTTATATGTATAGATATGGGATATCATCACAGAGGTGGTAAATCAAAAAAATTATGTGTTTGGGAAAATTGTGACTGAGAAGATGACGTATGTATGGAAGCCCATTTGTGCCAGTGAAAGAAAACAGATGTTAGTCATATTAAAAATACAAATACTGTTGGCCAGTCGATATGTTTACTTACTATATGAAAATGATGATATACTGAATCAGAATTATGAAAAGCCAACAATGTATCTTACTGAGTCAAAATTATGAGTCAAAAGTGTGAGATAAACAAATTACATAGTAAAAATGATCAGATATGAGTAAAATTTTGCTTTTTTTTGGGACAAAATGCTTGTTTCACTTAGTGTCTGGATTGGATGGGAAAAGCTAAATGAAACGTGCCATTTCCAAATAAACGTATTTCATTTAATCCTGTATCACAAAAATAAATCCACACCTCCATGTGACCAGTTTGGGACGACACACTTGTGCTTTTTTCACTGCAACATAATTAAATAGCAGCATGCACTGATGCAAACCATTACTATTGTTTCGTGAAACTCCAAATAACATCATTTTTTGGAGAACTTTTAAACTTTTATCGTGAGTTTTGAGGATTTTGGTTTGTTTGTGGAAACCTTTTAAAACATATAATCTAAAAAAAAACAATTATTCATTCCTGAAAAGATAATTTGTGGACCGTGACGATACGATTAATAGTTGTTAGATTCAAAGACAGATAACCAGGCTTGATTCTAGTCCACAGTAAAAGAAACAGAACGGGTTGATCTCAAAACGTCAGCTTCGGAAATTTTAAATTTTGACATCTCATTGCAGGCCAGAAAAAAAACACACCCACCCGTTAAAATATGCCCCTCTGTTAAACAAAGAAGTTAAAAAGAACACCAGATCAATTAAGCTTTCCTCAGTGTTTCACAACTTCATCAGTCCAATCCCTACACGGTGAGATTTCACTTCTATCCCGCAGGCTGAGAACAAAAAGGAAGACTGGTACCTCGAGAGATGACGTGAAGGATAAATATTTTTCATCTTTTACAGAATTAAGACATGTATTTTTAAGACACGATGACAGAACCAATTTAGAGCCCCTGTGAAGAACAACCCCATCTGTGCACACACACATACACACACACACACCTACACACACATCCACAGACACACACACACACACACACACACACACGAGTGCGAAGAGGACGCACAGCCTGGCGACATGCACAGCACACAATCACACACTGCTCAACACATCCCCGACAGATACAAAAATCAAGAAATACAACCAAATGAAATATACAAATAGCCGCTAAAGGCGAAGATAAAACTAAGAACACTGGCAATTCCTTGACATCATGAATACCTGCTGAACTCGAGATCGAACACATTTTAGGATTTGAACAAGGGAAAGGGCGAAACAGTGAGCCCGAAAAAGAAGATAATAAAAACGTCACATTTCCACTGACACTGGCTCAGATGGAGCGACTGCAGATATCCTGTTCTGGAGATGAGATGTGAGTCGTGTTGACATGCCCCCCCCCCCCCCCCCCCCCAGTACACCTATGCTGTGTCTATGTAAACATACACTGAAAATTATGTACATAATGTGGGTTTTGTGTTGCCTCAGAATGGGACAGTCGGCCTAGTGTCCTCCCTCTTGTGCAGCAGTAGACCCCTCACTCTACTCTTGATGTGTGTGTGTGTGTGTGTGTGTGTTTATATGTCAGAGAGATAGAGACGGAGTGGGGTGAGCAGGTGTGGTCCAGGGCCAGGAAAAGGGGCGTCCGATTCAGCCACGAGACGTATTTACAACACTGCCCACCACAAAGGAAGAACACTGAGGAGGAAGAGGAGGAGGAAGAGTGCTACGTAGAGAAATAGAAGAAGGGATGACCACAGGGACCGGAGATTGACATCCCCCTCGTGGAAATACAGTGTTACTGCCACTTACTGTCACTCTTTTTTTTTTTGTTTACTTTTGATTTTATGTCATTTTTTTAAACAGATGTTTCATCACACCTCTTTGGTAATCTCTTGGGTGATGTTTAAATTAGCCAAGAATCGATTCACTATATACTAACATACACTTTTATTCAAATCAAGTTATAAACATATTTTTCTGCTGCTTCTTGGGAGTTTTAAAAGTGTAATTTATGTGTTTTTTTTTTTTTTTTTTAAAAAGCACCAGTCGTGTGTTAAACAGCATTCAGTATCAGGCTACTTTCATATTCATCCTGGAGATATCTGCTGCTCTGACACCCACACCTGCTTCTTCACTGAAGAGTTTCAATCCAGAATGAGCAGCACTGACGCCCACTCGTCACATAATGAGCAAAAGCCAAATTTGAGTCATTTTCTTTGAAGCGCTGCCAACAGAACATCTGATACAGGAACCACCTCGATTTGATGTAATGTCAAAACAAATTCAGATTTTTCTTTGTTTAAAGCTGCACTAATTGAAAAACCCAAAAGTCCGCCTACGCTACCTTCACAGCACCGAACATCAATCAAAGGTAGCGTCCAGCTTGGGACCAAAGTGGAGCATTTAGCAGCTGATTTGCGAAACTCTCGCGAGACGGTTGAGATTAAGCATCGACCTCGAATGGTTAAAGTTAGAAGATAATTGATGGCAGAAATTAAATGACATTATAAGATAGTGTTGGTATCGTGAAGTGTTGAACTTTGTAGATACTCAAAAAGTGGAACCCAGGAACACGATTAACCTTTTTCAGACATACAGATGAGAGGAACCCTCAATGTTGTGCTGAGATACAGAAGCTAGCGAAACAACAGCAGCATCAGGACTCCGGGTTTCTATAGACCTCGTCACATTGATGTGATGCCGGTCTATGAGGTCACAATATGGCAGATGTTGTGTTTCAGCTGCCCCCCCGAGCGGCCAAAAATCTATTAATGCAGCTTTAAAAAATGGTTATGCACCATTTTAGGAAGAAACTCTGGAGTTGAGCGAAGAGCTCGTCGGTGTGGGCGGCTGCAGCCGACGCCTCTCCCTCCACAGGCACTCTGTTCAGTCCATAGTGACACCTTTAATATTGGCCCTTTGCACGATTACAAGTAGAAGTCTCCGTAAATAGAACTATACAGCAAAGTGCATGGAAGGAAGAGTACAAAAATACCTCTGAATTTACCTCTGCAGCAACACGGGGTTATTTTTTTTTTTCGTCTTTTTTTTCTGATTGAAAAGGTGAAAACTCGAGTGAGAGCAAGATATCAGTAAATAAATAAAATACAATGTCATACTTTTACCTAGGCAAGATACATAACTCTTAGAAATGTGAAGACATCGTTCCAGTATATAGTTTAACCCCCCCGCCCCCCCCCCCCCCTCCCACTGAGCCACAGCAATCCTCTGTTAGAACATTTAAACAAATATTCAAAATATACAGAAAATATGGAAATATATTATATATAGATACGTATAGAGTACGGAAGTAATGTCCAGGGCAGTTTGACCGCGTCCACCTCTTCCTCCTCGCCTGTTTGAAGTGTGATTCGTCTGCCAGTATGAACACTGTCGCTCCTCCTCCTCCTCCTCTTCTTCTTCTTCTTCTTCCTTGTTTTGTGATTTCTGATAACTCTACAGTGCTCCTTAGGAAACTATGCAAATAAAAATAAATACTATGACTCCATCCCACTGTCACTCAACAACATATTCCCATTTACGATATAATATTTTGCTATTCCTTAACGTAGATCAGAAAATAGTTATTTTATTCCCTCTTTGTGTGTGTGTGTGTGTGTGTGTGTGTGTGTGTGTATGTGTGTGTTTATTTTTTTTTTTCGTTTTATTTTTTTTTCTTCATTTTTATCCCCAAAATACTTTTTTTTTTAAAAAGTCGTTTCTCGTCAGATGTTGAGAAAAATATAGACCTCTGATTAACTCAGCTCTCTGCGGATATTAGACGGCAGTCTCTTCCAGTGGAACGCAGGACCACTCCGACATCGGCATCTTCTGGACTCGGTGGAAACCCAATCCCAACTGTAAGCACACTCGCACAGGCTCAGGACGGCGCTTCTTTAGCTGTCGGCACTAGAGGGCAGGATACTCACCTCCAAGCATCCTTACAGAAGGGGTTGAGGGAGAGAGAGAGAGAGAGAGAGAGAGAGGGAGAGAGGGAGGAAGGGAGGCGTCTGGGAAAACCCTGGGTCTACCTCTCCTGTCCTTTCATACCATACAAGACTGACCCAAATTCCGCAGTGAGAATTCACTCTTTTACCTCTGAAGTTGTACTTTGAACCCCTGCATGTTTGTCCCTTTCTGTTTAGAAGCCCTCTATATGACAGTAGGCCTCCAGACTGGAGAAGAGGATGTAAAGGAACCAGAGGCCGAAAAGGAAGGCGGACGTGGCCAGTCTGTGTCCCCGGGGCCCGCCCAGTTCTCCTCCGATGTGGGCCCGGCGCCGGTAAAGCAGCACCGAGATGGCCAGGAAGGCGAAGATGGTGAAGAGAGTGACAGAGAAGGCCAGAGAGCCGGCTTCCACCACGAACGGCTTCCCCTTCATGTGCCAGTAGATGGCCGCCACCGACCACGCCAAGCCGATTCCCAGGAAGACGTTGACGGCGTTGCTGCCGGTCACATTCCCGATGGAGGCGTCTGCGTAGGTGTCCTGGACTGCTGATGCCTTACTGGCAAAGGTGTCTGCAGAGAGAGAGCGAGATGTCATTACATAATCAAATGTTGCTGAACTGTGATTGGTGCACAAGGCCGTTAAACATCACTACACTCTTGTCTAATTCATTGTAGAATTAGACTACATCTCCCACAATTCCTGTTACCTTTCACCTCATTCCCCCGAGACCTTTCAGTTTCCTGAAGAAGATAAACATGCTGGTCACTGGCCTGTCACTCAACATATAAATTGAGGCCAGTGGAGGCCGGCAATCTTCTCTGTATTGGTTTTGTTTGTTCATAATGTTCATATTCATATATATTTTTTTATTGTTAAAATGAATGCAGTGATGGTTTATTAATGCTGCACACAGGACCTTTAATAACAAATATGCTGACAGAGTCAAAGCTTTTGGCGACATATTGTTCCTGTCGGGTGAAAATGTCACTTTGGAGGAAATAAGAATATCAGCCATCTTGATGACGAAGCATGTTTGAAAAGAGTCTCAAAAGCTCACGAAGCCACAGATTTCCCTCAAACTATGAAAGAATCTCATAATCCATCAACTGACATAAATACACAAAACTTCACATTAAAAACACGACTGTATATTGACAAAGACGTGTTTTCACCTGGGACAGATGTACCAAGTGCCACAAACACCACAGCGGTGACTGAGTCCTTGAGGCCAATGGTGCAGCCGAAGTGAGACGCCAGGTCACCGATGACGGCCGTCAGCAGGCCGATGATGGCGATGGAGATGATGAAACAGGCCCAGCCGTTCAGGTAGTCTGTGGGAGGAACGCAAGCGAACAGCACCTTCCAGAAAACGGTGAGGAAGTGCATGACGTAGTCGAAACAGGACGGCAGCCTTTCTTCCCCCGTGTCCTCTTCATCCTCGTCTGCTTGGGAGAAGAATAGGACAGGGAAAGAAAAAAGAAAGACAGATGATGAAGCACAAAGAGGAGGAGGATGAAGAGCCAGAGTTGGAAAACGTTGGCGAGATTAAGGATCGATAAAGGAGATAAGGGGAGACAGAGAGGGGGAGGGGAGAGAACAACATGCTCTTAAAATGGCACATTGACGTCACGTCATACACATGCTTTACTTTTGCTTTAGTTAGTGGGTTGCAGACTGCAGTTTACCCCGTACATAATATTTCTACCTCATTTAATAATGCAGAGGCAATAAGCTGATTTCCCAAAACTTCTCTCTGTTAACTCTGTAGTGTGTTCACACTGGAGACGTGACACAATGACGTATACTCGAGGCCGACAGCATTCTATAATAAATAAGGTTGATTTAAGAGAGCGCCGTTGATGGACACACAATAGTCCCACAATGCATTGCACAAAGGAAACGGAAGAGCTGCTTATAGATGGGAAAAAAAGGTGGGTAGTGATGATTAAGCACCATGAAAGAAGTATTAAATCTTATGAAAACATAACTGGCAGTGACAGTTGCAGTGTGATTAATGTGTGACGCTGCACGTATGCAATGATAACGGTTTACTGTATAGAATTAGCATGTAGCATAGGTCTGGGCAGTGGCGGCTGGTCCATAGAGGGCGCTAGGGCGCCGCCCCCCCTTGAGCTACAAATAATAAAAAATAAAATAAATAATAATAATAATAAACTATACAAATTGGCAATATTTGTGTTTTTGAAACATATCATTATTATATTATACAGAATATTATTATATGATATATATATTATATTATACAGAATATTATTATATGATATATATATTATATTATACTGAATTCCCTGTGAGGGTGACTAAAATAAGATGTCCTGACGTATTTATCAAAGTGTTATTTACTGCTTTTTTTCGTGTTGGAATAAATGTTAAATATTTAACTGCAAAGTAGTAATACGTGTTTGATAGCTTAATTTTTTTGCATTAAATCATTCTGGGATGTTTGCTGAAATTGATTGGATGTGGCACAGCCCTACCTAGAACATGTTCCACCAGCTCCACTGGGTCTGGGACCTATTTCATTCTGGCTGAGTTTGAAGGGAGACTTTCCCGTAAACCTAAAGGTCACAGGTCACCAGCCATTTGTTCTGTCAAAGTGAACCGCGCTCCCCGTGCGCGCCGCTTCATGAAAGTGTCATCTTGCAACAGCTAAATATGTAATATGTAAGTGGTCACCCTCCTCCGGGGGGGAGGAGCAGGGCGTCCTCTGTGTCGGACAGGAGGGACACTGTGCTGATTCAAAGTGTCAGGCCGCGTGAGCCGCATGCATTTTTCAGCCACGGGGTGGATCATGAAAAAATAAAGAGCACCGCTGGATTTAATATTTCAGCTCCAAAGTGACGAAGCGAGGCCATCGCGGCGCCCACTACGCGGTGGCTGTGACTGCACTGCAGGCTGATCTGATGCTGCTGTCGCCCGACATGATGGATGAGTTTTCTCTTAACGCACATGAGATTATTCCAGAGCTGTGCTTTTTCCGGGAGGCTCACACTGACACCAACTATTTTGGACTGCATGTCGGGTGGCAGCCAATGATTTGAGACGACGATTTTCAATATGCTGAGAGTCAGATGAGAAGATAGATACCACTCGTCTATCCGTTCGTTAACGATGAAGCTACCGCCAGTAGAAAGTTAGCTTAGTCGAGCAAAAAGAAAGGAAGAAAGGGGAAATATTATGCTAATTGTCAGGACATACTTGTATTTTGGGTTTCTACTAGTCTGCTCTGATTGGTTTGCCAGAAGAATATGTAATAAGTTCTCAAGCCGTGAGTGGTATATTCTAACGACCGTAAGAGGAATCTGAATGGCTTGTTGAATGATTGTTAGTAGGTCCTTCAGATACCCAAATATATGTGGACAAGCACTGAAGAGGTGAGTTTTCCCAACACGTCCCCTTTAAAGAGTCTCCAAATTAGACTGTGGGATATTAAAACCTCATAATTAGCAGCTCTTGAAAGCAAAAATACATATCGCCTATATTCAATATCAGGCAAAGGTTAAACATCATCTGACTGGTATTCAAATGTAAAACATAACATAAAAACAATATTAAAATTAAAACCAACAAGCTGTTTATGTGAGGAAACAGTGTATTTGTTCTGCAGCCCTACAGGAAACACGGCGTGTCTACAGTACCTGCGCTGACTGTGATGGCCTCCATGAACTGGTCTCTCCAGGAGTTGGTTCCCACCACCAGTGCCAGGTTGGTCTTCTTGATCAGCTTGTCCACTGTGCTCTGTGTGACGCAATACAAGAATGAAATCCGTCTGTAATTTATGTTCAGAGGCTGCTTCAACAAAAGGAATACGTGAGCTTCGCCACATGATGGCAGTGGCATCAAGTCCCAGGCAGCAGAAACCTCCGTTTGATGCATGATTAAACCACACGGCAGAAACAAACATGGTGGCTATATCGTCTGAGGTTAGAGGATGCATATGAACCACATCTCCAGAAATGAATAAATGAATAACTGTGGGTTGGTAGGCCTCTAAAGAGCAACTGCTAAAATTAGAAATACGTATCTGTTATCTGTTTTGACTGCATAGAACACACTGGTGCAAGCAGCAATAATCAGGCATATCGAGCTGCGTTTGACGAGCAACCTTTCCCACCTTAAACTCGTACGATTCCTCAATAATGACTTCCAGCTTGGCGTGTTCCCCCAGCACCGGTTTTCCCATCTCTGCGATCCGCCTGGCTTCCTCCTCGTCTGATGTCATCTTCCTGTCTGTTACATCTGAGCGCAGAGGGCGAGAGGGAGCAGACATAAGAAAGGAATCACAGCGGGAATAAGAGGATGCTCAGCTGATTAGCATGTTGCGTTGTACTTCGCAGCATACAAACAAAAACATCAGAGGGTTGCCTCACTGGTATCAATCTGAATGTATTCAGCCTTTATAAACTTCGGGCTTTAACGGAGAGACAAGATCTGTTTTATATGGAGTATTATATGCAGTCTGTCTTCCAACTTCGTTCTTTAAAGGTTAGATAAACTTCCCATTGTTCTACTTTTATCCAAAAGTGTTGGAGTTTACAATGACTTTCAAGGTCCTAAAACGTCATAAAAGTATGTTGATTTAAGAGTTTTTATTTCTGTGAGATGACTTTACAACAACTTAAATCTCATCCATTTTTCTGTCTCTACTTTTCATGGATGTAGGTAAGAAGACTCATCCCTAATCCCGCCAACTAACTCTGATTGGTCGGGGGGTTCGGAGAGATCTCAGAGACAGATATGTCTGCATGCCAACGACTGGGTGTGAGTGAGCAGTACGACAAAGTAATCCCAACTCAATGTCCACTTACTAGTTTTTTCCCCGGGAGCCGTCTACTGCATCACACTGTCTTCATCAGCGGATGGAGTTTGCTCCGTTGTCATGAGCACGGATCATCCATAACATCTGAGCAGCTGTTGAGCTTTCATGTGAACAGATCCATCTCCAGGACAACTGAGCAAACTCCATCCGCTGATGGAGACTGTGGTTCAAAGCTCCAGAAGAAGAAACAGTGAGTGGACTTTTGTGCCACTACTTCTTGTGATTTGGGTGAAATGACCCTTTAAACGCTATATCAACACAAATCTTCATCATAAGGTTTCACAACAAGGATGTGAAGCGCTGACTGTCGGACGGAGCTGAAGCAACAATTACAAATCAAGTACTTTCAAGGCCTTCCATTCAACGTCAGTGCTCTTTAGGACCCGATCAGTCCCTCTAAGTCCCTCTATCGGCCTCTCAGACGGGTCCTGAGTGGCTCTGCTGTAGAAGGAAGCCACGATGCTTCACAGAGCTACTGAGTGCACCGCACACTACAAAGAGCGCCATAACATCAATTCTGTGCTGTCAAACTCTATCAAGAAGGAGCGTCTGTGCATCCAAAGGGCCTCTCATCCCGCCCTGTGTGTGTGTGTGACACCCCCACTGAGCCACCTGGTGCAGAGACCTTGTCATCTCTTATACGAGCCCCGAGTCCCAGCCTGCTGCTCTTTGCTGACAACACGCTTACCATTAAATATTAACGTTGCCATTAAAGATCACAGGCCGGTCCCCTTGATAGGAGGGAGTGTCCGCACACACACACACACACACACACACACACACACACACACACACACACACACACACATGCAGAGGCATGCATAATATACCAGTGCATGAGTTCCGGCACACACACACACTTTTAAGCTAAATCAATTACACACCCAAGACAGTGTGCACCCTCATGTCCTGACAGGACTTCTTTTGCTCATGTTTAAAAATGTATTATCCATCCGTTCCCCTGCTCCGTGCTGCACCATCTACAGGACACAAATTCCTTTGACAATCCCACAAAAGGTAATTCAATTTCTGATTTTGGACCTGCAGGTTTTTTATCTTGACGGTTATCAGGTGTTTGTACCTTCCTCTTGACTGGAGAACATGATTTATGGATTTATGATTAATTAAATCCGCTGATTAGCGTGAAAATCCATCATTAAGTGCGGGAGAGAGAGCAGCAAAAGAGCGCGTTGTTTGTTACGGTGACAGTAGAGGAGGATAACAGCGCTGGCATGCAGTTTATTTATATCAAGCCTCTCTAAGTAATGACTCAAAATCTTCATCGGCAGCAAAATAAACCATCTAAACTGTCGTCCTCTGAGATTTCACATCATGCGACCGAGACCCTAAAATTCAGGGCTGATGTTTAAACCACAGCACACACACACACACACACACACACAGAGAGAGAAGATGGTTAGTGGAGATGCTTATGGGCAGCTTACCGTCCGCTAACAACAGGGCTGTGGAGGAGAGAAGAGAGGGAGGAGGAGGAGGAGGAGGAGGAGGAGGGAGGAAGGCATGGAGAAAGCAGAAAGAGGATGAGCAGCGGAAATGGAAGAAACTTGCATGAGGACGAAAGGAGGAGAGAAATGTAATGACCTCAGAGAGCGGCTGGGTATTGACCCTGAGGTGTAATATATACAGCACTGATTATTCACTTGGCTGAGGGAGCGGAAGGAATGTGGTATTTTCTATCTTTTTATGACCACAAAGGCACAATCGAGGTTTATTAAGGGAAAAAATGTGCGTTAGAAACTCTAATTAAAAAAAGAATGGCAGGATATTCTGCGTCACGATCTCCAGCTACATTAACTCAACACTGTATTACTCCCAGCTGCTGTCAGGTGACGCCCTAATTAACCCCAATTTAACTAGCATGAGATAGTGTTGAACTTGGTCTTTTATCAATAATAATATAACGTATAATAACGTATAATTCCCATGCATTGCATCCTGATCATAATACAAAAATAAAAAGACATAATGCTTGTATTTGAATAAATTTAACCCTAAAAGTAGATTAAATACACATTTATTATTAATAATAAGCTTAATAGATTCTATGTCAGTCCCACTGTTGAGTTCAGGGGTTCTAAGATCTAAGAAGCTCTTCTTGTCATCTTAGTGATTAGAAGCTTGTTAATAAGACGTTGCATGTGGTGTTGAGCTACACATTAACTTTTTCACTGGAGCATGTCTGAGGTTGTGACTAAAAGATGCACTTCAGCGAGGAAACACATTTATATTCCCTCACTCAGTCAGATCTGGTATTCGGAGAATCCTTCAGGGACGAGGCAGCTAATCATCCAGTTACAACCGACCACAAACACCCAGACAACGTAGAACAAGCTACGCCGATGGTGAAGGTGCCTCCTGCAGATGTGCAGCACTACCACGCCCCCCCCCCCCCCCCTTCCTCAGCACTGTGATTACGGCTCTGCTGCCTGATTGTTTATCTGCATGCTGTGGTTGCAGAGCAGATCAGTGACACAGCACATCGCGCTCAGACGCCTTCGGCAAAGTGTAAACCGTAACTAAATGATATGATTAAGAATAAAAGGAGGATCAACAAGTCATCCGGCGAGGCAGATAATTACATGACAGGATACGTCATCAGTGGATGAAGAGAGGAGGAGAAAGCCTTCCTGTGCGTTTCAGCCTCCAGAGATTCACATTGACAACTCTTCCTTTTGACGCCTTCATCATAATTTCTCCTCATAAAACCGGGACAAACGGTCACACTCTTGAAGGGATCAGAGGCTTTGAAGGACAAAATGAAGCTGTTCACTTCTTCCACGAACTCCTCCTGAAACCTCTTTCAACCCCGAGAAAAGATACTAATTAACCTGTTTGTGTTCGGAGGCGGCTTATCAACTTCCTCAATCCAATGCAGTCCACAGTTAATCATCATAAGTAGCTAAGTGCATTAATTGCTGTGGGCGACTTGCTTCATTATCATTAGTACTAGCCGAGCCGTGCTGATCTGGAGCCAAGTGTGGCGTAAAACCCAGCTGTGGTGAGTCTGAGTGGCCGTACCCCAGTCAGTGATAACAGTGTGTCATTTAGTAAAGGCCGGCGAGGGAGCGGCAGACACACACACATCCAGATAAATACATATAAAACGCACAAACAGCAGCAGACAAAGTCAAACCATACAAGCACATAGAACATTATACTGGTATATACTCACAGACACTGTGTGCAGTGTCTGTTGTCTGTCTGTGTGCAGCGTTATACGCTAAGAATACGCTAACAGTGTGCCTCCAAAAGTCAGTCTTTGCTAAATTATCCGGAAGGAAACGCATTTGACATGTTCGTTGAGCCTCAAGGGGACTGAATGTAGAACGTAAACATAACCGAGTACAAGTAAAGTCCACAGGGTGCCGTTAATCTTGAACTTGAATCAAATCACTAAACGATTAATGAACTAATAATCTCAGCGCAACAGAAAAACAACAGACTTGCATACAGCACAAACAACACACACACACACACACACACACACACACACACAGATACAGATGCAAACTTGCAAATACGTACAGACCTGCACATGCACACAAACAACACATACGATGCTGATAAAGAAACACACAAACAGGTGTTTTCAAAAGCAGACTCGTGATATCGTTCACGCTCACGACCCAGAAGGTTGTCATTTTGCTAGCAGTACAATTGCGATAGGGAAGATTAACCAAAGGGATGTAATTGGAGGGGTGGAAGAGCGTGTGTGTGTGTATGTGTGTGTGTGTGAGAGGGGGGGGGGGGGTGTCTGTGTTTAACCGTTGTCATCATCAGCGCGTTCTCCTGCGCACTCGGCCCAATCAGATCTGTCTCGTTACAAAAGAGTGAGTCCTTTTCTGTCTCTCTCTCTCTCTCACGCACAGCCGGGCTCTGAGTCACAGCGTCAATACAGCCGCTAATGTACGCCTTCTCTCTCTCCACAGCTCATTAAGACGGAATCATCATTCGACTTATCGGGGCTATTCTGGTTTTTTGCAGAGGCCCGGAGGTGGATCCGGGCCTACGCCTGGAGCCGCATGTATTCGTGACGCGAGGAGAAGAAGGGATAATCCGGTGGACGCAGGAAGGAAGGAACGAGGAGATGGCTTAATGGATTTGTGGAGCGATAGAGGGATAGAAATATATGGGGATGGAGGGATTGGTGGAGGAGGGAGAGGAGGAATATTGATGGGATATGAAAGGATGAGATTGTGGAGATTGGAACAAGGGAAAGAGGGAGGAAAAGAACGGTAGATGTGAGGAGGTAAGGAAGGACAGAGATGCAGGTATTGACGAGTGACATTTTGAAAGGAGGAATTGATGGAAAGATGGAGGGATGGGTGTAAGAGGTGCAGAAGAATTGAGAATCTGGTGGATGCAGGAAAGGCATAAATTGAAGAATGGATTTCTGGAGAGAGGGAGTAACGGGGCTGATGGATGGATTGGTGGACAAAGGAGAGAAGGAATGGATAGAAAGGATGGCAAAAGTAATGGAGGGATGCAGGAAAGATGAATTTGTGAACGGATTTATGGATTTATGGATTGATAGAGGAACGGACTGATAGGGGGGATTGTCGGAAACAAGAGAGCAGAAGAAGTATAGAGGAAGCAAGAATACAGGAGGAATATTAAAGACGGGATGGGAGGTGGAGGGATGGAGAGTGGAGCGATGATAAATGGATTTATGGAGGGAAAGAAGAATAGCAACATGGATGGATGATTGATTGAGAGAGGGGAGGATGCAGATATTGGTGGAGGAAGGAGAGGATGAATGGAAGGGGCTGGAGTAACGTCACGAGGTGAAGAAGGAATCAGAGTTATGGAGGAATGGCTGGGGTTCTATCCAGAACCATTTGCTTCTGAAGAAAGGGTTCTTTGTAAGACTAAGGGTTCCATTAAGAACCATTGTAGACATGAGTTTATGGTCTCATTCGCTAGTTTCAAGTCTTCTCTAATACAAAACGATGTTCATTTCGTACGGTCCCATTTAGAGTCAAACAGACCATAAAGCAGGGGATGCAAAAAAAACAAAATGCCGAACTCAAAGCGGCCGTCCACAAACCAAGAGGTGATGTCACGGTGATACACAGTCACAGTCTAGGACAACAGGTGTGGCTATAGAGGAGTAGAGGAATGAATTAATGAATGGGTCGGAGGATAGAGGGATGAAAGGATGGACAGATGGATTGTTGGGGAGATGAAAGGAATTGTAGATATAGTAAATGAGCAAACAGAAGAACTGACTTATGCATGCAGTACTGAATGGATGGGAGAGGTACAGACATGGAGGGACGACTGATGTCTCTCGGTTTCCTACAACTGTCCAATCATGGAGCTTCATTACAAAGACATAATCTACTGTACCAATGATAAGTCATCACTGTCCACAATGTGCACACACATTCATACACAGACTGTACATCCACCTACAGACACACATTGGCACCCGGACTGTGTCCAATCACAGTGTTTCCTGCAGCTCAGAGTGATGCGTTAAATAATAACGGTTCAGGCGTCGCCGGTCTGCACCGCTACTCAACTCGCACCAAACACACACACACACACACACACACACACACTGTGAGATGACAAAGACGAATGCTTCAGCTGCCTTTATTATCTTTCAATATGCAGGCTGTGTAACGCGTCCATCATCTTGTTATGCTCTATCCATGTTTCTGACGGCATGGAATCGGAAGGAGTCAAAATGCTAAGTACACGCCATACTTCATCTTCTGAGGCAGCGCTGCCAGACTGAATGGACTGATAATTTAACTGAATGCTGGATGATTTCACTCGAGCATCCCGATGGACGTCTTTCACGGATGAAAAGTCATGTTTTTAATCTTGCTGGGCTAATTAAAGTCGCTACGTGTGGCATTTTGACATCAATAAATCTCTGACACATTCATCTTGAGATATTAGGGTGATTACTGTAAACAAATACAATCATTGCCAAGAAAATTGGCAGCTTCTACCAGTCACAACACTTTATTTTGATATGATGTGACTGAGTGCTAAGTTTACAGCACAAAGCAGGATGAGATCTGTTTCTGTCAGAACAAACGGAGCTGAAGCTTGATCCCTTCTAGCCTTTTTTATTCTCAGTAAAGTACCTTTAAAAAAGACTTTGTGATGTTTCATAACGCTACAGACAGATCTTTTAAATACTTGTTTCCTAACACGATCACACGGTGCATCTCCTCTCGTTCAGGACTGTTCTGCTGCTGTTCTCTCTGTTTTTGGCCTCTGTGTTAAAGGAATAGTTTGTTATTTTGGGAAAACTTACTTTCTGCGTTGCTAAGAGTCTAATGAAAAGATTGATACCCCTTATATGTCTCTCCGTTATATATGTCAGTTAGCTTAGCTTAGCACAAACACTGAAAACAGGGAAACAGCTAGCAAGAATTCCCCCACATAACCCCTCGTGATTATTCCGGATTAAACAAACAAGATGTAACATAGTGAAAAGTATACGTTTTGTTACCTTTGGAAGAAGCCAAGCTGGCCGTTTCCCCCAATTTCGGTCTTTGGACGCTGCCTGTCGTTCCATATTTACAGTGCAGACGTGAGCTTGTTATTGATCTTCTCATCAAAGTCTCTGTAAGAAAGTAACGGACGCATATTTCCCAAAATAAACTGTTACTTTAAGAAGGACCAAAACAAATCATTTCACCGTTAGGTTCCATATTTGGTCTAATCTGCATCTCTGATGACGGCTGGTTTAGGAAAGCCTAGAAACCCCAGACAGCCTGCCTCTGGACCCACAAGAGACGCTCCTAATCGGCCCATATGCTTCATTTCACATGGGACAGTTCTCGTATTAACCAGAGTCTCGTTCCTCTCGCTATGTCTCCCTGAATCTCTGGTGGTTCTCCCTCCACTCTGAATCTCTCCCGCTATCCTTTCCCAGCCTCCGTCTCATTTCTTTTATCTCTCCCCGTCTCTGTTTGCCACTATCTCTCACATATCTTTCTACTTCTCCACTCATTCCTCCATCATTCCCTAATGTGTGTCTCTCTCTCCCCCCGTCATCTATCTGCTGTCAAATTATTAATAACAGTTAGAAAATGCACCAAAATATCAGCATTAAACAATACCTGAATCTTTCCTGTACTGTCCACTTCCTCAAATTGTCCCAAAAGAATTACCTCCAAGATATCTTAGATGAATGTTCTGGTTGTCAGCAAATACTGCAATTAACAATTGTTTTAATTCATCTGCAGATTTATTCCTGGATTAGTTGTTTGGTCTATCACATTTCAGAAGTAGAAGAAGAACTAGTTATTCCCAAATCAATTACTGACACGTGTGAACATTTCAGTAAGTTCATCATCTTCGGTTGACCGGGTGGTTGACTCATTCATCAGCTCATTCATGCGACACTGGAACAACAACAACAACAACAACAACAACAGAATGTGTCACTCGCTCCTTACATTCTGCCCGATAGGTACTGGGCATGTGCAACGCATCTCTCAACAGAGACGAGAGTTGCACGTTTCTCATGTGTGGTGGTAGCAGAGAGTGTAACATCAGCCATCAGCTAGCAACATGTCATCACTGATGGCATCCCTTCTCTGTTTGTTCATGTTTTACACAAAAACTAATTGCATTGCATACATCTATACTTTGTAGTGTGTATTTGTGTGCATCTTCTGGAAAGAGACTTCCTTCGCAGCACACGCAGATACACAACGAACTAATAGAAAGGCGTTCAATGTGTTTGTTGTCCCCTTTGGAGGCCACAGTTTCCGCCCTCGGAGGCTGAAATGTGTCACGGACGTCAAGTGTTTGTGAGGTCGTGTCTGTGGGAATGCATGAACGTGTTGGATGCATGCGCGTAGGTGGTTGCAGTTATTGCGAATTCGCTCCCGTTTCAATGCAATTGGTTTAATTTGTGTAATTTGACAAAAGGCTTGTAGAAAGCAGAGTGATTAAAAAATACATTTACAGCAGCAGTTGGTGGAATGATTATATTTTGACATGGAGTAAAAAAAACAAATGAGGGAAACGTCACACTACAAATCTCTAGATCTCTCCACCGGCCCTCGTCTCCTTTTCCCACATCTCTCTCCATCTTTCACGAGCGTCGCTCCCCTCTTCTCTCTGCCTCCATATTGCTGTTTTTATGCATCTCTCTCCTCCTCTCTCTGATTCGTCCAGTCCAGATGTCACGCTGTGCTGTGCGGATCAAGTGGAGACGAGCTCCCTCTACTTGTTAACAGTCTGTTTATTCTGCAGCCATATCAGCCTCACTGCCGTGTCAGCAGCAGGCAATTACAGAGCAGATTACCAACCCTGATAATGTCATCAGACCAGGCCTCACACGCAAACACACACAAACAAAATAAAGACACGTATTCACACAGTTCACGAGTTCACTGCTTACTCGCCAACATGTTGAGAGTTTTCTCACACAAACACTTTTAGCGGTGGTGGAAAGAAACTAGGAACTAAAGATGAGGCAAGATTCTAGATTAACATCTTCATTTTCTTGATTTCCCCTAAAATTGACTACATTATTATGAATGTGTACATAAATGCAGCCCCGGCATGTTTTTTTGGTAGAGGTTCTTTTACTTCAAGGGGAAATTCGCCACCTTTTATGTGGATGTCCAAACCGGCATCCAGCGCCATCATTTGACGCGACAGTGACGTAGTTGGAAGAACTACAGGTGCTTTTTCAGCTTGCATTTCTGGTCTCTGCCTCTGGGGGCGTGCATGCTCTAGATGCCGCTAAAGAAACAGAACTTCTGTGTTCTTTTTGCTTGTGTTGCATACTAACTATCACAGCTGCGAAAATGGCATCCCAACATACGAGGGCAGAGGATGTTATGGACGAGGCTGGATTAGCAGGAGGATGTGGCTGCCGAGGCTTGTGTGCAGCAATGCATCCTGGTACATGTACTGTCGGCCCAGCTCCCGAGCAGGAGAACTCCGCTTTCTCTGTCAATATAGCACGCACTGAGGAATGTATTGCTTTAATTGACTACATTTACCATCAACACTGATTGGACATCAACATAAAAAGGTGTCAAATTGCCCCTTTAATTGAAGGATCTGAACACTACATCCTCCACTGACTATTAGCATCACTATACTTGTGAGGACTTCAATCCAATGTCTAACTGTTTAACAGAAAGAAATGGAACTGTCCCCCCCTAAAGTTCTTCAACGCTTCACTAGTAAGAATGTCCTTATTGTAGCAGCTTTTTCTTACAGTTTTATTTTTCTCATTTATCTTCTTATATGTGTAAATACAGACACACACAGACACAAGTAAACATGCAGGTTTGCTCTCTGGAGACGCTGTGCCGTACTTCACAGAGGAGGGAAGCGTCTCTCGCTCGTTGCCCACTGTGCTGACATCACTGATGTAACCCTGAGACCTGATTAACTGCCCCGCTCAGCCGAGGGCGACACCGACGGAGCCACGGCCGACTCCAAGCCGTCTCACTGGCTTCTCACAGAGGCGAAGCCCCAAGGATCCTTCTGAAGCCCTCAATATCCACTTATCATACGCAACATTAATAACTTCAACAATATTATCCATTTTCCACAGAGAGCAGCAGTGGAAGTAACTTTTTTTTGTTAATTCTTTCATGTCTGGCCCTCTGGGTGTGAGACAGCCTGCGTATGAATATTGTATCGTGTGTATTTAAAGAATCTTGTTCCTAAATGGGACATCCTCCAGAATGAACACAAAATTAAAACAAATGATTAAGTAATGCAAGTCTTTTGTTGACACAATAATAACCACTTTCGAGACTTAACCATCTGCGGTCTATTCTGGAAATATTGAACAATGACCTCCACGTGACTGTTCTTTAAAAGAAAGAATATAAAGGGCAATAAACTCATTCATTCATCCTTTTACCCACTTAGTGGTGTCACATGGACGGATTATGAGACAACAAGCTCCTGGCACAGACGAATGCCCTTCGCCCCTCCTACAAAGGAGCAACAGAGCTAAATGCTAACATCAGTATGCATGCTAACATGCTCACCCTGGCAATGCTAACGTGTTGATGGAAGCAGGATAATGTTTAACATGTTGACCATTGTAATTTAGCATGTTAGCACTAAATACAAAGTACAGCTAAGGCTGATGGGAATGTGAGTTCTGCAGTATTTGGGCATATGGATAAAGAAAATGGTGAAAAATAGCTCCACAGCTGTCTGGAACCTTCAAGGTTTTCAAGATATCAACTCACATCTTTTTAGGATTTAGGTTTAATGTATTTAAATTCAGTAATTAATTACCTCTCTATACATTGGTTTCATTGTTAGTGGCGGAGTCCGCCACTCCTATCCAGGATTAAAATTGTCCTCACGAACAAAGGATTTGTGGGAAATGAGGCTTGCATGGAATCCAGTTTTGTTTGACAAATGTGATCAGGACACATCACTAATTTTAACTGAGCTCTGTGAAATGTTAACAGTCACGTCAAACTGAGGCTCCGGCCTCAGTTATCCATCCATGGCTGTTCACAGCAACACATGGACGACCACAAACACTCCCATTCACACATCTGAGGCGACTGCTGAGCCGCCCAGCAACAATCTATTCTGGTCCAAATGAATCAGATCATCACAGGGAGGTGATCGGAGGTGATCGGCATCAAAGAGATGGACTTTCACCGCTGTGAGATAAATGCAAAGCACCTGACTTGCACCTCCTTAGAGCATGAGGTGTGTCATTGTGGAACAAAGTTATTCTCGGGGGGGGGGGGGATTTGAGAAGGTCATTACCGACATCGACATTAATGAGAGCCCACATAGAAGGCTGGCCCTCAGCCGTGCGTTAAGACGCTCCTGACACTGTGGTGTGCCACCGGCACGGCAGGTAGCAGCGCGGCTCATCCATATCTCCGTGCTGAGAGCAGCCCCCACACACCTCTCAGGAACAATTACTGCTCTTCCAGCTCCTCGTCACAGATGGCGAGGGCTTTAAGAGCGACTCCATCCCCCTCCCCCATCTCCCTCCTCTTCTCTATCTGTGGCTCATTGTCTCTTTGGTTGACTGTCTCTCTCTCTCTCTCTCTCCACCTCTCCGTCTTTTTTTTTTTTTTTTTTTTAATGCTCAGACTATTTCTGTCGCTCCCTCCTCCCCTCAGCAGTCCGCCTCCCCCCACTTTCCCTCTCGGCCTCTCGCGGCTCCAAATTCAACAGTTCAATTTAAATCCATTACACTTAAGCCCCTGACAAGAGCGTGGCATCCATGGTAACCGTTACCAGACAACAATCTGTGACTCTGCAGCCACGACGAGGCCGCCGGTGGAGACGCGCTGAAGGCGTAAACGCTTGTGTCACAAACTGCAACAGGTCTCGTCCCTCAACTGTGACCCCAATCTGGGACAGAAAGGAGGCAGGAGGAATGAAACGTATTTGTTTAAAAGCAGCATCACGGCGATTTGGAGCAGAGGGATGACTCTAATTTGACAACAATACGCCGACCTTTCTAATGCCGTTCCCTGTGCACAGCTGCCCCTGTAACCAGCCGACGACACCAGCAGGACGTGGGTAAGAATGCAGCAGCAGAAGCCTTAAGGCTCCGTCCTTGAAGAAAGAGTACAGACACAGTAAATCACCAACACGTCGTCTCACATCCCACACTAACTACTGTACTACTAACGCCACACAGCAATCACAGCAGAGAAAGTGAGCTCTGACCTCCACACTCAGGAGGCGGTGCTGTGAGTACACACCGCCGGCTCGATTCATGGAAAGTTGGGCAAACAATGCACATAAAGATAAAGACGCACGTCGACGTTATAATCACAATCATGGATAATGAAAGGGGCTGCTTCATGCACTGCTTCCCACAATAACACTGCATCACCGAATTACCATTTAATTGCATGTTGATACAATCAATGCTGCTCCGACAGGAAGCTCAGCGCTAGCAAAGGGGGGAAAGCATCCTCTATATCTTCTCTGTATGGAATGATACGGCAAAACTATTGTTGCCCAAGCAACACACATAATATAGTTGAGGTTATAAGTTATTTAAAAAAACTTTTTTGAAGGTTAAACATAAAATTCATAATATATTTATGAAATCAAAACCAGTTTTTGAAACTATTTTTTAAGGATATTCTTTCTGCAATAGCCATTTAATGTAAATGCATTATTTATTGCCATTCTTGTGTTGGCTTCAAATAGCCTTCACAGGAAAGTAAGCGTGCATGTAATCCAGCAGAGCTTCATCTTATTGACGTCAGACATCGGTCTTAAAGAGCACGTTTCTTTACACCTCAACAGAGCTGTAATCATTTATTGCTAATGCTAACAACGGAACATCTTACCGCTGCTGTGGCAAAACACAACAACAGTGACTTTTATTGTGAAGAAGCTACAGGAAACGCAACGTATTCGTGACCGCGGTTAGCGCTAACTGCAATCGTTTATCATAAATGTATCCACAAAAACAAAAAAAGGTCATTTTCAGCATATCTCGTAAGTGAATCCATTTTGAATATTGGAGGGAGTAATGCAACAAGACTTGAGCCGTGAGCTTCACACACCTCAGCAAGCTAACCAACTCTCTGCTGCTATAGGCCACAGCTGATGGAATAGGGCCAATTACTGACGGACATCTTTATTAAAGTGCACGGAGTTTGTTTGCCTGCGCTGTAAAGACATGCCAGTGTCTTCTTCTACTATTACAACTTTAATAACTCAACTTCCCAACTTTTAAATGACTATTTCTTCCAATCAAAGGAAGTCCAGTAATGTAGAAAGTGCATTAACACTTCATAACCTTCATTATCATGTCACACCCTGCCTCTGACATTCCTCCTCGTGACCTCAGAAAGAAGTGGAGCTTTAATGAAGTCGGGGTCTGCGAATGCATGAATAGCGCCGGGCTCCCATTTGAATTAAATCTATTCATCCGTGCCAGTGTGATTTCTCCGTGGTACCGAGGCAACCGAAGGCCCTCTGAGTCGTGACATTTGTGCCATGGCTGGCGGAGCAGGCGGGAAGGTGAACACCCATCTGCCTATATCCCTTACCACCAATTCCAACCCCAGTGCAATACGTCGGCTTTGACTGGACTGAGAAAGATAAGAGGTCAAAGAAAAGCATACAGCGGAAGTCAGCTGTGTTTGTCTGCAGACGTTTACACATGTGCCCGACACAGACTCACACAAACAAACCTGTAACCACATCTCAGACTCACTGAGTCCCGCAGGTCACCTGTGACTCAGAGTCCTCGGGGCACATTTTACGATTACGCAATAATCTTTACTTAAATCCATGTCTTGCATAGGGAATAGCATCAGTGTCACACCACTCTAATTCCAGAAGTCTCTTGACATATTAAGGTAATCCCTCTCAGATTTCAGTATTAATTGTGTCGTCTGTAGTCAAAGAGGGCCCCGTGCACTTTTTAAATAAGCCGAGAACGAACCCGTCCACTTTGCTGACAACAGAAAATGGATTGAACAGATTTCTGACTGGGAAGCAAACGGCCAACCCCCCCACCAGGACTGATGCAAGTCCATGAGGCAGGTGAGCAACACAGATCCCCGGCAATTAGGACAAGAGACGATATAGTGCAGCAGAGATATTCACAGCTTGATCTCGAATGACAAGGTAGTGCTTTCGAGAAATTCTCGATACTCAAAGCACTGAATTGTATCGGCATCAATATTTCACATTCAAAAAAAGCAACTAAATTCCAGACATCATTCACGCCACAGATGTGTTTATATGTGTAACTCCAAATGAACGCACTGTTCATGTTCATTCATATCTGAAGTCAAATCTGACACCAATTTGAACCAAAGTTAACGATCAAAAGACAAACAAAGCAACAAAGATGAGAGACATTTCCCCCCGCCTGCAGCTTGTTTTGAACTTAATTTCATGGTATGTTCTTCTGTTTTGACTAAATTTAGATGTCCACCTAAAATTCTGTGTGTTATTGTTTTATCCGTTGTTCTCCCTGCTAACGAATGTGGCAATAAATGGCTTACAGCAACCAGTTAACTTAGCTTAGCTTAGCATAAAGCAGCAGACTCCAGGACGTGACAGAAATGTGCTGCGACCCATTGTCCTCTGAAACTATGAAAAACACGAAAAGCGCATTGGAGTCAAAGCCATTTCATATCTACTTGGTCCACATAAAGATATGTATATATCTGTGTCATGTGAGGGAAAATGAACACGGACACTTTTGGCTGCAGCGTAAAATGTTGCTCAACTTTCTAGACATCTTCTGAAGTTTTCAAAGTCAACCCACTGTCACCCATCCATCCATCATCCTCCTCTTCTTCTCTTCCTAAACTGAGCTATGTTTACAAAGGTCTTCAGGGTCTTCAGGGTCACGTCCCTGAATCGTCTGCCGACAGGTGGCGGGGGGGTTTGCGGCTCCTGCAGGGAGCAACAGCTGTTCCCCATCGCTCACTCGCCGAGCTTTCGCCGCTTCTGCCGCTTCAGTCGAACCAAACGAGGGCAAAGCTCGGCGAGCCTCTGGAAACCCGATGGTACGAGCACCAGGAGACAGTTAAAGCGGCAGGTATTAGCAGATTACCGGCTCCTGTGTGTCGTTAGTTTAGGTAATAATGAACTGCTTTGTGGGAGGTTCCATTGTATAACGATGCACATGAAGGTATAAGCCCTCATTAAACAAGCACTACTGAATTACATTTCATTCAGACCCACGTAGAATGTGTCATTCGATCTGCTAATGACATTTAATCCACCGGTCTTCAGATTATCACTTCCTATCTGTCCTTGAGAAGATTGCAGCAGCTCCTTCTCTGCCTGCCTGTTCACATGGTAAAAATACTCACTCGGCATACCTTTCCCGGGGGACTCGGGGCAACAGATGCCTCCTTACATGATGCCGGTATTGCTGTGGGAGGTTCCACTGTACAATCAAGCAAACGGCAGTGCAATCCACCCCACCCACCCGTATACAGCACCACGGCTGCTACAGTAGAGGTCTCGCTTTTTAATCAGAGTCAGAACATAAAAAGGAGGGATAGCGTTCCTGCAAAAAGCTAAAGTAGACATTGTCCTCCAGACCGCCGGCCCTGTCCTCCAGACAAACTGACTGAGGTCAAAATGATGCTGAACAAACTAATTCACTGTCTGTTGTGTTGTCCTTTGCTGCCTCAACATGTCTGCACTGAAAGCCTTAACGCTGGGGTCGGAAACATTGGAGCAACAGGATCCAACCAATTAAACCAGTTTTGCCAACTCTTTAACAATGAAAGAGGTTTAATCAAGCCAGACAATCTTAATCATAACCAACATAAATGAGCCGGTGCTTATTAAAGCCACAGATACCGGACTTCATTCTTTTTAACTTGATGTATTGAACGCTGACGTAATGTGAAGTGAATTTCCAACATGAGCTCAAAAGATGTGAACTAAAGTTAAGACTGTAATTAAAAGTCGTATTATCAGTTATCAGCAAATACAAAACTAGCTAAATACTAACCGTCATCGTGGTTGTTTTTATTATTATCAAAAGAAACGACCACGACTCTTTGTGAGTTTTTACACTCAAACAATGCATGCTGGGAAGTCTGCTGATGGCTGGTCATGTCACAGCATTCATTCAACTCATTACTTTAAGTAGATTTATGTTCATAACTTCTGAAGTGATCTGATAACAAAAACGAGAATTTTTTAATTTAATTTTCTTGAAATAAGTAAAAATTTAAGTTCTTGACAAACGATTGATTCCACTAAACCCCTATATGATGTTTTCCAGTGTATACTTCTGTGTACTTCACATACAGTACACACTACCTCCTACAGAACCATCGGCGGCTTCACTGCGACCCACTGGGCACGTCCACTGGGACGTCCCCAGTGCCATCTGTAATGACTGGTGGGCTGGCGATAAGAAAATGGGCTCTTTATCTCGGCCCAATTAGGCAGCTAATTGATTCAATACCAGTCATTTAGAGTTCCTCCAGGCTCGGGATTGAGCACTTGAGCCTTTTGAACAGACGTGAGATCCCCGGAGGCGAGGGGAGCGTGTTCGACCAAACGAACCTGTAGATTATAATCTGGATGGAAAGAATCTTAACGAGGGATAAATCTGACCAAAAATCTTACATTTATTGATGGTCACAGAGTTTTGTTGTCATTTTCATTTTTCAAAGCGGTTAAAGTGGCGATTTTCCAAATCAATAAATTCATTGTTAGGTCTATAAAACGCCCGTCTCAACGTGGACACATTGGAAAAGCCACAAACTGAGAATATTTGATAATAATTAATTATCGAAATAGTTTCTGATTAGTTTTCTGTTAATCAGGTAACCTATTGACTGACTGATCTTTGCAGCTCTAATCATCATATCGACTGGTTTTATCTTTTACAGGATGTTTGTATCAATATGATGACGTTCCTGATTTTTCTTATATTTAAATAACTAAATTAGCTAAAAACAGACATTCCCATCTAGAGTTTGAGAATGTTGATATAGTGTGATTTAAACAGCAGATGTATCTACAGAACCAACTAATTCATTGTAAACACTTTATCGATCATGTTGGGTATTAAGATAAAGGAGTCGCACTACGCACAGCGGTGGACGCTGCCTTTCATTTCTCATGGTGCTAATCCTCTACGCCGCCTCTAGCTCTCCATCTCACTGTTCTGAGGAAGCACATCACACTTCCCCTTGAACACAGAGACAACGCTGAGAGGAAGAGATTCATTTGAGGTCAAATCCGGGTTGACCGCTAACAAAGGGATGATGAACTCGACTTTTTAAAGCGACACAAAAGGCAGGTTCACGAGATATGTGCAGCCCGTGACCTCGGCGAAAGGCAACGCACCGAACTCTAAGTCCAGCCGTGTTCGCCTGGTTCCATCACGACGGAGAACACCGACTTCATTCATGAGCTAACGAGTTAACAGAGGTTCGTGTGGAGGCTCACGTGAATCCTCAAGTGGGTACTTCAGGTTTCATGTGATCGTGAACTAAACCTTTAAAATGAAATCAATATTTAATAATGGTGTTAACATGCGAAGCTCCTGCTCTACTCAAAGACACACGTACTCATGCAACATAACATCAACAAGAAGAGAAGCGTCATGAAATCATTTCATCTCAACAGGAGCAACAGGTTGTCAACCGTTATTTAAACCCCCCCATCGTCACAGGTAGCGTATGTTCATGAGCTGTGAGAAATAACTTTTTCCATTTGGATAATTATCATGAGGCTGAATCGCTGCTAACACCGCTACCTCTGCTCTACATACGACTCCTGCTTCATACAGCAGGAGTTAAAACATTAGGCTATAAACGAACTGCACCACATGAGCATAAACACAGTGAGTCTGTGAACGTGAACTCAGCGTGATTACGTTTAGGAATCTCATTTAGCCACTTGTTAACCGCTAAAAAAACATTCATAAAAACACATTTTCTGCAAAAATGCTGACTCATTTCAGGATTTAGGACTCAGTCCTGCAGCGCTCTCGACGCAACTCAATCCCTTCTGTGATTGGTCGATGCCTCTATTCCTCAGAAGAATCAACCTTCTTCAGAACAGTGTTGGATTTGCGTTCCGTGTGAAAGTACACATGCCAGAAACTACAATTTGAAAAGATATATTGATGTGCGAATTAATCACACAAAGAAAAAGAAAAACCCACCCCCGCTGTGTGAAGGCCTTTAGAGTTTGTTTTCAATAAAGTCTGAAGTGATCCATACAAACTTCATCTACTGGAGTTCAGAGTTGCTTTTGGCTCACCATCCCTCCACAGTATGACTCACGGCTCATTTGGAGGTAATGGATATATATGTAAGTGTGTGTGTGTGTGTGTGTGTGTGAGAAGGACCCAGCCAAGCTCAAACAACAGCATGTGAAGTGCCCTTAGATGCCACGAAAGCTCTGAGCGAGGAGGCTGACGGGTGGCACATTTCCCCACGCGAGGCATGATTTGAATGGAAAGTGGCAGGGTGTGTGGGGGGGGGGGGGCATTAATCCTACAGCCACGCACGCATGCACTAACACACACACGTGTTAATAAAACACTTCCAGAATTCCCACTTTCATGTTGCTTCCCGTTCACTTTCATGCACAGGCGGATAGAAACACACTGAGGTGCACGAGGCCTCACAACACGACGTTAACGCTCCGCCGTACGAGAACGACGACGCCGCCAACGACTGCTTCGCAGCACACTTTTTTTTTTGCAGTGTCATTTGAAGGTCCTACACTTCAGAGCCGAACCAACACTTCCGCTGATCTACTGATTTCTTTAGACACTTTAGAGAGACTCACTCGGTCCTCCCTCTCCTCTTTTCTTTTCGTATTCTGTCCATTCTTGACACGTCTTCAGCACAAGTGTGTGTACTAGAATATTCAGCCTCAGGAAGAAGACTCATCATTTATTTACTGCATCTTATTCTGCTTAATATCCCTTACTCAGAACAAACAAAGATAAGTAACGGGTCATTCAGCACCGAGCAGAAATAACAAACATTCACTTCGTTCAGCTTCTCAAATGTGAGGATTTGTGGTTTGTCCTGACACACTATCACACTATCACACTATCATCAAGGGAATCCTTTTGGGTTTTGTGAATCTTTTTAGGATAGTTGTCCAATCAGGGTCAAACACATATTGTGTATATGAGGTAATGTTTCTCCAGGGAGTGCAGTTAGTGATAGTGTGGGCTCCTCGACAGCTCTGACAGCTTGGGGGCGGGGCTTAGCAAACCGTCAAATGACTCTGCAACTATTAAACTATTTTACCGTACGAGACATATAATTAATATTCTCAAAGCCACCAGACATAGAAACACATTCAAACTCAACAGAAACTAAATAAATCTTTGAAAGTCTTTCAGCTTTTCTGCTTACTAATTCTGTTCTCCGGGTCATTTGTGATGCCGAACGTGACCCACCAGCAAAAAAAAAAAATCGAAAGGCATACTCGTCTACTGCCAATGAGAAAGGAGTCTATCGATTATTTTTGTCTGTCTTTTCGTTGTTTAAAAAGAAAAAAGTGTCTACGTGTTCATTTAGTTTAGCTGACTGATGTCAAGTGAGAGTGGAAATGTTGGCACCTTGCCCCACATGGACCAAAAGAATCAAAGGAATGTCTCACCGCTTGAATGAAACTCTTCAAACTCATCACGGCAGGGACATCAACATGTCTCCAGAATAAAGTCCTGTACTGCCATGTGCAGACTTGGAAGTGCCTCTTGCTCTGACTCTGCAGTGTTGAGCAGCAGCAGCAGCAGTAGTTGAGTGGCCACCTCACCAGAGGTGCTAATGGTATTGACCACTTCAGTATGTTAGAGAAGGGCATAGCTGGAGCCGGCAGTAAACAACTCCAGACTGACAGGTCGGGGTGACTGTTGGCTTGATTGCTTTCATTACTCACACACTGTCCAAAGTCAGACCTGCCGCCTCAGGACCCGCTCACATCTGCCAGCTTCTGCTATCAGCGTCCCACTGTATGAACAAATCTGCAAAAAAGTTGCAATAAGTGACGCAACCGCTCGTAATACATAAAAAAAAAACATCAGAGAGCTAAAGTGAGATCTGAGAATTATTTTTGGTTGCTTCTATTTCGGTCATCTATAATAGAGAAATAATCTTTTGTTGCATAGCGCTGCTGATGGAAAGAGGCTGCGTCGGAAAATGGAGCAAGGCTGTTGAATATGAAAAGAAAAGCCAAATAAAGCAAAGACTCTCATGGAATATTCATCAATTCTGCTGCTCCACTCCGGCTTTAATAAGGAGAAAAACAAACCCAATCAGCCCCACATCAGCGGTTATGAACAACAATATAATCGCCACATTATATACGAAAAGTGAGAAATTATCATCTCATCCACATCGCTGCGATCCAGCAGCACCTACTGTGGCAACAGGAGAATATATTTAACCCCTCTGCTAAACACCGGCTCGCCTTTTCTATAATTTCGAATCAAAGCAATTTCATCAGCACGAGCACATTCATAAAAGATGATCCTGCTTGGGAAATAACGCAGAAAAGCTTTTTCATTACCTCCTCATCATATATGGATCACACATTTATTACCCTTGATCAAACATTCATTACCTTCCTGCATTAACAAAAAGAAAGTCTACGTATTACTCATCGTCAACACTCTTCTGCACTTTCATTAGCGCCACAGCTCTGTTGTCATCTTTCTAGTATCGGGATGAGAAACATTCTGATCAGATTTGTGCAATAAATATGCACAAATGCGACGACAAGGAAACGGGTGCAAAGGTGTTTCACCGTGTCACGCTCCACGATGACAGACAAAAACAACCTCAACCGGATGTCATTATGCATGTCGTTGTCTACATATGCAGGAATCCCAGGATGCTCTGAGCTCCTGGAGCCAGAAATAACACACAAGGCTTCACCGTCAGGGTCTGACCTCAACAAAGAAGCTTTGTTTTTGATCTCTTCAGACGAAACCCGGCCATTGGCATGTGTCATCCTTAGCTCCAGCCGTCGTTACCTATCTTCATCTCTCCCTCCGTCGGAGCAGAGACCTCTCTCTTCCTCCGCTTCCTCTACACCTATTCTGTCTGTAACAATCCTGACTCGTGTTCGTTCGGTGCACCTGAACTCAACAATCCTGCGACGGCTGCCAGGAATGAAGAATGGCGTGTGTGTTTGCATTTTTTTTTGTGTGAGTGACTGTTTCACTTGTTAAATGTGGACTGAAATATATTTCTGGAGGATTTTCGGGGTTACTAGGGAGAGACTGCAGGCCTAATCAACCAGTAACCACGAGATATATGTTCTCACAAGGGCAGGAAAATCTCCTCCTGGAAGAATCCAGAACACACTTACATACATTCTCATATCTGAACTTTAAATACGAGGCTCCAGCTAGCAGACAGCTTATGTAGCTTAGTTTGTCGAGGTAGCAACCACCAGGTCTGAAAGGTGAAGCCAATTTGGAAGAGCCTTAAAACTTGCATTCTTTCTATTGACCAGCAGGGGGCGACTCCTCTGATTGTATAGAAGTCTATGAGAAAATCACCATACGTCTCATTTGATTTATGACCTCAGTGAACATTGTAAACATGAGTTTATGGTCTCAATCTCTAGTTTCAAGTCTTCTTCAATACAGCATGATGTTCATTTAGTACATTATGGTTAATTTAGAGTAAAATAGATAAAGCAGGGTATGCTTTAGGGCGGGGCTACCTTCTGATTGACAGGTCGCTATAACGATGTTGGGAGTTGTCCTGGTTCTCGTCTTACAACTTTAATCCTTTCACAGCGTGTTTTCAGTTCATAAAAGCTTTTTGGTCGCCTAAAGCTCCACCCTATGTGTCACTTCTGGTTGCAAATTAACAAGATGGCGGCGGCCAAGACGACAAAAGGCCAAAAAAAACAATGGCTGACGTCACGGTGAGTACGTCCACGTCTTTGAGTTTAGCACAAACACTGAAAACAAGAGGAACACAGCTAGCCTTTGCTTTAAGGTTACATGTTGTTGTTTGAAATAAATAGTTAATGAAGATGCCAACCAATATAATAAGACATTTTAAATGCAATTGTGCATTTGTCTGAGTGTATATGCATTCGTTGACATTCAATTTGACGTTGTAGACATTTAGTTTAGCTCCTGTTCAGAGAAACAAACAACTAAGTTTAACATCCGAGTTCACTGATATTACAAACAGCTAAAGGAGCGTTCGTGTGTGTTTATCAGTGTGTGTGTGTGGGTAAAATCTGCACTGAAGCAGAAAGAGAATTTAAAAAAAAAGAAACCGGAGAAGCATCATAGAGCAGAGGGGTGTTTGGGAGTGATGCAGCTGCCACTCATAAACACCTGCATAGTAACTCCTCTTCATCGGGACTCTTACTCTGAGAACACAGGGAGCCGGCGTTGCCAGACCCAATAACATTCTGCACCCTCCGCACCAGCGTGTGAGCCTCTCCCGTCCCCCGGCCTTGAGCACGGTTAGATAACACCGCATTAGATAACGGTGCGCAAAAAGCCTGTTGGCTTCTTTCAGCAGACGTTAACAACAACAAGCAAACAAACAAAACTTATGATGAAAACTTACTCCGATTTGAATACCTCCGCGTCCTACTTTGTTTTATTTCTATATCCACCTTGCTGCAAAGAAGACGCCTGAAGACGAGCTCGGTGTGCAGCGGAACACGATCTTAAACAATACATGACCTCAATATGAGCTGCACAAGATACCATCAGGAAGAGGAGCTTGTTTAGAAAGTTAGACTTTCAAACAAACTATTAAATTCAAACAGTCCTGTGAGCTACGCGGTCTTACAGCGAAAAGTAAATCAATAATCTCATTTCACCAACAGCAATTTGAAGCAGGCGCATACTTAAAAATAGCTACTAGACTCTGCATTTAGGTAAAACGTGTCTTCACATAATAATGTGTGCACTCGCTCCGTGGAGATGGTAAATGATAGCAGCTCCTAGACTCCCTGTTCTCTTTTTATGCAGATGACGTCGTCTGGGGAGACGTGTCATTGTGATGGTGATGGAGCGTTCGTGGTTTACGTTTTAGGTGTGATGCGAAAAGCGTGGCGGTGAGACAGAGTCCTTGGGCGCACGGCGGGGTGTGTGGAAGTAGAGGGAGGCGGGGGGGGGGTACAGCAGAGTGAAAGTTCAGGTAAAAGAAGTGGACAAAGAAGAGACAAAGAGGCCTGGGGAGGGACGGAGGCTAGAAAGACACTGACAACGTGTGAGAGCGACAGAGAAAGTGATAAGAGAAGAAGAAACAGGTTCAGTACCGCACCTTTCTGCAGACTCATGTCTACCATGCGAGGCTCGGCCAGCTCCAGGAAGAAGTTCTTGTTTTTCTCATACTCCTCATCGTCAATAATTTTCACGTGAATGAGTTTGCTGCAGGAGGAATAACAGGAGGGGGGGGGGGGTGTTGAAAGGAGAGGGACAGAGAAGGACAGGAAGGGGGAAGAGGGAGAGACAAGAAGAGAAAGGTTAATTTGTGATGGAGGGACACAGGAAGTGCACTGTAAGTAGGATTAATAATCAGCATGGAAGAAAGGTTAGGAGGTGAAAGGTCAGCTTGCCGTGGACCGGGCCTGTCCGTCACCCGCCTGAGCTCACTGGGCTGCCACGGGCATCGTGACAACCGCATTTATCACGCCGTCCGATACGAGTGGAACGGAGGGCGAAAAAAAAAGCCCTCGATGGCGGCGAGGATAAAAGAACACAATGGACTGAAAACAGCAGCGTGTAATCAATCAGGTTGTAAAATGTGTAAACGGACATTTCACAAGGGCAAATAGGTGAGCGAACGATAAATGAAAGAAACTGTCGCTATCTAAATCGATTTTTATGGCTCGATGTTTCAGTCAGAACACTTTCAATGAGACGGCTGGCTGGACACCGCGAGGACTCCCCGCCTCTCGAGGCACAGACGAGGCAGATAAGAGAGAAGCAGCTTATTGCTGAGTTTATTGCTCCGGTTTGAGGAGAACACCCCTTTAATGAAGTCAAATGTCTGGAGGGGTGAGGCTCTTTCTCTGGGAAAGAGCTGCGTGTGACATCATCTCAGAGAAACAGCTCAATATGGCACCTCAGCCCCGGCGGCGCTCTCGCCACTGATCGCCCTAATTGATCTTTTTAAAGAGTTATTGACCGAGTGCAGGCAGTTAAGTGGTCAGTAGGTACCCAGATGTCTCCGTGCCTCGCCATATCACAGCGGGAACTCCTCGAGGAATAGCCGCGTTGAATTCAATTGGACTCGTGCAAACGACAACAAACCGACAACGCTCAAGACGAGTCGTGACACTCGCTGCAGCCGCTCTCTGAGGCCTCAGAAAGCAGACAATAGTCGACAATAGTCGACAATAGTCGACAGGGTAGCCCTGAAATAGGGATGACATACTTTGTTATGTGTCTGACATCTGACACTCTCAAAAACGCGATTTCTACGCATGTTATTCAGGGAGAGTATTTGGAAAGCAGGGGTTCAGCTAATAAAATAAGTGGCACTGCAGCATTCATAATGGATAGCTGCTCGTGTATCACGTACCGAGTCAAAAAGCAGCTCGTTCTCTGACATCCCGCTGATGTACTTCCAGCACCGTGACATATAGCGTGGCTTGTGCCAATCAAAGCCCTGACACACACACACACACACACACATCACAAACTGTCTGCTGTCATACACTAGCACAAACTCAAACACACTCACACTGCACACACACCATGTGTATAACACCATTAATCCGAGCATCTCTGGAGGAATTAAAATGCATTTCTTTAGCTGCAGTAATAGTTAAATCTCTTTCTCTGGCCGGTGTACATGTCGTTGTGGATGTGAATCATGCTACTATAAGATCCTGTTAGCACACTATAGACAGCAGAACAATCTGTCTCTCTTTCTCTCCCTTCATATCCCACCGGCAGGGCTTTCCTCAGATTGCTGGGCGAGATGTCTGCAGTGCTGGAAAGGCGCCTTGTTTTTTTTCCAGCAGAAATGAGAGAGGAGGAGCACTGGAGTCTAATGGACAAGTGGGATCTGGCAAAGACACGCCGCCTGGCTGTGGTTGGGTACAGCTCTCAGGCCTGACATGCATGCAGGCACGGAGACAACACACGTCGCCTTGTAAATTACTGCACCACCAAGCAGCCACGTGCTAACCAACATGGCCGATTAACCTGAGGGGAGGATATAGCTGCCCCTCTCCCTATTTGTGCAGAGTGCAGTTCTTTTTTTTGCTGTGTGCTAATTTGATTAAAACTGACGGTCTACCATTTTGTTGCATACCCTCTTTAAACCTGCAATAATGGAATGTACTAGAAGTGTGTGCTTGTGTCTTGTATTTGCAGAGACCCTTCCCTCTGCCTGTATTCTCTCTTTTCTTATTATTTTGCTGTGGTTGGGATGTTTTTGGACGTCAGCAAAGAGCTTTTGGGCCCCACATGGGTGTGAAGAGCACAGGGTGTGTAGCCCGTCCTCATCCCGAGTCGCGACTGTCACGCATCTGATACCGAGGCACCCTGACGACCGATGGGTCGGCCACAGCGACAGGATTAAACCTGCGCTTCCGCTGCATTCCTTCAAAATTCGGCACCTTCCCTGCAGGGTTGTGCGGAGCTGTGGGTGTGTTCTACAGCTCGTTTCCCGCTAACGTCACGCCCTTTCTTCATAAACAATCTTGCCGCTAGAACATCTATGTTCTCTCTCTCTCCCTCTGGCTCGAGCCAACTCTAAATGCTGCGTGTTTACAAACCTACAATGCTACATACCATACTTAATATGGCTTTTAATATGGCTAACAAGTTACAGTCACACATCCAGCAGATACAACATTAACAATCATTTGAAGTAGAGTTTGTGCAATAGTCACAGTCCTTTTAGTACCGCTCATGGTCTCCACACGGAGGTAAACATCCGGTTCTTTAGCTGCTAAATTCTCCACTATTTTTACCAGTTGGTTGCTAACTTAGTCTGTCAGCAGTTTGTTGCTAGGCAGGGAGCAAACGGTGAGCTTATCAAAGCTTTTGGCAGAAAGCGATGCTGATGAGATCGAAGGACCGAACCAGTGAACCGAGTAAAGTAATGAACCGAAAACCAAAACAATGAGCTGAAAGATGCTAAAACGCCACGTAGAGCTGAGGAGAACTTCATCGTGATTTTGATTGTTTCTGTGGTCAAATGTGACCAACAGAAAATCCACCACATCCTCACTCCAATGGTATGTTCTGTATTTTTTTAAACCGCTTACAAGCAGTCACACACACACACACACACACACACACACACACACACACACTCACCAATTACTACCACACACGTGAGGGGAACATTAAGCAGCATTTACATTTGTTTATGGCAATCATCAATGATTCATCCATCTATCTCAAACATCTGGCATCAGCCGCTGTGGAAGCTGCAAAAAGTCACTCTGAACGAAACAGGAGTGTGTGTGTGTGTGTGTGTGTGTGTGTGTGTGTGTGTGTGTGTGTGTGTGTGTGTGTGTGTGTGTGTGTATTGAGTGAAAGTGATACAATCAAACACCTGCTGTGCACACAAACACAAATCACAGTGCAGTGTTTACAGGGATTGTCCTGCTGCCGGTGCAGTGGATGGTGGCGTCATTTAAATGGTCACATTGTGGTGTGTTGGCAGAAAAGACACAGAGGGTGTGACGGTGCGTTGCAGATGGCATTCTCGTGTACACACACACACACACACACACACACACACACACACACACACACACTGACTCACAGGTATATGTTTGCATGTCTCCACTGTCTTTATTGACAGTGTTCTGATATGTTTATGGTACCTTTGTCCCTGAGCTGCTGTTAGTTTGACCCACTCACTCAGATCTCTTCCCTACGTGGACATCGATCGGAAACTTACTTGTAAAATGTCTGAAACAAACATAATCCAGCAGAAAATATGTTTCCCTCGACGCACAGGCGACAATGCCTGCATGGGGAGAATGGACAGAGCCAGGCTAACTATTTCCCCCCGCTTCCAGTCTTTATGCTAAGCTATGCTAACCAAATCATCTCTTTGCATCAGCTCCGTCCTTAACACCGAGACACCAGAGTGGTATCCGTCGTCTCATTCGACTCTCTGCAAGAAAGTCGATATGGCGTATTTCCCAAACTGCTCATTTATGGATGCTGTGTGTTGCAATTTTTTTGAGAACGTTTAATTATTACTTCTCGATTCATTCCTTCTCGTCTCGTCCTCTCTGGTAAATGTACTTGCTTTGAAGGGTGAAATTCATTTTGAAAAGATAGAATGTGAAATTCAACACAATAAGCGGACATATTGATGAAACTACAATATGTTGTGGCAAAAAGCAATCTCCCTTTCTGATGTGGAAAAATCCAATACTAGACAAATCCCACAGAACCCGGCCTGCAGGAAAGTAAAAAAAAACAATGAAGTACGTCAATCTTCTCACCAGTGTTCTCATTTGTTAAATTGAATTACACTAATGTGTCAAACGTAATGTGATAATGATTTATTGATGCTAACATGCTAGATATAGCGCCCTTAAGTTGAGTATTAGTGTGGGAAGTGCCACTGGGTAATGACAGGCGATTAGAGGGTTCACACCTCCGCTGCACTGGGCCGCCTGCAGGCAGCGGCCTTCCTCTGCCTTCCCCGAGTCCAAAGCAGATGGAGGAGGGGAAAGAAGAGGTGAAAGCTGTGAAGGGAGTGAGACATGAAAGTGGAGGCGGTGCAGGGAGCCAGAGAGAGATGGAGAGGCAGATGCAGAGCGTTTCTTTCTTCCTCAGTTCTGCGGCCAAAAACCACACTGCGGCTGAAATTTGCTCTCGCTGCCCGCCTCCTCTCCACTCTCCAATGCCTCTTCTTCGACAGCAGATTTACTGTTTCTGCTCTCCGCTCTGGCTCTCATTCCACAAACACTAAATAATACTGTGTAACCGCTAGAAGTGTGAAACCACTGTGGTGGAGTACCACATCAACAGAAAGTGATATGCGATGTGTGTGATATCCAATCTCCCCTTCTCCGTCAGTGCAGACTGACCCTCCAACCGCTCAGCTTTCACTCTGCAAAAGTCTTTATTTTCAAGAAAATGTAGGAAGACTGATGTACTCCAGGCTAGAGAAGGAGCAGCAGCTAAAAGTGCTTTAATTAAATACAACTTTCTTCTCTCTGCATAGAACACCTGCTGCCTCTGACCCCGGCCCGGGGCTTTCTGCTTTGAACTAAACACAACCTTTCCAAATTCTCTTGAAAGTTTCCCTGCCTCCACCTCGCTCCTTAATCTACTGAGTGCTTTTCAGCTGCTTTGCACCCTTACGCAAGACTGCATCTAACCACTGCTGAAGCACACGTGGAGGGACGTGGAGCATGGTTTTTAAACAGCACACATTATTTTCACTTCACCGCAGTAACGGAGGCCTCTTACGAGGAGTTCTTGTTCCTCAAAAGTTTTAGTAGAAAACCTCACGTGCATCTTGCAAGACCTGCACAGAGGCAAGCAAATGAATCACAGACGAGAAAACGAGTGAAAATCATCAAACTGCACACACTGACCTCAATTCTTGTGGTCTTTCTGACTTGATTTTATTGACAAACATACATTTTCGATGTGCTATTTGTGTGTAGCGTTGCAGTGGGTGTTTTGTATGTTTTTTATGGTACATCTTTGTATTATGTCTTCTTATTCTTCTTCTTATTGTCTTGTCCTTGTTTGACCTGCCAAGGGACTGCAGATGCAAATTAGCTTAAGCTAGAATCTGGTACAGTGCATCGAATAGTGACATTTATGTTTAAACTGTACATGGTCCCTTTCAAATAAATAAATAAATAAAAACAAGGTTTAAAACCACCATTTCAGCCTAGACAGATCATCACAACGCCTCCACTCAAAATCCTGAATAAAGTCGAGCCAATAAAGACGGGAAGAGGACAAGGGGAAAAAAAGGCCCCAGTGCCTCATGGGAAATCAGTGCCTTAATTAAGCAGGCCTGGTTTCTGTCACCAAGCGCAGGGATTATGGGCCTCGCTCATTATAGTCCTGATTATTGCTTTTCCCCAGCAATCACAGAAAAAAGCCAGTAAACACATTTGTCAATGATTTCTTGCCAATCTGAAGACAAACTCGCATCGGATTTAATATTCCACACCCACAAGGCCCCCGTACATGTCCCGTCCTCCCCTCATCCTCGTCTCCTGTATTTCTTCTCACCCAGCGAGGCAAAACAAATCAAAGCATACTTGACCAGCTGACAAAGAGCTAAAACTTTTATAAACAAGGAAGTAAAATCCCCTTCCAAATGGCGACCGGCCCGCTGAAGTCAGGCATCAATATTACATAAACCAAACCAAAATGAGTCACGCAATCACACACAAAAACTCTCCACTTGGCCACTTGCACATTTTCTGGCCAAGCTTGAGCCAGATGCAATAGCTGTGATTGCAAGTCGTTTAAGGCAAAAAGCACGAGAGTAAGTGCAGCGGTGACTTAGTTTGAATTGTACATGTCTGCCAAAGTGAGTCCCAGTTTGGACACTCAACCCAGAAAGATCAAATAAGAGACACACGCACTGCATTCCCAAATTTACCGATATACAAGCCTTGATGGAAGTACACCTTGTTATGTTCAATCTCGCTGAATCGGCGGGCGGCCTTGTGCCGAAAGAGACCGTCCTTCATCCAGAGGACCCAAATTCAAGCCCTCGTTTTGGCAAACATCCTCCCTGCTGAAGTGTCCTTGAGCAGCTCATGAAGAGTGCGATATCACATTGGAAGCAATTTTTAGAAGCAGGAGAGAGAGAGAGAGAGAGAGAGAGAGAGAGAGAGACAGAGAGAGAGAGAGACAGACAGAAACAGAGAGAGAGAGAGAGAGAGAGAGAGAGAGACGAGAGAGAGAGAGAGAGAGAGAGAGAGAGAGAGAGAGAGAGAGAGACAGACAGAAACAGAGAGAGAGAGAGAGAGAGAGAGAGAGAGAGACAGAGAGAGAGAGAGAGAGAGACAGACAGAAACAGAGAGAGAGAGAGAGAGACAGAGAGAGAGAGAGAGAGAGAGAGAGAGAGACAGAGACAGAGACAGAGAGAGAGAGAGAGAGAGAGGATAGACAGAGACAGAGAGAGATCGATTGATCTGTGGGCCGTTTCTGCGCCCAGACTTTGAAGAAATGAATAAATTCACAATCACTCTTGTTTTATATCTGCTGTCCAATCGGAGCAGGCGACAGATGGGAGTCATGGTGATTTAGGAATAATACGAATGGAAGACAGACTTCGAGTTGCTGTTAATGATGATTCATTAGTGACATTAACATTAATTTAACTAAATAGCAAACATTCACTTGATGGTGGCAAAAAGTGAAGTTGAAATTAATAAAACAGCAGGCGTGGAGTTGATTCGAGAGTGCTTTGCAAGCGATTACCGTAAAATCTATTGTTTTAATGTTCATATTTTAGGATTATCTCACTCTTTTTTAAGTCTGTGCATTTAGAGAGTTACATAAACAAACCATCCAAACTTTCACTAAAGATATGGAGCCAATACGTGACTTTATAATCACTGACGTAGAGAGACACGTTCATTTCCTGACTGTCTATCCATTGACCTAATGCTGAAACAATCAATTAGTTTAAAATGAATTACCAATCACTTTGACATATATAAATCATTAATGAAAGAAACGCATCAATAATAAACGGTCAGAGCAGCTGACAAACAAGCACAGACTTGAAACCAAGTAACGTTAACTTATTGTACCGAGCAGACACTAAGCTTCCTGTGAACACAGAGGTTTATTTTGAAAAGACGAGGTTTATTTTGAAAAGACACTATGCATGTTAGGAGTGTACACTGACACGTTGTCCCACATATAATAAGGTTATGGTACGATTAGAATTAAAACACATTTAGTTGTCAAATGTCAAGGTTAAGGAAGGATCGTAGTCACGGTTAATAAAAGCACAAATGTTGATAGCAGGTCTTTGAGAACTCTGCACTAAAGTGTGTGCTACACTTGATTTCTGCCTTGCGACATATGAGGCACTACTTCCTGCATCAGCACTGAACTTTGGCACTGAGCCTAAATCATGAGGTGCAGAACCGTCCAATATATAGATCTAATAATAAAGTTTATTTTTATAAGACAACTCAAAGAGCTTTACACATAAAAGTCATTCTGGATTTGCCATTTCTGACTATTTTCTGACAACTGATAATGAAAACAATCATCGAGCTCCACTCTGGACTCACTCCATCTACTGTGCTGTCTGCTGGCTTCAAAACAACCAGTTAGAAACCAGTGGTTGATGTCCCGTTCACCTCGTCCACCATTATTTACTGTCAGCGGCTTTCGGAGCAATCGACCCTTAAATCACTAGAGCTCAAGGGGACACGGAGCTGTATTTGACTCCGGAGGAAGGGTGAGGGGCCACGGCAACACAATGATCAATACAATATTATATGACTCTACAATATCAGCTAGAGGACACAGGCGGTGGATGTCTCATCAGGGTTATAACAAGACACACACACACACACACACACAGATACACAAAACCAGATGGAAAGGTGAAGCCTGGCGGTGAGCCTCGCGCTCCTGCGACTGACGGACGTGTAACTCATGATGAGGGCTCACAGCGAGGACCCGGCCAGGTTTATTAATACTGCTGCTGAGAGGAATCATTGGGGAGCTGGACAAGGAGGCACATTATCCGAATTCCAAGGCAGGACTGCAGCTGTCCCTCCTCAGCCCTCTCACCTTCTTCTTCGAGACGTATTGCCTCGCGGTCCTATACCCAACCTGCAGAACCCCTGATTGAGCTCACCTAGTGGTTCGGCTGGGTCGGGTTACTGCGCGTTAGGAGAGGAGGAGCGGGATCGAATGTGGCCCCTCGGTGACAAGACACCTCCCTGATCCCGCGCATCTCTCACATTCTCAGGACTCAAATATCGAATGGACCCTCTCTCTCTCTCTCTCTCTCTCTCTCTCTCTCTCTCTCTCTCTCTCTCTCTCTCTCTCTCTCTCTCTCTCTCTCTCTCTCTCTCTCTCTCTCTCTCTCTCTCTCTCTCTCTCTCTCTCTCTCTCTCTCTCTCTCTCTCTCTCTCTCTCTCTCTCTCTCTCTCTCTCTCTCCTCTCTCTCTCTCTCCTCTCTCTGTCTCTCTCTCTCTCTCTCTTAGTCGTTGCCATGGATACAAACCCCCCCTTCCACCAGCCGGGCTGCCTCTCTAAATGACGTGATGACACGCGACCACTTTTTCGTAAAAAAAAACCAAACAAACACTTTAACCGTTTCCATTCATTTCTATTCTATTCGGCTGCACAGAGCAATGAAACTGTCCCTGGAGGGAGCAAAGAGTCCCAACAGGTTTAACTGTGTCTGCTGACACACAGCCTATTTACTCCATCTGCACCACTTCCCCCGACAAAGCCACGCGCACACATGAACCACAGCAGCAGCAGCTGATGCAGGTGGAGGAAGGGACGAGCAGGAGATCACACAGCTTCCTGTTTCAGATAACACGCTGCTACTCCAGCCCTTAAACCCATTGTCCAAACACGCCAATAACAGGAGAGAAAGGGCTTTGTGCTGCAACTGTACCTCTCTCCTCTTGCAGCAGGGACACTTCCCTTTCACCCCAAAGGAAGGAGAACACAGTGAAGCACAAAGGGAGGCTGAGGATGTCTTCATGACTTGTTTCGGACAGCAAAACCATGTTGAGCAGTGATTACAACCCCCCCTGCTGTGTTTTGTGTTAGTTATAAAGTCATCGTTTAAGTTTAATTTATCAAGCAAAATGTCAGTCATTCGAGCTTCTTAAATATGAGGATTCAACAACAATACAATTCCAGAAGGTCACAGGAAGAATTCTGGGCATAAAGCAGAGAATCAGAGAGCCCAGAGAAACCAGGAACCCTGAGGACACGGGGGACACGGCTGAGAATAAAATGTACTTTCTGGAGAGACAGGAGACTGTCAGTGATCTAAACAGAGGCCTGGCTTTGTCATGCACCCTTGCAACACTGTCTCCATAAAAACATAGTGACTGCCAGCGCTGAAGGAGAAAAAGACAAAAGCTAAAGACGAAAAAATGGAGAGGACAGTCAAAGGTAAGGGAGAGGACGGGGGAGCAATTGAAAAAACAGACAGCCATGCTCCATATTTTCTGAGCCAAGAGCAAGGCGAGCAGGAAGAGAGGGGGGGGGAAGTGAGCTATATTTTTTTGGATGTCTGGAACTGGCCCAAAGGTCCTCCTCTACAAGGACACAATGCAATAAAACACTCAGAGATGAAAGTGTCTGATAGGGGGCGACAAGAGAGGGAAAGGAAGAGGAGGAAAGTAATGGAGGATAGAGGATGCAGTCGGGCCTCCGAAACGAAAGCTGGAGCAGCACACTGGTGGTGGTGATGGGGGGGGGGGATGGTTGGGCCGAGGGCAAGAAATGCACGAGGGCTATTCTGGGTGTCGGACGTGGGTCTGTGACAGCTTAGAGAGACGGAGCCGGCCAAGTCAAACCGCCTGCAGCCAAATGACAAACAGCATCATATACGAATGACCGGGGAGAACGACAAGCTCCCCTTTGCATCAGGGAACAGAAAATCAGAGGAATGATGTGCTCTGAAATAATAAAGCACGACCCTTCTTGTCATGTATAGAAACAAGCAAACTGTTGAAGCTCCAGAAATAGAAAGCTGGCTCTGGGGGTCGTGTTCGACGTGGACAGCTGTAGGTTCTGTCAGTACAATCTTTGTAATTCTTTATTGGGTGTGAATTTAGGTAGCAGGTTGCTCCAAGCTCTTCTTAAATTCAAACTTAGCTGAGATAACTTACTTAACTGCAAAGTTGAGACATAAAGGTACTAAAATTCCAAATTCAGGGTGTATCTATGATTTAGGGATTGCCTCTACACGGCTCTCAACATGGCGACGGCTAAGCCGGCGTCCAGCAGCTCACATCGCTAACAGCTCAAACACGACAATGAATGGAGACAGTGACGACAGAACAAACAGTGTTTATCGAAGTGGGAACTTGAGGGGAGGAAGTACGATTTTGAGATGACTCAAAACGCATCGAGTGACTGCAGTGAAGAGCGGCATCGTGAGATCGCCAGTAGAGCTCACGCACGCTAACGTACACGGCGCAATCTGATTCTGTGAACTCATTTTGCAACTAGCTAGTCACTAAGAAGCCTGATGGATTAACAAAAAAGTGGTGGAACCAAATCCAGGAGAATAAACAGTTAATACATCTATAATATAACACAGTGGAATGATTCTTATAAGCATATGATATATGTATTTATAATATGAATACATTATGAAATACTTATATGTTTAGCAGATTTGTAAGGAGTACGATGTTTCTTTCAAACTTCGGAGAACAGACTTTCCTGGAAGGCATTGGTAGTTTTGCACTATGCATATCTCTCTCTTCAGACTTTATTTCTTCAGAACTTTATTTCTTCGTTTATGTGGCTGCAGGTCTAAAGTCTAGAGCTTCTAAATCCCCCCCCCCCCCCCCCCCCCTGTATATATATATATATCTGTCTCGCTATCCTACAAGCTATATTTGAACAGTAATAACTTTAACTTAGTCTCACTGTTCACTCGCCTTGAAGCCTGTCATGGATTAAGATACAGAAATGCTCAAACATCATGTTCCATCATGGCTGAAGAGGTTTCACTCTCCACCGAAACGGTACGGTGGCTGATTTCACAAATTAATTACTTATTTTCTGGTTGAAGGTGTCGTAATCAGTTAAATGAGCTGCTGTTTTGTTTTGTTGGAATACAGATTTGAAGGCCATTGAGCCTCAATTCCACTTGATTGAGAATCACGTCGCCACACTGTTGCGGTTAGCGTCAAAGCTGACGGAGCAGATAATAAGTAAAATATTGTCACATTCTTCATCCTGGACCACAATTCGTCATTGAAATGGACCATAAATGTCCATAAAACAACACTGGACCAAGATGTTTGACCTCCACTGCACAAACCACAATTTACAAAGCAAACATAAAAGGTCATGTTACAGTCCACAGGGGGCCACATGTGATACATTATTGATGCCTGTGCAGAAATACTCTCCGGGGAGGTCACAGCGCAGGGTCGGCTACAGAGGAACACTTTATTGCGACTTTATCGCGAAAACATAGACAGATTTTGCCAAAGAGGTTCACATTTGAACCCAGATTGTGTGTCCACACAAGGTTATGCCTCCTGCTGCAAGAAGACACTGATGACAATTCACAGTATAAATAAAATGGAGCAGTCACCAGGAAGAAATGTTGGCCTTGTAGGGTTCTGCAAACCACGGATGTAATACAACGAGCGACGTGCAGAGCAAGTGGCACAGTATCGGGTTGGATGGACGGCTCAAACAAAGACTTTCACCCAGGAGTTTGCTGTTCATGCTAAAGGCGGTTGTTGTCTATTTATGCAAGTTTAGCTACGTTACATTGTTAAGTTATTGTTAGGGTTAGTAGTTTTGTTGCCTAAACCTAAACAATCATTTCACAAGTGTGATACGGAGCTAACATTCAACGTGTTCTGTGCTTTGCAGAAACGTACAATGCCAAAACATTTTTCTGGCCGCTGGGTTGAATTCAATTGAATGAAAATACGGGCTTGCTAGCATGTTAGCTCTTAGCTCGCTTGCTACTACAGCAAGCCACCAACTAGCCATGAAAGTAGTCTAAAATTCAGGATTTAAAAATATATATATATAAAAACAAAGAGTTTAAAACCTCTGTAATTACTTGACCACTTGGTCATTATAATAAAATGTATATTTACGACCTCTTCTGTCTAATTTAGAGCTTACTACTATCACTACATCTCTTCATCCATCTGTGACGTTTGGCTCTCTGAGGCTTTTCTTCTCTCTCCAGCGGACAGCTGACCCACCCACGGACCATGTTTCACGCATTAGGCAGCCCTTCTTCTGCTCTGCACATTAGTGTTACTACACATGCTTCGATTATTTCTGCATTTGCAGACAGGAACGTAGGAGGGAAATGAATACGGGGGAAAAAAAACAACAACCCTGTGTCACGCCTCAGTGAGTCTCTAATCAAGCAACAGAGAAGCACATTCATGAGCGTGAGTATGTGTGAGTCGGTGCAAATGTTCCTGTGCGTTATGTCTTTTTGTGCATTCTGTGGATGTCACCACTTTTAACGGTTACAGTGGAAGGAGCAGGTGTGGGGGAGGGGTCGGAGTGTGTTATACTGTATGCATGCGAGCCATTACACTGCTATCTCTGTGAGGACCATTTGGGTTTTTAGACCTTGAGACTGAGGACATTTTGGAAAGCGAGGATTTAGAGCGAGTGTATTTTGGGTTGGTGATTGTTCAAAGGCCCGTGACAGGTCCTCGTTAATTACCAGCTGCCGAGTAAATACCATTAATGTCAACAACAAACTCATTTTAATCGAAGTTCTGAAATATCTGACTCTCAATGCCAACGCAATGCCTCACTTCTGCCAAAGTCCATTGTATAAGGTAGCTAAACCTACATTTTTTTGCTTATAGTCAACACACTGTCTCGAGTTGTTTGACACCGTTATCATCTCAACCCAGTACTTTAAGCTGCAACGCAATGCAACGTCATCTGGCAATGCAATGTGTTCGCCAAAAATCAAGTATGTGCACCATTCGCTCGGTCACATAATGTTCAGACCCAATTTTCCGATTCAACGTGGTATTATTATTACAGACATTATATAACGATAGCTGTAGGTCAGTGGTTTCCCTCTTGGGGTTTAGGACCATCACAAGGGCTGAGAGATGAATATGATCGTGAATGCGTTTTCTCAATATGATTCCAATGGTCGGACATGATGAGAAACGAAAAGTCTGATATGCAAAATTGTGCTCATTTTATAGACATATTTTTCTAATCTTGTGAAATATTGTATAGTTTTACCTCTGCAGGCCTCAAATAATGACCACATTTGGGAAATGCATTATGTCAGTCAGGGTCCTTACAAGAACGCTTTAGGAAGTGTGGGTCAATGTGTGTGTATTTGTGTACGTGATTGGTTGGCGATGGGGGGTGCATTTGATCTGCTGCAGAGACAGAAAGGCATCACTGATAGAGAGAAGTGGATGGCATAAGGAAGAGGCATACAGCTCTAAAAATAGTCAGGGACATGGATTTTCTCTGGAGGGGGCTGTGTGTGTGTGTGTGTGTGTGTGTGTGTCAGCCAGAGACCTCGACTTCTCTGACATTTATTTAATGGCTACATATATACACATATAATACAGCCGCACACATTAGCACACACTGACACAGACACTGGAAAACATACCATGAAATTACGATCACTAGCCCACGCTCCACGACACACAAACATATCCCGCCTGCGGCTGAGCTTTACACTGCACTTCTCTACAGTACATCACAGTTGCCCAACCTGCGGGCTGGCAGCCGATGTAGTGTCTTCTGATGTTAAAATGGGTCCCTTGATGAATTCCTAATTACACAGAAATGACTGTGGAACGTCTTCCAATGGCCTCTGGGCTGCATCGCAGCGCTATAAACGTCACACGGCTTGCCAATGAATTCCCACTGACCGGCTTATGAGAGCAGTTTCATATCTGCCCTATGGAGGATTAAAACGCTGCATGCAGAGTAAAGGCTCAACCTAAACATCTCCTCTATAGTTATTGGGGTCAGAGGAATGTTCTGGCCTCCACACAGGGCTGCTTGCCAAAAACAAAGGTTGTGAACTCCTGCTTTACATTAATTTACGCCCCCGCTGTCCGCTCCTTAAACTGTAGTCCAGTGTGGCGAGCAGGGGCAAGATTGACTGTTGGGTCGGCAGGGTAGAGGACTGGGTGGAGGAATGGGGTGTTAACAACAAGGTTAACCTTCTCCGAATCAATCTTCCTCCATATTATATATATTCTTGTCCCAGTAGGTGCTGAGACATGAACCCGCAGGAAGAAAAGAAATCATGTTGGAAGCTAAGCGAAAAAGGCAGCAAAGACTATTTTACCAAGAGGGAGCGTGCACGAGAGCTTGTGCAGTTTAACCTCTTTTAAACTTTCCCCATACGTTTACTCATTATCTTACAATATCCACAGTGTGCTAGTGTCACATATATATTATATATTGAATGAGTTTGTTCCAACTCTGAACATTATTCTTAAACTTTGTGACTTTTGACCTGTGAGGTGCAAAGCTAAAGAATTCGAGCGTCAGGGTCGGTTCTAGAGGCCTCTGTAGTCAGGAAACACTGTTGTAGGTACCATGAACAAAGGTATGCCTCTGACAACCGGTTAAGTTGCTGTTTTTATCCATGTCTATCCAAAATGTCCCTCATCATTTTATCCGATTAGACATTCGTGTGAAATTGTCACAATTAGCAAATTAAATATTGAGTTATGTTCCAAAAATGTGTTTTGTGAGGTCACAGTGACTTATGACCACCAAAATCTACTGAGTGCATCCTTGAGTCTAAGTGGATGAACAACCCGAAAACATAACCGCCTCCGGCCACAACGGCTGCCGGCTCGGAGGCAACCAACTATTCATAGTGTACACTAATACAACAAAGATGAAGACGTGAATGGATCTGTACACACATGAACACTATTCTGGAATCGAGAGTATGTTTCCTGGTTATTTCGTCTGTAAATATGTCCCACTCCAGATCTCCGGCTTCCCTTCAGGGCATCACGGCCGAAGGTTTGTGCACCAACACATCTTCAATTCCCTTCACAGTTTCACCTTACAGGTACACTGCACATCTGACAGCTCCCCCGACACATTACACAGGATGCTATCACACACACACACAGGCAGAGGAAACATGGCTGCATGGTGTATTCCCAGCTTGCTCACACATCCTCACACACACACACACACATGGGGATGATTCGACGTGTAATGGAGGAACTCTCCTCCATCACAGTGTACGTCCTCTGGTCTCTGATGAGATTATTGGACGGCTCCTCCCTCCCTCCTGGCCCTCCGCTGTGTTGTCTTAAAAAGATTAACCACATCATTGTCTGCGCCAATAATGACGGGATAAAAGGGCCACTGCCTCACAGGGAAAGTTGAAATGCTCAGCGCTAATTCCGTCCCATGGAGCGTGTTGCCATCATCCGTCCTCCTGAATCCTCATTACCATTAGCTAACGGTGCAGGATATCGGATTGGACGCTGGTGCCATACAATCCCTCCACTAAGCACAGACCGCGCGAGGAGGAGACTTTGTGGTATTTTACCTCTTTAGGGAAGGCCGGGGCCTCGTAGCTCAACACCATCAGCAGGTGTGAGCAGTTGACAGACATCAGCGTTACCGGCTGATTAAAAAAATAATGAGCTGCGTGGGCTGATAAGCTGCCGATATCATCGCGGCTTATCGTGACACCGTGTCACATTAGTAACAATTCACTTCACCATTGAGATCCATCAGCCTCAATAAATCACATGAGCATCGTCTCATCTGAGCAAAGGGTGCAATGTAATCTTTAAATAAGGAAACGTGCCTCCGATACACTCAAATAGGTATATTTAGTAGCGGTTTATTTAATCAAAAACGTGCACATTTCTGCATTTTTCATAATTTTTAGACTCGACTAGAAATAACTTCAGCCGGTAGCAATTTGTAAGTAATAAGCAACGTGACCTTATATCTTCTCGTCATATTTTGCTGCTTTTGCAGAAGCTTTGCATCGTATCTCGGCGCAGAAGGCTTGTGTGTGGTTAACGTAACACGTGGTTGACATTGTGAAAAGGTCACGGTTATGTTTTGGCAACAAACTATTGGAGATAGAAAAAAGATCATGGTTTGAGTTAAAATAAGCACATCTGTTATGCGACTTAAGCTACAAACGTAACGGCACGTCACACTTTCTCGCTCTGAATATTATGTTCCGTTGCCCTGCGTCTAGATTCTGATCATTGAAGCCTTTCGACCTCTCTTTTGCTGCTGCTAACGTGCACTAAAAGAGTAGCCGGTGTGCAGCGGTATGTCTGAAACACTCGGAGAGGGAGAAGGAACATGCAAAGGGCCGGGACTGGAGGAAGTGGAAGGTGGTGAAGAGGTCTAATGCTGCTCTCCCCTGCCTGAGGGAAAGAGGGGAGACCGAGATCATCAGTCAGTCAGTCAGATGGCTTCACAGTCGAGGAGCCTTTAAGTCCTCTGGTACAGAAAGGGAATGCACGGATGGCAGGAGCGGTGGAAGAATCAGCGGGAGCTAAAACGATCGATCCCGTCCTCCATCACTCTCCTCATTCACTGTGACATTTGTTGAAAACCTCTGGAGGACGGGCTCTATAGCTGTACATGCCTATTCAATTAAGATGCCTGGCTGATCTTTTGCTTTCATTCGGCTCCGTTTCCCCATCTCCGTCTCACTATCCCCGCGTCGCTTTTGTTATTTGTGGTTGTGCTCGGGTCCTGAAAGGTAAAGCCGATGTTGAAGTGCCTTAAATTTACATTCTGTCTAATGGCCATCGGGGGGCGACTTCTCTGGAGGCAGATTGTATAGAAGTCTATGAGAAAATGACCCGACTTCTTACTTGAATTATTCCCTCGAAACCTAATTGAGAATGCAGTTTAGTTTAATGGGAACGTAATGTTGTCAGCCCCTTGTTTCAGTTACAGCTCTTTTCTGCATGAATGTATTCTCATAATACTTGAGCGGCCTCCCACGCATTGGGCAAGTTAAAGCAAACTCTAAGAAGTTTCTGCAGATACCGTCTGACCCGGGTCTGACTCTGTTTCTTATTCATCCCCTACTGTTTGAGCTGATCCGTCTTTACAGTATGTGTCGTCTTCCTTCCTCTCTTCCTTCTTTGCCCACCCCTGCGTGACCGTGTAATTCAGCCAGAACAATGCGGCGCAGCCTCCTGCAGCCCATGTTCCCCCTGCTTTTCCCCATGTCCCCCCCTACTGTGGTTGTCAGGAACACAGTGTGTCAGCACCCGAGGAAAGAGGCGGGGCGGCGAGATCACAGCAGGACGCCTTAACTAGGTGTGGCAGGAACCATCATGGGGGATATGGTTTGCCTCGTCCAGCTGGCTTCTCCTTTCCCATCCTCATCCCCCTGCCTCATTTTCCCCATCAACTCCTCATCCTCCACTCTCTCATTTTATGTATCTTCTACCTCCATATCTGTTTCTCTGCAGGCCACCCTTTGCGCTCATCACATCCTCTACTTCAGCAAATGCTTCTGCTTTCATTTACTTTATTTTCCTGTCCACCCCCCCGTCGGTGACATCGCTATATTTAGACACTCTTGGAGGTGTGCAGCTATGCTTGTGTGTGTGTGTTGAGTTGAGGATGCTGACCTGATTTCCCAGTCATTTCCATGCCAACTTCATTCCCGTTATCTCCTTCAAGTGCGGCCCCCTGACAGGGGAAATAACACCTGTTCACAGCCCCCCCTAGGTGTGCCGGCTGGGCCGAACACAGAGGTGGAACGGGGGGGGGGGGGGAGAGATAGCGAGGAAGGAGAAGAGGAGAGTAAGTCGGCGTCCTCCAGCTGCCCCCGCCCCCCCACAGTGAGACCTGCCACTCAGCTGGAGACGGTTGATTCAGTGTGCACGCTTGAGGGATTAACTTCTATCAGAAAGGCGTCAATGGAACAAGGACAAGAGTCTGAGACGAAGGTGTGGATTTTGACAATTTAAAGCTGCTGTTATGTATGAAACCCTTCACACCCATTACATTCTTTATTCAGAACGTAAACAACCGTTGATTACATTTAAAAGGCAACTATTCTTGGAGGTAATAATCTTGGAGGTTTTCTCATAGACTTCTATACAAGCATCCTTTTTGCAACCCGAGGAGTCGCTGTTGAAGTGCTCTTGAGCAGGGCCGAGAGCATTCACCTCCTTCAGAATGCGGCAGGTGATTGCAGAGCAGCTCGGGGTCAAATTAGCACATTTTGGCAACAAATAGGATAATTAAACGCATCAGACTCGGCGTGTAAGTTTCTGTGCATAATGTTTTTCATCGGAGGACGGATTTTAAAACCGCATACGAAAGATACAGACTCGGTATGTGAAGGCCTTAAGATGGTGAACTAAAGATCTGCATGTTTCTATAGTCGTTGTGACGATGTTAGCATGCTGACGTAGCACCACTGTGCCCGAGTACATAACCACAAAGTGGATGTTAATGAATCATTCCTACAATACTCAGACATTACAGTTGCATCGTGGTTACAGTATGAGCTTAAGGCAACGAAAACAATGTCATATTAGATATGAAAAACCCAATCGCGTGTTAGAAGTACGAATGCAATTCTTTGCATGCTTGATCCTTTTCATAGACTAAGAAGCAGGAGGGATTGTGCAGCACAGAACTAACACAGGCAGGCATTTGCAATTTAGAGTCCCAACCCGTCCTGACCCAGCGTATCCGTCTCCAGAATCTGTGGCGACATCTGTTAGCCTTGAAGAAGCTTTACTCGTATCAACTCAACAGAAATACTACCATGAAAGATGCAGGAGCCGTGAGAGAGATTGTGGGAAAGAATGCACCTTTTCTCTGAATCCGACCGGCGGCTTCATGACCACACCTCCGATGCTTCGAGGTCTATTATCTCCGTTAGAAACATAATCTTTTTTTTGCTTTTTGCAGTGAGGCATTGCTGCTAATCACTAACTTAAGAGGGACGACATAAGAATGTTAGACTTGTGTAAGACAGAGCAGGACAATATCATTTGGTCTGGAGGCTACTGCGTAGTTCTCCTGAATTCTCTTCTCTTCCTCTCTCCACTGTTTCCTTCCCATCATCCCAAGCCCCTCTTTATTCAGTCACCAGCTGTTCACACATCCAAACCTCCTCCTCCTCCTCCTCCTCCTCCTCTTCCAATCTGCCGGGGAGGTACACAGACTGCCTGTTGTATCAGTCTGGCATGCAGCGGCCGCTTGGATTTCCTACTCGTCGCACACGGACCCTCGTTCATTCAATTTGAGCCAAATCCAGAGCCGGGCGTCATTAGTTAGTTTACCATTAGAGTTATCTGTCTGCCTCCGCGCAGGAAGGCCGCGAGACGTAGATTGATGTAAATCAACACAAACAGGGATGACGTGTGACAAGGAAGGAAAGAGACGACATGAGAATTTTAAAAAAGAAACGTGGCCCCGCAGGGAAGATCTGATCGGGGCGGAGAGTTTACCTCTCGGACACAACAGCACTATGGATTCTGAACAAACACGTCGAGTCGATTCAGTGAACAATTCTTCAGAAACAACACACTTGAGAAGCGGGCTGATGACTGCGGCTCTGCTGGGAATCAAACCCAGACGATGGGAGCATTGTACTGTAGTGTGTTTACCACACACTAAGACACAGCACATTGGTAAAAACACATTCATTGCTTATTTGTATTACTTATGTGTGACGGGAGATGTGTTCCTTTCCCTTTGCACCGTTAACACTAATGTGGCAGTAGCAGGGCTCAAGGGCACTTCAACATCGACTCCTCGGGTCGCAAACATGATGATTGTATAGAAGTCTATGAGAAAATGACTCTCACTCTCTCTACTTCCCACTTGATTTATTACCTCAGTAAAACATTGTCAACGTAAGTTCAGCTCAATAAAACAAGATGGTGACAGCCAAGTTGTTTTGCATCACGTTATTGTAATTTATACACATAATATCTTTACAAACAATATCGAAAGCTCATATTTGAGTTAAGGTATCTGAGGGGCTCAAAACTAAATGTGTAACAAATTTAAATTTTTTTACACTTAGAAACGTTCCTTTTATTGTGAAATCTTGTTGACATACAAGACCCGTTTTCAATATGAAATAGAGGAACAATGAAGTGAAGCCAGATCTCTCCTTTGCATCCCTCTTTTTGTGAGTTAATTGTTAACATTCTAGGTTGTTTTAGATATTGAGGTAAAGCTTTAAGTACATCCCTGGTTGTGTTTGATGTCCGTATTTTGGCTGTGAGACACAGTGATCGCCCGGACCCGCTCTCCGCTCGCTCTACTTCCTGCTGTGATGCAGGTTCAGCCGGCTCCATTCACACAACGCTGCACATCATCCACACACAGCAGGACGACTCCACTCATTCATTCAAACAAGCCTGCTAATTCTGTCTCTCTCTAGTGCACACAGACACACAGACACACATTTCATATCGTCAATATTCATGTCAACCTTTTTCTGCCTGAGAAAGCAAAAAAATAAAATAAAATGCCCTGGCATAAATTGTTAATATGACCGACGAGATATGAATGAACATTCCCTCTGACAGCTGAACAAACGCTACTGCCCACACGACCAAGATCTGGACAAACCACCACGACCACACCAGCCCTCTCATCTCTGGCCTCCATGAAACCACCAGCAGAGCGGCATCTCACACACAGCAGCGCCTTCGTGAAGTCTGGATAGAATGTGGGGCGGAAATGTATGTAAAAAGCGCTTTACAAGTACTTCTGTGTGTGCGCACAGTACACATCGTCAGTCATAGTAAAGTAACTTCCTTGTGACTGTCTTAACTTTCTAAATGCCACAGTTTATGTTGCAAATTGTCCAACATTTCATCTTTTATTGCTATCTGGCTCACCCACTTTATGACTCCTCAAGTCTATCCGTGCACTTTATAAAAGGAGTGATTACTCTACGTTTTCAGCCTTAAAACATTTGTTTTTCTCCCTGTTTTCCCTCCCTATCTGGATCGGCCTGAGTCCTTGTCCCTGCTAACTCTCCACATTGTCCTGAGGAGATAAGGCAGAGTCGTGTGTATCAGCCGCACCAGCTGCTTCTCTTCACGCAACAGTGGGAGCTTTGAGCGGGAGGATGCAACGGGCTGCAGAGGCTCATGCTGCCCAACCATCCACTGTAGAGGCGACGCGACCAACCAGGAAGAGTTATAGTACAAGCTCACTGGCCTCCCCGCCCGCCCAGGAGTCAACAAAAATGGCCAATGCACCTATTTTTCTGCCCACGAATAAATGGAGCAAATACTGATGACATCACGTTCAAAAGATGTTTCCAGGAGAGTTACAACGGAGGAAAACGATTCAACTTCAACGAGACAATAAAAAAAGGCTAAATGGCAAGAATTGCAGCCAACCCGCAAATCACCCGCTTCCAACGCTATCAGCCGTAAAGTTACGCATCACAGTACGTGGGGCCACGCACAAAAACAAACACTATAAACTAAGGAGCAGCTTCTTTTGTTTGGCCTCTGACCAGCAACAAATCTGGCTCCGGACTCGACATCCTGACTCAGAGAGTGACACGATGTCATGTGACCAACAGCAGAATGGTAAAGAGCAGGAGGAGGAGGAGGAGGAGGAGGAGGAGGAGGAGGATAATGTCACCGCCAGTGACTTTTCTATTAACAAACATGAGTAATGGACTGCGTATCTGATCATCGGACGTGGAGACATTTCCAAATAAAAAGTGACTGAAGCGGTGGGGGTGGAGGAATGGAGGTGGGCTGCTGTTTCCCAAACTCTGTGCAACCATGCGAAACGTGTGCATGCAGGATTATATAAGACTGTCTGCTTAGGCCAACACGTGTGTGCGTGCACATATCTTTGCCAGTATACACGTGCACATACTCACACACCTTTTTACTCTTGTGTGTGTGTGTGTGTGTGTGTGTGTGTGTGTGTGTGTGTGTGTGTGTGTGTGTGCTCTCGTTCACTACATGAAGTCAGAGAGGAGCAGCAGCATTAGAAGGCTCATTAGCATAACGCAGGTAGCAGGAGGGATGACATGTACTTCATTTGCTTTTGCTGGATCCTGTCTGATGGTATGTGTCACATAGTCCCTCCTCAACCTCACACACACACACACACACACACACACACACACAGTATCCTTTTAGTCCGATAGAGTCTCCCCCCCCTCCCATCTTTGCTGTTTTAATTCCTCTTCCTCCATCTTCTTCATGTCTTCCGTTCCCTCTGTCCTTCTGTTCTGTACATTCATTCTATCCATCTTGCTGAAACGATTAGTTGATTTGCTGATTGATCGAAGGACAATAAATAATTTATTAATAATAATAATTAGTAATTTATCAAGCCAAATATTCCACTGTTCCAGTTTATTCAATGTGAGGAATTTCTTATATCATTGTACAATTCATCATTTTGTATTTTTTATGTTTGGTTGGACAAAAAACAATTTGTGTTCAAATAGTAACGTAGCAATGTAACGTAACTAGCGTAAAATAAATAACCGGCCTTAGCAGACGTTTGCATGTAATGTTATGTAACAAAGTCAACGTCTACTTTTGATTTCACACGGGACACAAACAGAAGTCTCCTGAGTGAAAGTCCTGTGTTCACACCGGCCTCTAGGGGACTTTATCGCTCGTTATATTGGTTATTATACAACATAACTTTCAATAAAGGTTACTTTATATATTCAGCGTATCCGTGGTTTGACAGAACTGTACAATGCAAAACGTTTCTTTCCTGGTGACTGCGCTGAAAATGGAAGTATTCAAATCAAGTATGTGTACCCAGAATGTGTACTTAAGAACTGTAGTACTGTAGTGAATGAACTTTGATACTTGCAGACAGATTAATCAATAATGGAAATGATCACTGGTTGCAGCTCTCTCCCTTAATCCCTTCCTTCCCTCTCACCTCATCAAGGGACTCGTTCACCGTCTCTCTTCCTCTCTTCCTCCACTGCCTGTCATGACTTTGTTATTAAAAATGTAAAGGTTGTCTGCCTTCTCTCCCTCATTAGACGGAACGCAGTGAGAAAAAAGAACAAGAGCGACACAGGATGACAAACAGCCATGAGCCTGATTTAAACTTGCAACATTGCAAATGCATGGCACCCGCCTCAGACGGCTGGAGGAGGAGGACACCCTGTCGAATTCTTCATGGCCTGTCTTCGTTATTAATCGGACACTTTCCCTTTCCCCTAAGTCGACACTTTCTTCGCTCGATATCGCCCCGCGGCCAGATGACGGGGGGGGGGGAAACACACATATGCGCTTTGAATTTTGACAAAGGACGCCGTCCAAAATATTAGGACAGTCCTGTTTGAATGAAAGGACGGAAAGAAAAAGACAATAATGTCCTTGAGAGAAAACCCGTGAGAGCAAAGAGGAACCTGTACGAAGGTGCTGCTGTTTCTCCCACAAGCATCAATTTGTGTTTGATATTTTATGAAATATGCTAAATCTTTTCCTTTACGAGAGTCAAATGAGGAGATCGATACCACTCTCATGTCTGTGCGGTAAATATGAAGCTACAGTCAGCAGCCAGTTAGCTTAGGGTTGGATTAAAAACTACAAACATGGGGAAACATCTGGCTCTTAAGCACCTCTAAAGCACCTCTAAAGCACCTCTAAAGCACCTCTATAGCATCTCTAAAGCACCTCTAAAGCACCTCTAAAGCACCTCTAAAGCTATTAACTCGTTACATCGTGTCTGTCTAATATGTACAAAAACATTGTGTTTTTACTGGGGATTTATGTGCCCCCGTTTCCATTCTTTTTGCTAAGCTAAGCTAACTAGCTGTCATATGTTCCATAGACAGTATATAAGGAGTGGGCGGAGTCACCCTGACGTCACACATCGGTTTGTGGACTACGGATTTGAAGCCGTATGAAATATGTAACTTCTCTTGTTAAGATTTAGCGTGTTATAGTATCTTTCTTTTTTTACATATTGTTTGAGGTTTAAACCAGCAATTGACTACATGTAACACGCTAAGAACATGTTTACATTATGGCAACAAAATGAGTTGAATTTGCTCGCTGTTAACTTTATTAATCCTATTTAAGGTGCAGGATACGAGATTGGGTGCATTCCGGTTGCCTCTCAGCAGCTCACAGCTAATGGTGATAACAGCTCCTTTAATTATAGCATCAGAAATGTTAGTCAGATGCTAGTTGACCTCTTTAGACCTCCGAGCTCTGCAGCCAGTTAAGACCTGAACAAGTGACTGGAGAAACATAACAAACACAGATGCCTCCATACAGATGTAGCGCATAATACAATTAAGCAATTAACACCCTGCCATGCTCTGTGACATGTATAAAAAAGCTGAGCAGGCTAAACTGACCTGGATTTGGGATCAAGAGGAAAGCATGAAGTGTAAATTACTTTGAAAACATTTTATTATTGGGATACCGTGAGGATTTTGTACTCGTATGTTAGACACCGCTTTCCACCACCATCATCAAAAAGGGAAATATCTTTTGGAACATTGGTGTTCATCGCTCCGCTTGAGATCAAGAGACTGTCAAATCTCTGACAAACAGCACTGAAGCTGTTCTCGTGGTAGCTCAAGACATTCTAATGTGTCACCTTCAGTTGAGCTAGTCGTGTAGTTTTGTGTTAAAGAGAAGACAGACAGCCTGCTGTGGTGAGAATCTGTCAGTTATTAAGATAATTATCTAGTGATTCTGTATTTTACACCTTGTAAAGACACATGTGCAGTACGAAGAGAAACAGAAGTAAAGGAGGGCAAGAAGGCTTCAGGAGTTAGTTGCTTCAGAAATATACAGTGTGTGTGTGTGTGTGTGTGTGTGTGTATGTGTAGGTGTGTGTGCATGTGTAGGTGTGTGTGTGTGTGTGTGTGTAGGTGTGTGTGTGTGTGTGTGTGTGTGTGTAGGTGTAGGTTTCATTCATAATACACACCACCAAAACAGTGGTGAATGTCAGAGGAGGTATGAACCTAGAAAGTTAATTAAAGAGTAGATCATATATAACACATGATGCACATAAGCACATACAGTACATACAGCAGTACCCCCCACCCCCCCCCCCCCCCCCCCCCCCCACCCCACACACACACACACACACGAACACAACAACACATGTGCAGGGAACTCAGCAGCAGCATAAAAGGTCACTGCAGCTTGCATTGCCTTGAGCAATATGTAATGATGTGTCACTGAGCTGTCAGGCTCCAAACAACCACTGGAAAACCCTCGCTGTGGCTGTCAGTCCCCCCCCAAAAAGACACGGCTGAGCTGCACAACACCTGCACACACACACACACACACACACACACACACACACGAACACATTCATGCATTTCACGTGGGTTTTCACAATGCAAACACAGCTCACATATGAGAGTAATGTTTCAATCTCCTGTGCATGTAAACAAACACAACCACCGTCTGCAGCCGCCTGTGACCAATCATCAGAGGAGTCCCACAATGACGCTCGCTAACTGGCGGTTTCCCTCGACTTCGCTGCAACAGCGAACATCAAACCCGGCTTCACACAATGACTGAGCCTGATGAAATAACTGTGTGTACAACAGAAGCCAGAGCAGCACCGGCGTTACCAAAAAGCTGTATCAACAACAGCCCGATAGGTCGTCGCTCTGCTGCCTCGCGCTGTAATCCAAGATCAACAATAACGCCACGCTGCTTCGTCCACGCCTGCCATGGTAATCCCTGGACGGGTGCCAGATGTAATTTCCTGATTGACCTGAGATAGTTTTCCATATTATCAGATTGGAGAGTTCGGGACATGCATGCAAGGTTTGTCTATTGGATAAGGTCAAGACAGCAGTGATGAGAGAGGCAGGTTTCCGGGTTTGGCAATCACGACACCGGCTGAGGTCTTAAACCAGCTTAACTGAATTTACTCCAAAACAGAAAAATAAAAAAAAAGAATTAATGTTCAAAGGAGCAGAACACGTGTTATGTTCCTCTCTAGTGAACAACAGGACTATCTGCAGGATCTGCATCCAAAGTGTTCCTGCGCTTCATGAAATGACTTGATATGTAAGAACGTGGACCAAACTATGATTACAAAATCTATGTTTTCATCACAGCATTGCTCCGATTATCTAAACTTGCTTCAAACTTTGATAGATTAATTTATATGCAACGGCTATATTCTATTTTATAATTTCACTAATTTAGATAAAACATCAAATGTGGAAGTGTGTCGTTCCATGTAATACATTTTGGTTTATGATAACAATATTTGTTCGATGAGAGGATTGATGCCGCATCATGGAGCTGCAGGTAGGAGGCGGTTAGCTTAGCTTGTAGCTTAAAGTCCAGTGATGAACACATCGTGTCCCGTGTATTTGATATGGACACAAACATAATGTAAATAATACGCTAAACTGATATGAAAGTTTATGATATAAGCAGGTTATACGGCTGGTGTCATCGAGCTGTATTCTGTGTCAACCATTGTTTGCATTGCTGATAACCTTCAATGGAACCACTCTGAAGCCATTGTGTTGAGAACCGTATTCATGAATTGGGTAAAGGTTGTTTTGCGTTCATAGGATCAGATTTTCTCACGTCCATCATACTGCTCATCTTGCGGGTACTGATGCCGTATGGCGGTCGGCAGGTAGCGGAGGATTCCCTCTGCGCCTGGCAGCGTTTGGCCGAGCCTGACAGCCACTGAAGAAGAAGAAGTGAAACGTGCTCCCTGAGGAACCGACACATTCCTGTCTGACAACTGTTTAGAAAGAACAGTGAGTCACATTTCATGAGAAGTGGGAAACTATTTAGCAAACAATATCTGGTACACCGCTCTTTATTTTGACACATACAGTCCACCGTCCTGCTGCTAATAAATATGGAAATTGTCCCCAACAAATGCAGCATTTACTCCTGTTGGGGTAACGTTTACTGAAAACTACAGTGCCCAGCTGTTTTTAAAAGATGACATGATACATTTGTGACTCGGTTACATCTTCAGTGGAAACCATTGTGCACAGACAGGCTGCGGGAGTCAGAAAGAATCAAGTGATGGATTTCCGCATGGCTGGTTGTGGTCTTTTTATGGGATATGCTGACTGTACAACAACTATATAGAATATTACCGGCTCGCTTCTTTAACTAAGGATCAAAACGCAGACACTTGAGCTCACAGACAGATTCACAGCAACTCTGTCCAACAAGCGCAGACCTCTCTCCACATCACTTGTGAAGAGATCTTTCATTACCAAATGCAACCGGTATGCAATTTAGCTGTTTTTTTAAATTGCTGCACATCAGCAGCTGCTTACAGTGTTTCCCCAGCTACAGTGTTTGAGTTACTTCATGCGAGATACTGGCACCGCTGTGTGTCAAGCAAAAGTAATTGGAGCTGATAGTGCAAGCGATTCTCCACAGAAGGTACGACGGATGCCGTACATACAGTAGGAAACCGTTCTGATGACTCCTCAGATGTGGCGTTCGGCTCGTGTAGCACTCGATCACATCAAACGCACCTCGGCTACGCCGCACAGCAAGTGTCGGCTGTTTCCAGAGCGAAGCCTGACGCTAATCCGCGGAGGGGCCTTTTACAAGTGAAGCTGTGAATTGCTGAATGTAACGGGAGAAAGGCCGAGTGGGTTATTCCAAGAGCCCACTCTGCACTGATACCACTAAGTAATCCTGACATGTCATCTATTCTCAAATTGCCTTGAAGAATGGGCCAAGACAGAGGAGGAGGAAGAAGAAGAAGAAGAAGAAGAAAACGAGGGGCACGAGTGTGGAGCACGGCCCACTTGGGGATGTGGGTCTTTAAAAGCAGCGAGGACGCCTGAGAGGATCCCTGGTGTCCTCTTCAGGAGAGAGGAGCTGTGGGTTTCTGTCTCTTGTGCACTCTTCACATCCCTCTTTCTCTTCCTGTGTTTCAACCTCTTATCCCTCATCTCTCTCTCTCTCTCTCTGTCTTTTCTCTGCTCTCATTCTTTCCCCCACCATTCTTTTACATATTTCCCTCCTCTGTATTTCTGCCCTCCCTCCTTCCTTCTCTTTCTTTTCGCTGCCATGGCTGCAGAGCGTCACAGCGAAGAGGGAGATAGAGGTGAGGCTAGAAAAAAAACAAGAGGAAGACAGAAGCCTGGTGAGGGAACGGACAGAAATGCACGAAGAGAGGAGCAGCGAAAGGGAAGAGAGGCTGTGGAGTCAAATATATAATGAGGCTGGGAGCAACGGGGAGAAGAGGCAGAGACCGGAGAGGATGAAAGACAAGAAAACATAACAGAGAGATAGAAAGCAAGAGAAGGAAAAACAGAGCGCGAAGATAGAGAGTAAAGAAAATGCAGGAGATGTTTCTTTCCCTTCCTTTTATTTCCCCCCAGTGTCACCCTGATTATATAAGTGCCACGTGCTAAAAATAAAGCCTGCAGTACAAACTGTGAATGTGAGGCTCTCTCTCTCTGTGTGTGTGTGTGTGTACACACACATTAGTATGTAACTCTCGCACACGCATGCCTGCACTTGGTGCTCATACAAAATAAAACAACACACATTTACCCACACGCCGACCGAATGACGGTGACGCATTAGGCCGAGGCGCACACATGAGCCGAACACATTCATGCACGCACACGTACAGCCCCCGGCCCGGCGAGCCGGGAGGGCGGGCGCGGGTTTCTCCGCGGTTGCCATGGCGACGTGGCCTCCTTCAGACGAGGGAGAGGAGAAGCGGTACGACTTCCTGGAGGGGCAGTGCAGAGCAGAGGGGCGCTCCCCACAACCAGCATGCATCACACTGTCCTCCCTGCCCTTCCCCTCACTCTCCATGTTCTCATTGTGGTCTAATCCCCTCCTCCCGGCCCTCACCGGCGTTTTGTTCGTCTTATTTTCTTCCGACGCTTATTCATCAATCCCATCATCAGCCCTCCAAAGAGGCCTCGCTGGCTCTGCTGAGGAACGAGGGTGCTGAGGCTGCTGCTCATCCCCCTCCACAACTTCATCAGTAGTCTCCTCATGTGCTGCTCGTGAAGTGCTCCCCTCCATCCATCTCTATAAGCGACCTGGCAGGCAGGAAACAAGGGCCTCTTAGAGCCGGTTTCATCCGTTTTAGCAGCGCCGCTCCTCGCGGCCGAGGACCACATCACATCGACTTCCATCAGGATGCCGCCTGGGGACCGCGAGGGCGCGTGGAGGGAAAGGCTGCGCGGGAAGGGTACTGTTACTGAAATCATGCGATCCATCCCGCTGACATTTGGAGAGCTGTGGTGAAAGAGCAGCCACCAAAACACTAGCCGGGGCTCAGGCGATATAAAAAAACGGAAACGAGGGCTTTCAGACAAACGCTAACATTCACATCACTACAGGTGCATTCCCCAAGTTCCTAAAAACTACAGTGCTCAGCTGTTTTGAGAAAGAACCACTGAGCAGACTTCAATCTCTTGTGCGTCGGATATTCGTCCCATTTTAGGCTTGAAAACGTTGTAGCTTGTAGTCTTATAGGTTCACAGGAGGTTCAACCGATTTCAAAGCAGACCAAGTTTTGCAGCAAATAAAGCATTGAAACCCACTCCTGCAGCATAATCCACTGCTCTGCTGTTGATCTGTACGTTCAGTGTGTTGAAAACTATCTTTCCTAATAAGCCTCTTCTGGCGGAGCTTCAGAGCTCCGAGGAAGCGACGAGGAATTCATGTGTTTACAGAATATACTGAACATACAGATCAATGGCAAAGGATAGCATTACGCTGCATAGGTTTCTTTGTTGTGCAGTAACTTTAGTTCACTTTTAGGAACTTTTAGAAGACACCTTTCGCCATACAGGTGGTGAGCATTTGGTGCTGCGAATATTTAGATATATTAGTGAATCAGGTGATGAGGAGAACATAAATGTTGATCTTCGGTAGTTAGCTAACAAGGCTAACAGGGCGAGATGATCGAATCAACACTGATCAGTTGTGTCAGAAGCAAAATGATCAGCTTCCGGCTGAATCAGCACAGAAATGAACCGTGTCAGACACAATCTTCTCAGACAGCCACATCTTCAGTTCAGAAACACAATCTGACAATCGCAGTCATAGTAGCCCGAGACCTCGGGACCTCCATCGTGGCCCCCAGAGGGGACATTACATCAGAATATGAAACCCCCCCCCCCTACTGTATAAAACCATCACTGCTCACTCACTGCTCAGCTCCTCATTGCATAGTCGTAGTGTATAACGTATCCTCGGGTGACATGATTAAGCCTCGGCGAGAACTCGTCCACATTTGGTCAGAGGGGCGGCTTTGGACGGCTTGTAACCGTATAGCCCCCCCCGGGGGGGGCGGCCCCTGCTTCACTGTGGAATGCGCTGAGTTTACTACTTCGGCCTGCGGGCCTCACACACATGGAGATACGCTACGCAGACAAACACACTGTAGCTTCGTCTAAATATGCACAAGCGTTCTCACACGTATCCTCTTCCTTACAGGAACAGACCGTGTAACTGTAACCGCCGAGCTCGCCTTGCAAAAATCCCCATCACCACTTGTGGCCAGCAAAGGCTTTGGACAGCCTCCCAAAAGGCGCTCTCACATGGCCACCCGTCTACACATTTTACTACTCATCCCAAAGTGACTCCTCCAGTCTGTAAAACGCTGCCACGGCAGCAGGCACGGACACGGATACTCTCAGGCCATCTAGGTACTTGTAGGACACAGCTCGTCTCCTGCTGAAGAATGAAGCTGTTCATTCAGCCTGTGAACGGCGCAGGCAGCCATTTAGGGATACGTTGACGTGGCTTGGCTGACATCATGACAGACTGACAAAAAGAAAGGAAATAGATGCTTCGATTTTATGCGCAGACGGTCTAAAAATACCTGATTTGGCAAAGAAACCTGGAGCTGAGGAGGAAGCTCGTACCGAACCAGCAGGTTTTCTCTCTGTTTGCATCTATCACATCACGTATTTCTCTCTCTCTCTCTCTCTCTCTCCCTCTCTCTCTCCCTCTCTCTCCCTCTCTCTCTCCCTCTCTCTCCCTCTCTCTCTCTCTCTCTCTCCGTGTTTCCCACTCGGTCACACAAGCCAGTCGTCTCCAAACCAAATCAAGAGGCTCGAGAGTCCCACGAGCTCTTCCCCGTCGCTCCTTCCCTTTTGTTGAGCTCTCCAATTATTGCCTCGTTCAAAGACCGGACTCTCAGACAAAGAGCACTTTATACACTTTCACTTTCCCTTCATTTCTTATCCAAAACGAGTCCGAGGCCCGTGAGAGTTGACTGGGAGTCTCACGTGTTTATATTTTCCTGTGTGAGATGGAGAGCGAGTGAGTGTTATACTGTCCTGTTGTTTATAACAGATGCCTCAAATGAGAAGGAAATCGTCCCAATTTGTGGAGTAAAATATCTTTGAAAAGTGTGAATGTCAAAAATAATGATGAGTTTATGTTGTTTATATTATACCTGCAGACTGCATTCAGTAATTTGACAATACTGCCACTTGAATTAGTGTGTTTAATAGGGCTGCAACTAACGATTATTTTCATTTCTAAATAATCTTAACAGTGAGGACACGTCCTCAGTATTTTAATGTGGATCCTTTCTTTGCTTTCTTTTTAACAGCCCTTCTTAGCTTAGCTTAGCTTAGCTTAGTTTAGCTTAGCTTACCCAACTCCATCCCACAACTGAGACAGTACAAATAAAAATGATTAGTCCATTAATCGGGTACGTGTTGGTATTTTCAGGTCTCAGCTTCTCAAAAGGGAACTTTTCTCCGTTGCATATCATGGAATGTGTTTGTGTTTTAGACCTTTAGAAACATCACCTTCTGCTCTCTGAGTCTGTGACGGGCATTTTTCCACTACTGCTTGACATTTTCCCGAAAACAATCAATCAATTAAATGAGAAAATACTGGGCGGATGAATCAATAATGAAAATAATCGCTACTCGCAGCAGCCACAGAAAGAAATAAATACAAATCTTGAGTCGAGTGTACGAGCAAAAAAATCAAAAGCAAAAAAACGCTTCTTCCACAAATGAATACTTGAGCTAATTCTCGTGCATCTGCTGCTGGGAATGAACGGTTGACACTTCAGAAATAGCTTGTGTTTGCAGTTCAGCGTGAGGATTAAACCTCACCATCACTTTCAGCGCTGACAAAGACATTCATCAGCCTGAGTATTCTTGGGGTGGCAAACACCTGCACTAATCCAGGCCTGAATGATGTCCTCCATCCATTATACGATGATTAAATCATTACCCCCCCCCCCCACCCGCCGTCCCTCAGTCACATCAATGTTATGAACCAGACATTCATCAAGGCCCCGTCGGCTTTTTTTTTTGGCGAGAAAGTGAGTGGTGGGAGGAGCATCCCTGCCACACAGCCAAAGCAGCTCCAGAAAGTGGTGCATGATGGGTAAAGACCCAGTGACCCGGCAGGCGTCCGGTCGTGTTGTGGCCGAAGAGAGGCCAAGAAACAAGACGGGAAACATCCTGCTACAAAATGATTACATATGTGAGAAAATACATCATATTCTGGGTGAATCAACCATTTAATGGTGAAGTTTGGAGTCGTTCCTCGTGTGCTTTCAAGCTTCGCATGCGAGTTTCAGGTTGGCGAGACTTTTTTTTTTTTTACAAAACTGAGTTTTGGAAGGAAACCTTTCAGCTGTTCCAGCTCACTGCCACTCCCATCTTTCCTCTGACAGCAATTAAAGCAACCAATCTCACCGAGGCTCCTGTTCAATACCGGCTCCTCCACCAGGCGCTGCTTTGAAACTGTCACTACTGTGTGTGTGTGTGTGTGTGTGTGTGTGTGTGTGTGTGTGTGTGTGTGTGTGTGTGTGTGTGTGTGTGTGTGTCTGTAACTGACAAAGACTGAGACAGACCAAAAGAAAAAAAAACCTCTGAAAGACATGAAGGCGGCCAGCGAGAGACATAAAGCGGAGTTGAAGGAGAGACGGAGAGTCTAGCCAGAAAGATCTCTTTGGGAAAACGGTTTGTTCAGCTTTACATCGGGAGGACGCGGCGTGGAAATGGAGTCTAGCGCTCCGCCAAAGGTGAATCCCTATTCATGGGCCGCAATTATCATTACATAAGACCTCAATTATTCAGCTGCAGTTCTTTCAGGCTTTCATCTATTAGTCATGGGCAAAAGAGCCCTATTACACACACACACACACACACACACAACCAGTAAACGTCTGAGTCTCCTCCGTGGCCGTCGGTGTGGCTGAATGGTAAACATCAGGTGTGTGTGTGTGTGTGTGTGTGTGTGTGTGTGTGTGTGTGTGTGTGTGTGGGTGAGTGGGGGGGTTGTATAACTGCTCTTGTGACACAACTCTGTTTCATATCTGCAGCTGGAGGGAGAAAATCTACAGCTTCTTATGAAATCTCATTCCCGGCGAACAATCCCTCATCAATCTATATCTCCCCCAAGTCGGAGCTGGCCTTCCCTCCCCTTCGGGCACCACATTTGTTCTGTTCTCCTTTTTGCTTCCTCCGTTGCTGCATTCATCAGTAGGCAACAGAAATTCTATACTACTTTTTTCTCCCCACACACACACACACACACACACACACACACACACACACCACCTTATTGACATTCTGATGAAATGGCCCGGCCATAGATGACAGGCAGCAGATTCCCATTAGCCGGGGCTGCCATGCAGTGTGCTGCTTCCTGAAGACAAGAATGTTTAACCAGGACCCATCAACGGAGGAGCACCTCCACCTTTAGCTGTCTCCTCTCACACACACACACACACACACACACACTTGCACTCCATCTTTAATCAGGGCTGACTCAGAAACAGGCCAAACTTCAAACATCATAAGATTAAAAGCGCCTGCTTCTGCCTTTATCTCGAAGCCAAATTACCTTGTCAGAGTCCGCTTGGTTGTTTGCTCAAATGAGGTTCCAGATCCCTTTCAACTTAGGGTAGGAAAAGAAAAGAAACAGTACGGCGTTACAACTGCTAATTTTGACACATCGACACTGGAGTAATTGCTAAATTAACAGTTTCATAAATAGTGGCAAAGGGAATTAGAGCAATGTTGAGGATGTGGAAACATCAAAGGACGGATTTTCACAAGAGAATAGACGAAAAAACAACGCAGGCTTCAAAACGAGCTCTTTTAAACATCTCGGCGGATTGACACTCGCAAACCAGAGCGGGGGGGAACATGAAGGATGAAGGAGGGGCGGGGGGGCGGGGGACGTGCCCCCCCCCCCAACATGTTGGAAGCGAGAGACGCCTGCGTTTCTGCTCACTTTGATCTTCAACATCTATAAGTCAGAACAGAAATGGCAGTTTTTATCTAGAAGTGAAATAACAATTTGTTTTTCTCCAACATGATCCCTGACATGACGCCGCAGCAGATCACTAGAGCTCGTATCAATTAGGACGAGTCCTCGCCGCCGCGGCGCAGGTTCTTATTTCAGACTTATTATATGTTTGAAGTCTATTTACATCGTGAGTTTAAAATGTCCATTTTGCACAGAAGACAATAAGCATCATTAGAAAGTAAATGACCATCTACTCATAAAGTCCTGAAGTTGTAATTATTACAGTTAATCTATAAAGACATTATTGAGAATGAAGGCGTTGATACCTTCAAAATAGATTTTTACTTTAAAAGTAATAGACCACTTTTGGAAATACTCTGCTTAGTATTAGACGTTTGGTAACACTTTCACATCTGTCGATTGAATATGAAGCTACAGCTGGTTAGCTTAGCTTAGCATAAAGACTGGAAACAGGGGGGAACAGCTAGCCTGGCTCAGTCCGAGGGTAACAAAATCCACCAGCACCAAAGAACTCCATAGTGAACATGTTATATCTCGGTTGTTTAATCACTACAATAACCACGGTGCTGGTGGATTACGTCATCGTTCCCTGTTTCCAGTCTTTGTGTTACGCTAAGCTAACGTCTGCTGGCTCTGTAGCTTCATATTTAACAGACATATATGAGAGTTGGTACCGATCTTCTCATCCAACGGACTGAAAGCGAATCAGCCATTTTAAAAATTGCCGAACTAATGCCTTAAGTCGGAGGCTCTCAATCTTACAACGTTTGTTAGAAAGAAAAGACAAAATGAAAAGCTAATGTTAACAGAGCTACAGTGTGAATGGCCCTTTGATGTCGCACGTATCCCAGGGGTGTTCGTCAAACTGGTGAAAGAATGTGATACGGTTCTCTGTAAAAGAATAATAGAAATAGTTTTAATGCATGTAAAAGTGATTCCTATGAAATCTCTTCCCCAGAAAGCAGACTTCCACACATGCATGTAAAGAAAATGACAATAAAGGAACAAAAAGACTAGAACAAAAGGAAGTATAGTGGGTCATAGGATAGAAGTACAGAAGGGAAATGGGACACTGAGGCCCGTCTACTGGGACTGTACAGAGAGATCAAAGAGGAATCATAGCTTTGGAAGTTTTAATTAGGCCCGTCTAAAGCCTCGCCGCCTCCTCTTCCTCAGGTCTACAATGAGAAGAAGACGCGTGCCGCCCGTCTATCGCTGCTTTCAAAGACCCGGCTCACTCCGACACCCACTTAGATACACCGTCCTAGTTCAACGGGAAAGAGAAACAGCATTCATTCCCCACCGGAGCTACTCGTGGTGCAAATGAACGCACTCACGGTGCAGCGACGTGTCAACCTTAAAAACAGCTGTTTGTTTGTGTAAGCATGTAATCAGCAAGGATATCAGGGTGATGGGAAATGAAGCCGTGGAGGTTCAGGTGATGGACGTAAAGTCATCACGCTTCAGCTTCCGTTGTCGTCGCCGCTACTTGCAGCGTTTCGTTTCCTAAATGCTGTGGACGTGTTGCGTCATGTTACGTTTGCTTTGTTTGTTTGCATGTGTGTCAGTGCCGCCGTAAATATGTGTGTTTAATGTTACCGAAGGCTTTATTAAGATACTGATGTCATATAAAGTGCTCACATTTGTTTTAAAGTTCCACGAGTCGTGATATTAGAGTCGGTGAAGAGAGGATGTATTATTATAGAAGTTACAGAATAAATCAGTTTATTGTTTATCTGGCTGTTTTCAGTTTATTGTTTCAAACAACCTCCCACACATTATCTTTCTGATTTCTCAGATCTGGCCTGACTTCCTTCTCTTATCTCTACGACTGGAGGTTTTCACAGCCTTGGCTCCTATAATCAATGCTTGTCGTGAGGCCCCTTCCTCCCTTCCTTCCTCCCTCCCTTCCTCCCTTCCTCCCTTCCTCCCTTCCTCCCTTCCTTCCTTCCTTCCTCCTCTTCTCCACACCTGGTCAAGCCTCATCAAATCTGCCAACTAGCTGCACAGAAGTCTTGGGGGCTCGGTTCTCATTTCCTTTTTAATACTTTATTCACCTATTCACTTGTTTCTACCTTTCTTTATCCGTCTCACTTGTTTCTCTTTTCCTCTCATTTTCTCCCGTCTGTCCTGTTTTCCTCTCTTTCAACACACTTTCCACATTCATTTCTTTTCTCTCCGTCTGTTTTTCTCTCATGTTGTGTCTCCATCATTATCTTTTTGCACCTTCTTCCCTCTGTTCCTCTGTTCCTCTGTTCCTCGCCATCTCCGTCTCCTCTCCCTCTTCAGCTGTCTCCCTCCTTCTTTATCCGTCTCCCATCTCCTCTCGCTCCCCGCATGTTTCATTTCGCCACCTCCTCCTCCTCCTCCTCCTCCTCCCCGCTGTCCTGTTGCAGCCTCGGTTGGTGGCATGCTGAAGAGCGCTGCTACACGGAGTCGGATGAAATCTAACATGACAGGTTCCACAACTGCGGCAGGGAGGCAAATCTTTTTTTGGGAGTCTACATCTCGAGGACACCCTCTCATTTCCTTTGACATTGGTCTGAAGGGTAGAAAGGTTTTATTCTGTATAAATACATGCAGTTAAAAAATAATGCATGATGGGAACAGCCTGCACTACCTGGGCTTTGTCCTGGACGTCACGTGTCAGCAGCTTCATTTCCTTTTTTACATTTTATGAGAAGAAAGAAAATACAAGACGAGACAAACAAGATGTACAACCATGTCTGTCCAACATGTCATACTATATCCTATGAGACAACTGTATGGAATCGTCATAATTAGCATATGACTTCTTGAGTTTAAGCCCTTTTTCGTGAGGTCGCAGTGACATTGACCTTTGACCACCAAAATCCAATCCTGTGTTTTTGTGTCCAGATGGAAGTTTGAAGAAATTCCCTTCAAGCATTCCTGAGATTTCGTAAATCAACTTCTCCGTACGAACACTGGAATGGCCCTTCTTTAAATCACGAGGTCCTAAAAGATGTAAAATGAACTATAGTATCTGAATCCAGAGTGAGCTCGAGACCGAGGCTGGACTGAGGGCTGGGAGGCGGGGCTAAAGGAAACGTTAGTCTGCTCTGAGGGCCCCATAAAGCAGAAGGTCCGTGCAATTCAATCTGAACTTTATACTCGGAAGTCAAGGAATGAATGCGCCGCTCTATTCAGTCGTCTTTGTACCTCCGTGGGCTAACCCTGCAGCCATTATCAGAAGTTCACTTTTCCACTTTAAATCGATATAATAGCCAAGTTTACTTTGAAGTGAACTTTTCTCTGACTGACAGCTTTGGTTGAATCGTATTTTGTTTATAACTCGACTACAAGTACAAACTTGTTATTATTTCAGAAAAATTGCAATTAAATAGAATGTTCAGCCCTGTGATTAATCATTTAAATGTGCTGCTTGCTGTTATATATCATTGAGAAACTCATTTTAAGACGTCACCTTGGGCTACGGAAACGTTCTTTTTCTGACATTTCAAAGACAAACAATCAATTGATTAATTGGAAAAAATATGAACACAGATTATTCCGTAATGAATATTAGTGTCAACCATACAATATTCAGCAGAATATGCATGTGACTGTGATCACGGTGCACTCTGTTACGTGAACATAACCACTTGGAACAGGTTTGACGCCTCAGCCGCCGCCGCCGTGGCACTCTGAGGGACGTCAGTTCAGAGTTCTCAATCCAAATCACAATTACAGGTTGAGACAGAAGTAGGCCAACATCTATAAAGAGGGGAAGGCACATACGGACGCACTGCAGAGGGCTTAAATAATAAATATGAACAGTGGTGGGGGGAAAAGAAATGAAATGATATTAGAACCATTAAAATGAGAAGACTGAGATTAAGGGGAGGATGGAGAGAAAAGAGAAAGAACGGAACAAAATCCAAAGAAAGGTTGCTTGAAAATAGGCTGCGAGAGATAAAACCAAGAGGAAAGAAATGCGGGGAGGGGGGGGGGGGGGAGCGAGCCAGGAACAAGGGCCCCCGACACGATAAGAGGCAGAAGAACATGAAAAGAAGAAAAGGAGAGGGAAATGAAAGGGGCGATAGTGGAGGAGATTAGGTTGAGTGTTGTAAAGAGAAAGAGGTCCCGGAGGCCTTGGCAGAGCTGTGATCCAAGCAGCGTAACCTCTTCATCTTTCGCCAGCTCCCTCAACATGACAGCTCTACCCATCGCTAGGACCCCGGAGGGGCAGCATGGGCACATTTGTTTGCCAAACTGACCCTACATGCCCCCCCCCCTTACCCACCCTCCACCTCCATCACCAGCCCTCTGGCACATCTGGCCTCCCCACATCCACGTGGGCACCAAGGTTGGCCGGCAGCTAGCATGGGTCCAGATCAAAACCACTGCAGTGACAATGTGCAATAAATGTACCAGAATCTGTCATTTAATAGTTATTCATATACACACCGACCCACGTATACAGATGTGAGGCTCCTTGAGTCCTTCGCTGCATTGGTAAACACGACTTCGACATATTTTCAACTTATAACGTGTTTGTGGTGAACATGATAGCAAACAGCTGCACATCCAGCAGTTACAGAGCAACACAATCAGACATTTGGTGTCGTGTTTCTGGACACACGAGTCCAATTTCTCTGTTTTGGTCTCCACCAACTTCTGAGAAGGATATCTGTCCCTTTAAGGTGCTAATGCACTATGTTCCCCAGCTAGTTACTTACTTTGTCTGCCTGTTGTTTGGTGCTGAACTGGTGACGTACAGTGGAAGCAGCTGTCTGCTGCTGGTGGGGGTTTCGAAACAATCAAAACCGAAAAAATGCTAAAACTCTTCATGGAGCTGTGGAGAACTGCAGAGTTGGGTGATTATTCTCTGTGTGTTCATAACTATGAGTGCACACTTTGCACAACATTGACCCATAAATATTGATTAGTGCAGCTTAATAAAAACCCTTTTTTTCTTAAATAATTCAAACATTTTTGAAGGGCTGCAAATCAATGTTGTTTTTTTTTAAAGTTCTAGAAAATTCTTGAAACAAGTTGATTTCAATTGGAAAAAGGTTGATAAACCTACATTATTATATTTATTTATTTAGGATCCTGAGACTAAATTATGGACAGAAATCCTGTGATAAAAACAAAAGAAAAAAGAGAATAGACTTAAAGATGGAAGGTGGAAAACAAAATGACAAAACCATAAGAAGCACAACAGACGGGGGAACAAAGAGACATCTGATCTCCAGAGATATATACGCTGAAGGTTCACTGTTGAATGTGGACCTGATCCCTGCATTGAACAACAAATCCTTCAAACCCGAACACATAAAGACGGAGATGTCTGGTACCCGGGGCAGGTGAAGCAGATAAAAACTTCTGACTTTAGATTTTGGGAACGAAGGCTAAAAACACATAAAACAAGAGAGGTGCATAAATATGAACTCCACAGGTGAGACAAGAAACCCAGTGGGAATTTCAAAAAGCCTCCCATCCCAAGAGAAAAAGGAGACATCAGAACTCAACAAGGACAAGAATAGAAATCCAACTAAACATATTAATAAACGCTAAGCTAAGACGAGAATAGCTTCCTGGATTTGGGCATCCTCCTCCTGTTCTGCAGAGCTCTCGGCTGACCTTTAACCTCAGCTTGTTTACGGCCGCCCTGTGGCTTCTGCTTACGTCTTCCTGTCAAGATGCCATGAACATCATCCTGTGCTCAACGTCTCCTGCCACTGTTTGTATTGTGCTGTCTGCCAAAAACCCTCAGGGCTGGAAGTTATCAGACAGCTGAGAGTGCAAATGGGGAGGGATTGCTGCGCTATTACCACATTCATTTCTCAACCTCTTAAGGGATGTGGCATAAAAGGACCCCTCCTTATGCACCCGGCATTTCCAGTTTGATGTAAATATGATCATCAGGAGAGCCCGGAGAGTGACTCTCACGCTGCTGCAGAGCGTACGCTAAGTCGCCTAATAAGTCTGCCACTCGAGTATCAACAGGGAGGATTAGGAGGAACACAAAAGATCCATTTCCTCTCCTGGGTGAAACCTTTTCTCCCACCGGCACAGATGCATCAGGGAGAAATAACACACACACACACACACACACACACACACACACACGATATGTGTCGAGCATGCAGCCTGTCTTCAACTGTGTCCTCGCGGGACTCGGGGAGGGAGTTTGGCTAGCTCGTGCATCTGGGATCGAAATTTTCCGCTGGGGGAAGCAAAGTCGAGACAGACTGAGAAAAAGAAGGAGTCGAGGGATGCAAAATAAGGATTTCCATCGACTGATTACGAGTCTTTCTGCACTGAGATTCATCTTCTATCTCTCTAAGACACACCATCACACGATCTCACCAACGCCACTAATCAGCAACCGGCTTCCAGGACGGGAGATGTTGCTCAGCAAATACAAAGAATCCATGATATGGATATCTGAAACCAGACATCTCATCTAAATATAGAAAGCCACATTGCAAATAAAAGTAAGATCATCTCAGAAATTTCGCTGGCTCTGTAAAAGTCCTTGCAAAGCGAGAGCCGCTGCTGCTGCTGCTGCCGATGTTAATTCAGCTCTGAAACACAAATCAAGCGATTTTTGAAAAACAGCTGATACATGAATGTTAAGATCCATGCCTGCTTTTGCACCACAGAGCTGCTGCCCTAACAGGAAAATACTGAGAAACAAAGGAGGAGGAGGAGGAGGAGGAGGAGGAGGAGGAGGAGGCATGGGAAAAGGGATGAAGGGTGGGGGTGACGTGCGGGAAGAGGATAGAGAAGAGTAGTGAGGAACTACTGATGCATTCTGGCGCATTTTCTGCTGCAGCACCCTGGGAAAAACATGGAGAAGTAAGTCCCCCCCCCCCCCCCTAAAGGAGGTCCCCTGAGCTGCCCGCAGAGCATGCTGGTCCGGCCTGACACTCGGAGAGGAGAGGAGAGGAGAGGAGAGGAGAGGCACTGGGACTTCGGAGAGTGTACAGAGAGAGTAAAACTGGAGTGAAAGCGAGAATCGGTTCAGGCTGTTTGGACAGAAAGAACACCCCCACTGATGGAGAGAAGAGGCTGCTACAAGAACAAAAAAACAACTTTGTGATATACAGCTGAGCGAGGAGCCACTGACTCCTTGGACTTGGAAACCCACAGGAAAAAAACAAGAGTCCAGTGTCACTTTCCAGGGCTGAACATTGAGCTTCCTTAAATGCTAGAAATCTGCACGGATGCACCAACTCGTGACGGGACACCACTTGTCTGGAGTCAAAGGGTAAATAGAGGAGGGTGTCAGCTGGAGATCTTTCCGGGGTTCACGGCACTAATGTGTGTGTCACCGACTGACTGACTGGTCCAGATGAGAACAGTGATGGATGAGACAGGACCGACAAAAACAGAGAAGTCTTTACCATCTAGAGGATGGACAAAGGTTATAAGAACATCTCTTCCATCCCTCCTGTTAGTCATAGAAAGTAATAAACAACAATCACAAATGAAGGCACAGTGACACGCTAATGATTATTGTGTTACTGATTCAGAAAACAATGAGTTCAAGGTAACAGATCAGTGCTGCGACTAATCTTCATCATCGATTAATCCAGAGCTGGATGAACTTGATTAACCAATTAAAACATTTGTGATTGAAAAATGAGTTAAATGGTTAATTGATTATCAGAATCGTTGAATCGCCCGTGATACTATATCTTTAATTTCTAATTCAACGATATAAAATAGGCAAGAAAAGGCTGTAAATCCTCACATTTGAGAAGCTGGAACCCAGCAAATAGTTCACATTGTTGTTTGATAAATGAGCTACACGGACAATCGTTCATCAAAACTGTTGCAGATACATTCTTCTGTCAACAGAGAAGAAGAGAAGTGTGTCACGACCAGTAATCGTACGGAGAAGGTGGCACAGTACCATCATGCTGTTTGGATGACAGGCGATCAGCAGGGAGCACCAGAGATGCCGCCACCATAAGTGGAAGGGGAGGATGCAGATTATCATCTTATAGAAATTCATTTTTTAAAGAAAGATCCTCATTCGAATTCATACATTCAGCTTCACTGCGACTCAGGCTTCAGGGTTGCTCAGTGAAGCGTTTCGTATATCGGTCAGACATCAAGTGCTGTTAGCCCAATTCACATTAGCAAACACGCTCTCATATGCTTTTCTATTATTGTTTCAGGCGTGAAAAACAAGACAACGGCAGGTTTAAAAATAAATAAATAAAGCCGACAGCTTCTCTCATCTCCTTTAAAACCCCCACTCGCTGTGCATTTCGGTGCAACCTTAGCTCCTCTCGCTGTGAGCTGTATCGATTTCTGGTCCCGATGCTGCTGCACTGTGCGCGGCGGAAGGTGCCGTGGAGCGGCACTGACCTTTATCAAAGCATGCAGATGCTGGATGTAGGTGCAGGGGCAGCGAGGGGCAGCGAGGGGCGCCTCCACTGGCACCCCAGACCGTCACCCTTTGGCAGGCAGAGATGAAATGAGAGCAGCGACCCGTATTGAACGCAGCGCTCTTCATCTCTCTTTCATGTGCATCCAACACTACGTGCACACAGAGCGAACTGTTGCGTGGAGACGCGGGTAGTAGAGATAGCTTTAGTGTTGGGGGACTAACAATTGGTATTTTCTTTCCTCTTTTTTTTTTAAAGTCAAAATTAAAGCAGCAAAGGTCAAGATATTCTTACTTGGGCGCCAAAAAAAACATTTCTCTTCTGCAGTGTCTGCATGTTGAGGGTTTCAGGCAGGAAGACTTTCTTTGTAACATAAGTTAACGTGTCACAGGAGTCAAAACAGAATCAAAACGTCTGCACGACAGCTCCCAGCAGGCCATCGGTAAAGCTCCCACAATGCTAAATCCTACATTTCCCACAATGCAACTCCAAAGCATCTGCTGCCTGATAAGCACCCGTGTCTGATTTCCTTTTCTTGGTTCACTCTTGTTGTTGACACACTTCCAACAACTCGTGACGTCAAGCTGTCGACATCGCAGCCAATAGAAAGTTCCCACATCATCCTACTTGTCACCTCCAGGAGGTCAACATGAAGAGTTTTTCCCAGCGGGAAGCTCCTATTTACAGCACATCTGATATGACATCAGAGTACTTGAGCCGTCTACTCACAAACCAGCTCACACTAATTAAAGAATCTAATACCACAGTGCACTCAGGTTTCAGGCGGTGCGCTCCCTTTACACGGGTTCAGTGCTCAAAATGAATTGTGGGAGGAGCTGGGTTCTGTAATAATCAATCAGCAGGTCAACATTAAGAAAATAGGGTTTAAACCGAAACATCCTCTGGAGATGAATGCCGTTTTAAATGTTTTAAATGCTGATGCATATGTATATGTACGGTTTGCTCCATCGTTCATCGTGTAGGAACGGGCCCCGTGTCGTCAAACCGAATGATTAAAGTGTGACGCGTTGATTTGTTGAAACATTGTTGCTAAACCGCTTCGACAGTCAAGTGGGTCAAACTGATGCACTTACCTCCACCTTAACTCTATTAGGCTGGAGAGACACTGTCACAAGTTTTAGGAAGCCTGAATATATGATCCTCAGTCAGATTTACACACAAACACTCAGGGGGAGGCTCGGAGCTGGCGACACGCCCTGCACTGAATCCTGTTATAAATAAGCTTTAACTTAATTGCATTCCCCCAACTGGGAGGAACAAACGCAGGGCCAGCATATTTATTGCCACTCAACCCAGGTGTGTGTGAGTTAGTGTGTGTGTGTGTGTGTGTGTGTGTGTGTGTGTGTGTGTGTGTGTGTGTGTGTGTGTGTGTGTGTGGATGTATTTCTGTACAATATTTGTAAGTAGGAGCTAAAGTGCAAAAGCCACAATGAGTTTGCTAAGATAAGAAACGTCCTCATGAATCTTCCAGTAATGTGTATCTGTGGATGTGTTAGAGCCGTGCTTTAGTGTTATAGTGGTACGGACGCTATTTCATGCCATTTCACAGCCAGTAATTCCTACTAAGGATGCTTTTACTAACTTAAACCAATCAGATTTTGCCACAATCTCCCGAGGCCAATCATATCGTGGATGTCAAACTTAAAATAAATACTGTTTAGTGCTCGAGGTTCCTTCCACTCAGCTGATCCGAAGTCCTGCTCCACATCCCATCATCCAGATGTTCAGCCAATGCTCTTTAACTCTTTTCCTCTCCATCGTCCAAAACACATGTTTTGACGTCTGCAAGTCACCAAATCATTACATCATGCTTTTCTTAAGTTGAAACAACTGGAATAATTTGGTTTTTAATTCAATAAAAATCTCGGACCTGATCGCATCACAAAACTGTCCAAAAGAAGAGCCACGTGTGAGTCAGCTTGACTTCTGTTTCCAAGCCCTGGTCTACTTTTAACTTGACGTAAACTGTAATTAAGCAAATACCAAAAATACTACAAAACAAAAAAAGAAAACAAAGCACCCTGAGGCACAGTAAAAAATACAGAGACGCATTCCAATTATTGAGAGAACAGAAAGTATGAGGCTCGCCTGAATAAAACAAGAGGAGTGCAGCTTTGAATAGGATTCGCTGAGCTTGAGATGGTGGGGGGGGGGGGTAAGGGAAGTGCTGGCAGGGGGGAAAGCTGAGTGGTCAGCAGGATGAGGACCAGTGTGGACATGTGCCCCCGTCAATCACGACGTCCAGAGGGGTGACAGCGATACATTCAAGAGATATTAAGGCAGAAGGTTGTGATGAGGGCTGAGTGGCACCGATAGCAGAGGAAAGGGTTAATCCGTGCATCGGATCGTGAGCAGAATGATGCTATTTATAAAAACACAAGGCAGGTTTACAAGCACAGGAGAGTCATGCTCATACAGGCGTGACCACAGTGGCAATTACTTCAGCAGATTCCAGGTCTGTCCGCTGCACACCACTCATTTGTTTATGAATCCATCAGCGCCTAGTTAAACAGCCGCGTCTCCGGGGATGGAGCGTCTCCACCGAGCAGCTGTGTTATCTTCTCCGGGTCAAAGGAAACAGCAGCCGGCAACCTCGAGCCGTTTCATATTCTCAGACGCAAACTGGGCTCTTTACCTGTGGTTACCAAACGTGGGGGGTCGGGACCCCTTAAAAAGGGTCAAAGAAGGATTAAAAATGTTTAATTAGAAGTGACGTTTTAGGCTGCGACTAAAAATAATTACTGTTACTGATTAATCTGCTGACTATTTTTCTGTAAAATGTTAGAAATGTCCAAGATGACGACTTCATATGTCTCATTTTGTCCAAACAGTCCATTCAGTTTACAGCCATAGTGGACCGAGGGAACCAGAGAGTCTTGCCTTCTTTCTTTTAATAACCCAGAACAATTGTCAGAATATCTGTTGATCAACTGATAGATTGAAGTCATAACTGTAGCCTCAGTACTCTTTCACACAAACCAAATACTGGATATTTTCAAAACTTCACACCTTAAAAAATGTCTTCAAATCAATCACTCATGTTGTGCTGATAGATAAAATAAACAGCAACAATTTTGATCATCAATTAATCATTTAATTCAGCCTCTCAGATGTAGGAATCTGCCGTTTTTTACTGTTTCATTGTAAATTAAATATCTTTGGGTTCTGGACTGTTGGTCACTTTGAGCTGTGGGAGATTATTAGGAGCATTTTTCACTGTTTTCTGACATTTTGATGTTCTTAATTGACACATTTAAGCGATAGAAATCAAGTAATTGTCCCCAGAATAAAACTACTACAGGGAAATACTGGTCCAAACCAGCACGAGTAACTTCGTTAACTTGTGTCCCTGCACAGTTTTGAACCAGCGTGACGAGGTTCACATCCGTTAGCTCAGAGCAGCGGCACTGCCACCAAGGAAACTATTAAACTTCATGCTTCGTGCTGAGAACTATTGTCTGGCTCAGAATTGGAGCGATGTATTCCAGAGCTCCAGATTAGGAGCGTAATAAATTTCCACTCTGGTTGATAACAATGGGCCCAAAGTGTGTCAAAGGAGATTGAGAGTCAATGCCTCGTAAAACATGGCGAGAGAGAAATGGAAGAGCGTGAGAGCTGAAGCATTATGTGGTCTAATTGTCCTAAAGGACGTCAGAGAGAAGCCTTTGCCCTTTAGACAGGGAGCACACTCTCTGCCCTCATTCAGCCGTCACAATTATCGCTGAATTAGCAGCAGGAAGGAGAACCGCCATGCAGGGAATCCTTCTGCTATTTCAACATTTATGCAAAATGGAAACGAACACAACATTTCCGTTGTCAACTTCAGTCGGAATATGAATGTGAAAACAATGGAGGCAAATAAATTCTGTATTTCTTCATGTCGCGAGCATGGAAATGACCCGGAGGAGAGCTTTCAAGGCAGCGGAAAGAAACATCATTGTAATTATGCCTTTTAGCGAATATTCCAAACATTCATCCCCTTTGTTTTGTGTATGGAAATGTTCTCATGAATCTTCTAGTATGCTTCTGGATGAAGCTGTCACTTCCACTGCTCCTCTTTGTCTTTTTTATGGATGCACACAGAATCAAATTCATCACTATCAGAGTGTAATTATGGAAATTTCTGGAGATTTGTTGGGAGTTCTGTAACAGCAGTCTGTGCCGTTTCTACAAAAAAAGATCCAGAAGCCTCTGAAGGGAGGATGGAAAGAGTTTCATATTAATACCCGAGCGTGTTCATGCATATGAACAATTTTCATTGTTTTAACTGCTTACTGAATAATATCCTGTATGTTTAGAGATATCTATCGTTACTCTATAGTTAGTACATTAATCAGAGCCGACTGTGTGAGTTTAGCTTAATATCCACAATATGTCTCGTCTGCGGTTCCCTCCTCGTCTTGCTCGTTGGTGCCCCCTGCGTGTCAGTGTGCACATACCGTACGTCAACGACACCATTTCCTCGACATTTATTCTGCAAGCGGTGATTCTTATTATTCGGTCATCATATTATTTGTTCTTTGTAAGCACACGGCCTCTTCTTTGCAATGTCCCTGAAAATGTCATCGTTTACATTTACAACTGATTTAAAAACAATATGATTTCAAGTTCTTGCTAAAAAAGGAGCAAAGAGCACAGAGTGCGACCTTTGGCTCGGCCTTTGACCTCCGCCATGCATGAGAGAGGTTTGTTTATAGAGAAGGATATAGATGATACTCAGTCTACCCCATACTGCTGCTGGGTTGAGTTGATTTAAAGGAATAGTTTGATATTTTGGGAAATACACTGATTTGCTTCCTTGCTGAGAGTTTGACGAGGAGATGGAACCACTGATGACAGTGGTAGTTTTCTTTTAAAGCACTTATTATTGCGACATGCATTCTGATTGATTGATTGCTGGTGTTTTTCAATACATTTCTATTGAATGTTCTGAGGCAATTATTGAATTATTAATCGCCACATGAAGTCAGATTCTTCTCCCGGATCACCACGAGCATGTATCAGCTCACAGCATGTGAGCGGTGCTGCACTGTAAGAACATCTGACTCGCAGCACGATGCGCAACACAATGAGCAGATCGATAGACCAGCATTCCCTCACAATGCCAACAACATCACCGCAGTCTCATAATAATAGTCCGTCTCCACATCTCTCCCCTCTACTCCCCTGGCAGCCTTCAGGCCTGGACCATAAAGCTTCTCTCACATAAATCAAGCAAAACCCTGAGAGCTCAGCGGGCCCCGAGAGCATGCTGATCACCCCGACACTCATTCCCCCTGCCGCCGGTCTCCCGGGCTGCCTCAGCCCTCAGGAACCCGCAGCCCCGGAGCACAGACCCTGCCAGTGAGCCGCAGCACGGCTGAGAGGGTCCGATTGGTGGGGGAAGGGGATGTCACAGAGGCATGTCACTTTGATTCAGTGCCTGCAGACCATTGTGTGAGATGCAAGCGGATGCAAGCTGTGAAATAAACAAATCAATATTTCTCAGGCACACATTCCAGTATCCCAGAGCACCGCCTTACATGCACGGGACAAAAAAGCTGTAGTATCGTTCAATACACGGCCCCGTCGCTATTTTGTGCTACGATACAGTATGTTGCTGTTTTTGCAACGGTGCCAAATATGCCCACTCCGTTGTAAGCCTGTGTTTTGTAGTGCAGTTTTGTACACAGATGGTACAGCTGGCAAGGCTGCATAACAAGCGCAATGCACATGAAACATCCCTATTACTCTCATAGATGCTTACTACCAAAGCTTAGCACGACTGCACCCACAAGGGAATCAAATCTCCAGTAAAAGAATGCCATGTACTGATTATTACATGGGACTGAGCCTGGCCTTTGACCTTTGTTGTTGTAATGTTCTCTCTCTCTTTGCTATGCTGCTCATATTCTTCCATGCTCCCTTCTTTCAATTGAAGCAGACACGACACAGAAGCAATAACAAGAAAAAGAGCAAAAATACAAAGCGGCAGGGATTACAGATGCAAGGAGGTGTTACTTAAGGACTTCCTGTTTCCACAGTTGTGTGACAAATATCCCAAAGTTGAATCCCTATTGCATGCGACGCACACAGAGTTGCTACCAAAGCGCTCAGATGAGAGGGTACGCTGTCTAACCGTGTGAAGACAAGAAGCGTTTAAAATTCACAGTGATGTGTGCAAATAGCACATGAATAGGTTACCAAAGTATGTTCTAAATTAAATGATGTCAAGAGGCAAAGAAGACGAGATCTTTGTATCAAAAGCAAAACCCTGAATGAGGAGCAAGTCTGGCAGATTGCTGAATAGCTTTGAAGCTAGCGTTCATATCTTGTCTACCATCAAAGTGCAATTACAAAATAAAATACAATCAATGGGATGCAAAAACAATAACGTATTCCTTATGCAATAACCTTGGTTGATTAAAAATCGACAATAATAAATCAGCAACAACCGTGAGAAGAAAAAAAAAGAGTAGCTGTCTTACCAAGTCTCGTCGTTTTTGAATTCAAGCTCTCCGTAGGTGTCTTCAAAGTCCTCCCCTCCTCCTTTGGCGAGTCCTTCCAAGCTGCGATAAGGCACAATGACCGTCCCCCTCGCTCCAGAAGTCCTCAGCACCTTCACTTCCATAATACCCATGCTCTCACTGACGTGCATCGAGTTGCTCTCAAAGGTGAAGATGCCCGAATGATCGTCGTCCAGGATGGTCACGGTGGCCACAGTGGGGAAGCCCAGCATCGCCTTTGGGTACTGGAGACTGTTGGGGGACAGCACCTCGTCCTCCGTCTCCAGGACACGCAGATTACTGAGCCGCACAAAAAAGTGCTCGTCCTCTTCAAAGATGTCGTCGTCTATGATGCCAATGTTTATCTCCCTGATCATCTCTCCTGGTTTGAACACGACCGTACCCTCTGAGAACTCGTAGTCTGCCCCGGCGTTAGCCGAGCCGTCCTCCGTCTTGTAATCCACGTAGATCGTCTTGTCGATGTCGCCACCCTTTCTGATGACGGTCAGGATGGCGGCGCCACAGTTCTCGAGGCACTGGTAGACGGCAGGCTCAAATGCAATTCGAGACACGTACTCTTCTGGCTCCTCCACGTGCACCTCCTGCACGCTGACGCTCTTCTTCGCCTGCTCTGCGACGTGTTTCTTCAGGATGTTTCCAGCGCCTGTCATCATGCGCGTAGCTTGGATGCGGTAGAAGGCACGGCTCTTTTGCTGGTGCGAGAGAGCGTAGTAGTTGGCCATCTCGACCAGCTGATCCATCTCTTTCTCGGGGTACTTCTGCTTCAGGTCTTTCAAGATGCGGATCATGTCGCGCCGGGACTCGTCCACCTCTTTGCTCTCGATCAGACCAATAAGATTGCTTGCCGCTCCTCCGTCCATGAAGTGAGAGTTGACCATCTTGCCGTCCATCTCAATCCCCTTGGAGCGCTCTCCCTCCGTCTCGATGATGACACCTCTGTGTTTGTCGGTGCGATACTTCTTGTGCATGAACTTGTAGAAGAGCAGCCGTCTGTCTGCTATCCATGCAAGAAATACACATATGGGGAAGAAGGACAGTGTGACTAGACCCTCCCAGACCTGGACTACGTTGGGAGAAAACACAGCCAGAATCATGTAGAGCCAGATGTAAGCAAAGACGCTCCAGCCCGCAGTGACAAAGAACACTCGGAGGTGTTTGATCTTGCGCACCTCTCCTTGGGGAATGACAGACACACAGAGGCCAATGATGACAAACATATTGAAGGCTGCGCTGCCGACAATTGTGGCGGGCCCGAGGTCGCCAGGTTTGAATCCATGTCCGCAAACCTCAATCAAAGAGAGCAGAATCTCAGGGGCGGACGACCCCAAGGCCATGAGGGTGAGGTTCGAGACCGTTTCATTCCACACCCGAATCGTGGTGGTGATTGTCTCCCCATTGGGCCTTTTGATGACGAGTTCCCTCTCTTGGGAGGTGATGACCTCAATGGCCGCCATGAAGCGGTCGGCAATGATGGACACTCCGAGAAACATGTAGATCATGGCAACAAAATACACAATGACCCGTGCGATCTTGTCTCCCATGGAGGGATCCTCGGGATACCAGATGGGCAGGATGATCCCCGGTTTACACTTGGAGTTTCCCGAGCAGGTGCCATTGCTGGGGCTTAGCAGAGGGCTCGGAGTGGTCCGGGCCTCTGTACAAAGGAAGGCTACAGCCACAGAGACCAGCCCCAACCAGAGGCAGGCCGACGACCCCGGCTTTACAGGCCTTGAACCCTCCATGCACCCTCCTTCGTCTCAAGGGTCCTTACCACACTGACAGTCCCCCTGGGATCCAGCACTGGGCTGTGCTTTTTCTCCACCCACCACCTGAACACAACAGACAAACAACAGAGATCGTATTGATGTTATACTGTTTATATTGACTTTTTAAAAGACAAAAGACAGAAAGAGTTTACTCAGTAATTACTGTATCACATAATGGATGAGTTATCAAACCTACTTTCACATTGTTTGCATCTCACAAGGAAAAACACACCGATTCTGAAGCAAGAATTCAAATGATCCCACTATGCCTCCGTAAAACTTCAATGAGTTTCTCCCTCTTTCTTTACAAACAGCAGTCATGACACCCTTATGTTATTTATGAGAGGCAGGCTGCAAAATACTTCTCCATGCTTAGGAATTCATGAGGTTTTCAGATCTGTAAACCACTATGTGAACAATGTAGATAACATTAGTTTAATGAAATCATAGCCTGTGGGCTTATTTCTAATCATAAAGTCAGTTTTTGATGTGGATATGTGCGCCCGATAATGTGGATTTGAGCGTGATTGTCTGAGATCTCGGGGGGTAATACACAGCTCTGAACCAAACAGCTCGCTCAGCAGGCGTGCAATGTTGCCAAACTAAGCACTGTCCGAAATGTCGCATTGGCAAAAAAAAACAGCAGAGGGGGAGGCAGGAGACCGTCAAGAGGCAAACCGAAACAAAGGGTACAGATGTCCCGTCCAAATTCATTAGATACTGAGCTCCGAATGCACACTTACCACTTCCACAAGAGAGAGCAGCGTTACAATAACAATGCAGACATTGTCCGAATTCATAAAAGGTCGGGCTAAGCATCTTATGCACCTCTTCAGCTCTTATGAGATAGGACACAGGCAACGGGAGCAGGAAGAAGACTTAGAAGATGTGAGCTGCTTTAAAGACGTAACACTTGGGATTTATTGTAACGGCTCTTTTCTCAGTGGTATCTGTGATTATTGTGTGGTTGAGACGGATGGGTGGGGCCCTTCTGCAGCCTTCACCACACATTCAGGGCCCCTGAGAAAGCCTGCGACAGTCTCGTCTGAATTACAATTAGCTCTTCAGTCACACTTGTTTCCCCTTTGCTTTTGTTGAGCTAAATGTAGTTTGAATGTTTCTACATTTTCTACCTTAAAGTGCATTTTTGTGTTCTGATTCCCGGTTAGAGGGCTGATTACCTCTGGGGCCGCCCACACTAAAATGTGTACAGTTTGAACTCGTGGCACTTAAAGGCACTTTGGATAAAAGCAGCCATTAAATGGCATATGTTATGCTGTGAAATGCAGATTTCTTATTTGATTTAAGTCGTGTGCGGTACACTGGATCTGAACACTTTTAAAATAACTCCAGCTTGAACTCCGAGGTGATCCTTTTGGAAGCCGTAGCCATCTTCCAGACGGACCACTGGCCAGTTTGGATAGCTGACAAATTTTTCAATGGAAGTGCGGATACTCAAACGGGAGCTGGCATATCTGAAGCACTCACACCAATTTAAAAGCCAAATATTCTCTCTGGAACCTGAGCAGTGACAACACACATAATGTCTGCAAAGAAAACCTGTCAGTTTCTATCAACATGAGTTCAAACTCCAGCTTTAGCAAAAACCTATTAATATAGTCTGGAATAAATTATTCCCAATACCTCAAATTTAATGGTTCATATATAGAAATAATTGCATCACTATCAGTATTATTATAATGTCTTTTAATAAGGGATCGTAACCTCAATAACAGTCAGAAAGATATGGGTTTCTAGAAATGCTTTTTCAGGGGTTATAACTTAAAAACTCAGGATATCTCAGCTCGAAATGAAATTTCTCAGATGTTAAAAAAAAAAGATGTTGATTGCAGAGCAGCACGCTGATCTGGAGGACGGAAAAAGGGGGTTGACAGCAAACGGCAGCAGAAGCGGGAGACGAGGAACTTTAAATTTAACTGAATCAGCAGAGCCGTTTCTATGGACAGGAGCCAGCGGTGCACAAACAAAAACAACGGGGAAATAATTGAGTGACAAAGAGAAAAGTTGAATCTGAAAACTATGGATTTTTGCAGTTGTTTGGACTTTTGTATTAAAGTCTTAAAGTTGAACACAGAAACTCACCTGCGAGAGAGAACTTTTAGGGAGTAGAGGAAACGTGTGCGATGCTTAAATTACAGTCATTAACCTCTTTCAACTGTGCTGAATATGACCTGCATTGGAAAAGTGAAAGCAGGGATACGTTTCTTTAAAAGGAGGCTAAAGGAAGGGCCTCTTCCTGTTTTAGAATCAGAGCGGCACTGCTGACCTGCTAGCTTCGCCCTGTCTGTTTTATTGCACGGTGGCTCGCCGGGGTGGATGGGCAGAAACTGCAATGAGGCAGAAACAGACGGAGCATCCAGAATTTAAAGGCGAGAGAGACTCTCAGTATGTTACAACGCAGGGACGGGAATGATTAAATGACTGTCCGTTTAATTGTAAGGTGATATACAAGAGGGAGAGCATCCTAAATCCAAAGCATCGAGTCAAAAATCAACTCACATATTTTACACTTATTACGATTATATCTTCATTTTGTAACCTGGATCAATCTCACTATTTTAAACTTATCATTTAGAAAAGCAACGTGATTCAAGATGACTCCATTACACATCCAGCACAAAGCAACATCAGCATTCATTTGGAGTCGTGTTTCTGTGAATCCATTATTAACTCTGTTTTGGTCTCCACCAACTCCTGAGGGAAATGCTAAATGCTACATTGTGTTCACCAGCTAGCTAGCTAACTAGCTGGCTAACTTTGACCGTCTCGGGTTGGTGCTGGGAATGTAGTGTAGTGTAGTTTCTTTGTGTGTCTGCTACAGTGCAAAACAACGCTATATACAGATATAGTGATGTGATCCATTGTTAATACAAAAATACTGATTGCAGAAGCTTCAAATGAGCTGAAATGTATCATCCTGTCAATGCTTCACTGTAGCTTTAATGCAGACAGCTGGAGACTCTGGCGTCTCTACTGTATGTGTGAATGTGTGTTATACGAGTATGGAAGGAGGAAAGTGATGAAACAGAGTGAATGTGCTCAGTCAGCCCACCCTGGAGAAACAGAGACGCAACAAAATGGCCAAAAAAGCCAAATACCCCATAAATCCAAGAGCGAACTGCCAGAGTGACACAGAGAATTAGACATAAAAGCCATACAGTGACAGCGGACAGCTTCTGCTAACTACCCCCTGACTGTTACTATCAGACACATCTGAATAACGTCATGCTCAGAAACATTATTGTAAACCATATTTTGCCCATTCTCCCAAAAGACACGTACGATATTTGCGATATTCTAAGTAGTACGTTATGTTTGTTTCTGTGCATTTCTAAATTAATTCCTCATCCCTGAATTGTAACCTTCGTAAGGCTACTAGTACTACTAGTTCCTCTACTGCTATTATTAATATTATTACCAAAAGCATTACTATACTGCGAGCACTAACACTACGAACCTGCTTCCACCTCCCACCTCCACCACTAGTATACCACTCTACTATACGACTGCTATTACATTCATGCTAAAGTTGAGATAGTAAGGTTTTAGTGCAGATGTATGTGTTTGGGAAGTACTGACCGACTGGATCAATGAGACTTGGATTATACGGCGCGAGTTAAACAGATGTTTTGATATAGTTTCGCTGTTGTTAGACGTGTTAGCCCCCATTTACTGTATTTCATCTACATTTTTTCATTCCACGTTTGACATGGAGGCATTGCGAGACAAACAGTTTTCTTCAAGAATTTAAGGTAACGCGGAATGAATAATTGATATAAATATGGTCTTTTTGGGGGAGAAGTATTCCTTTCGTGCGTGTCCTTTCCTAGCTACTGCTACTACGTGTAGCTTTCGCCAGGTAGCTAGTTGGAAGAGGTGGAGTTTGGTGACCTTTGAACCTACCGGGTGGATTTTCTTTTAAGAATGAGGTTATGTTGGACGGATTGCAGAGACACCAGAGATGTCCAGATGTGATGTGGCCAATCGATCACATTCTGACCACAAAGCCTCCTGTGTGCATTTAGACCCTACATTACCATGTGTGTGTTTCCCTTCTGCAGACATACAGATCGCATGTCAGCGTCAGTTGTAAATGGGATCTTATTCCCTCGAAGCGCTGAAAATGCTGGAAACAATTCCCATAATGCACCTCCATAATGTGGTGCATTGGTCTATCCCTGACTGGTAAATGTCCACTACACATCTCCAGAAGCACAAAGCACATCTACTGTCGTCACGGGATGTACAGTCTCTTTGACGAGTAAACTGAACCTCATAAGTGTCCCTTACGGCAATATGGATGCATTGATTTGATTGGTTAGTTTGACACACAGCTACATAGTCTTAGGCAATAATGTAGAGCTTATTAAAATGATTACATTCAAGCTCTCAGACGTTCAGGTGTATGACCTCACAAGGATTTTGCATTTTAAATATTGATTTTCTATCAGCACAAAGTGTATTGTCTGCTGTCAGCGAATGCAGAGTGAACGATTCCATTTCTCTTTGTGTACCAACATTAGAGCCGTGACCCCTAAATTAGGAGCTACACAAAACAATTTGCATACTAATGACCGTTTTAAGGATTGTATTTCCCCATTGTGAATGTAGAGGAGGACTGACGCTGGAGTTTAATCAAGACTGTTCAGCTGCCGCCAGAAAGTATTAAAGAAATCCACGGAAAAGACAAAGTTGTTCACAATAACACATGAACTTAAGAGAAAGAACGTAATATCGTAATATTTATAATGCAGAACAATAACATATTGTATGTGCTGACTATTGAGGATCATATTAATTTAGCATTGTGATCTTCTGAAAAGTCATGGATCAAATGATTAACTGGTTGATGAAATAATACTTTGACCTCAAAAATAGTGGATTTAAATGGGTAGATTAAATATTAATATTTGATTCCGTGCATCTTTAAGTGATTACCCTGTTTAATCCCCTGACTGATGCAGACAGCATTAAGTGTGAGACAGTTGCTGAGAGGAGCGAGCGGCTGCTCTGCTCTCAGGTCGCTTTCCCTATTTTGGGAAGAGGGTCCGTGCATAAAAGGTTAAGGAGGCTATTTGAGACGTGCGTAAACATGGACTCAGCAAACACACGGAGAGCCTCAGCTGTTGCTGATTAATCATCAGAAGGCAGGCTCGCGCACTACACCTATAGTCGGTACCTGAGGGGGGAATCCCCTGCTGGAGCACCCAGAGGCCCTAACTTGCGTACAGGCCTATACGTGGCACGATGCATAGAGGATATAAAAGGCTATATTTCCCTCCTCTCTGAAACTAATACCCATTGCTGACCTCAGGAAACACCATCAACTCAGAAGCCAATAATACAACAAAAGCTAAAGAGTCATACATTTAAAAAACAACAACTGGATATACAGGTGTTCAGCCAATCAGCAGCAGGACTGTAACAACCGCTGTCCGATACTTGCTTTGACAGACGCCAATTAATCTACTGGCACACCCATTAGACGGTATCACGAATCCATTGCAGCCCCGTTGCAATGGATCATCTCTGCACGGTGATGAGGAGCATATAGGCGGGTTACAAACCCGGGCAGGATGAAGCGCTCCGGAGTGCCGGACCACATCACACCACATCACTTATCGAGTGAATTTGCAGCTTTGCATCTACCGTGGTTACTACAAGCTGTCATGTATTAAACTAGAGGTGCCCGCCTGTGCCTTGCTGTTTAGCAGCGATGGTTTACCGGGTTGCATCACTCAGTAACACACTGGTTATTGAAACATCACTGAGTTTGCATCATGCGTTATCCATTCTAACCTACCTGGATTTGTATTCCGGGGAGTTTTATGTAGAAACTGCGAAATAGCTCCTGTCCACCCCCTTTATGTCTGTTTCGCCGTTCAGATCGCCCTCTCTCAACAGTCTCAGTGTAACATCGCTGTTTGGATCTCTTGAGTCAAACGTGCTCCTCGGACCAAAAAAAAAAAAAACCCCGGTGGAGCCACTGTGTCGTCCTCATGCACGGAGAGGCAGGTCCCCAGCCTCGCTCGGTTTTGGGGATTGGATCAAACCGGCCAGAGGTGATCGCCTTTCGTCCTCTCCTGCCTTGGCGCCCTCCTCCCCAGATCCTCCCTGTCTGACGGATTGACCGGGTCGCAGAGCTGTCAATGACGAGGGAGGAGGAGGCGGAGGAGGGGGGGAGTGAGGGATGGGGGGGTGGGGGGGGAGTCGGTATTTTAAGATCAGAGATGGATCTTCAGAGCCCGTCCGCACGGCTCTCCCTCCTCCTGCAAGCCGTGAATCAGCGCTCTCCTCCTCTACCTCTCTCTCTCGCTCCGCTGCGATAGCGCAGGAAATCTGTGATGATGTCGCTCTTGTAGATCGGCACCGCCGTGAAGCTCCTTATTCCCGGCTGTCTTCTCTACAGAAACGAACCGCTGCGATTAGTATTAACCACCGTCTTACATTAGAAACGCGCTCGGGCTGTGCGTTTAAGTTACCCAGGCTGTCATCTGGACTTTGCGCACCATCGGAATGAGCACGGCGCGTCTCTCCTCTGCGCCGAGTCCGTTTCTGGAGCTGATTGCTGGAGACGAGCTTTATCCACACATTGTCATCCTCGCAGATAATTATTCATATTTGTAGGGGCTAATTCTCACGCGGTGGAGGTGTGAAATGGTTGCGCCCCACAGCCCTCCGCCCCCCCCCCCCCTCCCCTTCCATTCCCATCTTTAAAAGTCACACCGACAGGCGCGCAACTACGTCACCACCGGCTGAGAGAAGAAACCTGCACCACAAAGCATGAATATCACCCAGGTCCACAGCCCACCATGACGAGGGTTCACAACAGGAGGGCGAAGTAAGGAGGAGGAAGCAGGAAAAGCTTTTTGTTAAAGTATCAGACACTTATTTACCTCCACAAACTGAGTGAGTGAGTCTGCCCTTTTGGTCACGTGCTGCTAAATATATGACACAAAATCTAGCGACAGCAGGAAGAAGATCTCTGACCTTTATTCTGGCCACAAGCCACAAATACCAAACACACAATAGATGAGAAAAATGGATTTATAATTGCAGTAGAAAAAAACATGTTTGCAGCTTGAAGGAGCATCATATTGTATTACATTTGTAATAAATGTATACGTGTATTCACACACACAGAACCAGTAACCATCTGCAAAGTCACAAGCTCAGGAATGTATGAGTGCTGCATTCAAGAAGTTATGATATAATTTACAACACTAATATAACATCAAGTTAGAAATGTGACACATGCAAAACTTGATCATGCTACAAAGATGACAAGTAGAAGGCTGAGTGTTGCAATTCAACACTAAAAAAGGCCTTAAAAAAAGGTGCAGTAGGATTTCGCGACATCTAGCGGTGAGAATGCACATTGCAACCAACTGAAACTTCTCCCGAGTGCCGAGCATGACGAGCTGCTGAAGAAACATGGCGGCATGCTCCATGAAGGGGACCCACTTAGATCTAAACATCTCATTAAGGTAATGGAAACACGAGGGTTCTTATTTTGTGATTATACACTTAAAAAAAGATATTACTATAATATTCAATTTCTACCAATTGTTAATGCTACACACTCTAAACTTAAAAGAACATTTTTGAGAAATACATTCATTTGTTTTCTGGCTCAGAGTTATGAGAAGATGCCACTCTCATGTTTGTCCATTAAATAACTAGAGCCAGTCGCCGGTTAGCTTAGCTTAGCACAAAGACGTAAAACATGGGGTAACAGCTAGCACCTCTGAAATTGACTTAGTGACGTGTTATATCTGGTTTGTTTAATGTGTAAAAATGCCCTGTCTCCTGTCTCCAGTCTGTGTGCTAAGCTAAGCTAACTGTAAGCAAATTAGTGTATTTCCCAAAATGTATTCCTTTAAACCCCAGAGTCAGAGTCACTGAACACACCTCCCCTCCTGTTCCCAAACCCATACTACCATATAATTTAGTATGCCAGAAAAATAATTAGTATGTATTAGTAAGTATTTGCTGTCCCAATATGTAGTATGTCAAATGCAGTATGCCAAAACCACCAGGACGTTAGGATAAAGAATACTGCATCCGGTCGCACTTTGCAGCATGAAAGCCAGCGTGCTGTTCTAGCTGTTCTGACCCACAATCCTCAGTGCAGCAGAAGATACGTCGCATTGACTGAGCAGGGAGAACACAGACTGACAGACAGCCTGATGGCAGCTCATTGACAGATACCACCTATGCATGCAACAGCTATCATCTCTCTTCTTGCAGTTGGATTGCACAACCCAATGATCTTCCTTCCCCAGTTAGATGCATTACTAGCCAGTAGATAATAAGCTTCACTGGGCTCACGGTCCTTGATGCAGCACCATCACCCATAACCGCTGCTGACGAGACACACAAAGCGCCAGAGACGGGAGCGAAGCAGGACGTTGACACTGCCACCACCTCCGATTACAGGATGATACAAGCCTGAAGCTTTGTGGGAGTAAGTCCTAAAAGTCACAGGGCAAACCAAACTGTACGTCAAATATGTAAAGTATTTAAAACTGATTAGCGATGAATCAATAATGAATCATCATGAATCCACCCAGAAACAACACGGATAGACTCGGAGCAGACATGTTATTGCAGTATTGCAGAGTCCCTTTCCTTTAAGGATGGAGCCTGTATGCAAAGCAGGAGAGAAAAAAATCAATTGGATCCCATTTTAATTACATAGTCCGGCACTGTGGTGCAGAATCTTATTAGCTCGTTCAGATTTCCATGCTTGTTAAATTCAAATATGGAATTCAAAAACAAAATGCTTCCCAAAATGGACGGGAGGGAGGAGACGCACCAATCTGGTCAGGCGGCCCCCACCGCTCCCTCTCTATGTGATGCTGTAATTAGTATGGAGAATATGGTTGGATGTTTTAATGAAGTTTTCTTATCTGCAGCAGAAAGGGTGGAGGCGGTGAAACACACAGGACAGACTGGTGCACGCCGGCTCCTCCAGTGTACCTGCAGCCAGCATGCATCACATGATTGGAATTCAATGCCTGCTCTGGCCTCTCTCATCAAAGTCCTCCAAGCGTTCAGTGATGATTAATGGATTATACTCGTAATCAACACACCAGGCCTGCTTGTGCTTCCCACTGAGAGGAGCGGCACTTACAAGGGCGGGCGGCTTGATGGCCGTAGCCCTGAAACAGACTGGTTGCATTGATCCTCTGGGAGCAGAGCAACGTCACCTCTCCTTCCTGTATTTCCGTCCTTTCCTGTTCTCGCCACAGCTCACTTGACCGCTTCTCTCTCGATCCGTTTCATCATAAACGTCTGGCATGCGGCAGTAGAGAATCTGGAGCAGGGAACGATACAGCACAGCGCAAGAGAATAGTGCTGCTCTTGCACTTTGTGATTTGTATTTTGTCTCTCAACGCTGCGCTCGGCACTCTGCACATGCGGATCATTTGTAGGCTGGAGTTGCAACAACTTCAGTGGAGTAAAGGCAAGGCGGTGACACAGTGGGCCCGGCTGGTGAGAGAAAGAGGGGAGGGGGGGGGGGGGTCATCGGGGGACTTAACACCGACACCAACCCTGGGCGACGTCCGCTTATGACGGTCAGTAATGAACAGTGAAGCTGTGAAATGAGAAAGGTAAAGCGTCACCTCGCATCAGGATCTGAAGACCTCAAAGCTGGAGGGCCACTTCCTCTCACCGCTGAATGTGTGTGTGTAGACGGTGGTGTGTTGGTGGGGGTCAGACACAGAGCGACGCACCAACCGCCCCTTGAGGACTCACTTTAAATGACGCATGGACTGTGCTCGTCCTTTAAAAAGGGTCAGTTCACCCAAACTCAATCACCTCTGGTGCTGTCTAGTCGTGCATATGGGTTTTGGTTTTATTTGCCCAAGTTTGGAGACATTGTGATGCAGGCGAATGGTATTTCATCTGTGCCCCCCGTTACTCTGTAAACCTGTTTATACAAAGCCGTGTCTACTTGTGACCCCTTGTCACCGCTTGGATGAGTTGGGGAGTAACAGTGCTCTGAGTAATCCCCATGACATCAACAGGTTTCATAGGGACAATTTCTTTAGTGTAAACTATGCCAACTAGGACATTGTTTCTGGAAAAACATGCATCGCATTAAATGTTGTTTTTTTATTACAAGGACAACAGAGGAGATTCCTTTTATCTAGTGTTGGGATGCCAACAAATCTTAGACAGAAATCTCAAAACCTGGACGAATAAAATCAAAACAAACGGACCATGTTGTGATGGGATCACACCATCGGGCAAAGGGAGCACAATGGGTCAAATCCCCACTTCACTCACACACACACACACACACACACACACACACACACACACACACACACACACACACACACACACACACACACACACACACACACACACACACACACACACACACACACACACACACACACACACACACACACACACACACACACACACACACACACACCAATAACAGCGTCGCTGTCGTTGGCTGGTAATGAAAACAAATCTAGATACCATCAAAGCAGTGGATCACTGGCTCAAGCAAGTATAGTTGCTTCACTTTACAGGGCCACAAACCAAAAAGGCCGGGAGCCGCTGCATTAATAACTACAGACCATCTGGAGATGGGATCAGAGCCACGACGCCAAATCCAGGCCGAGGGCGCTACTCCCGACCACACACATCTTCCAACTTCATTTTGATCTCAACAACACACCTGTAACGTGTCGGGATTGCGCGGTTGCTACACTATCACAGTGACAACATCTGTCCACAGACGGACATGTGAAAACACTCACAAGGTGAAAACAATGCTGTGCTGGTTGTATCCAAACACTGTCATCCCATCATCGAGACATACAGGCACACATAATCATGTAAGAAGAAGAGCTGAGCACTCTTCATATAACGCCAAATAACCTTGACTACCCTGCCCTAATAAATCCTCCCCTCAAATAAAACCCTGACACGCTGTAGTTATGGATATACAGAGTGCAATGCAGATAGGTGCGAGGCTCTCACACTGCGTGAGCCTTCAGCTCAAATGAGATCCATGGAGACCAGTGTTTGCACACATATAGCATCGCCCGTCTATGGAGAGAGCCCCTTCTGCAGCTGCAGCCATTGGAGCTGAGCATTCAGTGGTTCACTGGTCCGGAATATATTCGCCGAGGAAGATGCGCGAGAGAGAGAGAGGGGGGGGGATACCCGCCCTGACTCCATTACATCAGAGACACGCAGAAGACGAGTGTAGCACACTGGACTCATCTACTCATCTCCCCCGTGCCTCATGGTGCTGAATGAACGAGAGGGAGGAGAGAATCAAAAGTAGGGGAAGACGTGGATGAGACAGAGATCGAGGCGGAGGGGTCAAGCTCGAAGGGGGGGGGGGGGGGGGGGGGGTCTCCATGGCAACGTGTGGCCCCTGCCTCGGTCCTGGGGAAAGTGGAAGTGACGGCGGCGATCTGTGCGCGTTCCGTATGGCTCATTATGTGGGGAATGAAGTGAAACGGCCGGGGGGTGCATTTGTTCTGCGTGGACTACCCCTCAGCTGCCAAGCGTCTGTCTATTTATAGAAATGAGATGAAGGAGAGAGAGGGAGAGAGACTGACTAGGAAAAGCACAGAGGCCATTTCCCCGCTCACCTCCCTCCCTCCATGCAGAAGAAGTCTATTTGTGTTGTTTGATTCTGCAGCTCTCTGTGAGTCAGTAGATGTAGTGAAGGTTAAAGCTTCAGTGACCACAGCTTCATCTGAGACAAATAAAATACACACCTACTGTACCACAGACCTGCACCAAAGCATTGTTTCTTTATCATCTATCTATGTTAGTTTTCATAATTAATCATTATAGTCTATAACATTTTAGATAATGTCGAAAAATGACATCACAACATCACAACAGAACCAACTGCAACACTCAAACTGGAGGTTTACAAAAGTAACAACTAACTAAATAAATACCAACAACGTTGGGTCAACGTGGTTTGAGGGTTCACTGGGGGACTGAGAGCCGACTGGTTCTTCTGCCGAGTGGTTCCACGTCAGAGCTGTGATGATCTGCCGGCAGTAAAACCGACTCGCAGGGCCGCAAATTAGAAGTGAAAATCGGACCGATTCAGGGGCCCCGGAGCTAGAAGGGGGCCCTGGAAAATGCAAAGGGCTTATTATAGTGATTCAGTGTTTCAACCGGCTACACGGCTCCTGTTTCTAAGAGCTCATTAGTTCTCCCGTTCGTAGAACGCAGTAGTAAATATTGAATTTGATTTCCTCTTTTCTTAGCCATGTCCAATAAATATTTGATGGCTTTTTCTTGCATTTTCAAATTAAAGATTTAGCAGCACGTGAAGGGGTTGGACCTTCCTCAAATTAGGCCTCCAGCTCCTCGTGCATCCCGACAGCTCTCTTACGATAGCAAGGCCTCCCGGACTGACCCATTTGGGCCTCTGACGACTACACCCGCGCTGCATCTCCATAAAAGAACCGCAGTGCGCTGTAACATATCATCTGCTTCAGCGCTCTAAAGTCTCCTTCACATGCTTGATTTGAAGCGGGCTCAGTGGGGAAGCCGTGAGGCGGTATTGGCTTTGCACAACTAGGGAGGTTACGCTGGTTTATAGTTTAATACGCAGCCATGTGAGCCAATTCTACACACCAATTCATCTGCAGAATATGGAAAAACTAGCGTAATGGTCAGTTCACTCAAATCATCAAAAGAAAAATCAACATGGACCTTGTCAACCGTTTTCATTGGAACTACTTTATACCAAAGAAATAGTCCCTTTGAGAGCCGATGAGTGTTGTTATTATCTAGAAGTCCAACCACTGCAGCCGACAGAAGCCACATCCTCCAAAGTTCAGGTCAGACAGTCTCAGACCATCATCACACTCACTGTGCTCCATGAACATACTACCTCACTCTTCAGTATGCCAGGAAAAGATTCAGTAAAAGATCCATTACTGAAGTATGTGACAAATAAATAAATGCTGACTCTCCTGGCGGTTTGTTGGACCAGCCTGCACAATACATAGCATGTTAAAAATACCAAGACGTTCTACTACGGATGCAGCAGCAAATATATGAGCAAGAGAGTCAAAGTTCAAGGTGCCGTGTTCTGAGGACGTAGTTTGTTGAATGCATGCTACAGTGTGTACTTTGTGAGGGCAGCTGCAGCACTTACTGAAAGTAAAGAGTACGCTATTTGGAATGCAGCTTCAGTATTTCTACTTCCCCAGTTACAAACGGCAGCGTCTTGGCTGCGGTTTTGATTTTCAGACAGTACCGACCTAATCCCAAACAGCCCGGGGGGGGGGGGGGGGGGGGAGGCCTGTGGAGCATCCAGAATAAGTGTGTGATTGACCTCTAAGATCACAGAATGCACCAACATGCGACTGCTCTAACTTCAGAGTGGCCTCTTCATCAACAGAAGCACACACACAACACACGTTTGTATCAACACACAACGACAAAAGGTCAGATCTGATCAGCCGATTCTGTGACAAATGACTTGATGAACTCGTTTGGAGGATTAGCGGCGGCTTCGCGGCGGCTCGGCCTGAAACTCTTCAACAACCACGACGACAAAGCAGGAAGATTTCCATCAGAACAATCTGTGCATGAAAAATAAAGTAATCCTCACATACGAGCTGTTGTTTGTGTCCCGTCGGAGAAACACCGGGTATTAAAGGGACTCGAAAAACATGAACATAAAAAATGTGATTACAGAAAATGTATCCCAGGACATTTTCATACAGACCTCTGCACCTGAAGAATATTCATTACGTCCCATTTCCCAATGTGAACGAGGCGAGGCAGTACATACATTATCCGTCAGTCACCCACACATTACTTACACGCACAAGACTTGCAGCAAAAATCATGTTCTTTTGCTTTGTCGAACAAAACCAAAAAAAAGAGAAGCAAAAAGGTAATACTGTTTCCATTATAAACGTAATAAATCCACCGCGTTGCAAAATAATAACTGTCAGAGAAACAGATTACTGTCGAGACCTATAAAGCCCGAGGAGAGGCTGGACTGTTGTGTTATTTATTCTTTGATACTTTCAACTGGTAAATCAATGCAATACTGGTGTAAACAAAGACTACGAGCTTTTGTCAGAAACTAAATAAAAAGGTAAAAGTAACAATTTGGATCAATGGAACATAATTTATTGAGACACGGAGATCATACACAGAGGTGCAGCGGCACACAGATGTGCCACCTACTGGTAGTTATTATTACAAACTCCTGATCACCAGAGTGGAGAACAACCTCCCAACAGGCGAGTACACAACAATAGAGATCAACGCATTCCTGGAACTTATACCAAGGTGTTGGGCTCATGTGCTGTCGTTTTAACCACTTGTAGTTCTGAATGTGTTCGGGACCACAACTTGTTACGAACAACGAGCAAAGTTCAACGCAAACCAAGACCACGCGAGTCGGGCCCACGTCCACGAAGCTGCAGCGCCAGAGCTCATTGGGTCTTAGCGGCGGCATCGCCGCGAGACTCCGCCCCGTTATGTTCTGCTCTGCCGGGCCTGGTCCTCAGTCCTTTTTATTCTGCCTGGCGCGCTGCTGCTCCTGGTACTCCTTGGAGTCCTCCCAGGGACGAGGGCCACGGATGTTCTTCCACTCCTCCATATTCACCTGCTTCATCTTCTGCAGAAAGGACAGAAGTACAACAGCAGGAGATGAGGTTTAAACTTCAGACAAAGATTAAACTCTACAGGATTTGTTTCCCCCTCCCCCAACTCTGAAAACATGAACATGTGCTCATGCATGAACACAAGACGTGCTCTGAAATGTCCAGATGTAGAGAATTCTGACCATCTGTGTGGTCACACAGGGGAAAAGAGTTAAGAATTAAGCAGCCAGACGCCTCCTCAGAACAGCTTGTCAGAATGAGGAATATCTTAATCTTCCTGACGTTGGATTAGTAGAACCGAGTCGGACAACCACTGAAACAGACAATCCAACATCCAGCAGAGACTGTGTGCAGTTACCACTGTATTTAAACGACAGGGTGTCTCTATGACGGACTTTAAACCAGACTCCTTCACCTACTCTCCCCTCAGGGTCTCCTTACCTCGTACTCCTCCTCCAGCATGACTGACTGCTTCTGGATGTCCACCTTGGCCTCCAGTGAAGGATCCAGCTGAGAGAGAGAGAAGAAGAAATGTTACGACACATCAAAGAGATGAAGAGAAGTCAAAGACGTTGTTTGAGAGATGGATTTGGTTACAGTTGGAGGGGTTTGTGTAGTTCTCCCCCTCCTCTTCTTTGTGTATTATTTATTTAATGTATAAATTGAGTTTAATTAAAGACAGAAATGATGCGTCAAAGGGTTTTGGGAGAGAGAGTCCGATGGTGCTATCTGGGTTTTTGCAATTCAAATTGATTTTGCCCGAGAATAGGACTGAAATGAATCCCATTCTGAATCATTACTTTTAATGAGTTCTAATATTTCACAGCAATAATGCCGCAGTTACTCGGGTAACTGATGAGTTTCATAATTCCATGATTGATTTTTAATTAGACCTACATTACTACAGCAAATAAATAATACATAGAATACTTTGCAGCCTTCAGACGGGGGAATTTATAGCTTAGTTATTAGTGTGATACCTGCTATGGAGGCATTATTAGCTTTTCTTCAACTGCCACAAGACTGAACCTCAAAAACAAACTGGGAGCATCCAAACCTGGACAGGGAGGACAAAAAGGCCTTGAAGTTCATCTCTTCCTCCGGGCTAAATTAGATCGTTGAAGAGAAAATACTAATTGGATCATACAGCGACTTAACCCTCAGACAGCGGCTTTAATGATTTAAACGGGTGAATATATTTGAGAACAAAATAATGGAATCGTCTGACAACAGCTCCAAGTAAGACGCGCAAGAGTGGTTTTAATCATGCGCATTCTGACAACTGCTTAGATATCCCATGCATTAAATTGCATGTGCACACACACGCTGGGCCGAGTTGGATCTTTGCTCCACGGGGTCTGAGAGGAGCGAGGCTCGGTCCGCCGCGGGCCGCCCGTCAGCAGAGAGCGAGTCGCGTGGGGGCAGCTGCACGGCACGCTGCCTCCCTCCACCGTCGTCAGCCACAGTCTAGTGCTGCCTCACATGGACAGTAACAAGAAAAGATGCCCCCTGCCATCTGGCTCCCACCCACATGACGTGCATCGGAGTAAAATAGCACAAAACAGCTACTTCCTCTCGCAGCCAGCTCATCAGATTGTGATGCCTTCTAATAAAGGGCTGGTCTTCTGTCGTTTAATGAATTATTAGAGCTTGTTCTCACTAAATGCATTACAATAGCCTGTCAGTGCTGTGTGCCTGCAGTGTGTTAAATGATGGATAGACGATGCATCTAATTCTGATGATGAATAACCCGAAATAAACCACATAGCGCTTTGAAATCCCAGCAGTCGTCAGCGACAGTCCCAAACATCTCTATGAGTGCTATTTTTACATTTTCCTCTCAGATAAAATGGTGATCCTCACGTGCAACTCTGTGTCTAACCACTGGGAGGAGTCATTGCACACCGGCTGGACAGAGACGGTGTCTTCTGACCACTGAAGTGACTGACCACTGGTTTCTTGTGATGGTGGAAATGGGAGAAACTTAAATCTACCGTCACATTAGTCACAAGCAACTCTCCATCAAATATGTGTAATGCAAGAGTTAGTTTATTACAAACCCTTTTTCTGATCCTCTGGGCATCATATCGGATTTGTGTAAACTCTCGCAGGCCGAAGGAACCTCCGACTACGAGCAACTGAAAAAACATTGAGCACATATGGAGAGTTCATTTAATCCAAACTACTTTGGGCAGAGCACTCGATTCAATGAAGTTGAATGAACACTAGTGCCCAGTTAAACATGATCACTTTTTACAAAATAGTCATTCAAGCATTATTTATCCAAGAACAAGATTCTTTAGCTCAAAATATGCAGCACAATTTAACAGCAGCACAATTTACTCATCGAAAAAAATGTCAACACAAACTGAACATTTCATATATGAAGGTTGGGTTTATTGCATGGCTAGTTTGAGCAACCGGTTCCTTTTGCACCACTTGTTATAAAGGAGAGTCAGACGTCTTGGATAAACCCTTCATGCTGTTTAAAACCCACTTTCAGATTTGTGAAACCTTTAAGATAACAGGTGACTTAAACCGTGTTTAGCTTCTCTTGGTTAATCTAGTCAAGGTCTGACAAACACCTGGTCTGACGCGGTAAAGGTTTGTAGAATAATGGTTTTACAAATCAGAAACTGTGTTTTAATGAGTTATTTGAGTCTACTTGTTTATCACGTTCAGGTTTGTAGGACACCTAGGGTGTCTACAACCCTTTCCTCACAATAAGTTGTGCCAAAAAACAGAGAATCGGTCACTCAAAATTGTCAACTTCAGCATCATGGAGGGTTGTTATGAATATTTGACAGCAGCCGTTTTAGTTGAACGTGTGTATGGATAACTTCCTTTTGCTTTGAAGCTATTAAACATACACATGTTGCCACAACAAATACATCCTGGTGCTTATCAGTTTGGATAACCTCTACTTTAACGTTACCTTTTAGCACATACTCTTAAACTGCCATTAAAACAAGACAATCAATATTTTCAATACTAAAAGCTGGTTATGATGAGGTTTTTGACTTTAATATCAACAGGAAAAGGACAAAATAAGTCGCGTTGACGTTTGACAGCAGCGTTATGTATTACAGAACTGCTACATTGCTAGCAAAAGTGTTAGCTAACAAGCTTATAAAACGCTCGTGCAGATGCTGACACGTAGAATATAAGATACTTACAAGCATAGGGACTCCATATTTCACTGTTTTGTTTTTCTGCAACGCCTTTAAGCTAAACATGACTCTTCTTTCCAGCTAGAAGTCCATTTCACAGATGAGCAGGTCAAAGCCAGGACGCGCTTCCTGAAGAGGTCCGACGTACTAAATTGTCCGTAGAGTTGTGAAGACGCGATCGAAGGTTCCCGTGTGTCGGTCTCAGTGATGGCGATGGGAAACTAAAAATACCAGAAAATATTATTAATAAATGTCAAAACTCCTCTCGTCGTTGCGGATTTCTCCTTGTGATGCTTTCTTTTCACACGGTTCGTTGTGTCTTCTCCTCGTTACTTCCAGTGTCTCTCAACTTTATACATTCACGTTTTTCTGCGAGCACATACACTGTAAACCTCTGCCGACTATTTCACATGACATACAACAATTTTAATATTTCCCTACCATCTCTGCAGCCGCAGGTTTCAGTCCACACTCCTGCTGACCCATTTATGGAGCTAAATCCAGGTCAAAAGTTTTGTTCATTTAAAAAAAAAATGTGAACCTGAAAGTTCAAGTTGTGGTCTTGAACATTGAAAAATATAGCAATTGCTAAACATAATTTGTTTTACTTGCAATCACGTGAATATGGTGTATAGAAAGTGTTGAATCATAATTCTCGCGGTGCCCACGTTACCTGAAGGCAACGTGGTTGAGGAAGGTCCTCGGCCTTCTTTGTTATGCTGTCACTCATGATGCCACGCCCCTCTCAGTTGATGCCACGCCCCCCACGCTAGATCAGGGTCAAAAGTCTGAACCGAAAAAAAAAAGATTTGAATCTGAAAATATAAAATCTGAAACTGAAAAATATAAGAACTCAATTATCAAAATATATATGAAAGTGAAAAATGAAAAAAAATAAATGTATTCAAAAAAATTCCAGAACTGAATCAAAATTATATTCAACCCAAAAAACACTTCTCATTCACTTATTTTTATTTTGAATACATTGCTGTATTTTTCAATGTTCAAGACCACAACTTGAACTTTCAGGTTACATTTTTTTTTCAAATGAACAAAACTTTTGACCTGGATTTAGATCCATACCCATTCAGGTGTTTCCACTTAATTTGTCCGAGTAGAGCCTTGCAGCACTTGTGTGTGCATGAACTACCTTTAAAGGGCGGAACCAAGGATGGATTACTAACTGAGCAAAGAAGGAAACTGCCTCTGGTGAGGAGACCCTCATGTATGGAAGCCCATTCCTAGCAGCAAAAAAAAAAAAAAGATCCCTAAAAAAAAAAAATAAGATCACTAAAAAAAAAAAAGAAAAGAAAATAGTAACTTTAAAAAAAAAAAAAAAAAATATGTAATTCAGAAAAAAAAAAAAAAAAAAAAATCCACTCACAAAATAAATAATAATTCTAATACATTTTTTTTTTTTTATTATTTAACTTTTTTCCACCAGCAAAAAAAAAAAAAAAAACTTTTGGTGCATCCATCTGTAACCATAACACTGACTAGATTTTTCCAGTTGCTATAGAAAGTCGAAATTATGAGATACTACAGTCATAGAAGCAGCTATGACATATGAATGGATTGTGAGTACATTGAAGACTTCTTTAAAACGTGGCTTTACAACACATGAAATACAGATGATGTTTCACATGGATTGTACTGAGCAAACGCACCCTTGAAGCTCTGGAGTATAAAGAATGAAACCAATGTGGCTGAGGTGGCGACCAATAAACAGCAACTGGAAACATCTTTTTTTTTTTGCTGACAGAGAAAAAGTAAAAAAAATATATATATATTTTTTTTGTGAATACATTTTTTTTTTTTTGTGAATTAATTAATTTTTTTTTTGCTGGCAGGAATGGGCTTCCATAGTCATACCACTGGCTCATAATGTGACAATTAGTTTTTTGTACCTTAATTAATTTCAGATTTCTTTGACGGGCCCAAAGTTAAAGGATTTCGGAATATTTACATATTTGGGACATTTTTGGGAAATAATATCCATAAATTAACATCATGCCTTGACTCAGATCGATCAGACACCAGTAAAGTGCTAAAATCGGCTTATGAATGTGCCCCCAACGCGAGTACCTGTCGGCCGACTTCGAGATAATGAGCTAATAGGTCACGTGACTAGCTGTGAAGCTGTGACGTCATTTATTCTAACTGCCTGTGGGAGTACACACGCTGTGTACAGTGCAACACATAGTCGTAGTGAAGACAGCACGATGGAGGGCGCGGATATTTCTCTTGATTTCGATTTAGATATAGCACCATACCAATTCGAACCTCTGGCAAGGGATTGTCCGGCACATTTTGATTCAGATCAAAGCGAGAGTGACACGGAAGAAGCGTCCGGTGACGAGAGAAGTGTAGCCGATCTCTCGAACCAGGAAACGGATGTCGCTACACGAATTTGTAATTTAGTGAATAAAAATGTAATTCGTTGTTTTAAAAACGATTCCAATGCGTATATTTGTCAAACAAAATAGCTACTATGTGATCGGATTGTTTGCTATACTATTGTCCGATTATAATCGATGATTTTCAACACGAGCGTACGTCTGTCAGACTGCCTCACTTTTCCTTCCCGGTCCCGGCTGCTATTTTTTCGGGATCTCCAGGTCGTATGCTAGCAAAAATGGTCGGCACGGCATCGGGATTCAGTGACAACTTGAACTTCCCATAATCGTATTTTGTCAACATGTCTGGGTCTTTCACATAACAAGTCTTTTCAAAATGAAGAGAGCAGAGTTTTGCCGTCTTACTCGGCTGCCAGTTCTGCTCACCACGCCGGCATCTATCGACCCAGATTTTCCTCCGTTTCTTGTCTTTCTCCGAGGGGAAACCAAAAAAACGTATGCCTGATCCTTTCTTAAAATCACTATTACACCCCCAGGCTACACAGTGAACCATTATTTCGGTGACAAAGACCTCCTAACTGATCGATTTATCGGCTGAGTGACTAACAATATGGTCAATGTACAATACAAACAAAGAAGCCGGTGCCCGTGCTTAGAATGAGTGACGTCACTTCCGGACTTGCATAGCGAAATAGACGGGGCGCGAAAATAACGCGATTGAAAAATGCATATTGCAGACGGACCATATCAGGAGTATTAAAAAGCGCTGTAATTGCTTAAATAGGCAAAAAATGAGTTTGCATAATTTTGTTTATTAATTTCTAGGCATGAATCTTGATAAATAAGCCAGGAATTGGCAAATATTCCGAAATCCTTTAAAGTCTAGTTTTTCTATCAGACAGTTACCACAGTCCAACGTTTTAAAAAAAAAGCCTTAAGTTTGGTTTTAAAAAAAGGTCATAAGTGTAAAGTAATGTTGCGTATCTGGCCTGCAGAAAATGAAAAAGACAGTGGTATGTTACCACATACCAAATCCTTACTCACCATAATCATAAACTCCTGAACAGCCACCGTGATCCTCAGGGTTCTAGTTTCCTCAAGTCCACATCATGCAGGTAATAACTAACTTCATGTGAGAGTACCATAATCATTTTAATGAGTGTGGGTTCTGTTCTTGCTTGCTTCTCCAAGGATATACTCACACCGCCTACAGTTTTATGATATAGGCATTTACTTTTCAGAGAGTCAGCTAAATGCAAACTGTCAAAGTACATCCATTAAAACCACAAGTGATCCCTGTAGTATACAGAGAAGAAGAAAAGAAAGTATAGCAATTTTTTCTTTATTACAATTTTTGTATCTTATTTTCAATCAGGTGAAGAAAAATACCTTTTTTTTTTTGTTCAGTATAATAAAATATGTTAACTTTATTCATTTTATGAAGTAAAACAATGACAACAAGAAAATAAAAACAGAAAACGTTTTTTTTCTCTCTCCCTCTTTGTAAACCTGGAGAGCTGCTGCATTGCGTGGGAAGCAAATACAACGGAGACAGAGTGTGAGGGAGCAGTGAGGAGGCTGGAGAGGTGGGGGGGGGGGGGGGAGGAGGAGGAGGAGGAGGAGGAGGAGGAGGAGGAGGAGGAGGAGGAGGAGACAGAGGATAATGACAAAAAGATAAGGCCAGAGACATACAAAAAATGAGCGTAGTAGGACAGGAGTTTGGTGAAGGGGCAGGCGGAGGATGTGGCGGTGATCAGAGCAGGTAGGCTGGTGGTCCCGAGTCAGGACGCCTGACAGAGTGTTCAGAGGTCGCTCTCTCCGTACAGAGCGGTAGAGAACGACATGTAGTCGAGGGCTCCGGGCACAGCGTCGGGGCCGGTGTAGGGGGCCATGCGGGCCATGCAGTACTCCGCCTGGTCCGGAGGCAGCTCCCGGAGCAGCTCGTCGGCTAGAATGTAGTTCTGTCAAAAGGATGAGAAAAATGTAAATGTTTATGTTAGAATAGCAGCTTTATGCAATCTATATATTCTATATTCAGATGTAGCAGATGGTGAGAGCGTAGGGAAATAAAATGAGCTTCATATAAAAAGCAAGCGTCTGGATTTAGAATTCCTTTTGATACATGAATGTTCATATGTGGACGTGGCATTCAAAAGACTCTCTGTTGTGTGTCTGCAGCTTTCAGACACTTTCAACATATTTCAAACATCTAGCAAGCCAAAGAGACTTCGATATTTCAAGGAAACAAGGAAACGAGTGCAACGAGATGTCCATGCTGCTCCATGTCTGTTGGACGTGCAACATCGACGTATAATTGGGTTCTTTATTTCTTTCTAGTGGTCTGAAATACATGTTTGTAGGATATCAATGAATAATTTGGTAGCTGAAGAGTTCACTGGCTTTAAGATCCCTTGGTTGTCAGATATAAAAACTTGTGTGAAGAACCAAACATATCATCACCTTTTAGGTTGATATGACAAACGTGTTTAAACAGTTGCCTATTATCCGTCTCTTTAGCTGCTAAATGCTCCAAATGTTCACCAGCTAGTCGCTGACTTTGTCCGTCTGCCGTTTGGTGCTGAACAGGTACAGTAGAGTATTTTCCACTGAAGAGCTGAAGTGTATTAAATATTCATCTTTTGGCCAAATGGAGCTGAATCTACGAATGTCTACTTTGCTTCATTGTCGGCCGTACCTTGTCCCCCGCCAGCACTTTGAAGGAGGCCACGACTTGGTCGGCAGTGTCCGTGTCGGCCGTCTCGCGGGACATGAAGTCGATGAAGGCCTGGAAGGTGACCTTGCCCATCCGGTTGGGATCCACTATGCTCATGATGCGGGAGAACTCGTTCTCACCCTGGTGGCAACAGAGAGGAAACTGTGAAGCTCAGTCACAACAACACATATAGAGCATATACTCTACACACAGAGACACAACTACTTCACTGTGAAACACATATTACACAAGTGAGTTTTAAATTCATTTAAATTATCCATGATTTATAATATATTCCATTTATTATGCTCTATGGGAAAAACATCCATCAAAATCTATAATAAAATATGAAAACGATGAAGGTTCGGTCTATTTATTACCATTTCCAGCTGCTCTCATTAATCACACAAACAAGCTTTCATACTCGAGCGCTCGTGGCTTTACCAGGTTGTAACCAACGGAGATAAGGCAGGTTTTGAAGTCTTCAGCGTCCATGATTCCTGATCTCTTCTACAAGGTCAGCGATGGACAAACGAAACCAGGAGGAAGAGAAAGATGTAGAGAGGCAGGGACAGCGGAGGGAAATGATTGGAAGAGAGCAGGATGAACAAAGAGTAGAATTAAGGAGGAAAGACGCAATAATCCACAACGTGGACGTCGCAAGGTGTGGGAAATCAAAACGGAAATTTAGACAGGAGGGATGAAGAGTAAAGGTGGGAAGAGAGGGAGAAAAGGAAGTACGAGGGGGGAAGGGGGGGGGGGAGGGGGAAGTACAAAAAAAAGAAACCAGTTAAACCTCTCACAGCGGTACCTGTGCATCGTTGGCGATATCGAAGCCCAGGCTGATCAGGCAGGCCTTGAACTCGTCCGCGCCCAGAGTGCCCGAGTGGTCCTGGGGTGTGGGAGGCCAGTGCCAGGCGAGGCGTCGGGGGGGGGGCCACAGGCCATGCAGCAACACATACAGCGGTGTCAGTGACGGTGAAGAGGGAGGTAGGTGAGGTGGTGTTGGGGGAGGAGGAGGAGGGTGGAGGGAGTGCACCATGCACGTGGGGGTAAAAGGAGGTGAGGGAGGGAGGGGGGGGGGGGGGGTGTTGAAGGGAGAGGGCCATGCATGAGATAGAAAACAGAGAACACAGTGCATATTCATTAGGACGTGGCAGGTTAACACACGGTGGCAGCAGTGCTGCCATGCTGGCCGAGGGCATTCAGAGGAGTTAATGTGCAGTGTGGCAGGCAGACTACGGCCCCGGGGGGGGGTTATTCATACATCACATCATTCTGTGTACAGCATCAATGCAAAATGCTTCATTTAACACAATTCATTTCACCACATACTCGTATCACGTAAACACAGACTGGAGCTGCGACGAAGTATTATTTCCCTCATTAATTGATCTGATTGTTTTCTGTTTATTTCTTAATTGTACGGCCTATAAGATGTGTGTTTTTATTCTCACTGTGGATTAATCTGTTGATTATTCTACTCATTGTTTAATCTATAAAATGTGAGAACATGTTCCCGGCTCCCTGGAAGCCGAGACGTGAACACAGAAGTATTCAAGATGCACTAAAGGTGACAAACAGCCAACCCTAGAATTAGAGAAGCTAAAATAAACAAATGTTTGATTCATTTGCTTGATAAACTCAAAATGTATTTGTTTTCTAATTGATGGACTAACTGATGCATTGAAACATTGTTTCAGCGCTGCCACTGACTATAAACCAATATAGTACAGACTCAATGTTTCCCCATCAAAGTAAAGTAACAAATCACTCCTTGTTCTAATCAATGCATCAGATTAATCTGGTGCCCCCCCGTCCCCCCCCCTCCACTCCAACCAACCATCAAATGTCAAGCTGAAAGCCTTGGAGAGGGAAGAATTAATCCTAATGAAATATGAAACACAAGTTCAGGCTCCGATCCACAACCTCAGGTATTGATTAATAATAGGCCAGCTCTGGAAGAATGCATGAGGTAATGGTGGAGTCAGCAGGGGAGCTGGGGGGAGGAGGAGGAGGAGCTAAATAAAAACTCCTCCATAATTGGTGCTGTTTCTGACACGGTGAGCCCCGGTGTAAACACTACGTTCTGGAGGCAGGGGGGGGGGGGTAAAGAAAGCAGGTTGTATAGAAACAGCCTTCAATGGACAGATTCTCCGTTCCTGTTGTACCTGCTCCGTTTTCATTTGATTTGATTTGATGCGAGCCTTCTTGTATTACACAGTGAACAGATATCCGCTGGTGCACGAGGCGGATCCTGTTCTGCCACTTTCCTTGATCTGCCTGAAAGCCCCCCCCCCCCCCCCCGAGCTGTTAAAGATGAATGTTGTGTCACCGAACCGAAAGTCCCATTTCAACCAAGCAGCGAGGATCGATACACGGCCCGATGCATCACACGCTCAAACTGTACGCTCAATGTTCTCTGGCTGACGGCTCGTTAAAAGGATCGTCTGGCAGCACGACACGACAAACCGATGTATTCTCACCTGAACGTCTTTGCTTTGTCGATGCAGTCTGAATACATGAGACACAAACCCATTGAAGGTCCAACATTCTGGGAAATACACTCATTTGCTGAGAGTTAGATGAGAAGATTGACGCTACTCTCATATCTGTGAACTAAATATGAAGCTAGAGCCAGCGGACGGTTAGCTTAGCTTAACACTCGGCACTCAACAAGCTCACTGATAAATCAGCAGACTAAAGAAACTAAATACAACGTGTTAATTACTGAGTTTTGGATATGCTCATCCAACTCCCAGACAAGAACGCAAATAAACACATTTCCCAAATGTCCAGCTATTCTTTTAATAACACTAAACCCTTTTCTTTGTGTCAATGAGCAGCGTTGGACCTGCAGCACCTCTCACCCGCCTGCTGCTTTGTGTCTGCACCGCGACTCAGGACGAGTACTGACCCTGTCGAAGTGGTTGAAGGAAGCCCGGTACTCGTTCAGCTGCTCCTGGCTGATGCCCTTGGCGTCTCGCGTCAAGACCTGGTTCTCGATTTCGTTGATGGTGCGGGCGATGGTGGTGAGTAGCTGCTCCCAGCCCACGCGGATGTGCTGCAGAGGAGCGAGGGCCACAAGAAGGTTAAAGGAAGAGACGGATAGTAAGAGAGTCTCAGAGGCGGTTAAATGGTTAAAACTTCTACAGTTCAATGTGAATGTGTTCATATTTAAGAGGAACCTTATGGGAGGTTTTATTTGCATAAAATACAATAACAAATCAGTATTTAGACTTTAAATCTGCTCTGGTTACCGACCCCTCTGCACAGAGGCCGAGTCTAGAAACACACCTGCATAACAGCTCTGCAGACGGGTCAGTTGATGTGCAGAATTTCAATAACAAGATTCATATGAATTATTGGCCAGTAAAAATAATTCTTGGCAGACGGGCGGGGGTTTACAGTTCTCCAGCACTTGGCTTGATGAGCCAAGAAGTTAATATTGTGCACCGGCGACTGGATGGAAAAGTGCAACGTCAGCAGAGTTCAGCATTAAACTCTCAAAGGTTTTCCTGTGGTCGTCTGAGCATCGTGCCACCACGTTGCTTTGTTCTTTAGTGCAAAACCAGCGCGGCCATTTGACACCAACGCAACATAAAACCAGTCGGGTCAGATGAGTTTTTACCTCCATGGTGTAGTTGGTGTGCTTGTTGTCAAAGATGAGCGCTTCCTGAATGAGCTGGTGGTCTCCCTCCAGCTGGTCGATCTTTGGCTTGTAGTTGACGATGCTCTTCTCGTACTGGCGGAGGTGCGTCAGCTGGTCCTCCAGGGTGCCGTGCATCTCGATTGAGATGCGGCCGATTTCCTGCAAGAGACGAATACAGATTATTTAGTAAGAATGAGTCGTTGCAAAGATAAGATTGATCTCTTTACCCGTCATAGACACAGTCTCATCATATCTAATGACGGTATTTTACTTGTATGCTGCAGTCAGTGCAAACCTGTGATGCCACTTTGACCATTAAACTTAGACTGGTAAGTTTAAGACTAAAGTCGGCACATTGATACTTACAAACTAGCTAAGTTACACACAGGCTGCACTGACGGCGGCCTCACTGTGACCTCTGAACCTGCTCTCACTGACCTCCATCTTGGCCTGGATCCACGGCCCGATGACGTTGGCCTGGTTGGCGAACTGTCGGCGCAGACGCTCGTTGTTCTGCTGCCGTGCGTGTTCCTCAATCAGAGCCTGGTCGCGCTGAGGCACCAGCTGCCGGACCTACAGCAGAGTCACGAAGAAACCCAAATGTGTTATTAATGTGACTTCTAATGACGATGCATTCACTGAAATTCTCTCCACAGTAAAACAGGATCTTACTAAAGTTTGAAATATAAAACAAAACTCTTGTGCAGTAACAGCTTTATTGTAGCAGCGAGCCTCGTTTAATGTAACCGTAAGAACCGACATGACTCATGACAGAGACAGCTTCCTTTAACAATAGCTGGGGGGAAAATATCTAATTTTATGTTCTAAATGTTTGAATTACCTTGTCCCATTTGGCGTTCACCTCCTGTGGGTTGATGGTGGTGTAGGGGTTGGTTCCGTCCATATTCACATGATAGGTTTGCACAATTTTGGCGATCTCATTGTGGATGCCCAGGATGGCCTGGCGCTCTTTGTCGGCCTCTGGCAGCGTGGCTTTGAACTGCTCGTGGGCTGTGCTCAACCCCTGAGGCACAACGCACACAAACACAGGAAATGAAAATCTAAACCACAAAATCAACAATAAAAGGCTTTTTTTTTTCCTCTAAAAGAGCAATTTACTTCCTCCGTCTTCCGAACGTACAAGTGCTTTTTGAAAACAATAACTAGAAGATGAGGGAGGGAGAGTCGGGTTTCTGCTCTTATTTCACATCTTATACATAATGTATTTACACATTACACACAATAGTTTATATTTACTTACTTTGCCTCGTGTCACACTTGTAATGAGACTCGTACATCTGTCAGTAATAAACTGTACGTCTGTCCCATGTTTCCAAGCTTCACATTCAACTTGAACCAAAGTTTTGACATTTTGAGGAACATTTGAGTTGAATGAAAAGATCGATATCTCATATGTGTCAGGTAAATGTTAGCGTAGCTTAGCATCAACTGGAAACAGGGAGAAACAGCGAGCCGGCTCGGGGTCCCTTGGAGTCCCTTCTGTTCTCACCTGGATCTCCTCGATGGTGTGGACGATGAAGGTGTCCTGCAGGTCCTCCATGGCGCCCTCCATCCAGTTGTTGAACGGAGCCGCTCTTTTGGCAAACTCAAGGTACAGTTGGTCGATGGTTTCAAGCAGCTTCTCGGTTCTCTGTCGAGCATAAAAACACATTCACAGGCTTTAAAAGAAGGACCTTCAACGTGTTGTTGGGTGAAGTTCCTTTTTATTCATGATCTTCCAGAGACCTGGAGGCACAAACAGACGGATTTAGCGTCACGCTGCATTTTCACAAATAAAATAAATCTCCAAACTTAAAAAGGATTTTCAAGGCGAAAGCGAATCCTGAAATTCAAATCTCCCTCACAGCCTCTCGCTGTGAGGGAGAACACTTTCATCTCAGAACGTGTTATTATATCTGCTCTAATCAGCACCAAGAAGGACGGAAGGAACTTTAGAAACAGGGATAACAAAGTGATTTTAGATGTTAGGAGCTCATTCATTCTCACCTGCAAAGCCTCGCTGCGTTTCTGGGACATGGCTCCCAGTGCGTCCCACTGGTCACAGATCCGCTGGCAGCGAGCGTTCACACTGGGGGAGTCGTAGTAGTCCAGCTCACTGGAGCACAAACAGACGAGGGAACAAAAGATGCATTATCATTACCGGCATCACCTCGGTGTCCATTTACATCATCCGCTGTCTTCCTTCGATGCACTTGAATGCCTTTATGATCCTGTTTGTGTCTTTTGTTTGTGGGTTTTATGGTGTTAAGCATTTCTATAAGCCCCTAAAGGATGTCTTTGAGTCACTCGTCAGGTGTGTGTTTCATCATTTACATCTGCAAATCAAGTGAACCAGAGATCAAGAGTGACTTTAGATGTTTACGAATAATAATTGACTGAAAACCATTTAAGATCACCACAAACAACAGACGTCAACCTGACTTCCTCTATTTCCTCTTGTATTTACCAACAGAAGGCAGCTTTTTACCATCAACCCCCGGCTCCCGTTCATCACGTCTTACTTTAACTCCTGAGCGATGGCAGCGATCTGCTCCACTCGGTCCTGATGAGCAGCCAGGTCGCTCTCGAAGGCCTCGTGTTTCTTCAGCAGGGCCTTAATGTCCGACAGAGAGGCCGTCTCGTAGTCGTGCTTTTGCAGCATTTCCTCCTTACCTGCAGGGGGAGACGTCAAAAAGATGTATCTCAATCCTATCATCAATGATATTCACCTGTTTGTAATGCTGGTTTAGTGACACGGAAACAAAAAGGACTTTTATTTCTATTTGAGGCTCAAACACAGGAGCTGGCTCTTTATATCCAGACGGTGAGTATTTCTCCTGTCAGTACCTTCAGTCCAAGCTTCATGGATGGCGGCTTTCTGGCGGAATTTCTCCGCCAGGTGGTCGAGTCTTTCCAGCCTGCGAATCTCGTTGAGGAGCCACTCTTCGTAGCCCTTCTCCGCTCCCTCTAGATTTCCCCACCCGTTGTTAATGTCCTGCAGCAGGCAAAAGGAGACACAATCATGAGAGTGGAACCCACAAACCAACCTTCCTGTTGGTGCTTTTAATCTGTTCTCTCGTATGCACACACGTATGAGAAACTTTGTACGATTAAAGTCATTAAATAGAGGTCATGATACTCTGGGTTATATTTGGGCTGCACTGTAAATGGGCATTTTAAAGCAAACAAGCAACCAAGTGAGACACGGGTTTAACAACGGGATCAACTGTTCCCTGGCTTCATGCGCCTCCATGGTTCATATAAGCCGAGGTAAGTCTTTGGCCACTGAAGCCCATCACAGTCGTGTGTTTTGCGTGACCTACCGAGACCATCTTCCCCTCCGAGGGCATGAAGGCGGGCCTGTTGCTGAGCCTCAGCTTGGTCTGCAGGGTGTTGAAGTTGATCTCCAGCTGGCACTTCTCCTGCACTTTGGGCGGCTTGTGGAGGCGGCGGTAATCTCTGAAGTCCTCCAGCTTCTGCTGCATGGCCTGCATGGTGTTCTCGGGCATGCGGTTCTCCAGCCAGGGGATGGTGCGACGGATCCACTCCAACAGCTGGTGGTGTTGATGGTGGTGTGGGTGGTGTGAGTGGTGTGAGAGCGAGGGGATGGAGGAGAAACAAGTACCATTCAAGGGTAAAGAAGATGCAAAGGAGAACCGTGCAGATAAAAGGAAAAGGGGAGATATATGACGTGTAGTGGATGTAATCAATGTGTAAAACGAGGGAACAAGAATACAGAGTGAGATCATTGGTTAGCGAGTTGGTTTGCTGTTCATTTCTCGCAACCAATCGTAACCCTACGAACATTTCATGTCTGAATCAAAAGGACCGTACTTGTGTTTTTGCACATTTTATCTTAAACTTTTTAGTTAACTAATTTTGGATAAACATAACACAAACAGTCTAAACATAGATCTGTTAAACTTGGTTATTGAAGAATTGTGACCTAGTTTTGTCTTGAATGGGACATTTTACAGTTATAAGTGAGCTAAGGATTCTCTCTTAAGCCTCAAACCAACAGTGTTTCCCTGGCTGCCTTTCTATCTCCATCGACCCTGCACCCGGTCCTGACCCTGCACCCGGTCCTGACCCTGCACCCGGTCCTGACCCTGCACCTGCACTGAGCACTCCCCCCCCCACTGAGGGCTGGGAGGCAAGGGAGCGGCTTGAAAAGGAGAACGGGGAGAAAGAAGGGAAGAGGAGGTGCAGGACAAGTATAGGAACAATCGGGGGGGGGGTGCTCACATCACTGGCCAGCTTCTCATAGTCCTCCATCAGCTGCTCATTCTCTTGGTTGACAGCCAGCACCTTGCAGATCCTGTTGGCCGCCGTCTCCGCCTGGAAGATGAGGGAAACGGTGTGAGACGCAGAGCGAAGGCACTTCCTGTTCTGGGCTACTTTATACTTCTACTTCAGATTTAAATATTGTAGTTTTTAAGTTTTATACGACGGCTGTATTTACTTTGTTAAAGATTAAACCAGTGGCTTGTAAGGGAAACCTCGATCAGAGGGGGCGGAGCCAGCCACGGTATAAAGAGAGAGGACATATTAAAAACTAACCCCAACATGTTCTAGTTCGGGCTGATTGTCAGGTTTCAGAAGTCTATCAGTTTGTTTTCACCTCTAAACTAGAGGTTGAACTAACCAGCTGTTTATGAAGCAGCAGCTCCGTTGACCTGCTACAACAGTAAAATGCTATTTACCCATTTAGCTGCTCGTACTTCTGTACTTTCACTAAAGTAGAACATCCAATGCGGGACATTATTGTTACATTTACATTCATTCCCGTCATTATAGCTGCATCCATCCATCCATCTGCGCTGCCGACACGAGCGCCAGAGATTTCCCACAGGAGTCATTTTGGAAATGAAGCAATGGATCAGCAACAACGCTGCGAGCAAGTACAAACTCTACGCTGTTGTTTCTGTGAAACTGTCTGGGATTGTGTGAGCGTCACCTAAATGTCTTCAGATTAATAATCCGACGACAAGGACCGATTGTATCGTATTGTACCTGTCGTCAGGTGAAGGGGGGCATTTGTCTCTGCAGTGCAGTCTTTTTATAGAGTGCAGCGTCTCAGCCGACATACAGAGAGCCGGGGGGGGAATACAGCAGGAGAGAGAGGCTCCTCCGAGGATAAAAACAGTCCTCCCGTAGGGATGAGGACGGACTCATCCATGACACAACACCTCCTTAACGTTGGCCTGTCAGTCTTCATCACTGGCCTGGCAATGCATGAGCGAAGCAGAGTTTCCATGACAACATGTAGTCTGTTAACCCGTTGGGTTCAAGACGAGTAGATGTGGTCAGGAAAGAGATGTGGTCAGGAAAGAGATGTGGTCAGGAAAGAGATGTGGTCAGGACAGTTCATTGAGAGCAGCAGGAAAGAAATAGAGGAATTTAAGCAAAACATGCACGAAGTCTGGAGGATATGCAGCGGATCTGAGCTCGGGGAAAAGTTGCATATTCAGCTCGATGTGAAACTTTCCTGTGCTGAAGTTAAAATCAAAATAAATCCATGAGCAACTGTCATGAATCAACCCAGACTGCACCAGTATCGATTTCCCTCTAAAAAAGGAGATTAATTGACTAAAGAGGGGGTCTAACCTCGCGGCGGTGTCCTTTTAGAGCCTACCCCCCCCCCCCCCCCCCCCCTCAGCTCAGAGGCTGGCTCTCCCCACAGAGGACTGATTCCAGGCTGCTTTTGTCAGAAGAGATGACGGGGGGGAAACTTGGCTCGGTGGGAGAAATGCTGCGGGGGCCTCCAACAGGAGCAGCGGGGCGAGCTGCCTTAAAAGGAGAGCCAGGATGTGCAGGTCGTGCTTCTGTGAGCAAATGTTTGCGCGCCGGTTGTGTTTACTGACAGACGCGACCTCGTTCAAGGAATAACGTTGTCCTGACATCAGAGGTGGAGGAGAGAGGACAGCGGGAGGACCGACGGTAGCTCGAGTCCGGTTCTCAGAGAGATTTACTCCTTTGGACTCTATACTCCAAACAAAGATGGACGACAGAAGTGACAAATCCCCCGACTGGATCTCGATATGTGTCACATATACAAAGTTAAAAAGTCATTTCTCTTACATTTTATTTATGCACTAAAACCTGCAATGACAGATTTGTTTGCAGCTTAAACAAACTGTAAAGACAACATGGGCAAATAAATCCTGTTTGAGAGCAGCTTTAAGGTTCCTTTTAATCTAATGCAACGAAAACACTGAATTAAGTTACAGTGAAGTTACTCATTTCATTGTGTTTCAATGTTTCTATTTGTGTTGTTTGTTCTGACATCACTTCTTATATAGATTACGAAGCACAGAGGAAATAAAAATGTTCTGTAAACATACACACACACTGCTTGTTGGAAAACACTAAAATCTCTTAATTTAATTCATTAGTATAGTTTCCCTTAAAAAATAAATTAAAAAAAATCAAGCAATTTAGTGTTAAATTACTATAATCAGCTTTAAAACACATGTGGAATGTTTGTAATTGTAGAACATAAACTCTCCACAGCTCATTAAACTTCCACATATTCCCTCACTGGGATTTAAAACCCTCCATTTAATTCATGTTATCTTCCATTGACATATGTTTTTAGGGATGTTTTCGTTTTTGGAAAACAGGTTTAACATTTCTATTATAATCAATATTGTGCACTGTAACCAGACCATCAGAGATCGATCGTAATGACTCAAATGACCTTTTCTTTGTGAAGGCAAAGTCTGTCCAACAAGGAGACGTAAGAGTGAAAAGGTGTTTGTGGGTAAATTGTGCCCTGGAGGGTAAAATCTGTTTCTATGTGAGATCCATGCCAGCGCTGCTGTAAAACTGTGTGCCAGCCTGCAGTGGTTTCCAGACTCCTGCTCCTCGGGACGTTCAACAGCTCCATTAAGAAGTGGATCCTAATAAAGGTGTTAAGTACAGGAGGCTTAGCGGAGTGTGTGTGATAAGTCTCTATTATTCTCCGCAGAGATCCTGTAGCGGATTTGGCTCGTCTTTGGCATAATGTATTCCACTGAGAGCGTCAGAACTTGGTGCTGGCAGAGCAGAAAGGTTATCGAGGATCAATACGCTGCTGAGAGAGGGCCGATAAGGAGGCGCTGAATAACTGAGGGTTTGGTTTCCCGCCCACTATAAATAATAAGTATGAAGTCAACTCAAGGCACACAATGTAATACGTCACCCAACAAATGAACGCTGGCAAAAAATGACTTAATTCTCTGCCAGGTACTTTGGCAGGTATCCAGTTATTGTTTGGAGAATTCCTTTTCCCGTTTCATTCCTCACCTTCTGCTTGCCCGAGAAGGCGTGGTAGTAACACGACACATAAGTCATGACGGCTTTCTCGTCTGGCCTCAAGGTGCTAATGATATCTGCCCAGGGAACAGAGGGAGGAAGGGGAGAGAGGACAGAGAAGAGAGAAAAATGCACAAGAGTAAAAGAGTGCCGAGACACAAAAGGGCCAGCAGGGGGCGCAATCACTAGAGGAGGCAACAGCCGGGGCTCGAGTCATCTCAAGTCCACCTAGAAGGTTGTCTGCAGGTCGGGTTGTACTTCTACCTGATAAATGGGACTGAATTTGATGTGGGAAGCTTCTGGCTCAGCTCAATATGCAGTTTAAATAAATCAACACGTTGAAGCAGCCTCGAGCAGATCATCCAGAAATAGATCTGGTATCAAACATCTGCCAATAACTGTAAAATATGGAGGATGAAGAGAGCAAAGTTAAAGTTTGTGACGCTAACTTTGCATGGGAGGGAGGAACCTTCTCAACTTTTAAACTTGGTGGAGTTATATTTAAAGAAGCAGCCATGTCACCTCTCAGAGTCCAGCTGTGGAGGCAGACCTCTCCACGCTCTCCACTTATAAACACAGACATTGTTTTTTCTATCTTAAACACAGCTGTGTTGAAGCGCTCTCTCTGCTGCTGGGCCTCTCAAAATGAACCTGACTCTTATGTAACTTGAGCGTTTTGATGCTCTGCTCCTTCCCCGACTGTCTGAGCGGAGAAGCAGCAACAATCCCAGAGACCCCGTTTGTGCCTCGAGGTGGCCATCAAACTAACGGACAATCATTCATTATCCAACAGGGAGAAGTCCGATACGACAATCCCATCTCCCAGAGAAACGAGGAAACAGACAGCGCGTATCCATTCAAATTAAAAGACAGCTTGCTGCTCGCTTTTGAAGTGCCAGTTTAAATTTCATTCATTCCTCCGCCCTCCATTTAAGCCGTCACTCTGAAGCCTGAACATAACCATCCTTCTAAATGGTTATGTCTCCCCCCACCATGCAACACTTCGGGCTAATTTGTTTCTCTCCGTCAGCAACTGCGGCTTTTTATCACAGGCAATCATCATCATTTATCAGACCAACTTCGCTGCCCCCCCCCCCCCCCCGCTCGGGCTTCTGTTAAGCGGAACAAAACCCTAATTAGGGGCGAATTCGCCGACCTGCGGCGCCGCAACCAACGAGGTGGACTGGAGATGCTCATTGCCTCTGAGATCAGAGTTGTCTTCCCATCATGCATTTGGTGGCGTGAACCATGCGGAAAGTGAAGGAGAGTGACCCCTGCAGGAGGGGAGGGGCGTTGTGCACTGCAGAGAGAGATAAGGGCACTGTTAGGAGAAACACGCGGACGGAGAGAGGAGGGAGGAGAGGAGGGAGGAAGAGGAAGGAGACGCTGCATCCAGGATACCTTCTGGGCGCCTGAGAAGGCGTGGTAGAAGCTAGAGACGTAGGTCATGATGGCCTTCTCGTCCGGACGGGCAGTGCCCACGATGTCTGCGGGGAAGAGAGGAGGTCAGGGAGGGGACGGAGGGTGTGGAGGTGAGGTTGTTAAACAGAGCACAGAATGATGAAGAAACAGGAAGTAGAGAGCTGGGGTTCAGCTCTTCACATTGAACAACATCCAGAGTGGAAAGAAAAACATGGTGGTGTCACTGTCCAGATGTGCTGAACAGGGAGGATTTGATTTAAACTTCCGTCTTAAAAACAGCAACACACACAGATGTCAGACGTCTACAGGTGCAGCAATAAGTGAGCAGAAGCATCATCTGAAGAGTCACGACGATGTCTAACGTATTCGTAGAGGATTTTACATTCAACAGAAAAGAGGATCCGTGACTCCTCCTGTGTGCACAGCTGCGTGTGTGAGAGCGTTAAGGCCAAAATAAATCCTCTCAGAGACATCGGTCCCTAGAGATCAATAAGAAAAACAAGAGATGGAAAAGGACGAGTCCATCTCGTTGTTCAGAACTTCACCCGCTTTAACTCTCAACGCCGCCAGCTCAGAGGCAACCGGCTGCGATTCAGCAGTATCCTTGTGAAGGAATGTGAAGAACACAGTTGGAGTTTTTCCAACACCTCTGCAGACCCGGTTACTCGCTGTCGGATTGTAGGTCTTCAGGAAGTTATAAAACACAGGGGCGGTGCAGACGCCGGCTATGTCACGTTCAGACTTCTGAGAGAGAATATTTTGGCCTTTGAACACAGGAGAAAGTCTTTCCTCCTCCTCATCATCATCACTTCACTATATTCCTCCTCCGCCTGCTCACCTTCTGCGTCCAACATCTTGGGGATGTCCAGGTACTTCTCCGCCACGTCGAAGGCCGTGTTCAGGTTGGTCATGGGGTCGTCCTAACAGCAGCAGACACAGCAGACCATCAAGACCTTTACAAGTACTCCTTAAAAACACGCCAGGGTATGTGCAACTACAATGTAAATGCTGTAGTGGCTTCTCTCGTCACATTAACGTCAGACAACGCTCGCTCACCTTGCGCAGTTTCCCATAATCAATGAGCTCCGGACGGTGTCGATGGATGAGTGCACAGAAACCCAAACCATCCTTCCAGCTGAAACAGAGAGAAGCAGTTGAGATGAGGGTGAAAGTGAGGTGAAACATAACAAGCTGAAGATGGAGACCATTCCCCTCCACCGGACTCCTTAATGAGCTTCATGTAACACACCCTCGTCCTGCCTGCAGCGCGGTGTGTCACTGTAACCCGACCACCTCAACCTAAAGGGGAGGAAACGTTATCTCATGCACCACATGGTCCAAAGTCTCCAATTAAAGCTGAACCACAGCTTCTGGAGTCTGAGATCCTACAGGACGCTATTTTAGGACACTTTCCTCACTCCGTAGATTTATTTATTTATTTATTTATAAGACATACTACACGCTTTAGATTAATTAAGATTTGATTTGAATGTTAGATAAGGAAAAGTGGAAAACCAATGGAAAGTATCCGATGTCATGAAAACTAAGAGTGGGGACCCATCGAATGACCTTCAAGGACACGATTGTTAATAGCAGTCATTATATTTAGCATCTGAAGGATCCTGGAACAAGTTCAGAGAACAGTAAACCCCTGCTCGGTTACTTTCATACACTGAACACACTTTGGTTCTGGTTTACTTGACTTTTCCAGGATAATTTTCTTGGCAAGTGGTCTCACTTTGACTTAAAGATGAAGTTTTACAGAACGCTGCAGCTGCAGCATTCATTCATTCATAATGTTTTTACCATGTAAATGTTAGACATTCTTTCGCTATCATGAGCTATATTTTACCACAACACTGATAACCAAAGCTTATAAAGTTGATATGACAAAACAAACAGCATTAGCATCCGTTAGCGTTCTGTTTACGCTCTGTTTCGGTCTCTACCTCTTCCTGAGGGAACTAGCTGCCTACGTCTGTCTGTGTGGTGCGAGCCGGTCGAGTTCAGAGGGTTTTAAAGCACTTGTGCTCAGGCTGTCCTCGACTAAACATTCCTATAGGGCGACTGACACTCGTACGATTTTGTCATTGAATCGATTAGTTGATTTAATCGACAAACTGAGTTTCTCCACAAGGAGTCGTACAAAAGCACCATTGTGAGGTTAAAAAGATGCACTGATACAATAAATAAAGTACTTAAAAGTGCAAAGCTGCTAAATGGCTGCAGTTGAATCACATCTTTGTCCTGTAATCAATGATCATGTGCTCACTTAGCTGGAAGACATATTTTTAGTTCATCGAGCGTTGCCAGGCTGTATGAATGCAGTATGATGGGATGGTGCAGTGCAATCTCACTAGAAGAGTTCTGGATGATTTACTGCTGCTCTCTGCTCGCAGGCTAACAAATTAGCGAGATGGGGTAATTTAACGTATTACCTGCCATACTAAGTGCCTGTAACGTACGAGAGCGGCTGCTACAAGGTGACTCGTCGTGTACCCGGAGCAGCAGAACTCTTTCTCGTCTGCCTCTCATCTCACGTACAGCTATCGTCTCTCACAGAGAAACCACATCAAAGGCCCCTGCTCCGGGACCTTCTCCTGAAATAACCTCCCTCCACCTTTCTCTTCTCCTCGGCTTTCATCCACATCCGAGGATCACAGAGGTCTTCTTTCAATAATTCAACACGCGCGAAGGCATCCCGTGACGTGGACCGAGGACCTAAACGAACCCACTCGTGGCAGGAACAGACGGATGAGAGCAGGATGCTAGGAGAGGACGCTAACTCTTCATGCAGTTTGATATCATCTCAAATGCATTAGTTGATTACACATCCTCTCCGTCGGTCTGGTTCATGAGAGCACGTCTGCTGCTCTGTTCTCTGTTAAATCCGTCTGGTTTCAGTTCTCATCTGTTCAGCATCAGCACCGTCTGAGGCGATAACCACTTCTGATCTTTTTATGTGATCCTGGTGTGCTGAAGAGATAGTTAGTATTCATACTGCTGCAGTGTTGAGAGAGCGCTCTCACTGCAGAACAGTGGTCTTGAAGCACTTTCTTATTCAAGCTCCGGAGGCGTTCTTTTTAAGTCTGTTTTCTTTGGCTGGATGAGAACAAACCATTTAAACTCAGGTGACACCAAGTAACTGCAGCAAGATGCTAGAAAATAGAAGCTAAAAGTTTTCCATTGACACGGAGACTCTGCGTCATCTGGTTTCCTGTAACTACATCTCGGCACCTTTTCTGTGTTTCTCATGGTGCGTTTCCTCACCTGATGTGAAAGTTTTGGATGTTGACATTCTTGTAGGGCGCAGTCTTCCTCTGGCACCACAACAGGAGGCCCTCTTTGGCAGATGTCTCTGCGGTCGGGGAGAAGGGATCATCGTGAAATTCAAGAAACTCTCAGGCTTTTACTTTGTCCGACTCTCGACTAATCCCCGTTTAGCGGTGGATTAAGTGGAGGTGAGGGTGAATGGGAATCATGTGCGGGTGTCTCGTGCTCTCTCGTCTCCAGTGGATACCGAGAGGTGTCCCGTTTTATGGCGTTGTCCCCAAAAACAGTTAAATTAAATACTTTAAAATACGCTGCCCTGGAATCTAAAACTGAACAAAATCAACGCTGACCGCTTCCGACATTTGAATTGGATTACATTTTAAGTGCATTATATACGTTAACCAAGGAGAGGACCATAACATGGACGTGTCCGGCTCCATAGGGAAGGAGCAGTCTCTGACTCATTCATATTCTAATACGCATGCATTAGCTCGTCCGGTCTATAAGTGGCATTGTGCCGTTTTAAAGCTCGGTGAGATGCGTGACAAAGGTCTTTACTCTGAGACACTGTGTCAACGAAGTGTTTTCAATTGCCAATTAAGACAGCGAGCAGTTCTTTTCAATTAAGTGAATGAACAAGAAGCGTGTGGAAATGTTCCCACACACACACACACACACACACACACACACACACACCTTCCACAGAAATGTCTTGAATGGCGAAGCGGAGGATTATGGTCCAGATCATTCCCAGGGTCATCTTAGCGTTTCCATCTACGATCTCTGAAAGAAGGGCAAAGCAATAACAATTACATTTCAGGATTTACATATTCAGCATCCACTCGTAATCTATATCTTTCACATCTTTCTCGACGTGTCTAGAAGCATTGATTTGGTCATTTCAAGGTAAAAAGAAGCTGTCTAGATGTGTTGAAACTGGGCTAAGTATGGTTGAAAGGATGGGAGCGAATGCATCACTTGTATCACAGTACTTCTTAAAGCTGAAACACTGAAGCTCTAATGAAGGAAACTTGTTCAATGGTTACAGCCTGGACTCGTGGGGCTGTCAATCCGTTGGTGGCTATGAATGAAGAGCCTCTGTCCAGCCCCCTTTCTGTCGATAATGAAAATCCCCCTCAACAGGTTACCCTGTTTGACCTCCTTCAATAATCATTTGTTTCTCCCTGTAATCCAATAAGGAGCAGGACACGAGCTCCACCGCCGCCCGACTGTGACGGACAAACTGTGACTGCGAGATGTCAGTCCGAGGTATGCGCACGTAACGCGGTGTGAACGACGGCTCGGATCGAGTTAGGGAGGCAGAAGAAGGTCGGGCTGTGTTGTTCAAGCTGACACGCGCTGATAAATGTTGAGATTAGTCCTAATGAACATGACCGATCAACATGGGGGGGGGGGGGACACAAATCCTGTTAATTCCCTTTGAACGCAACCCCCCCAACCCCGCTCCTTCATCCTTCACCCACAACAAACCCCCCTCCGATGAGTCGCACAGATCTGACCCTTCAACTAGCCCCGTCCTGACACCACGGCGAGCAGCGAGCTGGGCCGCTCCACCGGGAGGCTAATCTGTCTGGAATGCCGGTCTGGTTTAGGAGCTTTTACACCGGCCTCTGTGCACCGCGAAACAAATCTCCATCTTATCGAGAACTTCGTGTCCTTTTTGGAGCCAAAATAATTTTGTTTTCTTAAAACAAGACTAATGAAAGGATTCTCTTATCTTATAAGAACTTTGCCTTAGACCAGAGTCTCTTTAGAAAACCTCTCGTTCTACTGCAGCAGGGTCTGACCGTCTGCTCCAGTCAATCCTGGTTCTGGTTCTCCCTCGCCTCTCTTCCCCCCAGTGGGCCCAGCAATACGGCCTGGGCCCCCCAGAAGAGTGGCGTCGGCTTCCACGAGGGACCGGCGGAGCAATGAGGACTATTCTTTCAGTAAAAAGTGGTTCCAGCAGGAATCATCGTCAGTCAGGTTCATGTATGATCCAGAGGAACCGGGATATTGTTTCTGGACGGGCAACAAAATAAAATGTATGTTCTCCTTCATTGCATTGAGTTTACGTTCACGTTCACAACACACGTGTGCAAACTCTGTCAATTCCAGAAAAGGCCAGAGGGGTGTGTGTGTGTGTGTGTGTGTGTGTGTGTGTGTGTGTGTGTGTGGTTGTGAAAGAGGGAGATAGATAACGAGAGAGCGAGCGTTTACTCTGCTAAAGAGTTGTTTACTCTCCGATGGGAGGACGGACGGACATCCCCAAAGTTATTCGGGCCAAAACAATGAGCAGCCTCAGCCCCCCGAGGGGATCGTTGATCCTGAGATCTACTCAGAAAACGCAGTGCGAAGCACAACCGCCGACCGAACGCTCTGGAATAAGGATCTCATTAAACTGCACAGCAGCCAGCGGCACTGCCATGGTACCGAGAGAGAGACAGACTACATTAGCCATAACAGGCAGAATAGTAGCTATTGATTTGGCTGATGGTCTAATTAAAACCAATAGGTGACAATCTGAGCTGTAAACAGATTTAGAGAAGGTCAGGGGACTTTGTGAGAAATACCTGACCTTCATCTTCTGGCTCAAACGTCGTTACAAGACAGAGACGTGGCATCACTCACCCTCGGCTCCGATCGACACCAGCTTCACTCCTTTGCCGGTGATGAAGTCGAGCGCTTTGTTGACGTTGGAGATCTTGTGGACTCTCATCTTGCCTCTCTCTGGTTTGGCCAAGCGTTCGCCTAGACGGGAAAACACAAAAATGTCAAACTCGTCCTTTAAGTCTGATCCTTATATCCAAACTCAACATGCGACGGTCGGTCCAGACTGTCTGCAGTCAGTGTGATCCTGTTTACCTGAGATGACCTCGAGCAGCAGCATGAGTTTCAGTCCATCCCGGAAGTCCTCCTCGATGTTGTCGATCTGTGTTCCCGCTTTCCTCAGGTGAGAGTTACACCAAGCTGTAAACGTCTGTAGAGATGGAAGAGAGCAAGAACAAAACTCATCAGTCACAGCACTTCTGCACACATAATCACATACTGTCCGTTTTTCTGCAGCAGCCAGCAGTCCGAGAGTCCACATGAGCCACCCAGATGTTTGCTGGGTGAGCGACTGTGAGTGTGATGCCTCCGGCAGGATTATATTTAGGTCGGCAGCAGGCTATGAAGAAGTGAGATTTCTTACCAACTGGAAGATGCAGGTTCTGTCCTTCAATGTTGAAAAGCTCTAACACCTCTTCCTAACAAGCGAACATCAGATTGTTTTAGTTTTTCCCAATGAAGATGTGCTAACCTGCTCTGTGCAGCAGCGAACATGCTTAGCGACGTGTCACTTCTTTCAAAAAACGCTCCCTATAGGCTAAATGCTAATGCTAGCATAGCAACATGCTCACATTGTCAATGCTAGCGTTCATCAGGTCTAATGTTTACCATGTTCACCATCTTAGTTTAGCGCGTCAGCATGATAGCATTGCTAATTAGCCGTAAACCGAACCAAAGCATTGGACAAAGTAAAACTCCGACGATGGGTTTAAAGTTACTGAAACTCATTGTGAGGGAAACGTGAACGTCTGAACCAAATTAAACTGCAATCCTACCTGAGATATTTCAATCAAAACTACAAATGTCAACCTCTTGATGGCGCGAGATGAAGAGTGAGGGGATCACCAACGTCAGTAAGGTCTATCCTCTGAGAACCATGAAGTTCTTAAGTGTTGGACCGGCCATCCACTGAGTAATGCTGCTAATGAATCTGTGTTTAAGCCGTCTGTAATCTTTTCGTAATCGTTTTTTGTAGCTGAACCAGACCTGCTGACGAATAAATGAGTTTCCTGTTGGTTTATCCACACACTACCACCCCTTCATGAGAACCTTTCCCTGTGATGCTAACACGCTTACGTACTGCACTCTTCTCCTTGGAGCCGCGGCACACTGGAGCATTGTGTACTGTGTACAGTAGGTGTAGCAGGCCTTGGACTCTCTGGCATCGCTGGCATGCAAACACGCTAACGGAAAACATCTGGAGCAGGATCTCAGCCGCCCAACAGGAGCTGGAAATGAGGAGTGGGCCCTCCACGCACCCCGCTGTGAACACTTCTTTATGAGTTCCCTGGGTTAATTACACCCAGGGCCCGAAACGGCAACCACCATGTTTCCACCAGAGAGCTGAAGGAGGACCTCCAGGAGCAGAGCCAGGCGTTTATGAAAGCCTACACTGTCCTTCGCTGGCCTGCCTTCAACGGACGAGGGAACAAAAGCCACTTAAAAGTCACTGGTGAGCTGGTTTGGAGCACTCGTGGAACTTCCGCGATGAGATCACTCCGAGAACGGAGAGTGGCGTGAGGTTTACGCGGCTATCAATAAACTCGAGAGCCGGTTTTTCAGATGTGTGCGAGTTTGCCGGCATGCGGTGGGAGTTTCAACCAATGAAAAAGCCAAAGGATACTGTGAAAGATGTGGAGGGAGAAGGGCAGATTATATGGTGTTTAATCTCCGACTGACAGAAAAAGACCAGCTCTGAAGATGCATGTGCAGACAAGATACTGTATTCCTCCGAGTTCAGTCATGATTTAAGTCAAGCTCCAACGAGCACTAAGATATTTCAATTAACCCTAATCAATAGACGAGAGGCTTGCCAACCATTTTAAACTGTTGAGGCAGGGCTGTGGTGTCAGCAGCTAACGTGGATACTCTATAATTTAATCAAAGTGTTACGTTAAATAAGGACGTTTGCTGGCTCTGCAGGTTCACGTTCTCACAACGCTGAAGGGTTTTTGTTATCAGGATGTAAAGTTTCAACCCCTTTTCTTTCCCTTCCCTTTTATGGTTCACCTTCCCACCACTTAACTCAACACAAACACCTGCACGGCACGACAGAAGGGGAACTCAACGTGCTGTTAGGGGTACCTGACCTTTAATATACGGATATCCTGTTAACACGTAATCAGTAAAACGCACAATAGTGTTTTAAGTAGATAAAACGAGCACATTTTTACTGAAAACCTCTGCTAAGTGGAGCCTTAACAGGACCAGACAGCTGAAAAAAGTCAAAAGGCTTTGAGTCGGCCCATAAAGAGCACGGTTGTGAAAACGACTAAAAGTTCACAGAAGGAATGTTAGCTTGTTAAATGTGCTGGAAGGAGGGTACCATTTGGCTGCTCTGGGGCTGGGCGACAGGCCTCCTCCTGACAAGAATTAGCCGGCCCTCCTGCGAGTTCCTCCAACGCTCTCTGGGTCACTGTGGAGTTTGGCAGCAGCTCACGGTGCAGGCTGGCAGCCACCTGCACCGTCACATGACCCGCTGGCTGTGTTTTGGTCAACACTCACGGGGCCCTTCAGGTGTTCTGGGGCTCTTGGCAGGTCACAGCGCTGAGTTACCGGTCCACTGGTCGCAGCGGCAGATTAATGTCTAATCTCACTAAATCTAGAAATCTATACAGTTTGCTCAACAAAAAGAAAAGTGGTCTACACTTTGGAAGCCAGTCCTCGATGCTTTGAGAGTTTTGGTGGAAGTTCACTTTCATGCCAGCAAGGTTACCCCAAGTAGAGTACATATGCCAAACCTTTGTTTCATAAGGTTAAAGGTGAAAACATTATGTGCAGAACTTACACTAAAGTTGCCAAACGTAGTGTTAGAACAACTTAACTGTCTGATCCAACAGTCTTTCATTATCAAACCTGTACTACAGCCTAGTCCTCTTGTCTATTAACAGGGCTCCTGTAAATCCCTAAAATGTCTTATATTTGATTTTTATTAATTTAAGATCATACCATCGTTAGTTTCAAGATGGTTTGGTCTTCTTGCTGCAGATGCACCGGGACACACTTAAACCAGAAGAATACCGACTCGGCTTCAGACTTGCAATATATCTTTAGCATTAGCTAATGACTAGCTTGGGACGGACAGCGACGACAGGACAAGTCCTTTACACACGACTCTAGTTTGTAACTCAGCACAACATACTTGTTGTGCTGAACGGCTGAAGGCGCTACCAGAGAAGAACGCCCCCCGAGAGTTGAGTTGTCGTCGTGTTGCCATCGCTCCAGTTAAGATGCTGCCGTTGGGTTTTCCCCGTGTGCAGGGCCAAAGTATTTATAGCCAAAGGAGGTGGCAAGATGTGTAACATCACCACAAACATGTAGTGAAGCTTCGTCATCGTGCACTCTCACAGTATCATCAGATAAAGTGTAAGTAAGTGTATTTAAGATGTTTATTATCTTATTATATCGGCCAGATGATCTACTCATCAGCGATATCAAAGGACTCCCCTATTAAGAGCACAAGTCAGTGTTTTTCCGAGTTGTCTCGAAGCTGCATTGCTGCTGTTGGTGATGAAATCCATCTCTCGGCCTCTGTTTCAATAGATTTCTGTCTGTAGAATTGTTCAATGTCAGGTTTTGTAACTGCTCTTAAGGGGACAAAACGTCTACTCGTCGTCTTGGATTCACTATAAAAGAATGGAACCCAGGATGTGATGCACATCACGAACAGCTGTTAGCGTGCAAGTGTTTCGAAAGCATCAGAGCAGCTTCCAGACTGTGTGTTGTATATATAAATACAGTACTTTACTGTGTGTAGTGTGTACCGTACGATCCCTGTGAACTCTTATGTGATCGTGTTCTCCAGCGTACAATTTGTGTCTGAGCCGTATGTGCTGTGAATCTCTGTAAGCTGTTAAAATGTCAGCTTCTAGAGTCCCGGAGACCAGTTCCTGCTCATCAACAACGCGCCAGTGAGAATCCCTCTCACAGCTGTGACTTAAACACGGTCTGTTTCGGCTTCCAGCAAAAGTGAAAGCACGACTGTCTGTCTGTCTGTCTGTCCGTCCGTCTGTCTGTCTGTCTGCGGGAGGAGCCGGAGGGTCGTAAACGTCGAGAGCCCTTCTGCTCTCCTCCGCTCTCCTCCTTCACTCGTCTCAGCCTCCCAGAGCCGAGGCGGGCTGTAAAAACAACGGGGGGTCAAGAGGCAGAGGAATCTGCTCCGCATCAATTTTAGGGAAAGTTGCCAGTCGGCGTCATCACGGCAGCATTCCTCCCACGGCAACCAGCGAACGCAACGCTCGGCAAACAAACCACCTGAAGAGACAACTCGTGGGTTTCACTGCATTTCTACGGACAGATTGTTCAGACCAGAAGCACTAATAGTGCTGTGGATAATACACTGTATGTTTTTTATTGCTGTGGTTCTGATGGAGATGACATTTTAACTTGATGGTTTTACCACCACGACATGCGACGCGTTTAAAAACCCAAGATAGCTAGAACGTGAACTCATCATGAAATCAACCGTCGACTGTCGGCACAAGTTATTACACAGATTAAAAACACTTTTCTTCTGTTAAAACTCTCCTGTTCCTTCCCCCCCCCCCCCCCCTTGTCCACTCCTCACTCCATTAATCAACCTCAGCTAGGAAAATATTTCCTGCTCCTCTGCCAGCTCCATATTAGTACAATCCTTTAACTGAAACAAGCCAGCTCACGAGTGTCCGAACACACGGGCAGGCCGACAAGTCCACGGCCGAGAGGAAAGGCAGATCCTGCTGGCAGAGCGTCCGACACAGGAAGGCGGTTTTCAACAGTCTCCAGCTCAGGGTACCGGAGGGCCTCTCGTGTCCCGGTGAAACCCCCACAAACAGGCAGATGGATTGCAAGAGAAACGTCTACAACTTTCCAGCGAACAGAGAATCAAATCCAAACGCCACCCACAGCTCGAGCCAGATTGAAAACTTGTCTGGATGAGGCGAGGAGGGGAAACGGGCCTCTGTTAAGTCTATTTCGGCTGCCTCCGTCTCACTCGGGGTCGCGGGGGCCAGAAGAAGTGCTGGTGGAAAGAGTTTTGCGGTGCCAGGAAAACAGAGCTGCTTAACGGCTACGGCACCTTCCTCCCTCTCAGACTCCCAGATGACTTCCTGATGTGTGATGGATCGTGAGCATCGCGTTCAAACCAGACGAGTTCACTGAGAGCGAGGATATAAAAACGGCCCTCCTGGAGGGAGCCGTGCATGCCTTGCTCAAGGGCGTGTGAACGGTAAACGATACAGGCATTTGGCATTTGTTCTTGCCGAGACTTTCCAGAATGTTTTGAAGATTTGATCTGTAGCATTGTAGTCAATGCCAGCATTCAAAACAGCAGAAATGATGACATATTTCCATAAAAATCAATCTGTGGACCAACAGCAAGCCGTCCTGAGAGTGCTGACTTCAAAGGGAACGGAGAGCAGGAGTCTCTCCAATGGAGGAAGCTGTTATTAAGCTCATTATCTGTGCTGAACCACCTCATTCTAGTTGCCTGTTGTTGTAACGTTGACACCTGACTGAGCCAGAAACAGAATAACTTGATTTGTGACGCCTCAACTTGGTACATAAACAAAAACAAAAACTTCCAAAACAAGCCAGAAAAGTGCAGGATGCTCTCATTTCTGACAGCTGATATAGATATGTGTAGCATCCTAAAATAAAAATGAACTGTCATCCAGGAAAAGAACCGAGAGGGGGGGGAATCAGAAGTGACAGTGAAAGTCTGACGAGGAGAGGATTCAGGTTTCTGCTTCCTTCAGTTCAGAGAGAAGACGCTCGGTGAGCTGCTGTCTGGATGCTCTGCAGAAAGACTCCAAACGCAAACTCCACCTCAGCAGTCGAGTGGGAGGCGAGAGAGCAGAGAGGCACGATGCAAAGTCTGAGAGGGCAGAACAAGTACTGTACATGATGAAGACTAATACATAATCACAGCATTATTAAGCTTATATATATCATATATTTGCACTTTTTATATGCAAATAAGCACTTCATTTGTATCAGGACAGCATTCTTTACTGCACATTTTCCAAACAAAATCAATTACTTTCAATGAAACCAAAGCTTTGGCATTGAGCTCAATCTCTGTGAACTCTGACGTGTGAATCTGAGCAATCGGCTGCAAACCGTCTCAACACAACTGACTTTTGAGCCGAACTGAAAACCATCCAATTTCATGAAACTCTGTTCTGCAGGAGCTGAAGAGAGATGTTTGCACGGACTGCAGTCAGTCGTGAGACGGTACGAATGTGCTTCTTGAATTAACAATGTTGTCTTGTAGTCTGGTTAAGAGAAAGTCGTCTCTACATCACCATGTTTCCATCGCCCGTTTCGTGAGGACGCAGATTAGTTTTGTCGTGCAACTTTCTGACCGAGACTAAATCATAATATAGCTTCACATAAACCGGGTAACAACAGGGCTCAGAGCTGCCATTTTGGCTGTGCACTCGACCACAAACTGATGCATTGCTGAAACAACGGTATGAGGCTCCTACGGTGGCTCACAGCGGACAGAAATAAAGCATTGTATACCCACCGTTTTTGTTAAAGGGTTATTTCATTTTTTCAAAATAAAGCGGTTTAGATAATCTGCCGACACAGCTGGTTTACAACCTGCCGGTTCGTTTCTCCGCTCGTGTTTCCGGCCCTGATGGAGTTTGTTGTCATTCAATATTTTCATAAGCGATGAAAAATGATGGCCAATGTTGCAATAAACCAGAATATTCGATATCTTTCAATGGTATTTTTGGGGGAATAAACATGTGGCCCTGAGACAGGCAAACACAAGGAGATCGACTCCCTCTCTCTCTCTCTCTCTGTCTGTCTGTCTGTCTCTCGGTCTCTCTCTGTCTCTCTCTCTGTGTCTCTCTCTCTCTGTGTCTCTCTCTCTCTGTGTCTCTCTCTCTCTGTGTCTCTGTGTCCCTCTCTCTCTGTGTCCCTCTCTCTCTGTGTCTCTCCCTCTCTGTGTCTCTCTCCCTCTCTGTGTCTCTCTCTCTCACACAGGAAGGACAGGAGTCTGAGGACCTGCCAACTAGCAAGGGGAGTACGCTGAAAGGGTCAAAGGTCATTGTTCATCCCCCTCCGTCTCCTTCCTCTAAAGCTCACTGGAGAGTACACCCTGACTACACACACACACACACACACACACACACACACACTTCTCTGGCTCCAAAAACAGTAGAAGAGGCTCAGCTGAGGCTGCCAGGCCAATGTGTTAGAGTGTGTGTGTGTGTGTGTGTGTGTGTGTGTGTGTGTGTGTGTGTGTGTGTGTGTGTGTGTGTGTGTGTACAGAGGAGGACGGACCGTTGTACTGGCTCACTGGTCGGGTTTGTTGAACTGACGCCGTCAGTATAATTATGGCTAACCTTATTCAGAGTTGCTCAGCTGGACGTCTCGCTCGCTTTTATGTTTCTCTCAGTTTCCACCACGAATTTGGATGAAGTTTCTATATATTCGTGTCGATATGAAACAAAAATATACCTTTTTTTTTTTTAAACTTTAGTTTATATTACTAAGTTTAAACCCTTTTTTTAAAATTCAACAAATTCTGACAAACTGCTCAATGCATCAGCGTTAAAAACAGGAAGTATACCAAAATAAGAAATAGACAATCAGGTTAAATCAGGAAGTATCTGTGAAAATTAAAAATAAAAAAACACAACCCTAAAGATGTGACCAAGCTTTTCTACAGTATTTACGGGTGACGACTTCATCATCAGTGTCGTAAGATGCTTCATTAATTACTGAACCTCGCAGAACTTTTTGGCGGCCCTGTAAACAACTCAAGGACTTTAATTTTAATTTTTAGTGACGATCTCAAGGTTTCCAACTACAGCAAATATGTCGCACTGACTCGACATTTAATATTAATCAAATTGGAAACAAAATATCTAGAATTTTCAATTTCATTCACAAAAAAAATGGCTGAATTGATGAAGCTGTTGACATTGTTTTCTTTCTTGCATTGTTGTTGCCCTCATCTCAGTTCAGACCCCACCCACCCACACACACGCACACACACACACACACACACACACACCAGAGAAGTGGAAGCGTTCTTTCCTCCAGCTTGCAGTCATGATAGAGTGCGACAGTCTCTCAGGTGCAGCATCCACCCAACTAGGCACTCAAACAGGCATTTACTGCAAACTGCCGACTCAGCACAGCCATCCCATTACACTTATCTATCGCCTTGGCTGCTGCTGCTGCTGCTGCTGCTGCTGCTGCTGCTGCTGCTGCTGCTGCTGCTTCAGCGCGCACACGCGTGTGCACGAGGGCGAGTGTGTGGAAGAAAATGCACCCCGGAGCGTGAACACAGAAAATAAAATATGCTAACACAGACACACACATACAGCTCGTCTGCATGCAGCAAATACACTTCCATCACGTGCACTTACACACGTGCACGCAGACACACTCTCCACAGTTGGAGCTCGTGCTGACGGAGCATGCGAGGCGGCCAAAAAGTGCAGATTGACAAAGAATAGCAGCCATTGTTACCAGTCCACCGATATTTACCCTCTCGTGGCCTTGATGCATATTCATGTGTGTGTGTGTTAAGAAGTCAAAGAGTGGTAGTAGCTCTTTCCTCAGCCGAGTTCATCTCACAAAGAGCGGCTCGTCTGTGAAAATGCCGCAGAGCAGCCAACACTGGGAGGTTGCTATGACAACCAACACAAGCCCAGAGACCCGCAAACAAACAGCTTGGCTCTTAAAAACCCACGGACACGAACACGGCTCCCCAAGCGCCCTCACACACACACACACACACACAAGTTTACTACCACGAAAACGTGAGAGCTTAAATTCAACGACTTTCCAGGGAGGTTTTGGTGGAACTCAAGGATCTGTAGTTCAAGTCATCTTCTGAAACGACCGCTGACTCAAATATCCATCATGTTTGGGTTTTCAAAAGGATGTGATGGTGGTACAAAAGTACTTGTTATGCATAACAGCCCCTTTTAGAGCGTTATATTATTGTGGATTATATTATTGATGCATTAACTTGTCAGTAGCATGTTGATGTTGCAGCAAATATTACTTTACTGTCCTAAATCTATTATAATGAATCATGTATTTTAAACTGATCATACGGTTTGTTTTGTATGTAACGGCTCTCATACAACCTCCAGTTCCCCCTCAGGAAACACCGTTAGCTCTGTCTGCACTGTTGTCTGCACTGTTAGCATCGTTAGCTGTGAGCTGCAGGCATCTTTAAAGTACATTCTAATGATAATACTATATAATATAATAATTAATTCTATTTCTCTCACATCTGAGGATTTTCAAGCTTCAGCGACGTTTCATCTCCTCCGTTACGCTTCCTTATTTGGTGGCAAATGTCTAACTGAACGTGACACAAGTTGATGAAGCACTTCTGCTGATCTCACAACACACAAATTGGATGCAAATCCACGTGCAGATGATATTCAAATAGAGCCCAGGCATCAAGGAACAAGTCATCTAAACGTCCGGTGTGAACATGTACCTCTTTAAAACACGAGTGTCCCGCTGCACAAAGGCCAGTCTGTAGAGAGCCCTGTTCTCTGTACTGTAAGTGTCCAAACAGACGCTGCAGCTTTATGGTCCTTAACAAACACGGAGCACTATATAGACCTGAAGTTCTACTTCAATATCATCCGCCCAGTGGAGATTGTTGGCAGCAAGGGAAATTAAGTGAAGTCCATTCTATTCGATTAGAAAGTTGTTTATTAGACGTAATAAATGAAACTTTACAACAGAACCTTATTTAAAAAGATGGACGGATGGAATAACTGGCATAAAGTTGCTTCACAGCGACTCAGCACAGCCGTAACTCCTGAGTCATGCAACAGTCAGATGCCAATCTAAACAGTATGATGGGAAGTACAGTGGCCTATTCACCCGAGTCATAACACAGTCATGAGTCAGCGCCAGCTCGGTTTGCCCGCAGTGGTTGTGTGATGGGAAGTGTGCCGCGTTGTGCCGGAGCAGCGTTTCTTTCACTGCTGACCGTCACCTGACTCGAGAGAAATGCTGAGCTGGGAGGAGCGACGCCGCCCTGGAACAAAGCACGCTTTACAACACATTTACACATCGAGTGGACCAACGGTTAACGCCTGTGGACGCATGGGCTACATTTACATTCACCAGGACGGATGTCATCAGGCAACAGAAGCAATACTTTCTGTTAAAAACAAAAAAAAGTGTTTCACATCAGTTTGTGTTAGATGGTTTCCAACAGCGTAGGAGGGCGTTAGATGTTATGTTTTCTAGCTCAAATGTAGAAAATGGATTGTTTTTCATATTTGCGTTGACATTGCTGGACTTTGTTTGAGGAGTATTGTATTCGTGTTGTTGCTCCAGCTTGTTATGTCTGCGGTGCCTTGTGAGCCCATGTGAGCCGAGCACCTTTTGGGGGATTGTTGGCCTCAGAGTCGTTTATGATACGTGGGGATCCAAACACCAAAAAAGATTTCATCTTCCCGATCATCAGTTCCACATGCGAGTCAAAGAGAGAAGCGGTAACATTTTCAGTTCAGCAAATAAACGTCGGTTTCGGGAGAGACGAGCATCCAGGTGTCACATCAACTGAAACCTTCATCACGAGGGGCCCGGGGCCACTTTACTTCCTCTGACCTCAACGTGGAATTTGTTTCACAGAAGTATCACGGTGTTCCTACTTCCTGCTAGGAAAAAAAAAAAGGAATCTGCAAGAGAACTGAAAATACACCGAATGAGTCACTACATATGCTCTGTGCCCAACACCACTGAAACGGACCAATCAGAGCCTTGTATGCAGGACTAAGAATAGGGATGATATACGTCTACAGTAGCTGCATCCACAAGAAGTGGTGACAATCAAACGAGGATGAGACTGATAAGATCGACACACAGCTGTGAAGGTTGTTCTAGAGCCGCTGTCTGAGTCGTGTTAGACTGCCGATGGAAAAAAACCAAATTTCCTGATTTAGCTGCTTCATTAATTCAATAAAAGCATTTAAAAAAAGAAAACGGTGAAGAATTTAAAGGAAAATAAATATGTTCATCAGCGAGTTAGCAAAGTTTTGTTAGCGGCTACTCTTCAATAAAACAAGTCTACTAATACTAAATATACCATAAGATACCAATACTGCAGGAAGGAAATAAGGGCTTTTATTGTGAAAAATCTAAAAGGAAATGAAATGTATTTATCTGCGGGGAAACCCTGTGCAGCTTGGACTATTTTAGGGAAGTGGAATATTCAGTTTTGTATTCATGCTAACCAACAATAGAGACCATGTGGCACGGTGTCTAAGGTGCACAGTAGCAGCTTCACCCAAATATAACCCGAGCTACATAGTGACATAACTTAAGGTTGTGAAAGGGGAAGTGTGCAAAGAAACATCTTGTGGGCATCTGTGTTTGTTCTCTGGGCTGGATCAGTGGAAGGTCACAGAGGTTGTAATTATGACGGGCGAGAAGGAAGCTCATGGGCAAAGTCGTGAAGAGTCGAAGAAGAAAAGCTCTCCGTCGAGCTCATCGCAGCCTTTCTGAGTGAACCACAGCTACAAACCGGCTGCTCTGGCATTGCTGCAGCTTTTTACCACCGGTTTGTGTCCGTCCACCAGCTGCAGCACTTCACACAGCTCAAACCACTCGGTCCACCCCGCCGCTCTGCCAAGGGCTCTCCACTACAACGAGCAGCAGGCCGGCTCTGCACCTTGTGCCGGGTTACCAGGGCTGGGGGGACGGTCCGAGGGGGGGGGGGGGGGGGGGGGGTGTCTGTTACAACTTGTAACGAGATCTGCCACGAGCACTTCACGCTGTTTGTTTACCGTCGCAAATCAAGTGACGTCGGGAGAGCGTGCAGACTAATCCTGCAGCTATGAAACAAAGTAGTGCAAAGGAAAAGAGATGTAGGTCAGCATCTTCTGCAGAGTTCAACTGTGCGGACCGTCTCACAGACAGCACAGAGCCATTGGCACGCGATGCAACTTGCCTTCAGGGAGTCAAACTCCAACTGATCATGAGCGCAGATCGATAGCAGCCTCTGATTGAAAGTCAGACGTTCAATACTTGTCCCACTTTAGAAAAGTGGAAGAGTGCAGCAGAACAAACAGCCTCTGGCCTCGGAGTCCATCCGAACACAAGGACTCAAGGACTCACCAACACAGATTGATAGATTGATCTATTTCCAACATTATCATCATTCCAGGTCCACAACATTGGCTTCATCTCCTTTCTGTGCACTGTGGCTTTAATGGTCCTGCAACATTGGCCACCTAGGAAGGCTGATTCACCACGTTGAATTGAACTCCCTCTGAATTAGACTTAATTGCCTGCAGTGTAACTAAAACCCCCAAGAAACACCCCGTCTTCATTGTTCAAATGCTGCAACTGCCTATTTATTACACGCTGAGCAAATAATAGTGACGCACCACACTGTGCGCAGTGGAAGACAGGCGGCTTCCTGATAAGGCTGGAGGGAGATTTCAACGCTGAAGCAAGGAAAACACTTTTCCCCCTTCCATCCATCGCCGCCCACTCAGTCACATTGTGCAGACGGGGGGGCAGAGAGACGGAGAGAAAGAAAAGAAAGGGACGAGTGGGGGGGAAACTGATGAGAGAGGAACCATCTCTGGCATAGGAAACAGGTCTTCATGTTTTTCACTCATTTACATAACATAACAGCATTTTAACCTCCACTTAGTCCGTGTCATGAAAGCTCTCACAGTTCCACTCCAAGAGTCGACTTAAACTCGTCCAGGGGGGGGGGGGGAGGGGGGGAACACTCTTGTGCCGCTTGGGAAGTGATGCGTTGAAAAGTTTCCGGCATAAGCAGCGGCTGATTTTGGATAAACAGCAGAAGAAGAGCTGGGTAATTAGTGTGAGCGGTGACAACCACCACGGCAAAGAGAAGTCAAACTTCATCGAGAGAAAATACAAGAAACGGTTTCCACTTTAAAAAATATGTCTTGTTTTCTATTTCCTTTGATGTTTGGGGAATGGTTTTATTTGCTTTCTTGCAGTGATTTAGATAATAAAAACAACAAGACTCTCATATCTGTTGAATATGAAGCCGCAGCCAGCAGCAGGTTAGCTTAGCTTAGCATAAAGACTGAAAACGAATGGAAGCAGCTAGCATGGCTGTCCAAAGGTAACTAAAAAAAGTAAATCAACCTACTAGCATCTCTTAAGTTCACTAAATAATAGATTATATGTTGTTTGTTTAATCAGTGTAAAAGTGTAAACATAATTAGCCGTTTAGGCTAGCTGTTTCCTTTAAGCTAAGCTAAGCAGCGGCTGGTTTTAGCCTTATATCTAACAGACAGACTGGTATGTTTCTGTTGACTGGGCTACGAGTAAAGTTATGTCATTACTTTTAATATGCAAGAGTAATGGATTACATTGTTACCAGAGCAGGTATGTCACCCTGAAGCAACTTTAGAGTAAAGAGTCATTTGATAGCTCGGTGATGATCAATTATTGACAACGTGACAAAGGATGGCCTCCTGAACACGCTCCCTTTGTGCAGAGACCTGAAAGCTCCTCTGTCTGAACCTCTTCTTCCACTCGCTGCCCCCCCTCTCTCCCTCGGAGCTCCGCCCACACAGCTACTGAATGGAAAGGTGTGCCCGTTGCCTCCCCGTATCCGTTTACTCAAACCTGCCTTCACGTACATGAGACGCGCCGCAGCTGCTGCTGTGAGGAGGCTTAGAGCTAATACACTCACATGTTCATAGACCCTCCGGGTACAGAGCGAGCCCCCCCTCCGGCTTTTAAGAGAGGCTTCGCAGCGAGCACATGCACTTGAGAATGCATGAGGCTTGATTAATAGCATTAGCGGAGGAAAGACCCGGCTACATCCTTCCCATGTGGTGCAGGAAAATTCCTTGGGAACATGCAGACAGATCCGTCTATAAACCCCCTCTGGGTCGTATGCGATTGAAGACATGTGACCATAAGTGTGTAGCGGTTCCAGACATGTTCGAGCATTAAGCAGGTTTTTTTTTTTTTTGCACAGCACTCTTTGCTCCACAGGAAATGCACCTTGACCCCAAATCCCATGGTGGATGTGGAATCCCCAAAAAAAAACCTCCCCTTCTGGAGTCTCAAATCTGCCACCAAGCAAATATAAAACTCCAGCGTGTGCAGGATGAATTGTTCATTATGAGCCGATGATGCAATGCAGTCAAACGTATCCAAAACCCGGATGTCATCGCACGATTGGCCTGCTTTAACGACCTATAACTGGGAGCTGATTTCTGTATACGTTTCTAAATTTGGAGCTCGAGCCTGAGAAAATAAGCTATGCAAGAATTTGCATTTGGGAGCCGTTCAGATAAGAGCCTGGTAAACGCTCACATTTGACTTTTCAAACAGTGAATTCTAAAAAAAAAACAGATGCTTTGTGCAGCTTGATGAGGAAGAATTAGCTTTCCCCTTCTCCAAACAAACAGAAGGGGAAACTATTCAGAACAACTTAAGCATGAAAATGCGTTCCAGACCGAGAACGGATGAGGAGTTCGACCTCCTCTCACCGGACGTCAAGGTTACAGCTGGGACTTGCTTTCTTAGTCATCGGCACTGAAACAAGTATTTAAACCCCAAAAAGAGAGAGTTGTGGTGCAAAACTCTGAGGAGATACTCAAAGAGAAGAAGAATGAAAGCTTGTGTCACGGATGTTAAACTTGTTGCACTCGACTAGTGAATTGCTAAAGATGAAAAACAACCTGTAGGATGAGCGTTTTGGGAAATCCGAAGCCGCCTTCCCATTCATTGACTTCTCTTGAGCAAACACTGCCACCAGCTCTCAAACTAGAAAACCTCAGCAGAGGACAATATCCCTCTCTGAGGCGTGGAGTCGTGTAAGGTAAGAGTCATTAGACGCAGGTCAGTATCTTCTGACACTCCATACATCAAGCCAGCAGCTTCAGGCTATGAAGAGGAGACGGTTTCCTCCCGATAACGAGATGTTTCGGTTAGTAATGGAACATGATCGATCAGAACCCCGATCGTGTTCAGGCAGGGTTGAATTATTGACGGACAGAAAACAAAGAAGGGATAGGATGAGGGCAGAAGTGGTGAGAAAAGTGAGCTGGACTCAGGTTCGAATCCCAACTGGGACCAATGTAGCAAGGAAAACCCGTTCAAGTGCTCCGGTCACCCCATTTTCATCAGCCATTAAATGAGAGTCTTGATGATGGGCTTATCCTTAATGTGGCGCCGTTGTGTAAGTCCACAACGGGTCAACTAAATGCTGATTTAAGACAATCTGCATCTTCATTGTACGATTGCTGAATTTGAAATAGTTGGACTCCAACCCTAATCCCCCTCCTTGGCTGAGCTGTGAGCACAAGCATAAAACTTCCTCCGATGGGACGAGTGGATGGCTGGATGCTCCTGGGCCCTCTCAGCTGTGGCGTCAGCCCGTGACCCCATCAATCAGGACAAACGAGACGGGGCCCTGACAGCGTGACCGGGGCGGGGTGATCGGTTCGCCAGGGAGCTCCTGTTGGGATTTATAGCCCGGCTGCGTTGACCACGACAGCGAGCGGACACCGGATTATCAGCACTCGAGAGCACTCGAGACTTCTATTAAGATATCTTTCAGTTCTCTTACTTCTTCACAGACAACATCAGCCGCCCTGACAGATGACTAAGAGTGAGAAATGAATACCGAGTCGTCTCCGGGCGAGACACAGACAGAAAGTTTATCATTTCCCTGAAGCGTCTTTTGCTCAGACAGAGGAGGCGTCTGAGACACGAGGCTGCTTCACGTTCTCACTTTAACTTAAAGGAATACGTTGACTTCTTAAAAACAATACGCTCATTCACTCTTCTGTCGAGAGTTAGACATTGTACGTCGAATATAAGGTCACAGCCAGCAACGTAGACTCGTACAAAAGGTTTCTACGATAGAACACCAAAAATGATTTTGTTATTCTTAATACGTTTTCCTACAAACATCCCAGCAACACGGCCGATCAGTAGGCAACACGTACAGCTGTCTCCTGGGTGAAAGTCTTGGGTAATAATGGAAAACATCACATGACAAACAGCCAGACAGTTCATTGAAAATGGGGGCGGGGGGGGTGACACGCTCATGTTTTATGTAGTGAAAAGAAGCAACATTTCAGCACATTAACGCCTTTATCAGGGTGGAGAGCAGAGCCACCTGCCACACAGAGAGAGAGAGAGAGAGAGAGAGTCAGGGGGGAGATTCACTCTTCCCACATTCCCTGCTTTGTCAAAGCCGCTCTGTGACGCTCTTCTTCTTTTGTTAAGAGAGAGCTACACAAGGTGCATCATGGGAACAGAGGAATCTGATGACGGGAAGCATTTTGTGAGGTGGCCGGCGCTGACATTACACATCCTATTATGCAATTCGGTAAACAGCTGCCGTCACACACACACACACACACTCATTCACGCGTTTGAGTCGCTAAAAAGGTATCCGAACAGTTCGTCTTCCTTCCTGAATATTAATATGTACGCAGATACAGTAAGTGGTATTTTCTCACTTTAGATGTCGGTCAGGATGCTCAGACCGCGCCCAAAGGGAGCGCTGATTAGTCAAAGTGGGGAGTGTTAACAAGGCTGATGACGGAGTCGCTTAGTGGACACTTCCTGCTCATCCGTCACACAAAAAGACAAGTTCCTGCACAGCCTTCTCGAGTCTTGCATCACGATTCCTTGAACTGTATTGACCGACACACTTCTGCTCAACGCCCAGACCTTGATTGGTTTCCAAAAAGAAAAATGACTCCGTTATTTCATAATTTAGCTTCTTTTTTAAAATGTATTCTCTTCACTTAGTGTGTCAGAGAGAGACTCTGAGGTCCGGTCCACGTCGGTCACAACTGATTCATTTGAGACTCAAAGAGGGACAAAAAGTTTTTTGGGGGGAAAAAACTAATTACCAGACTGATGAGGAGCGAGTGGATCTTATCTGAGACCTGACTCGCACAGAGCAGAGGGAATGTGGGCGTGTGTTGGGAGTGTTTGGGAACACAGGGGCTGGGGTGTGATGGGAAGTGGGAGGTTCACAGGCAGGGCCTGATCGAAGGTACTGCAGCTTATATCCTTATAAGGACAAACCTGGACAAATTAGCCACGGCAGCTAACACCTGAACTCCACCTTCCAGCTATGAAAACAGAAAGAAATGTTAAGAGACGACGTGTGCGTTTGTTTAACAGAGGTGTGATGTGACTAATGCATAAACAAAATCCCCCGTTTGATTCGGTGGAACTATGCGTGAGCTGCAGCTTTAAGGAACATCTGGCGGAGTGTACCTGAGACACCTGGATCTGCAAAGACATTCAGATTCCAAGATACGAGGATGCCAGCGCCTTCGTGCCTGGGGGTCAGGTTAAGACTTGCACCGGACTCGAAAATATTTGAAACACCCTCTGACATGCCGGGTTTACGTGAGTCAAAGTGAACTGCAAAATGGAGCCAAGCAAAAAGTCCTCACCTGTGCAATCTGTACTTCTCGGTTAGTTTTTTGTTATTATTGGACAGTCTATCTCATCTCTTGGTTAAAACAGGTTCACTTTGGTGATCAAATATTTGCCGTTGCTTCTCGACAAACAAACTAAATAGTCTTAAGTCTACAAGTAAAGCAACACACACAGAGGAGATGACTGAACCAACAAACATCGAAGGAAGCTCCTCAAAGAAGCTGGTTGATTCATTTAAACATGTCAGAATTTGAAATATCTACATAATTGTGCTTTTCTTGATTGGAAACAATCAGCAAACATGAAAAAGCTTCTAGGTTATCTGCTCATCGGCAGCAAGAAGCTGATTGCTGAAGCTTGGAGGAATATGGACGAGTGTGTGTGTGTGTGTGTGTGTGTGCCTTCCCTCTCAGACTCTGAATGTGTTGTCTAGTCAGATCTCAACATAAACACTTATCGCTGCTCTCTGTGGAGAGAAACGGATGAATATAACATCCCCCCCACTCTCTGCAGGACGGTGAGATCAATGGAGGTCATCAGAGGAAAGTATTATGATGGAAGGTCTGTGATCCAGGCTGGAGGGGACGTGTGAGCTAAACTATCAGGTGTCACGTGCACACTTTTCTCTTCACAGCATGAAGAGTTTTAAGGCCCTGCCCAGCTCTGCCTGCTGTCCACACCTGACATCAGCGCTGCATACCTTTCCCTTTATTTCCCTTCAGTTCGCCTTCGACCGGTAGCAGCCTGCCGATGACATAATCCAGGAAACTAGGAGCTGAGAGTTTGCAGAGCAAAGGGAGAAACTTGGGGGGGGAAGTTTTCCAGCGGCAGCGAGAGGGGCCGATTATTACCATTTTTGGGCACGCTTGCTCCCATGCAAGCCCAACCCAAACCGCAGCGCATACTCAGATTCCACAGCGCTTTTCTTCCCCGTTTTTTTCTTTTCTTTCAAAAGCGCAGGACAAACGTTTGGGGAGCAAGGGAGGGAAAAAAGTAACACCCCTTTCTCGAAACAGACCATTCATACTCTGTCTGGGAACACACAAAAAGAGCAGCAGCTGTTGGACGCGTGTAGGTGATTTGGGCTTGTTAAAGACAACGTATGGATGTCCTTCAGCGCTTTATTATAAAGATGACCCGTTTGCGCGCCGCGTTATGGAGCTGGTATTCATCCAGTGGGGGAAATGAACGCGGTAATCTGTTCAGAGATTAAAGAAGAATCAACTGACTTCCAGACTGTGGCCATGATACATCAAACAACCTCCCAAATTAAAAACACACATTAAACATTTATGCAGACTCCGCGCGTAAATGCGCCCAAAACAGCCAAATAAAGGAGACGTAAACTGAGTTATTGTGGGTTTAACCCCCTCCTCCCTCCCTCCTCACACACCCAAACACACACTCCAATCCCCCGGTTGCGAAGCATGGCCTAATCCACGTCGCATCATGAGCCAGATGACAGGAGGGGCCAGTCACACACCATATGCAGTCAAGCGCATGGCTGACATCTGTTGCGCTGGAAAAGGTGGGCGTCCAGTCCAGTTTTTAATCGTTTTTCTGACCCCCTCTTTTTTTTTTTTTTTTAACACTCCCCCCCCCCCCCCCCCCCCCCTTTTCTTCTCCTCTGTCCCTCCTGCTGCAGGATATTTCATAACGCTACACAGGATATGAGTGCGAGATCTGGAGGCGAGAAAAAGTTTCGGAGCTCACCAGATAAAAAGTAGCCGAGAAACCCCAACAGGTGATCACCGGAGCGATAATGAGCTTAATAATTAAAGCAAAGAACCAGTCGGTTCGCTGCCTCGGAACTCATCAATCTGCGGCCAAAGTGATCACTTGTAGTCAATGTGTGGTAATAATATGAATCAGCTCCATCGTTATTATCAGCATCGCAAGCAACAGCCGCACTTCCGCACCTTTACACCGGAGGTAGAAGGAAGTCAGTCTCACCTTTCTCTGCTGCTTCTCCCATGCCGGATCCAGGAGGAGATCCCGATCCCAGGAATCTTCCTGGTGCATGTAATCAATTTCGTCGTCATACTGCTCCATATTATACATGTATCTCTAAAGCTTTGATAGAATATATATAGACGCTCTCTGCTTCTCGTTTAAGCTGTGTCCACCCGGTCCTCGGCGCGGTGATGTTTTGCAGCGGTATATCAGCTCGCTCTACTCTCCGCCACGCATTCAAGACGGTGTGTGGATGAAATTAACGGTCCACCCCCGGCCTCCCTCTCTCTCTCTCTCTCCCTCTCTCTCTCGCTCTCTCTTTCTCTCTCTCTCTCTCTCTCTCTCACCCTACAACTCTGCCTCTTTTCTCTCTATCTGCTCGAGTTTTCGCCCAGCAGCAGTGCTCCGCGGTGGGTAGGCAGGTCTAGCGGAGAGGAGCAAAAACTTTGCTTCAGACAAATTGAATCGATAACCGACCGAGGGATCTGATTGGACGCACACGAACCGCCTTCCGTGCGCGGATTGGCTGGTTCGGCTGTCAGTGCGCAGGCTTAATATCAAGGTTGCCTGCTTAGGTTGATCCGACTGTTTGAGGAGACTGTATCGCGTTACTTCCGTTACTCACGCGGTGCAAGTACATTTCTTAAAGTTTTTAAGAACAAACGAAAAGAAAAATAATGTTAATATTTGGTGTTTTTTTTTAAAGTTGAGTTGTTCTTTACTTTAGTAAAAATAACATTTACTCACGTACTGTAGAGAGTAATGTATACTCGGCTATATTTATGGATTACAATTATCGACGCATCAACGTGTACTTTGCTTTAGCCGATGTACCTTCATCTGCTGGGTGAAGTGAAGTTTTGTCTTAATCTAAAATATTACATCATACATTTGTTATATTTTGTACCATTAATCATATTGCAAGTAACTACAGCTATAGTAGGAGTAGAAGTTGCAGAAAATGTATGTATTCAAGTAAAGTACAAGTACTTCAAAATTGTACTAAGTGTTTCTTTCCAACACTGGGGGTCAGATGAATCTCTATCAGTGATGGGAAGTGACGAAGTACATTTACTCACAAAGTGCACTTACGTACAACTTTGAGATACTTGGAATTTATTTGAGTATTTTAATAGTATGCTACTTATACCACACTAAACGTCAACAGCAAATATTGTACGTACTACTCCACTACATTTATCTGACAGCTGGAGTTACTTTACAGATAAACAAAACATATGAACCATTTACATAAAATACTGTAATGAAACTATCCAGCAGTATATAATATAGTTAAACAACATTAATATTATACTTACAGGTTGAAGAATCAGGAATAACATTTCACAGATATACTATAATAAAACTCTTTAGAAACAACTACTTTTACTTTAAAGGTGCAGTGTGGAGGATTCGGCAGCATCTAGTGGTGAGGTTGCAGATTGCAACCAACTGAAACTTCTTCCAGGTTTCAAAGCGAGTAAGAGAACTACGGTGGCCCACACGAAAACACAAAAAACATGAAAGGCCCCGTCTAGAGCCAGTGTTTGGGCTACTTTAGAAACACGGCGGCCGCGCTGAGAAGAGGAACAGCTCCATATGTCGGTATAAGTGGCTCATTTCAAGGTAACGAAAACACGATTCTTATTTTCAGGTGATACACTGTACCTTTAAGTATATTGCTGTAAATACTTTGAAATACTGAAATATTGAACTACTTGTAACAGATTATTTTTACTGCTTTTTGTACTTCAGTAAATGATGGAAGTACTTCCTCCACCACTGATTTCTATATGTATCGAGGCCATTATTGAGCTCTTCCTGTGTGAAATACAGCATTTGCACTGCACATGCTCACAACAGACTCCCAGTCATTCAGAAAAGAAAGGTGAGTCAACGAGGCTCCTGTAAGCATTGAAGGGAATGCCAGGTCTGTCTGCCTTGTAAGGTAAACTGACTCTCTCCTTCTCTGTCTGTCACACACACACACAAACACACACACACATTCACAGTCTGACACACACACTCTCACACAGAGCAGGAAACACACGGGATAGCCCCGGCAGTCAGGAGAAAGTGGAGCGCTCTTCCATATATGGACAAACTTCCAAGGGTGAATGTTTGGGAAAGTGATGTCACGGACCGGGAGCCGACTGCCAGCTCACCGCCCGCCCAGCTCCCAACGGCAGCCTGGTGGTGGTGATGGAAGTCAGCCACAGAACAAAACCAAAAGTAGCTGACTGCAGCGGTTCGTAATGGAGTCTGGAGATAATTACACACTTTATTTTTTTTCCTCTTCTCCATTAGCTAATTAAGCTACAGTCGTTTTGAAAAACAAAGTGATTCAACTTTACATTTAAATTAAACTATTAGCTAAAAGATTATACAATGTTCATTATATGTGCCAATTAGTAGTTCCATTTCATTATTGTGTCTTTAAATAATGAATGATTTAATTAGCTTGTAAATGGATTTGCAAAAAACATTGGAACCATCGGTCTACAGCCATGTTAGCTGTTAGGATCATCCTCCCAGGGCGTGCGTGTCTCTTGATATAAACTAACAGCGCAAGTGATCAGTGAGGGTTCAAATCACAGAAGAACGAAGGGAGACGAATGATTAAAATGCATTTTGAAAGGTAAAAATCTGTTGAATAACTCTGGAGATAGTCAAGAAAAAGTCTTGAGAAGCATATCAGTAGGTTATAAACGGAGTGTTTGACCCAGGGCAACATACATTGAACATTTGCCCAGGGGAAAAAGAAACATGCTGAGAACATAAAAGACTTTGAAAGGTCTCCTGAATGTGTCGTACTGAGAGGGAGCATAGGACCCTGGGAGTAGATACGCTCCTGCTGTACTCGGGCACAGCAGTGCTTTGAGCTAAACAGCAACGGTCACCATGTTAACCATCTCAGTTTAGCATGTTAGCATGCTAACATTGGCTAATTAGCACTAAACAGAGCAAAACTGAGGTTTGCGGGAATGTCATTAGTTTAGGTGTTTGGTCATAAAATAGTGCTGTCAGTGAATATTCCCACTTCTGAATGTTGAAGCTTTCGGGGTTTTATGGTATTAAACGTGCAGCGCTGACCTGTGTGACCCTTTCTTCTTCACACAGCTCCGACAATATCCGCGTCAATTTCCCGGCTTTATTGTAGATGAACTGATCGCATATTCTAAATGGTTACTTTCTCGCCTAAATAATTATTAAAACTTAATAACGGCTTCTTTAAAAGCTTAAACTGTTTTTGTGCTAAATCGCCTTAGTTCAGGTAAAGAAACAAGGTTAATATCATATGTTGCTCTGGTGAAGCTTTCAATAGATTAAAAATAAAATAACCCCGATGACATCAACAAGTTTAAAACTGGGCTTGAACTTGAGATTTGTCATTCGTAACTGAAAGCTGGAGGTGTGGGGTTTGAGAGAATGGGGCATTTAGGAGCCAATAAAAGACACCATTGAGTTTATTTACATGTAGGATTCAGTGTTTTGGGGGCTTGACCATATAAGGGACTAAAAGTCAGGATATCTCGGCCCCTTGCTGCTTCAGTCTTTTAAATCCGTCTGCGAGTTCCCAACTACATGGAAGCACAACACTAAACTGTCGGAGTACCTCAAAGAGATCACAAGTTATTACGATTCATCCAGAGGGGAACGTGAAAGTCCGTACCAAACAGTTCAACATGCTGCTGGCGGCACCAGATGAAGACTCAAAGCATCTCCAAAGTCAATGTGGACACCATTTCGTGTCGATTCATTAAATAGTTGTTGAGATACGTCAGTAACCGACTGCCGTATAGAGCCTCTAGCGTGGCTAAAAAAAGCTTTTAATTGTTACTTTAGTATTTAAATTGCTAATGACTTTTTTTTCCATTGTCAGTTAAACGCAGCCAGCACACCGCACTAAAAACTAAAAAGAGGTCCAACCCACGGAGCAGCAACAGGAGTTCTAATTGGCCGGCCGATAAGAGTCTCTGCCTCTCAACACTGCAAATGGTGGCTTATTTAACGCATCAATTAACTCATTATAATTAGCCACTGAAATGTGTATAATTATTCCGGTGGCACACTTTGGTTTTGGAGAGACCGGAGCCATTTCTCCCCGGTCCAACTGGTTGACGTCAACATAATACTATTCAGCAGAATCCCAGAATATCTTGTGAAGAGTCGGTGGTGCAAAGAAACTCAGGGCCTTCTTTCTGAGGCAGGTCATGTGAAGAGCCGGTACACTGGGCTCTGTCTGGTCTCTGGCAAGTTCCCAAGGTATTCCAGTCATGTAGGGTGGGGAATTCTTAAATAGCTGTCCTCGCTGTTAAAGCTAAACCATGTATGGGATACTGCAGAACAAACAGGATAATCCCATTGAGTCGTACATGTGTTTGGGTTCGTGGTCAAACACCATCTGGGGCCAAAGGGAGCATACTGTAGACACGGGATGAAGAATGTGAGGACTCAGTCTAAAAGGAGAGGTTTGCTCCTTTTTTTTTTTTTTAATATGATGCAGCAGTGGGGGAGGGCTGGAGTCAAACACAGGATCGGACCTCCAGCCCCTGAAATGTGGAGTTCAAAACTTAAAGGGAAACTCCACAGATTTTAAGTGTTAAACGTCAGTCAGCAGGTCTACTACAGTGCTACTGAATATGTAAAAAAAAAAGGCGTAGAAAGCTTTCTGTGGCCACAGAGGAAGCTGATTGAAATCTTAAAAAACGGCCTCAAGTGATGTCACTTGAGTCAGCATGGGCTGGAGCTGAAAACTAAAAAAAAAAACTCCAGCAGAGACGCTCCTCATCTCTGCTGGAGGCTAGCAGCTCAAGGCTACGTTAGCCGCTACTAGCATAACACAAGCTGAATCTTTGACAGAACCGATGGTCGAGTTGCATTGTGGGTAATGTAGGCGCTGGGTTTTGACAAAGAAGAAGATGATATCTATGGTTCTGCTGGATTCATTTTGTGTTAACTGTCCACTGTGAGTCTGTTATAGGAGTGCAATGCTACATTTGTTTTTGAAGTATGTCTATGCAACAAAAGACATTCATGACTAAATATGAATTTAAAACTCAATGCAACTGCTACAACTGCCGTCACATTTTCATTAAATATCGCTAAATCCTGATTGGTGCAGGGGAAAAAAACATGTCTTCACCCTTTTTTCAAACACAAATAGAAATCTCTCGTAACATAGAAGAACTCCTGTAACAGGCAGAAAATAGTGCGTTTGTGTAGCTTCACAACACTCGTAGTAAGAAGCCGATTGATAAATGGGGTTTTTCGGGGCCTTTTAAGAAAGTGAAAAACGTTAGGATGTCTCCTCCCAAACCAATATGGTGCGTTTGACTAAAGCCACTAAACCCCACGCTCGCTCTGGTGGAAGTCCTCAAGGTCTGTGGTGGTGCTGGGCCCCTCCCAGTCGTGAATGTGACCTACTGTATCTAGGAGGGTGTTGCTGCAAAAGAGCACACAGAAGCAGTTAACCTTCCCTGAATAAATAAAGATAAAAAACCTCCATTGTAAGTTGACTAATGGGTTCTCTCCTAATGGAACCAGCGTGCTTTAGCATTGTGGTTAATAGCAGTCAAATATACTTAATTCTTTCAGGGAATATGTAAAAGAAAAACCTCCTCATTATAGTGTTGATTGATGCCACAGCTGTGAAACACTCTCTTGTACACCTCTGCATGTGTAGTAATCAATCATTAAACCATATGCAGCCCGGCAGCCACACTCCAGTCAAGATGTAAACAAGCCCAAAGCATACAATATCGCTATGTGAATACTTGTCCCGGGGGAAGCATGGGGGTTAACTGAAGGGTGTCTACTTCCTGCAGATAAGTGACGGCCACACAAGAGTTCCAAGGAGTAGAGGAAATTATTTTGACAAGAGAGCAGTACAAACAACTCAATAACCCTCAACTGCATGTTTGCCTGCCCTCAGATTACCACCGAGGCCATGATGCCGTGTGGGCCGCTTTCTTTCTTTGTAATCTTTTTTCCGACAGCCACTGGTATGCCCTCTGGTCGTCTGCTTTGTCTGGCAGAAGAGTGCCGTCGTTCAGGCCGTAGACGGGACACAACCGGCATCGCCGCTTCCTCAGACAGGAATGACATCATGCGTTTTAATGGACAGTCATTACACAGTTGAGGAATTTGGGTGGGTGTGGCCAGATTATCTGATGAACAGTATACTCGTCCAATCCATTTATGGTTATTCACCTGATGAGGTCAACATCCTGTCTTTTAGTATTTTAGGAATACTTGTTTATTTGTTTTGGTGTACTTTTATTTTGAAAATTTACTTTCCTGACAAATTGTGATCTTTAAAGTAAAGAAATCCCAAAAGTGGGACACCGACATTATGTTCTCTCTAATATTTATATGAATACAAAAATTGCATAGTATTTAATTAGCTGATTACAGCATCTTATTAGACTCAATACATTTAAAATGGCTTTAAGTGAGAGCAAAATAAATAAATAAATAAAGGATTCGTAATGTCGCCAAAACAGCATTTAGACAAATATGTTGCTGGATGATATTTACAGTATATAAAATATAGTATTTAAAATATAATTGATGAGTTGAAAATGTCCTTTTGTCATCTGATCAGACGTCCCTGGTGGACACGATTGTAAAATTCAGCTTTAGAGGTCGTCAAGTGCAAGAAGACTTTATCTTTAAACATAAAAACACAAAACAGGAAAAGTAGCCAAAGTCAGAAGGAGTTTACAGAACATCCTCCAGACTCGTACACCACCAAGTGTACCGGCTGAAACTGAAGGATGTGTCATGAAACTAACAGTTGTTCTGCAGCTTGCGATCATATCGCATGATCTTCTTCAGCAGAGTTGACCTCGTGAGCTTGTTTTGTTACTTTAAATGCATTTTTTTTTTCAGGGTGGCCAAACACTCGTACTAAAATGTTTCCCTTCTCACATGAACCACAGAGATGAACCACTCGTGACGTCTGAATCATCGCTTTATTTCTCAGTGATGTTGATGTTTAATGTGGCAGACTGATGATAACTCGTGTAACTATTCTTGTAATGAAAAGCAAAGACGGCTTTTAGTTCAGCCTGATGAATTGCTCGAGGTCACGGCCGGCCGGAACGCATTTATTTTTCTTTCGCGGGAGAATCGAAGCCCTGTTGCCATGGCAACTCTGTCAGAAGCAGGTAGCGAAGTACCCAAAAAAAAAAACCTGCAGCAAAAAAATAACTCGTTTTTCACACAGACGCGTGTCAGAAATAGTCAATATTTCACCACCAGTCAAAAGTGTTATTGTGAACGAGCGACGCCCCGGGAAGAAGCTGGAGAACAAATTATTCTTTAATTGCAAGAAAACAAAACTTGTAGCGGTGCCCGGGGGGGGGGGGCTGGATAACGAGACACTGACAGCATCATTTCAATGCACAGCTTAAACAAATGGTACGATTTCACACAGTCAAGTCTTCAGACACCCTGAAGCAGCCTCAGTCTAAAATCACTTAAAAATACAAAAAAAATAAGCCGATCAGATTAACGCTCGGTGTGAAACCGTCAGAAGTGAAATGCTGCAGAGCTTTCGTCCTCCAGAAGACCTGTTGTTGTTGTTGTTGTTGTTGTTTACAGTTGGAGGAGCTCGGAATCCTAAGTGGAGCTTTCTGCAACCAGAGCGCGAGAAAGAAACACGAATGCTGCATGAAAACCTATGCGTTTCACTTAAACCACCGTCGTTATCAACAATATTTAGCGTTTTATGTTTCCATCTTTTATTGTCATCTTTGGTTTGACCAAAAGAGTGATGACATCGTCCCGATTCATTTGTTTCGGAAACAAAAACGGATCACACGTTCAGTTCCTTCAGTCCTCTTGCTCACAATCGGCACGAGTTCATACGACATGTCACGTGACTACACGACGCAAAAATGAAAAGGCTGAGTTGTTAAAAACCCATAAAAAACCCACTTCCTACAGTATGTCTGTTAACAAATGATTTCTTTCCGGGACGAGAAAGCAGTCTCGTTATGTTTTTAGCTTCTTTTCTGAGGGGGAGGAGCCTGACTCGCCCTCCTCTGATCCCACATGAGTCCGTTTCAGGCCCCTGTCTCTCTGCGGCCTGGTGTCTTCGGGTGTGACGCCAGTCTCTTCCTCCGATTCGGAGGACACGTGGAGGTTCTCTCTCACGTAGGGTGCTACAGTCCGGTGTCGCCCGTTGACTCCGGGGCTGTGTCGGTTCGGAGAGTTACTGTCTAAAGCCACCGAGCTGCTACAAGCCTCGCCGCTATCAGAGCTGGCAGCAATCTCTTCAGTCCTGTGTCCGTCCAGGGACCCGTGAGACCCAGCTGGATGTCTTTCCAGCTCAGTCCTGTCAGTCCCTTCCTCATTCTCTTGGCTCTCGGGGGACATGACCGGGCTCAGACACACAAAGTCAGAAGGGCTGAGACATTTCTCCTCATCTCCGACGGGCTTGAGGGAGTTTTGTACCTCGCCTGACGAGGAGGAGGACAAGTCATCGATTAATATCGACGGGTAACTGCAGGAGTCCATGGCTGAAAACAGAGTCTGTACAGACTCGGGTCGATCCCCGGCTCTGGAGACGACGTGCATGCGCCGCCGCCTCACGACGTTGCGCCGCCTCACTGCGCTGCGCCGCTCCTCGTCGTCGCTGCTGGAGCTGGAGGTGGACGTGGAGGAGCTGGAGGCTCCGGCGGGAAGCGACGGAGAGGAGGCGGGGCTGGACAGCGTGGAGTTGTCCCTGGGGCTCGGGGAGCGAGGCCGCGGCATGGGGTCGAGCCAAAACTCGCTGGAGTCCGAGTCCTCGTTCACGAAGAAGCCGGACTGGTGCCGCTGAAGCCTGCTTCGTCTCCTCGGCCGCTCCTCCACCTCTGCTCCTGCTTGCCCTTCTCCTCCTGAGGCATCAGGTCCGGCCAGAGAGGAGGAGGACGAGTTATCAGAGTCGCTGTGATGACTAGCAGCGGGGACGGGCGCGGGAGGCGTCGGCGCCGGCCTCACGGTGCGACGTCCCCGAGCGTGGAGCTGCATGATGGCCTCCTCGCTCAGGTCGCTGTCGGAGTCGGAGCTCCAGCCCTCGATCTCTCGACGCACCAGCGAGTCAAAGAAAGCCATCATGCGCGGGTCCTCCTGGATGGACTGGCTGACGTAGTCGTGGGACAGACCGCTGCCGCTGTTGAGCACCAGGCTGATGTACTCCTCGTGGGTGTAGAGGCTGCGCGACTTGTCCTCCACCCGGCCCTCCAGGTCACCGAGACTCTCGGGCTGCTGGTAGGGACTCCACATCTGAGACGGAGGGAGAGACAAACAATGAAGTTACAATGACAGAGGGAGAGGATGGAGACAAAGAGAAACAAAAGGCAGATTTAGAATTGGACGGATGAAAAATGGACGGAGAAGAAGTGAAGAGGAGGAGCCCCGGTCAGTTTGACAGATTCTCCGTTATTGATATCCTCTTATTACAGAACACCTGGACCCGTATCAGCTTTCACTCTGCAGAAGAGTGCTTGTGTTACTGTACAGACAAAGAAGGAGCTGAATCTTTCTTACCCTTCTGCAAACGCTTTTGTGTGTACAGTTTCACCTTCTACTCCGAGGACACTTCGACCGTTAGAATGATGTAAATGAAGCGAGAAACTGCATTTTCTGACAACATGAACCTCATAAAAGGTCTCAGTCGGAGGAGTAAATGAAGAAGAATGAGAGAGCATTCAAGACACGTAGACTTATGACAAATGTAACTAAATATATTCGCATAAACATAAACCTCAATCAACGCGACAGGACGACGACACGACACCCGTGTGACACAACTTGCGAGGTGTGTCGAGTCATTAATCGTGTGCAGAAACAACCACTGGAGGCTTTTATTTGACATTTTGTGATGAATGAATCAGCCTCTTTTCTTCTGTTATTACGAGACAAGCAGACGAAAGGCATCAACTTTTGCAATAAAGATACAGCTTTGTGATAAAAACCTTGTAAAAGCTTCTACATGTATAAATGATTAAGTTTAATATTGTGCTATTCCTGGTAGAGGTTAACTCAACAACGCGTGTTCTGTTCCTATCAGCACAATAACTGATGAAGTTGAACTGAGTCAGCTGCTGCTGGTGTCGTCATCCGGTCAATACAGGAGAACAGCTGTTCTGTGTTCACATTAAAATCTGAATGTTGTGAGAAATGTTTTTCTAAGTTTAAGTTGCAGCCGAGTTAAATGTTGAGCTTCAGCAATAATACTTGATTTACTTGTGACTTGAAGACTTTTGGAAGCCTGGCAGCAGATCACAGTCTGGTTTCTGTGGATCCATTCATATCTCCCCGTGACCCAGTTTCTGAACACTGCCCAACGTCATCCGTTACAGACGACAGTCAATAAAAAGGGGAAATCCATCGTTTTTCATTGCTCAGTGAGCGACTGTGTCGTGTGACTGGAGATCAATTGTCCGACCCGAGGACAAAGACTCAAATATAGTCCGTCCACCAACGGAACTATTCCTCCAACCACTGCATCACACGGACGCTGCAGCGGATTACGGTTGAGCGATCACTTTCATACCGACGCCATCGTGGTGCCAAAGACACGTGAATAACATTGAATAAACAAACGTCTTCTCTATTCAAACAACGGCTCCCTTAAAGAGGCCATAGCGTCACCAAGTGCTCGGTTTGTTAGTGCTTGTGCACATACATTTGGGTGTCTGGAGCGGCCACAAATTGTAAAATAAGAAAACCCAGTCCGTCCTTTGTGGGCTGCCTCCATCATAAAACATGTGATTCAACAAGCCGTTGAGATTTGGCTCCTCGTCCTATAATCACATGCAGCCTCATTAGAACGTACCGCCCACAGCTCGGGGAATACTGGAAATGAGCGCGATACGTCTCCTTTAAAGTGTGTTTCTGTGTTTCTGTCCGCCAATATCACGGCTCCGTGTTCCATGTGACATTATTATTATTAAGCACGAGGAGAGCACGGAGATGAGGGGTGTTGGAATGAATGGAATGAATCTGAATGCACTTCATGGTGCAGAGTCTAGAGTCTGTTTTATATCATCTTAGGTCTGACAGCGAAGAGAAGATTTAACGTAACGGACCTTTAAATACGTCCAAACACAGCAGAGACATTCCGTCACTAACCTTGATGACTTTCTCCACGCCGGAGGAGCAGATCATGTAGGTGTGAGGGTTGAAGCGGACCTGGTTCACTATGGAGCGGTGACCCTTCAGGATCATGAACGCCCCGTTTACCACTCGACCGAGGCCTCCTTGAAGGAAGAACACCGCGTTGGGTTAGTTTGGACGAAACACACGAGCTTCAGAGTCACAGAGACACAGAGTCAAAGATTCATTCAAACAAACAGCAGCCAAGCAAAGAATACAGACCGTGAAATACGCCGGCGATGTAATCCTCATGATGTGCTATTAGTCTGACACCAAATAGGCCCGGTGCACATATTTTCAGTGTGAGTAACTCCGGGGAAAATAAAATCCATAAATGTGTCTGGTGGTGCTGCGGAGCTACAAACGGACACATTCCTGGACTGTTGAATTTTTGGGGATTTTCTTCTCAGAGTAATTAGATTTCAGGCCGATGTGGAGCAAACACAGGAACCATTTGATGCAGTTTGATACGAGTAAGAACTCGTACAGAACCAAGACTACAGAAAGACTAAAGGTTGATGTAATACATCTGACAGTTGGAAAGTATATTCTGACCAAATGACGTGTGGGCTGCAGCTCAACAGAGCGTCCAGCGTTCCCTCTGAGACTGGAGGTCAAGCAGCTTTGTTTGGCCTTCGCTGACTGACGCCACTGAGAGCTGTAACCTTGCACAAGTCACTAAAGCTTTGTCCTTAAACAAGAGACTTGTACGTGTTGTTTACAAACCCTGGTTTCCTGATGAACAGTGTGAACTTAAAACAAACCAAAAAACACAAAAGAAAACAAAGTTCTGAACACAGAAATGTAACAATCTAGAAACGGGAACCAGACGATTCAATCTGTTGTGTGGCGACGCAAACATGGAGGTAAGTCACGTCACAGCACATCCACGTACACGTGTGGTCGGTGCAGACAGAACCAGTAACTCACCTGCTTCTGGGTTCTTTGGGATCTTCCACATGTAGAGGTTGAAGTCATCTGACCCAGACAAGATGTACTGAGGGGGGAGAACAGAGGGATGTTTAGGGATTCAAGTCTGCTCCATCGCTTATTACAAAACTCTCCATCAGAGCAGAGGAAATCGTATTAATACACACACACACACACACACACACACACACTGAGAGACTAACCCTGGGGGGTCAATATGTGGCACAGAACCACCAGATCTTATCGCTCCGTCTCATATTGTGGATCTTGACGTGATGTGACGTTCTGACCTGAACACGGCTCCTGCTCCTCGTCTGAACCGTTATTAGACTTTGTAAACAGATGGTTCCACTTAGAGCTGTCGCTTAAGGTACGTTTTGACGGAGGGGGGGGGGGGGGTGTTCTACATACATAACGTCTTAAAGCGACACGTAGGGGAAGGAAGGATAGAACCTGACTGCACTGATAGAAGCACCAGGTGCAGCCTGTCTGGCTGTACTAAGCTGTCTTGGCTGATATTACAACAGTACACTCTGTAGAACCTCTCATGGGGGGGTTGTGGGTGGACAATTCATCTCCAGTATCATCATATCGATATTGTGATACGAGACTCGATGTCGTCTTAGATTTTGCAGATCGTAATATTGTTATATGGCGTCCGTGTTGTGGTATTTCATCAAATATCTAATAATGATAGAATCTATCTTTACGTTACCGGTAGTTAGAGTCCTCCGCTGTAAAGTCTGTTAAGTGTCAGCCGGTGTGTACGGTTACAGTCGGAGCTCGGCCTTTCTTTTCCTAAATACCAGCGTTTGGACTTCAAAAGCGTCCACACACATAACATTTAGTGTCAGAACGTGAAGGAGCAGAATGTTTCCCTTCCTCCTCTGTTTACACTCGTCTCGTTTCTTCTTTCATCACGCACATTTAGATTTAATTGGCGTGTCTGTCGAGCCTTATTTCACCATCTGGAGGCACAATGAATTATTTTCGAGTACTTCTGACACCGTCAGCTTTTGAATTATTTTTGCGGCGCTTTTGTCTGCCAAGGATTGAAACTAAACGTCTTCAATTTCCTTCCTGTAAACACTCGTCTGGTCTCGGCGGGGGTTTGAACTTTTTCAGGCTCTTAGAATCCTCCGCGTCTTTGTGATGAAGACTCGTACGCTTGTTACTCATACGATCGTAGCTCCGGGGCGCACGAGAACACTACACCTGTGTGCTCCGCCTCGGGTTCCCAGAGGACACGTCGAGCAGGAATGTTACACCCACAACCTCCCTCTCCGTTACCGTTCCATCACGTCTGTGTGGTTAGCTGCCAGCCTGCGCCTCTGCTTTCACATCGCTCTGAGACAATCCTCTGGGTCTATAGGAGGACGTTTCTGATGCGAGAGCAACGGTGGGATGAAGCTCTTAGTTTAAAGTCGGTCAAACCTCTTTATCGTGGCCTTTGTCACGTTGTGGTTTTTGGATTTTTAACAGCCGCCCACCCCCCCCCTTCTTCCTTGTAGCCCGCCTCACATACTGTTGCTTGTATTAGATAATGTTATCGCACACGTCTGGTTTAATGTTGCTTCTCTGAAAAACAAGACTTTCAAAGTGTGTCACACTTTCATTCATTTATACCTCTTTAGAGGATTCAGCCACATTAGCAAGTTAGACCATTGATCCCAATAACGACCCCCCCCAAACCAGCAGCCCTCTCGTACGGTCGATTGTGTAACCTTTTAAACTACATCCCTGTAGAGAGGGGTCTTTTCTTTTTGTAAAGTCCTCCTGAGCTCCACTGACACCTGAGAGCAATGTTAACATAATAAACATGGCTGCAGAGTGATGTCACGTCTGAGGACCGCTGGCTGACTTCAGGGGCTTCTGGTGTTCCTCCAACACTGAAACGTCCCGACTTCACAGAAGAAACTCACACAATCTACTCTTATTTCTATCGGTCGCACATGTTTCCAATCTGCTCCTTATATTTTAAGCCGCCACCACCACCGTGTTTGCTTTGATATATAAAACCCTCGAGAGCCACAGTGATCTTATATCACGTGAATATAAAATGATAAGACATCTCCTGTAAGTAGGGGAATGGTCCTCTCTACTAGTAGTCGGCGCGATGACCCACCTGGTCTTTGTCCCCGGCGAAGCAGCAGCTCTTCATGGTGCAGGAGTTGAAGTAGCCCTGGTTGTCGAACTGGAAGCTGGGCAGACGGGAGTGCAGCTCGTAGAGGACGGGCGGCAGGCGGCGACGCAGCGCCAGCAGCTGCGTGCCGGTGCTGTTGAAGCGGACGCTCATGGCGCTCTGCAGGGACATGCTGCCTCCGTAACGGAGCAATGAGCTGAGAGAAGAGAAGAGAGAGAACATGTTAGAGACGGGTGAGACGTGTCTGCAACAATTAATTAACATTAAAAACACTTCAACTGGAAGCTACGGTTGAACGTAATCGTCCAAATAGAAATGCATACATTAAATAATGTAACAGTGTAACCCTGCCCTCCCTCCTCCCACTGGTTGGTCCTTGTACTGTCTTTCTTTTTATGTTCGTCTGTCATGGAAAATATAAAATCCCAATGAACAAAAGGAAAACTTGGTAGTAAATTGAGGGACTTTCTAAGTAGTAACTGTAAACATGTCCACACTGCAGAGAGGCAGAGCCAACAGTGGAGGAAGAGAAATGACTCAGTGCTTATTTTTACTGTACTAGTAACCAAAACCTAACCACCTCTGAGTGTGTGTGTCAACACACACTCAGCCCGAGTGTTTTCTCACTCACTTCACTGGTAAACACATTTGGTTTTTTTTGCAGGGAGACTGTTGTGGAGCTGGCAGAGGACCAGTGGCGATGAGTTTAACAGTGAAACAGCAGCGCCCCCTGGTGGACGCGAGCGGGACAAACGGTGCATCACAAGAGCAGACGAGGACTTTAAACCGATTTGTTTCCTTCAAACAATTCAAAGACTGTTTATAATCACACACGACACATTTTATAATTTCCTCACAGGGAACCGCAACGTTGGAGCTTCTCTTAAAAACCAAAGGGTCCAGAGATGGAAGCTTCAGAAGACGGTCTCACCTGCGTGGCTTGCGAATGTCCCATAAGCCCACTCCCTCCTTGGAGTTGGCTGTGGCGATGAGCCGCGGCTCCACGGGGTTAAACATCACACTGTGGAAGGCCGAGGGGTAGCTGGCCAGGCAGAACGGCTCTAAGGGAAGAGATGAGGGTTTGATGAATTATGATTGTTATCTACACAAGAAGCACGGCTTTGGTCCAGACTGAAATATGTGAACATCTTGGCTGAAGCTTATTTCTACTGACGTTCATGAAGTCCAGATGATGTTTCCTAACTTTGGGGATCCCGTGACCCTTCATCCATCATCCAATGACAGAATTCATGACATTCTTATCAGCCTCAGCCTCAGCTGGGCTTTGTTTTTGGTGCTAATTAGCTAATGCTATGTATGCAAACGCACCACACCACGATGACGAACATGATGACCACACATGCCCACTCACAAGTGCAACCTCACAGAGCTGCTCGCATGGACGCCGAGTCTTGTTTATCTTTGTGAGTAACAGAGCGACAGGAAAAGCCTGCTGGCAGACACGGAATACTGATTACTGCTGAATGTATTATTAGGCCAACTCGGTCACAAGGACGGCTTCAAAAATAGAAGGATGTGGACATCATGCAAGATGATCCACTGCATTTTTTTAATTTATCACCACGTCTCACTTAGTCCCATCATGAGGTACTTTGCACCCTTTTCAGTCCAACGGTGTCCCTTAAATACACCGTGTGGCTGCATATGAAGAGCATATTTACAACATCGGAGAAGACGCGCTTTAGAGCAGCGATTTCATAAGAAAGGTCCGTGGCTCTCTGACGCAGGGTCCACAAAATAATGTGCGATGAATTATAAAATGATGCTGCATTGTTAAAAAGTGCAAATCTACAGATGGGGGCCATTTGCACCAATAAAACTATCATATTGTGTCCATTACTCACACCCACGTTAGCTTTGGGCCAATAGAAACTCTGGACTATAGAAGTGTAAACATAACATCTGGATTCATTAGAACAATGGCGGTCTTGCTACTGTTCATTTGTCTGAAAGCTTTTAAGATCAGTTACTTGAAATGTAGGTTAGAAGTTATCTAAGGGCACAAATGGTAGTGAGCATAGCTTAACCAGTGTTATGACTATACGGAGGTCTTTTGTAAGGAGACAAAAGGTTTGAGAACCCTCTGGAGACGAGCTGTGTTTGTGTATTTTACCATCACTAAGACCCAGAAAGGTCCATTTTCATTCAATTAAGCTAAATCTACACACTGATCCGCAGTGTTTTTATCGATGCGGTTCATTTATCCTCAAGTGCAGGACATTTAGGAGGCTGAGGCAACGCAATGTTTACATACAACCACGTCTGAATCCATTGTAAGCCTCACACAACAGCAGCATACATGTTCAGACGATGAGAAGTCATATCCAAGGAGCTATCGGACTCATCTTTTGCAAAAGGGCTTTAATAAGCATAAGCGTGAAACACAGCATCACAATATAAAATGATTATTATCGAGCTTCACAGGAGCACACACACGCCTCCTCCACTTACCTGTACTCGGCGGCTCGCGCGTGTCCCAGATCAGAACGCGTCCGTCGTCGGAGGAGCTGGCGAACACGTTGTCGTTGACCGGACTGACAGACAGACTGTACACGGCGTCGATGTGCAGGAACACGTTCAGAGTCTCCCTCCTGTAGGGACGACAATCATCCAAATGGTCATTGTTTTGAGAGCGTAAACACAAAATGTTGTGATGCTACAGTGATCGGTATGATCCGTGTTGTTTGACTCACCTCTCCACATCGTGAAGAATCACCTGCTCATCGTTTCCTAAGGATTACAAAGTGACAGAACTGTTAATTATCTATCAACTAAGTCTTTATATACCAGTATTATGTTCTTTCCTTTTGAATTATGTGCATGGCCCATTGACAGTGAGCACAGAATGACTTCTCAGTTCATAATGAACATTAATGTGCAATAAAGTATCTACAACATTTCTGCAACAACTTAAATGCACATAAAAGTAGCCATTTTACATTTTTAACTAATGCAACACCCCTATATCAGATCTACCTTTTACCTACAAGTGACACAAACACCTGCTCGGGTCAAAGGACGAGGAATAAACCCGCGTTGTTGTGTAAAGTTGTATTTTGTTGCTCTTACCACCAGAGAAGACCTTCTTGTTGGTGCTGTCAAAGGCCAGGCAGAAGATGTTGGACAGGTGCTCGCCCTTCAGCTTCAACGGCTTGGACCGAGCATGGATGGCTTGTTCCATGTTCCACAGGAGCACCCGGCGGTCATCTCCTCCTGAAGACGAGACAGAGCGACAACACCGACTTACAAAAACATAGTCATCTTCAAACAAAAGCTGGAACCACTCTCTTGTTCCAGCTTCTCTAATTTGTTTCTTTTATTTTATATGATTATAAACCAACAAGTACAATTTTTAGGAAGTTGTATATTTCCATTTATTCTACTTTATCCTGTTATGTGACATTGGCCATTCTGCATAATGAATAATGTTACGTTTGGTTCTTTAAGTATACTTTGATGCTAATACTTAAGTAACATTTTGAATGCATGATTTTCTGAGTATTTCTATATTGTGAAATTTGCTACTTAAGACTTCTTT